>JAVTVJ010000469.1:0-600000 GCA_034509425.1 Eopsaltria australis
GCAAAAGCCAATCTTCTACCCGAGAGCTGCCTGGCTGGGGGCAATTCTTCCAATTGCATCAGCGTGGCCACGGCTAGAAAGGGCAGCGAGCAGATGAATTTAGCTTCTCATGCCAGCCCCTGAAATGCCAGTTGGCATTTGTGTGCACAGGGGACTCTGCTCCAAACTCGGAACTTGCGCAGCTGCTCCTTGGGCGCTGCTTGCACGCGGGAGGGTCCCTGGGGAGCAGACTGCAACACCCTTGGAATGCAGACACCGGCCCCTGGGTGCAGTGGTTCCAGTGCGCCTATTCGAGTTTCTGGCCAAATGCCAGCACACTTACTAAAATTCACCTGATGTTTGCTGTGAGATGAGGATTCGGAGTAGGCAAAGCAGCCTCAATCTTTATAAAGTATAAAGAAAGTTTATTAACACACCTAAGACAAAGAAAAAAAATAAGAAAAACCAGAACCAACTCCTCAGACCACCCCTCCTTCCCCCACCTCTCCATTTCTTTCTCCCTGACAACACACAAAAGACAAAACTTTGACCTCCAGTCAGTTTACCATCTCTGAAATAGTTCTTCTTTCAGTTCAATTAGGGAGAGAAGTCTCTTTTGTTTACACCATGGATTTTCTGTAGGATAAAATACAGTTTTTTATGGCTCTTCAGCCTCACCATCAGCTGCCGCACAGAAGAAAGATCTGCTGAATGGTGAATCCCCTCCCACACCATCAGCCTTCCCACAGCCACTATGGTGGGTCATCAACAGCTCATGGGGTACCTTTTTAAGGATTAACAGTTCAATTGCAACAACAAAGAAAATCCCTTCTTCTGTGCTGAGCAGCACAGGCTCTCCTGACAACACAGGTTCTCTGGCATTCCCCTGGGACCAGGGCTCTGGGTCACAGCCTCTCCTCTCTCTGGGTTCAAGTTTCTCATCAGGCTGTACTTCTTTCAACACCTACTTGTCTTTACCCAGGTATTTCAGTTCACTGGCTGCAATTAGAACCTCACATCCCACCCTTGGGCTATTTCTTCCTATATTACAGGGAATTTATTAGCTCAATCCCCAACCATGGTTCTCCAAAAGAGTTTTCAGCTTCCCTCTCTCCAAAAGAGTTTTCAGCTTCCCTCTCAAAGCACTTCTCGTACACCTCCCTCTAGGCATCCGTTCTGCTTTCCTCACTCACTGTAAAGTCTCTATGCTGTATTTGTGTAGATGTCCTCACTCGTTCCTCTCTCTGTGCAAGGAAGGATGTGTGTCTGCAAGTTCAGTCCAGGCATGGATAGAGTTAATCTCTCTCTCCCCAGCAGTGTGAGGATCCCGTGCTCTCTGCCGGGCTGTTTGAAAAGGTCCGAGCTGGATGGCAGAAGCTCTCAGAGTCTCTGTGCCTGGCTCTGTGAAGCTGGCTCAGCCTGGTAGGGCCGGCCGGGCCCGGGCTGACAGGGCAGGGCCTGGCCCGAGCTGGATGGAGTCCGGCCCGGTCCTTGCCTGGCCCGGAGCAGGGGCCTGGCCCTGTCTGGTGGAGCTGACCTGTCGGCTGAACTACATCTGCCGAAAATTCCATCTGCTTCCTCCCCCACGCCCAGCTGCAGCTGCACGGCCGCCCTAAACCTCCCTTCCCTCTCCCTCCTTTGGAAGGACTGGGGGGGATAGCGCCTTCCTGGGGAGAGAAGCAGGGAGATGCTCCTCCCTACACTGCAGCAGGCAAAAAGAGGAAGAGGCTCAGAGGCTCTCTGATTATAGATGGTTTTTCCTCGAAGGTGGATCAACTTTTGAATTGCTTTACCTACATATCAATCCTTAAAACTCCCTGGTTATTGGCTCTCTCTCAGGAAGGAAGCTGTATCACCTCCTGCAGCATCGGTCACTTCCTAGATTGTGACCCCTCCTGACTAACCCAGGACAGGGGAAAATGGGGTAAAAATGGAGATTTTTGGGGTAACAAGGCCAGAATTAGGGGATCCAGAGTTTGAGGTCACCATGAGAATGTTTTGGGGCTTTTATGGAGGTTTTTGTGGTCTGTCCCCTCCCAGCACCAATGTCGATGTCCCCAGCCCAGGTGAGCCGCAAAATCAGGGTCCAAAATGGGGTAAAAAATGGATATTTTTCAGTGTGGGGGTGGGGTGTCCAGAATTTGGGGTCTTCATGAGGGGTTTGTGGGCATTTTGGGAACATTCTGGGGACATTTTGGGGATTTTTGGGTGCTGTCCCCTCCCAGCGTGATGGGCCGCTGATGTCACCAGCCCAGGTGAGCCCCAAAATTTGGGTCCAAAATTGGGAGAAATTGGAGATTTTGGGATGTGGGTGGAGTGTCCAGAATCTAGGGTCACCATGAAGGATTTGGGGAAATTTTGGGGTTTTTTGGGGGCCTTTTGGGGATATTTTGGGAGCTGTCCCCTCCCGGCATCGCTGTTGCCGTCCCCAGCCCAGGTCAGCTCCAAAATTGGAGAAAAAATGGGGAGAAAAATGGAGGTTTTGGGGTGTGGTTGGGATGTCTGGAATTTGGGGCCACCACGATGGATTTGCGGGCATTTTGGGGGCATTTTTGGGGTTTTGTGGGGCTGTCCCTGCCCAGTGCCACCATCGACGTCCTCAGCTCAGGTGAGCCCTAATTGGCGTCCAAAACTGGGGAAAAATCAGAGATTTTGGCTTGGGGGGTGGGGTGTGCAGAATTTGGGGTCACCACAAGAATTTTGGGGGAATTTTGGGAGTTTTAGGGAGGTTTGTGGGCGTTATCCTCACTCAAGGTCAGCCCCAAAATCGGGGTCTGAAATGGGGTAAAAATGGACATTTTTGGGGTAATGAACTGGTGTGTCCAGAATTTGGGGTCACCATGAGAGTTTTAGGGGGATTTTGGGGGCATTTGGGGTGCATTTTGGGGTTATTGAGGGAGGTTTGTGGGCACTGTCCCTGCCACAGGTCAGCCCCAAAATTGGGGTCCAAAACAGGGTAAAAATAGAGATTTTGGGGTAATGAGGGAAGAATTGGGATGTCCACAATTTGGGTTCACCACGAGGGATTTGGGGCATTTTAGGGATGTTTTGGTGGCATTTTAGGGGGTTTTAGGGAGGTTTTTCACAGCTGTCCCCAACCCAGGTCAGCCCCAAAATTGGGGTCCAAAATGGGGTAAAAATTGAGATTTTTGGGGTAACGGGGTCAGAATTGGGGTGTCAAGACTTTGGGGTCACCACGAGGCATTTGGGGGGATTTGGGGAATTTTTAGGGAGGTTTTTGGGGGCATTTTGGGGGTTTTAGGGAGGTTTTTAGGGGCATTTTCAGGATTTCTCAGGAGGTTTTTGGGCACTGTCCCCGCCCCAGGTCAGCCCCAAAATTAGGGTCGAAAACTGAGGAAAAATGGGGATTTCTGGAGTAATCAGGCAAGAATTGGGGTGTCCAGAATTTGGGGCCACCACGAGGGATTTGTGGGGATTATTGGGGGCATTTTGAGGGTTTTAGGGAGGTTTTGGGGGGCATTTTTGGGGTTTTTAGGGAGGTTTTCCAGGGCTGTCCCCAACTCAGGTCAGCTCCAAATCTGAGGTCCGAAATGGGGTCGAAATGGAGATTTTTGGGGTAACGAGGCCAGAATTGGGCTGTCCAGAATTTAGGGTCACCATGAGGACATAGTGTGGAGGATTTTTGTGTTGCAGGAGGATTTGAGGGAGTGTTCTCTGTCTCTTTGCACTCTAAAAGCCAAGAAAGAATGATCTATCACCTCAAAACAACTAAATCCCACTAAAACCAACTAAGCCTTCCACCAAAATGGTTCAATTCCACCTCCAAAAACCTCAATCCCACCCAAAAATTGCTCAATTCCAATCTTCTTCCCCTTCTTTACTCTCTCTGTCTTTAATCTGTTTTTACTCTGTCTTTATTCAGTCTTTATTCTATTCTCTCTTTACTTTCTCTCTTGACTCCCTCTCTTTACTCTCTCTTGGTTCTTTCTTTACTCTCTTTATTATCTCTCTTTCATCTTTTTATTCTCTCTTTACACTCTTTACTCTCTTTATTATCTCTTTCTCTCCTTACTCTCTCTTCATTCTCTCTTTACTCTTTCTTTATTATCTCTTTACTCTCTCTCTTACTCACTTCTCTATTCCCTGTTCTTTCTCTTTATTCTCTTTACTGTCTCTCTTTACTTTTTCTCTTTCCTCTGCCTCTTACTCTCTTTATTCTTTCTCTTTATTCTCTCTATTCTGTCTTTACTCTCTCTATTCTCTTTTTATTCTATTTCCTCTCTCTCTTCTCTCTTTACTCTCTTTATTCTCTCTTTCCTCTCTCTGTTCTCTCTTTCCTCTCTCTGTTCTCTCTTTACTCTCTCTGTTCTCTTTCCTCTATTCTCTCTTTCCTCTCTCAATTCTCTCTTTCCTCTCTCTATTCTCTATTTCCTCTCTCTGTTCTCTCTTTCCTCTCTTTATTCTCTCTTTCCTCTCTCTGTTCTCTCTTTCCTCTCTCTGTTCTCTCTTTCCTCTCTCTATTCTCTCTTTCCTCTCTCTATTCTCTCTTTCCTCTCTTTATTCTCTCTTTCCTCTCTCTATTCTCTTTCCTCTCTTTATTCTCTCTTTCCTCTCTCTATTCTCTCTTTCCTCTCTCTGTTCTCTCTTTCCTCTCTCTATTCTCTTTCCTCTCTCTCTGTTCTCTCTTTCCTCTCTCTGTTCTCTCTTTCCTCTCTCTATTCTCTCTTTCCTCTCTCTATTCTCTCTTTCCTCTCTTTATTCTCTCTTTCCTCTCTCTATTCTCTTTCCTCTCTTTATTCTCTCTTTCCTCTCTCTATTCTCTCTTTCCTCTCTCTGTTCTCTCTTTCCTCTCTCTATTCTCTTTCCTCTCTCTCTGTTCTCTCTTTCCTCTCTCTGTTCTCTCTTTCCTCTCTCTATTCTCTCTTTACACTCTCTATTCTCTTTCCTCTCTCTCTTCTCTCTTTCCTCTCTCTGTTCTCTCTTTCCTCTCTCTGTTCTCTCTTTCCTCTCTCTATTCTCTCTTTCCTGTCTCTATTCTCTCTTTCCTCTCTATTCTCTCTTTCCTCTCTCTATTCTCGCTCTATTCTCTCTTTCCTCTCTCTGTTCTCTCTTTCCTCTCTCTATTCTCTCTCTCCTCTCTCTATTCTCTCTTTCCTCTCTCTGTTCTCTCTTTCCTCTCTCTATTCTCTCTTTCCTCTCTCTATTCTCTCTCTCCTCTCTCTGTTCTCTCTTTCCTCTCTCGCTCTCTCCCCGCAGCCGAGCGGGGCTGGCGGGAGCCGCGCTCCCCTCAGAGCCCCTGAGGGCGGCAGCATTGGCGGCGCCGCTCCCTCAGCGCCGCCCCGGCCCCGGCTCAAGGGCGGCGAGCCCTCGGCAGCGCCCTTGTGGCAGCAGGGCCCGAGCCCCGGCCCCGGCCTCTGGCCCCGTGGCGCCGCAGAGCCCAGGGGGACACGGGCAGGGCACTCGGCGCCCTCGCCGCCAGCCCCGAAGCCCCTTTGGAAGCCGGCCCGGGGCTCGGCCCCGCTCCTCCAAGGCCCTGCTGGGCTCCAGCTGCTGCTCGCCGCTGCCTGCGGATCTTGTGCTCGGCCCGAGCGGCCGTTCTTTGCAGCCGGGCTGCTGAGGAGCGCTCGGCAAATGGCACTGCCAGCCCAGTGCTTCAAGGCATCGGCCCGCTGCTTCCTTTGTGCTCTGCCTCACGCCGCTCTTTGCTTGCGCTTTTAGAGCCGGCCTGGCAAGAGAAGCCCCCAGGAGAGCGCAGCCTGCTCCAAGATCCCACATCCTGGCCCTGAGCAAGGCATGCAACAGCTCACACTGCTGAAAAGATGCCAGCTCTTCTCAGGCCACACACAAAGCTGAAACTGTTTCACTTGCCATTTGCTGCTGTATCTCTGTCTAAAAGAATTGCCTGAAATGTCAGCTGTCAAGAAAATGTCCTGCACGGATGTTTCCTGTGCTGCTGAGAGCCTTTGAAAGCCAGCCTTGTGCCTGCCCTCTCTGCTGCTGTAGTTCCATGGCCAGAGGTTGTTGTCTCTTGCCCTTGCCATGGTCAGGCCGGTGTTCAGCCATCTCCAGGACAGCAGGGCCCCACGCCACGTCCCTGTCACCTGGGAAGGCAAAATCCATCCCTGCAAATGTGCCCCCCTGCTCCTCCTTGCCAGGCATTTGGCTCTGGCAGTGGGGTTTGCTGCTGCTTGCTGCAGGAAAAAGGAGACCCCTGAGACACTTGGGGCCAAATGGAACCAAGGAAACCCCAGTGACACCGTGGGGCCTGATGGAACCAAATATCCATTGTGACATAGCAGGGCCACCTGGAGCCAAGGAGTCCAAAGGTCTGAAACATTCCTTGCATGGCTCTGCCTTGGGGAAGGGAACCTCCTTGGAGGCACCTTGGGCTTGGCACACACTTGAGGAGGGTGTCTGTTTTCAGTGGGGAAACTTAGGAGCTGTAGATTGCTTTAAAAAAAAGAAAAAGAAAAGCCCTCTTTGCCTGAGTGCAGCCAGCTCTCCGAGCAAAGCAGGTCCCAGGTGAGTGAGCAGAGACCTCTTGAGGAGAGACCCTGGATCAATATCAATCACTGAATGCTGCAATCACCTCTTCTCTAAAGAGAAAAATACACCCTTTAAAAGAGGAATGTGGATTTATTAGAAACACTTTGAAATATTGCTCCATAACTATAGGAAAAAGCCTTCCTAATGAAGTGCACTGGAGCAGAGGGAAGTCAAGGCAGAGCCATGGTTTGTCAGGACTGGCTTTGCCCTAATGAGCCCCGTGGTGCATTTGGAGCTGAGCCCTTGAACCTCAGGGCCTGAGAGGAGATTGCACAAACCTTTCCAGGAGTCAAAGTCAGAGGAAAAACCCAAATTGTCTCAAAGCATTAATGGGTCCCACTGAGGTCCATGCCCAGCACGGCTCCTCATGGACTCCTTGGAGGAGAGAACTGGAGGCCAGGATTGCACAGAAACCTCTCAGAGACTCAGTGTGGGAAGGGAAATCCACAGAACCTTAAACACCTTGAGTATCTCAAAGCATTAATGACCCCACTGAGTGTTGGTACTGACAAAGCCCCACAAGGGACCCATTAGAGCAGATAATTGGAGCCATGATTGCACAAAGCTCTCAGAGACTCCAAGGCAAAAGCAAAAGCCAAAGTCCTTTGAAAACCTGCAGTCCCTGGGAGCCCCCCAGGGCCATTCCTGACCAAGGCTCCCCAGGGACTCCTTCCAGCAGATCCTTGAGGCCACAGGGATGTGGGGGGATGCTGAGGGCAGGACAAGGGGGTGACAGTGGCCAGCCTTGCTGGGGCTGTGCCAGGAGGCCCCAGTGCCTCAGGACAAGGTGTCTCCTCACAGCCCTTGGTGGCACAGATGCTGCTGTGCCCCAGGGCACCAAGACTTGGCTTCTCTTTGTCCCCACCTGTCACCTCTGCCTCCAATTTCCTGCTCTCACTGGGGCCTGGGGACACTTTCTCACCTGTGTCCCTCACTGGGACCCATTAAAGGTGTCAGGAACTTTGGAGTTCGATTGTGACTTTGAATTCTTGAGAGGTTTCTTCAGGTCCCTCTGAGGGCCTGATGTTCAGGGCTCAGCAGAGAGCCCCAGAGGGTCATTCAAGTCCTTGTGCTGTGTCTGTGCTGCTGAGCTGGGCCGGGCTCCTGGCCCAGAGGCAGCTCCTGGCAAGGGCAGCGCTGCAGAGAGACAGCTCTGGCCCGGAGCAGCTCCTGTGCACAGCCCAGCAGGGCTGGGGCACTGCCTGCAGCCAGCCCGGGCACAGCACAGAGGCACCGAGGGCTGAAACTCAGCCTGGCCTGGGAAGGTGCTGAGAAGTGCCTGGGGGACAATCACTGCCAGCCCCTGACCCAGGAAGCCTCTGGCTGCAGGACAAGGCAGCTGCAGCTCCTGCAGGGATCTCCTAGAGCTGGAGCATCCCAATGTCTGCAGACTCTGTGAGTACAGCTCTCTGAGTATTTCTGGTGTAGCCGAGGGGACATGCTCATGAAGCTCTGACCCACTGAGAGCTTCTGTTCCCTCCCAAAGCATTTCCAAGACAAGGATTTCTTTTATATTGAGGACATTTTCTGACACTTTGTTTTCATTTCCTCAATATTAGATAATGGGGGAGAGAGAGAACAAATCATAAAGGTATCCTTAATTTTGACAAGTCCCGGGGACATCTGAACTCTTACTGCCCAGGAGGTTCACAGGAGATTCCTAATGTGCTTTCAGCCACTCCTGTGCCCATGGACAGCAGCAGCATCACCTTTGCTGGAGCCCTGAGGCTCAGTCTGAGCTGTCCTTTCTGCAAGCTGCAACCAGAAGCTGTCCCCAGGCAGTGCCCTGCAAACAGGCAGGTTTCTGTAGGGCCAAGGAGAGTGCAGAGAGATTTGGGGCCTGTGAGTGCTGGCAGGGAGAGCTCAGGTCCAGGGAAACACGGCCAGGAGGAAAATCTCCAGGAAGCAGAGATAAGATCAGGCAATGAGAGAAAAGAAAACCCAGAAATGCTGTGGCAGGGAGAGTTTAGAGATCTCCATGGGATCCCCTCCAGTGCAGCCCCTCCCTCTGAACAATCCCCCTCCCTCCTCTCCCCCAGCCAAGCCTCTGCCCTCAGGGCCGGGGGGTCCACGGTGTGAAGCCCCTCCTGTGCAGGCAGAGCTGCAGCAGAGCCGTGGGGCAGCTCTGCAGCCCCGGGCCCAGTTCCCTCTGCAGAGCCCAGGGCTGGGAGCAGCTGCCCGGCACTGGGGGGCTCTGGGAGGCGGCACAGCTGGCTCAGGGTGACGCTGTCCCCAGTGCCCGGCTCTGGGCAATGCTGTCAGTGCAGCCAGGGAAGGAGCTGGATCTCCCTTCATCCAGTGCCAACATTGGGACACTTGGAAGTCTCCCTGAGGTCTCCTTCCGAGCTGGGAGCTTCAATCCAGGATGCAAACCTGTCCTGGAGTATCTTTGTGTCATCTGAAAGGCCCATGGGGAAAGGCAGAGGGGTTGTGACACTGAAAATGCTGTTGGGGTGGGGAAATGAGCACCGTGAGTCCTTGGCTACAAATGTGGAGCTGGGCTGTGCTGGATCCAGCTGCTCTCAGCAGTACCTGGCATTTTTTAAGGGAAACATGGGAGGGTGATCACCCTGCACCTGAGAAAGGTTAAAGCCCAGAGAAACTCAGAACAGGTCAGAGTGACAGACCCTCTCCCCTCACTCCTCACTCACTGCTTTGCCTCACAGAACTTGCTCAGCTCTCCCTGAGGGCAGCAGAAATGCTGAGGGTTTGATATGCAAGAATACCAGGAGAGATAGGGGGAGCTTGAAAAGAAAACCCCAGAACTCTTGAACACAGAAGGGTGTGTGTGTGTCCCATGGGAGGGTGTGTGCGAAATGGCTTTGATTTTGGTTTCAGACCTCCTCTAACTCTTCACTGCCTTTTTCTCCATGATAGAACCCAATGGCCAGGGACAGCAAATGTCCCACAGCAGCTCCATCAGCCACTTCCTCCTGCTGGCATTGGCAGCCCCGCGGCAGCTGCAGCTCCTGCACTTCTGCCTCTTCCTGGGCATCTCCCTGGCTGCCCTCCTGGGCAACGGCCTCATCATCAGCGCCGTAGCCTGCGGCCACCACCTGCACACCCCCATGTTCTTCTTCCTGCTCACCCTGGCCCTCAGCGACCTAGGCTCCATCTGCACCACTGTCCCCAAAGCCATGCAACAATTCCCTCTGGGGCACCAGGCACATCTCCTACTCAGGATGTGCTGCACAGCTATTTCTGTTTGTCTTTTTCATCTCAGCAGAGTTTTCTCTCCTGACCATCATGTGCTACGACCGCTACGTGTCCATCTGCAGACCCCTGCAGTACGGGACCCTCCTGGGCAGCAGAGCTTGTGCCCACATGGCAGCAGCTGCCGGGGCCCGTGCCTTTCTCTATTCACTGCTGCACACGGCCAATACATTTTCCCTGCCCCTGTGCCAGGGCAATGCCCTGGGCCAGTTCTTCTGTGAAATCTCACACATCCTCAGGCTCTCCTGCTCAGACACATATCTCAGGGAATTTGGGCTCATTGTGTTTTCCATCTGTTTAGGATTTGGTTGTTTTGTGTTCATTCTTTTCTCCTATGTGCAGATCTTGAGGGCTGTGCTGAGGATCCCTCTGAGCAGGGCCGGCACAAAGCCTTTTCCACGTGCCTCCCTCACCTGGCCGTGCTCTCCCTGTTTATCAGCACTGGCTTTTTTGCCTACCTGAAGGCCCCCTCCATCTCCTCATCCCCGACCTGTCCCCTGTCAGTCTCCACTGGTAAGTGCCTCCAAGTCCTGAACCTCATAATTTTACAATTCGATGGAGCCTGGCTGATTCCCGAGGAAGCAACGACTTCAGAAGAAATGATGATTTGCACAGCTGACGATTCCTGTAGCTTAAATCTTTGATTTTCTTCTGCATAGCATTCATGGTATAACACATTACATGCCCAGCCTGCCTTCTAAAGCTTTCAATAGGGCTGGGAGTGGGGGGACAGGCTTTTCTACTTTTCCCTTGTGATCATTTTCATAATGAAAATGCAGTCATCTTCCCATATTGAATTCACTGGTCCCCCCTTTAACTTGACTCACAGACTGTGTAAATGAGGAATCATGGCTCTCTGTGTGTTTAAATGAAGGAAATGTCCTTGCAGGGACTTATTTGTCAACAATCCTCCCTCTGTTAGCTGTCCTTCAGCTCAGGGGCAGTGCCTGTGGACAGAGGGCGAGAGAAAAGGAGTCCCAGCCCAGCAGCAGTGCCAGGGAGCAGCAGCACTTGGTCTTTCAGAGCTGCACTTTTCCCACTTCCACCCTCTCCTTTATTGTCCTTGTCCTTGTCCTGAGTGCTCTGGCAGCTCAGTCACTGTCCTGCTGCATGTCCGTGCTGTGACCACAGGCAGGGACAGGCCATGGGCACTGCTGGCACACAGCTGGGCTCCAGCACAGCAGCTCCATCAGCAAAGGGGATTTCCTTAGTGCAGAGCCCAAAGGCTGGGCTCTTTTTACTAAGTTAGTCTCCAGGAGAAGCCCAAGGAATGGATTTTGCAGGCTCACTGCTTTGCTTGTCTGTCCCTGGAGGCAGTGCCGTGAGAGCAGGGTCCCACTGTGGTGCTTCAGGGACTGAGGGCTGGGTCAGCTCTTCTGTGCCAGTGGTCAGTGGCCATGGAGATGACAAATGATCTCCAAGTGACCTGCCTGGGGCTCTGCAGCTGGTGATGGCTGTGGTGGCAGGTGAGCACTTTTCTGTAGGGAATCAGAACCTGCCAGGAGAGCACAGAGGATCTGCAGGGACAGCCCGTGCCATGGAGTCAGCAGTAAATGGAGCCCTGGAGCTGAATCTGCCTGGGGGTGGGACCAGCCAGAGATAAAGGACCGAATGTGTGCTGTGAGCCAGGAGAGCTCTGCAGGCCCAGGGACACAGCAGGGAGAGGGAAAGGAGTGTGGGCAGTGACTCCTGTGACCCCCAGGGAACTTGCCCAGGAGGATGCAGGGCAGCCCCAAGGCCACGTGGCAGGCCTGGAAGAAGGCAGGCACCTGTGAGCAGCCTCCATGGGCACAGCAGAGCCTGTGTGGGAGGGCTGAGTGCAGGCAGCAGCAGCAGCTGCCTCTGTCCCCCAGGCTGAGCAGCAGAGGCCAGCAGAGGCAGCCCAGGGCCGCGGCCAGCAGAGGCAGCCCAGGGCCGCGGGCAGCAGAGCCGCCGTGCTCTGCAGAGCAGCAGCCCCAGCTCGGGGGCTGTGGGGAGCAGCCCAGGGGCTGCAGCAATGGCTGCTCAGGCCAGCACAGACGTGTTCCCCTGGCCAAGGCTCTGAGGGCAGCTGGCATGTGCCAGGAGCAGAGCAGGAGCCCGTGGCTGTGCACAGGAGCCCTGGCAAGAGGCTGCCCTGGCCCTGGGCCAGCAGGAGCTGCCTGAGGAGCCCCGGGGCCAACTCTGCTGCTGTGCTGGGCAGCGGGGCTGGCCCTGGGGCTGCACCAGCTGCCCGAGCTGAGCATCTCCTGAGCATTGCAGACACAGGGGCTGTCCCTGAGCTGCAGTGCCTCCAGTTCCTGCTGCAGGGCCACGCCTGACTCTGCTGCTCTGCAGGGGAAGGGAGAGGCTGCACTGGGCAGTGCCAGGGAGAGGAGAACAATGGACCCTTGCTTCTACGAGTCCCCACAGTGTCACAATGCTCTCCACAGTTCCATGGAGCCCCACAGTGTCACAATGTGCCCTGGGTTCCATGGAGCCCTGCAGTGTCCCAATGTGCCCCTGGGTTCCATGGAGCCCCACAGTGTCACAATGTCCCCCTGGTTACACGGGGCCCCACAGTGTCACAATGTCCCCTTGGTTCTGTGGGGCTGCAGTGTCAGTTCTGTGGGTGGGCACGCTCAGCACCAAAGACACAGACACCAACTGAAGGGAGTGTGGGATTTTTATGATGCACAAGTGCAAAGAATTACAAAAGGATAAGCTCAACAAAGGACATAATCATTGGCAAAGAATGACAAAAGCAGCTCAGCAATGCACCCAATCATCACCACCAAAGATTGCCTGCAGTGATTTAGAAAGATCCAGCACCAGTTCCCCTCAGACTTTACCATCAGCCACATCCACACATCAGCTGGGGAAGCTGTCCCAGCCCAGGACTGCAGAGCCACTCCCGGACACTGGGAATTGCTGCAGGTGCCTCCAGCCACAGGTGAGGCTTCCACCCTGGCTGGGAGAAGGCCCAGCTTTGATAGTGCTGAATGAACAAACTGACAGCACTTCTAGTGTGGCAACATCTGCTTTCATTCTCCTGTCTGCTTCCTCCCAAAGCCTGGCCAGGGCTCAAGGAGGAACCAAAGGAGTTGCCTTTGATCCTACAGCCCCAAACAAAGCCAGATGGGGCCTTGTCCAGCTTCTAAATACAGAAAGGTCAATCCATATTTCACCAATGCACAGATACAGAGTCCATATTGCTAATAATGATTCATTAATGAGCAGATACAAATACAACATTTGGTTGCAAGGTTCATCTAGAGGACAGCTTTGGCTCAGGGCTGCTGGTCAGGCCTCGATACTTCCATCAGTGCTTTGACCTAGAGATGAATTCCAACCTTCACAACAAGTCTTTCAATAACAGAGTCTTAGATGTAGGTATTAGGCATAAATGCATCACCTCTTGTTCTTCAATTAAGAGCTGTTCAAGTTCATTCCTCAGAGCTATAATTTGCATTCCTTTGAAGCCAGGCAAAATCAGTTGCTGTTCTCTATGGTATTGATCAAATCCCCATTTCTTTCTTGAGGCTGTGTCTCTTTTTAGACAAGTCTCAATGCACCATTTCCCAGCACAGTGTCACAACAACTCCAACATGGAATCATAACACACCAAGTGCTCTCACTGCAATGATTGCAGTGACTGCCACAAATGCATTGCACAGCAGCCTCCAATTTGGCAGCCATGGAGCCAATGCCACCAAGTAGGATTTTCTTCTTTCTGCCACTCTTTCTTCTGCTGCTCTTTCTATCGAGGTGATTCCTGATTGCTGGAATTCAAACCCAGCACTGATAGAAGTACAACATTCCTGCCCTCTAAAGTCCCAGGTTCCTCCTTGGCCAGCAAGCAGATAATCCAAGGCCATGTGGTTCTGTAAAGGCCCCATTGGTGTTTGTTGGAGCTCACAGGATGTGCTGTTGGATATTTAATGGCATCATTTGCTGCTGCTTCTAATAATCAATTTAGCTCACTAATGTAAACTCCATAGAAGGAGGCAGCACACCCAGGGCACAGGCTGAACCAGAATCTTTGCCTTTCTGACACCAAAGGCACTCTGGGTGGCAAATGTTCTCTTGGCCCCAGCTCTTCCCTGGGCTTGTTGCTGAAGGAGCCTAAGCAGTGGCCCTGTGGCTGGGAGTGCTGTGACAGTGGCACTGACCAGCTCCAGCACTCCGAGTTCTAGTGACATTGGGAGTGATGGCAAAGCACAGAAACCCTCTCACATCGTGGCCTCTAACTACAGCAGGGCTCAGTTTCTCCTGCAGGGAAATCTTCCTGAATCCTGTCCAATTGATAATTGCACTCCTTTGTTCCACAGCACAGTTTCCTTGAACTGTCCCTGCACTGACTCCATTGTGAGTCAGAGCCCATTGACAGAGCTCAGCCCATCCTGTGGGGTGGGCCCTCCAAGGGAATCCCATTCCTCCCAACATCAGTTCAGAGCACATCCAGCAATTATTAATTATCTTTAGTATTTTGGCTGCTTTGATCTTTAAATTTTCAGGAGAATTTTCATGTCTAATCCCTTGGTGAAAGTCTAGAGGTGCCTTTGGTGAACAAAGATTCTGGTTGACTCTCAAGGTACAACTTACAGACATCAGCAGTACTTTGGTGACACAGTAATTCATTCTTTCTCCTCAGTCTCATTCAGGGTAGGAACACTAATTCTGCTGTCCATGGAGCTGGCACCTTTTCAGTTCCAGAATAATGCCCCCAAGGTCCTTTGCTGTTCAGCTTTACCCACAGCGGTGTCTGTGGCTAACAAGGCTTGGTGGGCTCCTTTCCCCTTTGGCTGCAGAGGTGCCGGGTCCCAGTCCCTGAGGGGCACCTGGCTCTGGCTTGGAATTGGTGTGGAAGTCCTTCAGTGTCACATCAGCCTGCCCATGGAGCCCCCTGGATCAGAGCATTTTCCAAAGGCACCGTGGGGGCAAACAGGGAGATTTGGTCTGGCAGGATCTGTAAAACAATATCCCATAACATCCACTCCTTCTGCCATAGAACACTTGGCTGCAGGGACACATTCCCATCGTTCCTGCCCAGCTTTCAGGATTCAGACAGTGCTGTCTTTCCTCAGAGCTGTTCCTTCACCTGGCTCGGGAGGGCCCTTTGGCCTCTGCACCCACACTTTGGCTGCATTATTAGGACTGCTGGATCCAAACCCTTTATCTCCACCAACAGTGGTGATTTGAGGTGCATCTCCTTTTTTCACAATTGTTTTTAAAATTGCAATATCAATAATTGTGCTCCCCTGTCATGGGGTTGAATAATCAAATCTTGTTCACTGTTATTTAACAGGATTACTTTAACTTCTCCTTGATAATCTGCATCACTTCCTCCTCCCAAGACATGAACACTTTGCAAGGCCAAGCTCCAAGCGAGCAGTTGGCAAATCAAAGTGTCCTGGAGGAATCTGAATTCCTGTTCCAGAATTGATAACTCTCATTTGCTTCTGATTTATCCTAATTAATTCTAATGCATCAAGGCCCAGCCCTGCAGCCTCTGGGGTGGCCCTGTCAGAGGCCATGGCACCCAGAACAATTTCCCAGCAAGTCCAAGTCTCCCTGTCCATGGCTGTATTTGCAAATTGGCTGCAGCCCTGCACACCCAGGGGTTTCCATTCCCCCACTGGGCCCCTTGTTAAGGGTGTGGAGCACATCTGGGAGATGGGTTCTCCTTGGGGACAGGTTCCCATCTCCTCATTTTTTCAACTGCTCTTTTAACAACCCCTTCATCCCTTCAACCAATCCTGCAGCTTGTGCATTGTCTGGGATATGAAAAACCCAGAAGTATTAATCACTTTGTTTCTCACAGTAACAGACAAAACTTTCTGCATCACAGCATCAGCAAATCCTATAAAAATAGCCGATTTCATCCCTTCCTCCTTTATTTGTTGTGTACAATCTCACAAAGTTTACCGCTGACGTTTGGGTCTTGGCCAGTCCTTTTCTGGAGGGTAGTTAGTGCTACAGTGAGCAGCCAAAACTAACAAATTAGCATTGTCAGCCTTATTTCACATGATCCATTTTTAAATAGATATATTAATATATATTATCAGCTAACATTATATAGAACTATTATTATTATTAAAAATTATAATTATTTTATCACTTGCACAAATGAACCTGAGCTCAAGACTTAAACCTTCTTCTGTCACTCCATGTGGGAGTGTTCCAACAATCGTTCCTTCTCTTGGTGCTGTTTGCCACATGCTGTTAACAAAATCCATCCTCGTCTTCCCAAACCCACCAGTTCTTTTCCTTTTCTAAATTGCATTTTTGGATTTGATGCATTTGAAGACATCCAGCAGTTCAGCTCCTTTTCACTGACTTCCCCATTGCTCTGACCTCAGCCCACTCCAGAGCCAGCCAACTCTAGGAAAGGCCTTCCCATCTGGGCATTCCTGACGGGACTGATTCCTTACATTTACATTTAAAAAGCGACATTTGTTTGTGATCTGGCCAGACTATGCCAATTCTGTTTTGCCAGTGGGCAGGGTCAGCACCAAAGGCACAGACACCAACTGAAGGAAGCAGTGTCATCTACTGCACTTCAAAGCAGCAAAGAATCCCAAAAGGAGAAGCTCAGCAATGCACCCAATCATCACCACCAAAGACTGCCTGCAGTGATTTAGAAAGATCCAGCACCAGTTCCCCTCAGACTTTACCATCAGCCACATCCACACATCAGCTGGGGAAGCTGTCCCAGCCCAGGACTGCAGAGCCACTCACGGACACTGGGAATTGCTGCAGGTGCCTCCAGCCACAGGTGAGGCTTCCACCCTGGCTGGGAGAGGGCCCAGCTTTGATAGTGCTGAATGAACAAACTGACAGCACTTCTAGTGTGGCAACATCTGCTTTCATTCTCCTGTTTGCTTCCTCCCAAAGCCTGGCCAGGGCCCAAGGAGGAACCAAGGAGTTGACTGACCACTCAGCCCCAAACAAGGCCAGATGTCGGATTTCATGGCCTTGTCCAACTTCTAAATTCAGAAAGGTCAATCCATGACCGTGCATATTTCGTTAACGAGCAGATACAAAGATAACCTTTGGCTGGAAGGCTCATCCAGAGGCCACCTTTGGCTCAGGGCCTGCTGTTCAGGCCTCACTCAGGGTCTCTTGTCCAGGCCTTGGCACTTCAGGGATGTAGTTTAGTGGTGGGCTTGACACCGCTGGGTGAACAGCTGGACTGGATGAGCTCAGAGGTCTTTTCCAACAGAAAGGATTCGATGATTCCATGATTCCATCTGCTGCATTCAGTCAGGTCCATGTTGGCAGCATTAGGATGGCAAAGAAGTTTCCTCTTGCGCGGCTCCTGTGGCCTGAGGCTCCAGCTCCTTCAGCCCCTGGAGCTGAGGTGCTCATGCTGAACGAGACGACTCGGAGAGAAGAATACAGTTCATCCAATTCCTTCTGGGACACTGAGAGGGGAGGGTGTGAAAACAGGAGCATTGCTTGGTGTCATCTCCTCTCTGCCCTTCACGCCTTTCAGTGCTTTGAAACAGGCAAGTGCTTTCTCCGAGAGCGCAATGAAGCAGCTGTTCCTGCTGCCAGCTCTCGTTCTCTCCAGTCTCTGCACTTGACTGCTGTTGTCCCTCTTGCTGTGCTCTCTGTTCACCCAGGGCTCGGTTACCGCTGGGTTTTGCTGTCAGTGCCATTTGCTGCTGCTGCTGCTGCTGCCATGGGGGTCACTTGTGCAGCCCTGGCCCAGGCTCAGGGATCAGATCCAGGCACTGCTGCTGCTCCCACGGCATCAGCCACAATTTGCTTGTTGCTGTCAGTGCCAGCAGAAGCGGTCGCTGGAGCAGCGGGTGCTGAGCGTGCCCCAAGCCCCGGGGCCGGAGGGGTCCCTGGGCTGGGGGCTGGGAGGGAGCTGCCCCTTGTTCTCCCTGCCAGCGCCACGCAAAGCTGGGCCGGGCACAAAGTGGGCCAGCACAGCAAACAGGGAGCCTGCGAGTCTCTTGCAGCCCCGTGTGCTCAGAGTTTGGGCCTTGGAGCTTCAGGTGGACAAAGGCAGCTGCTTCTGGTCCCTCTTGTGTGTCCCCGTGTTCAGCAGCGCTGCTCCATCAGTCTGTGCCCAGCAACGGGGAAAGCCTCAGCCCTGCAGGGCCAGGAGCTGCCGGGCTCTGCCTGAGCAGCTCAGCCAGCGAGAAGGGAGCTGCTCCACACGGGAACCAGGAGCAAAGGACACTCCTTTTTAAGAATATGTTATCTCTGTCAAAAAAACAAAAGAAAGAAAAAAGAAGAAAAAAGAAGAAAAAAGTCATACATAAAATGTGAAAGATAAAATCAAACCCCAAGTTTTCAGTGGAATATCTTCTGTAACTTTGGATTAAGAGGGACCTGATCTTTTGAAAAAGACAACTCAGTTATTTACTCTGTAAACGTGCTGATGTCATTGATCCATCTTACAGACCTCAGCAGCCTTTCTTGAAAGACTTTGGGGTGTGTTTCCAAGATCGTTATTTTAAAGTGTGGTTGAAGCAATAGGAAATTGCTTTGTGCCCTTCCAGCTCCAAGCACGACTGGGAATCTAAACTCTGCCAAACCCCAAATCCTTGAGAAGATGCCCTTCCTTCTCATCCTGTGAATGAGCTGCACATTCCCTTGGAACTTGTCAGGGGCTTCTTAGGGATGGAAAGTCCCACGTACAGCTTTTTGCTCTGCTTTGGAAGTGCAGAAGGGCAATTCTTCATCCCTCAGCTCCAGACTGCACTGCCTTAGGAACACGGCCCACTCGCCAGGTTTGGCCCACTCGTGGCACTTCTAGAGGAGGAAGAAAGGGCAGCTGCACAATTCCAGCCAAAAAAGAAGGAAGAGTGGGACAGACAAAACAGCCTGGGGACATACAGGTGGTCAGCTGGGACTGTGGAGAGTTTGGGTTCTTGCCAACTGCAATCTCCTGGCCTGCAGGAGAGTCTCCCTCACCTGCAGCAGCAGAAAGCTCAGTGGGTGTGCTCGGAACAGGCTCGTCTGATGCAAAGCTGTCAGAGCCATGTGAGGGCAGAGCGGGCCCAGCCGTGGCCGGGGCTGAGCCCAGCAGAGCCCTGGCTGAGCCCAGAGCAGCCTCAGCATCCACAGAGCCCGGCTGGGAGGAGAGAAACCAGAGAGCACCCGTCAGCTGAAGGCTCCTGTCCCCCTTGTCCCAAGTGCCCACGATGCCCAGGCCATGCTGGCCATGCCCAGAGCTGGGCCCAAACGTCCCCATCACTGCTGCCCTTGGGAGCAGAGCAGGAGGGCAGGACATGTGCCCAGCCTGCAGCCAGCCACGGCAGATCCCCCTCCTCAGCAGCTGCCCAGAGCAGGATGCTCCTGTGCTCGCTGCCATCTCCCAAAAGCCCTTCTCCCACCCGTGCCAAGCCCACGGGGACCCACCTCACGCCATCCGCCGCCGGGAGAAAAGCTGCTCCCAAACCATGTCCTCAGCCTTCTCCAAGGGCACGTCCCATCCACGCCGCAGCTGCTCACGAGCACTTCCCCATCCACACTGGACACCACCTAGAACGCTTCCTTTAGAAAAACAAACAACAAATTATTGAAAACAGATTACAGACAAAAAAGGAAAACAAGAGAAAAGGTAAAAACTCTGATCTCTGTCAGGGCCTTGAGGAAGGCCCAAGCCCTACATGCACGGGAAAAACCCACCCACGGGTGAGGGAAGGCCACGCTTTCTCCCTTCCCCCTGCACTGCCCCCCAAAACAACGGTGATCCCAAAGCAAACAAGGGCAGTGGAGCAGCCCAAGCCCTTCCTTGCCGGCAAAGCAAAGCAGCCCCACACAGGTTCTGCAGTCAAACCTCTGCTCCTGCCCTGGGGCTTTGTTTGTGTCGGGCTGGCTGCCCCAGCCCCAGCCCCAGCCCGGGGCACGGTGGGTGCTGGGGGCTGTTGGCAGGGCCAGGAACCGACTCCCATTTCATACCCACCCCAGCACATCCCCCCAGCCCTGCCAAAAAGCAGCTTGGCAGCCTCTGAAAAATTCATTGCATCCAGCCCAGCAATGGGGGGAACCTTTGGTGCCCGGCCAGGCCGTGCAATGCCCAAATCTGGGAGCATCCCCCTGGCTGTGAACTCATCTGCAAATTCTCTGTGGAGCCTGACTTTGAAGAAGGTGCCAGAATCAAAGTCCATCATCTTCAGCTGCCAGTGGCCAGGTCAAGGAAGAGGTTGTCATCCTTGATGGTGTCCTCCATGTCTCTAGCAGCAGCAGCAGCCCCACCCGATACAGCTTCGCCAGGGGCTCCTTCTTCCCTGGGGATGAGAACAGGCTGTCAGGGCTCTGCCCAGGGCCCCAGCTGTCAGTGAACCAGGACAAGCACAACCAGCTTCAGTGGTGGCCACCAGTGCTGGGCAGAGCAGCTCAGCTCCAGCACAAGGGCTGCCTGTTCCCATCTGATCACCCCTGGCAGTGATCCAGGCAGGACAAAAAATCTGCGTTTCTTTGCCTCTGATTGCCAAGGCTTGTGTGGAGCTGTAACTTACCAGGGCCCTGGATCAAAGTGTGCCTGTGGCTCTCTCCCTTCTGCTATGGCTGATGAATATCCTGCAGCCAAGGATCACAGAACACGTCTTCTAATGAGGGCCTGTCCAAGGAGTTCAGGGATAAACACCACCTGATAAGATCCTTGCAGTCTGGGGAGAGAAAACACAAATTGCCGGTCAGTTGGAGAAGGCTCCTGGCCACTATTCCCGTGCCCAGGCCATGCTGGATGTTTCAGAGCTGGGCCTAAACTTTCCCATCAGCTCTTTGTTTTGGAGGGGAGCAGGAGAGCAGCACATGTGCCCCCTCCTCAGCAGCTGCCAGAGCAGGATGCTGACGAGCCCGCTGCTGTCTCCCAACACTGGCATTCCCCCCGTGCCCAGAGATGAGGATCCACCTTGAGAGAGCCGTTGTGGCAGCGAGAGCTGGCCCCCGCTGATGTTCCGGCCCTTCCTGAAAGGGTGCTCCCCGCAGACCATCTGGTGCAGCAGGATGCCCAGGGACCAAATGGTTGCTGCCTCGCCGTGGTACCAGCCCAAGTGGGTCCATTCCGGGGGGCTGTAGGATGGTGTTCCTATGGAATCCAGATGGAGCTCAGCAGGGGGATGCTGCTGCTCCCAGAACCTCGCCCCAGCATCCCTGGGCATGCGGGGGCTGCACCAGTGGCACATGGGGTGACCCGCTGCCCTCTGGCCTGCACCTGGGACTTGTGCACAAACTGGGAGTTGAAAAGGAGCCACTGGTGTTCGAAGGGGGCAGCAGAAGCCCTGGCAGGGCCCAAGCATGACATGCCCAGAAAAAACCCACTCAGTGCTGGGGAAAACCATGCCTTCATCCTCCTTGCCTGCATTGCCCCAAAAAAGCCAAGGCAAACAAGGGGAGCAGAGCAGTCCAAGCCCTTTCTCGCCTGCTCACCAGACCGGCTGCTGCACAGGTTCTGGGCCCCCCCTCTCTGCTACCCCCACCCACGGGTGTTTTTGTTGGGCTGGCTGCCCCCGCCCCAGCCCCAGCACCAGTCCTGGGCCGAGTGGCTGGAGAAGGCTGCCAGCAGGGCTGGAAGCTGGCCCCCTAGCCACCCCTGCTCAGATGCAACTGGGCTGAAGATTCAGTGCCATGACTGGCAGCAAAAGGGAGAATCCCTGCTGCCACAGCCAGCTTGGGCTGGGAGATGTTGGGCCATGAGATGCTGGGACCGGGACCCTAGCCCTGTGTGGGCTCACCTGCAAAGTGAGTGTAGGCTGTGTCTTGCAGGTAGGTGCCACAGCCAAAGTCAATCAATTTGGCCTGGCCGCTGGCCAGGTCAACCAGGATGTTCTCTGGTTTGATGTCCCTGTGCAGGACCCCGCAGCTGGTGCAGGGCCACACGGCCTCCAGCACCTGGCGGAAGAGCTCCCGCGCCACCTCCTCGGCCAGGAACCGCCGTGCCCGAATGAAATGCTGGAGGTCCTGACACCGCTCCGGGCGCTCCAGCACCATCACGATGTCGTTGGGGAGCTCAAACCACTCCAGCAGCTGCACCACACCAGCGAAGCCAGTGGACACCCTGCCCAGCAGCACGATCTCCAGTGGTGCGCTGGTGCCGTCGGGCTGCGGGAGGAGCACGATGCCGTCAGTGGGGCTGAGGCCGGGCCGGGGCTCGGGAAGCCCTCACCCAGCCCGGGATGCTCTGCGCCCTCCGCTGGCCCCACGCCCGCGCTCCCTCCAGGCGTCCCGGCGGCTCCCACCCTGCCGAGCCTCGGCTCATCCCCGCCCGGCACGGCCCGGCTTCTGCCGCTGGCCACCCGCTCACTCACCAGCTCGCCCCAGTGCCGGATGCGGTTCCGTGGCACCCTTTTGACGGCCACCTGCAAGCCAAGGGCAGCAGCGGGCTGAGCTCGCCGCCCGCCCTGCCGAACGCCGTCCTCCTTCTCCTCCGCCCTCCTCCTCTTTCGCCCCCTCCTCCTGCGCCCGCCGCCGGCCGCGCCACTCACCGGGGCGCCGTCCGAGAGCCGCGTGGCCGCAAAGACTCTGCCGAAGCCGCCGCGCCCCAGCAGCGAACCCAGCCGGTAGCGCTCCTGCAGGGCCTCCTGCGCCCTCCCTGCGGGCGAGACGCGGCTGTCAGCGCTCGGCCCGGGGCCAGCGCCGGCCCCCGAGCGCCCCTCAACCTCCCCGGGCCGGGCATCCCCAGCTGTTCGCTCCTCGGAACGGGGCAGTGGCGGCTCGGGGCCGGCGGCCGCGCTGCCGAGCGGGGGAGCCCGGGCCGGGGAAGCCGCAGCGGAGGCGGCGGGAGCGGCCGCGCCGCGTGTGTCCTCCGCGGGCCCCGGGAGGAGACGGGGCCGGGGACGAGGCTGGGGCCGGGGCCCGGGCCGGGGCCGGGGCCGGGGTCGGGGCCGGGGTCGGGGTCGGGGTCGGGGTCGGGGTCGGGGCTGGACCGGCGGCGATGCTGCCCCAGCCCCAGGCACTGATGCCCGCCCAGCAGCGCCACCGCCAGCACAGCGAGAGCCGGGCGGAGGCGAGACCGCGGCGGGACGGCCGGGGGCAGGGACGGGGCAGCCCCGCCCGGGGCGGGGGCGGGCCGGGGGCATGGCCCGGCCAGGCAGGGGGAGAGGGAGACGGGGAAGGGCGGGATGGAGCACGAAAGGGAGAGAGGGAGGGGGTGCGGGACGCTGGGAGAGGGAGAGGAGGAACAAGAGAAGGGAAGCAGAGGGTCTGAAGAGTCGCTGCTGCTGCGCTGCTGCCGCTGCTGCCGCTGCTGCCGCTGCTGCCGCTGCTGCCGCTGCTGCCGCTGCTGCCGCTGCTGCCGCTGAAGCGCCGGGAGCGTTTGTCCGCGTGTCCGTGTGTCCGTTCCCCGCGTGTCCGTTCTCCGTTCCCCCCGCGCGCCCCAGGGCCGAGCCCGCGCACCCCGGGGCAGCACGGGCCGCTGCGCTCCGGGGCCGAGCCGGAGTCACGGAGCATCTCTTCCTCCCGCAGCCACGCCATAAGCACCGTCTCGTTTAGCTTCGCCTTCACTCCATTGTAACTTTTCTTCCCGGCAATCTTGCCCCTTGCCCCTCGTGCTCGCCTGCCCCGGGCCCCATCCCGCCCGCTCGCCCCGCGCTGCGGTCTCTTGCTCACAGGCAAACCCAGCGCTGTCCGCACTTTCCCCTGGAGCAGAGGAAAGTGCTGAACGAGGAGCCAGGCAGCGGCAGGCAGAGGCAGCCCCGCGGGAGGGCTGGGCACAACGTGAGGAGGGAGAAATGCAGCCCCTGCGGGGCAGCGCTGCTCCCCGGCCGCTCGGGCTGCCCAGCGGCAGCGGCGGGGCCGTGCCCGGCCCGCTGCCCTCGTCCCCAGGGCTCTTCCTGTTTTCTTCTCCGGTTCCAGGTGAAATTCGGAGACTGCCGATAGGAGGATTAAAATCAAAGAATGAAACCACTGCTTTTGCCCAGTTTGGCTGCCAGTGCAATAGAGCAGCTCAGCTCTCAGCTGTCTGCCTCCTCCCTGCCAATGCAGCACTTTCAGCCTGCAGCAAAGGCCCTTTCTACAAACAAACTGCTGGCTGCTTTATTTCTCCTGCTGTTCATTGGCACAGCTAGAAAACCCAACTGCTTTGGATCCTGAGTCTGTCAGAACAGGTTCACTTTGCCGTGTGAAGCCAAGACACAGAGTCTTGACCCCTGCACCATGTCCTAGGAATGACCTTTGTTGCTGCTGGGATTGTCCCTGCTGAGGGGGAAGCACCATGGGAGCACATGCCCTGTCCCTAGAACCCATAGCCGACCAGTTCTTCCCTCAGGCTGAGCTTTCCAGCCGCGCCCTGAAGTCAATCAAGTGCTTTCCCAGAGCCTTCCATGGTTGCCAACCACCCCTCCAGGTGTGGCTCACAGGGGCACAGAACCTTGTTCAAGGTCAGGAGAGCAGAAAAAATGACAAGAGATGCCCAATTCAGAGCTCTCTTTAAAAACCTGGAAAATCAAAATCAATTGAACCCTGAAGCCCAGCTGTGGGCCCTGGAATCTCAGATGCAAGGGAAAACTGGAAAGGCTTTTTACAAGGACTGTCACTGAAGAGCTAACAAATGGATGTAACAAATTACTTGGCTTTCTGAGAGGCTTCAATTTGTTTAGTTTTTTATCCTTGAACTGCTGAATTTGACTTTGTCTTTGCCTGCTCTTGCACTCAAGGAGCCTCATTTCACCAGGCAGGAAGGCAAAGCTCATTGGTGGCCCTGGCTGGTGCTGTCCATGCAGCATTTGCAGCATTTCCATCCCTGCCGTGGCCTCTCCCCTCAGGGTCCCCAGCAGAGCTGCTGCAGCAGCAGACGGAAGCTGCAGATGGAACTGCTGCCCAGCCCAGCCTGAGCTGCACAAGGATCCTGCTGACAGGAGCCCCAAGATTCCCTGCCAGGGGCCCTGCAAACACTTCCCCATCTGTTCTGTCTGCCCCATGCAGACACTGCAGGGAACATCCTGCCTCTGCCTTGGGGCAAGGCCAGGACCCCAAATTCACACTCAAAATGCCGGATTCTGGCCCCTTTCTGCATCTGCTGACATGGGGCTACAGCATTATCCAGAGAAACTCACTCGACTTCACACTCCAGCTTGCAAAGCCAGCCCTTGGACAGTGCCTTTCTAAGGACCACAAGGAAGAGGCCAAATTGGATTCATTTTCAACGGTTCCCCTTCATTCTCTGTGGTCGATTCTTCTGTTCTGTGCCTTGAAACACATCTTCAATGAGACTGCAAGTGATGGCTCTGAAGCCTGCAGGAAGAGAACAAAACCAAACCTGCCAAATTTCCGAATGAAAGCTGAAAGACATAATACATAGTGAATGTGTTTTTCTCTTCCAAACCTTTTTCAGGTAAACATAACATGTACAAGATATGGCCAATTCACACTGACTGAGTTTCCTAAAAACGGGCAAGCAGGGGTTATTTTTTGAGGAGAGGTTAATTCCACTACCAAATTAACTAGCTGAAGTTGAAGATAAATTGAACTTAGCATTTCAAACCTGTCCATGGTGCCTGCACAGGGTCTTTGCTGGCTTCTCGTGGTCCCCGAGGAGCAACTGGAGAGCAAGAGCTGGCCCGGAGGAGGCAGGACCCGTGGGTGCAGTGGAGATGCAGCACTTGAGGACAGCTTTTTGGTGTGCTTGTTGGGAGTTTTTGAAGAACTGTGTTAAACCTCAGCTCCCTTGCGAGTTTCCCTTTTTGCCGGTGTGCTTCAGGTGCCCAGAGCAATGTGAGGGGGAGTGGGCCCAGGCTGGCCGAGAGCTGAGCCCCAGCAGAGCCCTGGCAGAGGCCAGAGCAGCCTGAGCACCCCCAGAGCCCGGCTGGAAGGAGGCACTTGCAGCAGAGCCCTGGCAGCAGCCCGGCCCTGGGTGCCTCTGCCTGGGCCAGGACTCATCAGCCATGGCAGAGCCCAGCTGGGTGTGGCTGCTGCCGAGGGAATGGTGGCCGAGCTGTGGAATGCGCAGCCTGGGGGGATTGGCCATGCCGAGTGTCCGCAGGAGCAGAGCGGGGAGAACAGTGCAGTGCTGCTGGCTCCTCTGAGGATGCCTGCCCTTCTGCCAGTGCTCCTGTGGCTGCTGGGGCAGCTGGGAGAGCTGCAGCCCTGTGGGCAGAGGGGCAGAGAGCCGGGCTGCTCCACAGGCTCCTGCACGTCCTTTAAATAACAGAGCAACCGAAAAATCTTAACAGTGGGTGAGCAGCTCCAGCTCAGAAACATGGTTTTGTTTCTAAGAATAGATTAGTACTGAAGAAATAAATGAAACAGATTTCATTTGTAATTCAGATGTATTTCATCCTTTCCCAAGGGTTTGGTCCCCTTCCTGCAGGGTAATTTCCTTTACTCACCCACTTTCTAATGGTCAGGAGGAGTTAAGCTCACCAAAAAAGGCAACAGCTCCTGTTTCAAATGGAAGCAGCCACTGCTCCATGGACCCTGAAACGCCCCCAGGCACGTGTGTGCATTTGAAGGGTGAGCGGGTGTTGGGGACAGAGATCTCACACTCCTCCTAAGGCTGTGAGAAACCCAGAAGTGGCAAAGTATCATTGCAGGTCAACTCCTACTGAAATTCCATTCCCCCACACCCTCAAAATGGGCAGGCAGGGCTGGGCTCTGGCAGGGTTCAGTTTTGAGTGCCTTGTGCTCCCTGGCATGGAAGTGATCGTAGGACCTCTGGTGCTGATTGATTGATTGATTGATTGGGGTATGGCTGCTGAAGGAGGAGGGGGAATCTCGGGAGCCAGGAAAGTCTCTTCTTCTCCTTTCTCTCTGCAGAGCCCCCTCTTCCAAGAGAAATGCCTGTGCTGGCTTTACATGGGAGCCCTTCCCTCAGCCCCGTGTCTGAGCCACTGTGTGCTCAGAGGAGCCACTCCCGGAGGAGTCCCAAGATCAGTCACCACACGGTCCCCACACAGCAGCAGAAAGCACTGCTTGGAGTGGGGCTGGTGATCTGTGAACCGTCCTGATTCCATCCACCCCACTCCTCTCAGACAGAGATACCAAAAGGGTCCCAGCAAACCCGCAGTGCTCTAGCAGATCCCAGGAGCACTCAGTGCTGCTGGATGACCTCGTTGGTGAGGATCCCTGGCTGGTGATGGAATGTGTGGATGGAGGCCCTTCACAGGAGGTTGTTTGAGACACGCGTGGGGCTGCAGGAGAGATGGCAGCTGTCGGTCAGGAGGGCAGGGACCCCGCTTGTGAGTCCTTTGGCTTGGACACCCTCACCCACAAGATGTGCAAGAAGTCACACAAGGCTTTGGCACTCTCAGCCTTCTTTTCCCCGAGTTCCTGGTTTCTGTAGATTTGCAGTAGAGAACCTTGCTTGCTTTTAGAACTAGAACAAAGATGCCAGATGGAACAAGCCTTGCTGGTTTTAGTCAGAAGCATCAGTGACCTAAGGTGATGTTTGCTTTGGTTTGGTCACATCTTTGTTCCTTCTCAGTGTTCAGGCTGGCCTGTGGGGTGTCCTGGTTTGCTGCATTTTCTGAGTTCCTCTTGGCTCCTTTGAGCAATGGGCTGTGCCCTGGGAGGATTCTTTGTGCTCCTTGGTGACACAGGAGAACCTTGCAGGCGGTTTTTGCGGGAGCTGCTGCTGTGATGTCACAGGAACGTTGCCGCGTCCTCGCGGTGTTCCCGTTGCTGTGGGGCACAGAGGCCTCAGTGTCAGAGCAGCTCTGGGCGCCTGCTCACTGCCAGAGGATCCTCCTGCCCGAGGCATTGTCAGCTGCCAGCCCAGCCCCTGACGGGTGTCCTTGTGTCCTTGCAGGGGGACAGTCTGCAGACGTGTGCAGCACGGCCAAAATCATCCAGCAAGTGGCTGCTGCACTTTGCACTCTGTACTCTGTGGCTTCTGATGGGTATTTTTTAACCCACCTGGCACGTAAGTGGAGGTTTTCCCCAGGTGCAGCATACGTGGCTTTGGGATTGCTTTGTGCTTGATATTCTTCCTTTGGAAGGGAGTTGATTTTGAAACAACATTGCCTTTAAGATGCCATTTCTTTGTGAGAGTTCCTGTCAAGAGCTTCTTAAAAAAGGGGGTGACTGCAGCCAGCAGGGCGTGCACAGCATTTGCAATGTAGCCTGGGGAGTTCTGTTCCCCCAAGAGGAGAGTCTGTGGCACTGGAGCCTGGACCTCCCTCTGTTTGCTGCTCCAGCCAAGAACTGGACACAGCCCAGTATTTTGTGCTGTTCTCTTGCTCGCTGTGTGAAAGGACTGTGGCTCCAGGAGCGATGCTGTGAAAGCAAAATGCTCTCTCCTGCCGTTGATTTGTTGTGTGGGATTTTCCACCACAGGCAGTTTTTCCTTACAGCATCTGGTTCATGTTCCCTCTCCCGCTGCAGGTCACGTCACACGTGGATACTGAGAAGCTCCTCCTTTGCGGAGGGGGAAAGGAACCTTTGGTGTTCAGAGTTGTGGAGCAAGTTTTGAGCTTGGCCTGTTGCAGCCAAGGGAGCAAAGCCTTGGAGGCTGAAAGAAAGTTCCTGTCAGTGTCCTTGCAGCAGCAGAAGCAAAGGGATCCCTGACTGTTTTCTCCTGTTCTGTTGAAGAGCTTTGGAACACAGCAGAAACAAACCCTTTTCCCATACAGAATATGGCTTTTCAGCATCCTTCAAGCTGAGTGAGTGAATTTGGGTTGGACGAGTGGGGCCCTCTGGTGCCACTGCCACCCAGGAATTGACAGTGCATGGATGGCAAACCCTCCTCAGTGTGCAAAAGGTCCTGTGCATAAATGGGACCAAGAGCTTGATCCACTCCTGCCTCAAAAGCCAGCAGCTTTAGGGCCTCTTCAGGGAGCGGTGCCCAGACCCAAGAAGCTCTTTTCTTGCTTAAGTTGTATAAGGGTTGGGCTATGATGGAAAAATCAGGAGTGTGTCTCCTCCAAAACCCCAGTAATCCTAAAGCATGCTGGAGCTCCTTTGTGCTTCCAGGAATTTTCATGTGTGCCAGGCTAGCTGGTGTGTCAGGGGGAATGCCCAGAGCTCCTCCCCTGCACCATGTATTCTAAGCCCTGCATTTCCTTGCCATGCCTGACCCATCCCATCCCATCCCATCCCATCCCATCCCATCCCATCCCATCCCATCCCATCCCATCCTTGCCCTGAGTTGCTGCACCTTCCTTGCTCTGCCTTGCCTTCCACTGCCTACCCCCACCTTACCTCGCCTTGCAGACCCATCCCCTGCCTTGCCTATCCCTGCCCCTCCCCTGCCTTGCCTTCCCTTGCTCACCTCTCGCTTCTTTTCCCTTGCAGACGCTCCCTCTCTCTGCCCCCACTGACTTCCCTTGTCTTGCCCTCTCCTTGCTCTCCTTGCCTGCTCTCCCCGTCCCTGGCCTGACCTTGCCTTTGTCTCCTTGCCTTGCCTGGCGTAACCCTGCCTTGTCGTGCCTTGTGCACACCTCCCTTGCCTTGCCTTGCCTACTCCTGCCTTGCCTTGACTTCTTTGCCTGGCCCTGCCTGCCCCTTGCTTACCTTTCCTTGCACTGCCTCCCCCTCCCCTGCTTTGCCTGCCCCTCCCTTGCCTTGCCTTGCCTGCCTTGCCTTGCCTTGCCTTGCCTTGCCTTGCCTGCCCCTCCCTTCCTCCCGTGGGTAACTGTGAAAGTTGCATTGCCTTGTTCCTGGAGTTCCCGGTGGCATTGGTGAGTTGGGATGGTGAGGCAGCTGATGGGCTGTGTCCTGCTTCCAGATTTATCTCTGCTCTTGCTAAACTGCCTCTTTCCCTTGCTTGCCATCAGACATCTCCTTTTTCGGGGATGTGCCTTTCTCCTTCAGGCTGTGCAAATTCTAAGAACTGTTTGGCCTCAAAGGAATGTCTCTCCATTTGATTCTGTCTTCCTTTACAAGTCACCTGGGAACAAAACTCAACTGTAGTCGTTTCCATGAGGTGATTTAGCTGTGCACATTGATCTCCATGCCACTGTTTTCTTCTTGGAGCTACCTTGTCCTTGAGGAACTGTGGCTGGTTATGGAATACTGGACGGAGGCACTTTAGAGGATGTTGTGGCTGAAGGAGAGGTGGCAGCTGTCAGTCAGGAGGTGAGGGATCCCTCTGGTGCTTCCCATGCCCTGGACATGCTGGTCCTGGTAAGCAGGTGATAAGAACAAAAAAAAAAAACCCCTAATCTGTCTTCCCTTAGAAAGATGCTGCTCTGATGGTGTTGGACAGCAGCTCTTCCTCTTGGCTGCACCGTGTCCTGCCATTCCTCACCATTTCCTGAGACAGGAAATCTCTTGGAGCCATTCTCCTTTCTTTGTGTGATGGATTCAAGTCTTTAATTGTGACCCTCATATTTCTTTTTCCTCTATCAGAGCCTGCAGGCCCTGGATTTCCTTCATGCCACCAGGTCATCCACAGGGACATCAAAAGCTCCAGCATCCTTCTGGGCATGGACGGATCTGTCAGGTTGGCTGGGTGGTTTTGGTCAGGGCTGTATTGGGTCTGACTGGGGTAAAGCTCACAGCCCTTACAGTGCTGGGCTTTGCTTTGGTAGCTGGTGTTGATAACAGAGCAGTGTTTTGGCTACTGCCAAGCTGTGCTGTCCCTCTGACATTCCTTCCCCCACCCAAGGGGATGGGGGTGGGCAAGATCCTGGGAGGGGACACCAGCAGGCCAGCTGAGCCCAGTCAGCCAAAGGGATATTCCATCCCATATGACATCAGCTCAGATATCTAAGGGAAGGAAGAGAGGAGGAAGGGGGGGCATTCATGACTTGTCCATGTTTGCCTTCTGGAAGAACCACTCCGCGTGCTGAAGCCCTGCTTCCCAGGAAGTGTCCGGACATCGCTGCTGATGGGAAGTAGAGACTGATTGTTTTTCCCTTTAGCTCTTGTGCTCGCAGATCTCTGCTTGTTCTCTTTATTTTCCTGCTGTAATCAACTGCCTTATCTCACCCTACTAGATTTTTTCCCATATTATTCTCTCCCCTGTCCCAGTGGGAAAGGGAGTGATAGAGCGACTGAGTGGGCACCTGGCACCCAGCCGGGGGCAACCCCCGTCAGTCTCTTTTGGTGCCCAAAGGTGGGGCGAGATAAAGGCAGTTTATATATATATATACATCCATATATATATGTATTGCATGCTCTAGTAATTATCAATAGCAGCTCTCAAGTAATGAGCTCCTGCATGGCACACAGCCTTTGGCTGCCACACTGCTTATCTTTATTTTGCTAAGTTTGGGAACACGTTGAAACAAACAATGACTGTGAATGAATATAACTCCTTCTCTCTGCCCGGGGTGAATTTGAGTATGGATGATCTTTTACTGCAGATTCCCATGGTCATTGCCAATCCTTATATAAGCTTCCTGATATTATTAATAATATTAGCCAGCACCGTAGTTACCTTATGGAATTCATGGAAATTGTCATCTCCCTGGTACAGAAGGAAACAACCCTTGGGTGAGGAGCTGTTAAAATCTGCCCTGAGGTACCCAGTTCCTGGGTGGAAAGGTGTATGGAGGGATTTGGGCAGGTTCCTAGGGCGGTTATCACCTCCCGTTGCCAGGGAGTTTACTCCTGAAGAGGTAAATAACCCTAACAAACTGGCCCATCACTGACAGAGGGGTGCCTCGTTTACTCCCAGGAATGCCAGCAGCTTCTCGCCCTGTACTGGGGGCTGGCCTGGGCCTACCGGGCCTCTGTTCAATACTCTCAGAGGACTGTGGTTGAGGCAGGAACCCAAACTGTGTCTGAGGACACTATAGCTGAGACAGGGACACAAACTACAGCTATGGCTGAGGCACGGATACAAACCACAACAACTATGTCTGAGATAGGAACCCAAACCACAGCAACTACAGTGATTGCCCCAGCAGTGCAAACAAAAAAATGGACAAGGCAAGTTTCAGGCCCAAGCTGCCGATTAGTAAGGGAAGAAGAAGAAGAAGAGGAAGAGGAAGAGGTGGGGCCAGATCAAGAGGCAGGTCCCTCAGCAAAGGAATCAAAGGGAGTGAGGCAAGTTAAACAGGAAACCGAAGTTACTCGGTCCCTGACCCCATCCGAACCTCGAGACCTGCAAAAGGATTACAGCTGCCAGTCAGGTGAGAGGATTCCTGCATGGCTGCTGCAATGCTGGGATAATGGGGCCAAAAGTCAGCAGTTAGAAGGTCATGAAGCCCAACAGCTGGGATCCCTTGCTAAGGATCGGGAAACTGAAAGAGGGCTTGCAAAGGAAGGAGCAATTTGTAGCTTCTGGAGACGGCTTTTCTCAAGTGTGAAGGCAAGATATCCTTTTAAGGAAGATCTTGTGAAATCCCCAGGGAAGTGGACCAATGTAGATGAAGGTATCCAGTACTTGAGAGAATTGGCAGTGCTGGGAATTGTCTATAGTGATCTAAAGGATGATCGAGTCAGCAAAGATCCAGAGGATGTCCCCTGTACACTCGCCATGTGGAGGAAGGTGGTTCAAGGCACCCCTGCATCATATTCCAGCAGCCTGGTGGCACTTTATTATCCACAAATGGATACACCAACTGTAGAGGTGGCGTCCTCCTGGCTCCGAAATGTAGCAGAAACTCTGGGTGCTCCCTCATCCCTGCGAGCCACCAGCCCAACTTTTAGGGGCAGCCCAAGAGATCGCTCCTCTCCAACCCCAGTCAGAGGGAAAAGAATCCCCAAGAACAGGCCACGTAACGAGCTCTGGTTCTTTCTGCGTGAGCATGGAGAGGACATGAGGAAGTGGGATGGTGAACCCACCTCCAAGCTGAGCGCCCGGGTCCGTGAACTGAGGGGGAAGAGACCTGTTAAGAAGGGGCTGCCCAAGAAGACTGTCAGTGTAGTTACCACAGAGAGACCAGAAGACAATCAGCGATCTCCCAGATATAAGAAAATGAAAACCGTTTCCTACAATCCTGATGAGGGAACCTCTGATTTGGCATCACAAAGGTCAGACAGTGAATACTCTGACCAGGAACAGGAATAGAGGGTCCCTGCCTCCGGCCAGGAGGAGGAAAGGGATGACCGGGTATACTGGACGGTGTGGATTCGATGGCCTGGCACATCAGAGCCACAGAAGTACAAAGCTTTAGTGGACACCGGTGCACAGTGTACACTGATGCCATCGAGGCACAAGAGTGCAGAAGCCTTCTGGATCTCTGGAGTGACAGGGGGATGCCAGGAGTTGTCGGTAGTAAAAGCTGAGGTGAGCTTAACAGGGGACAGATGGCAAAGGCTCCCCATTGTGACTGGCCCAGAGGCCCCTTGCATCCTTGGCATTGACTACCTCAGGAGAGGGTATTTTAAGGATCCAAAAGGATATCGATGGGCCTTTGGTGTAGCTGCAGTGAATACAGAGAAGATCAAACAGTTATCCACCCTGCCTGGCCTCTCAGAAGATCCCTTCATCGTAGGATTGCTGCAGGTGGAAGATCAGCAAGTACCGATTGCTACCAGGACAGTGCACCGGAGGCAGTATCGCACCAACCGGGACTCCGGGACTCCTATCCATGAACTAATTCATCGACTGGAGAGCCAAGGAGTTATCAGCAGGGCCCGCTCACCCTTCAACAGCCCCATATGGCCAGTGTGGAAGTCAAATGGGGAATGGCGGCTGACAGTGGACTATCGGGGCCTGAATGAAGTCACACCACCTCTCAGTGCTGCCGTACCAGACATGTTGGACCTCCAATATGAGCTAGAGTCAAAAGCAGCCAAATGGCATGCCACGATTGACATCGCTAATGCATTTTTCTCAGTCCCTCTGGCGGCAGAGGGCAGGCCACAATTTGCTTTCACTTGGAGGGGTGTCCAGTACACCTGGAACCGACTGCCCCAGGGGTGGAGACACAGCCCCACCATCTGCCATGGCCTGATCCAGGCTGCCCTGGAACAGGGTGGAGCTCCAGAACACCTGCAATATATTGATGGTATCATTGTGTGGGGTGATACAGCAGGAGAAGTTTTTGAGAAAGGGAAGAAAATAATCCAAATTCTTCTGAAAGCTGGTCTTGCCATAAAACAAAGGAAGGTGAAGGGACCTGCACAGGAGATCCAGTTCCTGGGAATAAAATGGCAGGATGGGCGCCGTCATGTGCCTACAGCGGTGGTTGACAAAATTGCCAATATGTGTCCAGCAGTTAATAAGAAGGAAACACAAGCTTTCCTGGGCCTTGTAGGGTTCTGGAGAATGCACATTCCAGGCTATAGTCAACTTGTGGGCCCCCTCTATCGAGTGACCCAGAAGAAGAAGGACTTTGAGTGGGGCCCTGAGCAGAAACAGGCCTTTGAGCAGATCAAACAGGAAACAGCTCGTGCCCTTGGGCCTGTTCGGACAGGACCAGATGTGCAAAATATACTCTACACTGCAGCCGGGGAGCAGGGCCTCACCTGGAGCCTTTGGCAGAGGACCGCGGGAGAAACCCGAGGTCAGCCATTAGGATTCGGGAGCTGGAGTTATCGAGGATCAGAAGCCCGCTATACTCCAACTGAAAAAGAGATATTAGCAGCTTACGAGGGTGTTGGAGTGGCCTCAGAAGTTGTTGGGACAGAAGCGTGTCTCCTCTTGGCTCCACGATTGCCTGTCCTACACTGGATGTTCAAAGGAAACATTCCCTCCACGCATCATGCAACCAGCACTACATGGAGTAAGGGGTGGCCTTAATTGCACAACGAGCCCCAATGGGAAAAGCCAATTTCCCAGGAATCCTAGAAGAGATTTTGAATTGGTCAGAAGCCAGAGATTTTGGAGCACTGTCTGAGAAGGTGACTCGTGCCCAAGAAGCACCACCATATAATGAGTTACCAGAAAATGAAAGAAGATGATATGCTTTATTTACTGATGGATCCTGCTGAGTGATAGGAAACCATCGGAGGTGGAAAGCTGCTGTGTGGAATGCCACACGACAAGTGATTGAGGCCGCTGAAGGGGAAGGTGAATCAAGCCAGTTTGCAGAGGTGAAAGCCATCCACCTAGCCCTAGAGATTGCTGAGAGAGAAAAGTGGCCCATACTCTGTCTCTAGACCAACTCCTGGATGGTGGCTAATGCCCTAAGGGGATGGCTGCAGCAGTGGAAGAAAAGCAACTGGCAGCGCAGGGGGAAACCCATCTGGGCTGCTGCATTGTGGCAGGACATTGCTGCACGGATGGAAAACAAGACTCTGAAAGTGCGTCGTGTAGATGCCCATGTGCCCAGAAGTCGTGTCACTGAGGAGCAAGAAAAAGGCAATAATGAACAGGGATGGTGTCAGTGCTCAACCATCAAGTTTACTGTTCCTCCTGTCCTGACCCCACATTCTGCTGGAATGGAGATCACCTGGAACGATGTGAAAGGACAGGAGATAGCAGTTAATGTTATAGGGATGGTTGAAGGATGTAGCTTAAATTGCATGTGTGAGTAGGAAAGGGTTCTAGTAATGAGAATATCTAGATTCTATGGGATCCGAGCATGACGCAAATGGTATGGAATGAGGGGTGCAGATTGTATTGGGTCTGACTGGGGTAAAGCTCACAGCCCTTACAGTGCTGTGCTTTGCATTGGTAGCTGGTGTTGATAACAGAGCAGGGTTTTGGCACTGCCACGCAGTGTGTCTTAGGTTACAATGGTATGTATTCTATCACCATCTTCATGGGATGTTGGGGCCGGATGGGGCAGTGTTCCTGGCTCATCCCTGATGGCCCCAGGGCATGTCTTCCCATGGGCCAGCTCTTGGAGCCAGGTGGGGCACTTTGCTTTGCTCATTCCTAATGGCTGCAGTTAATGGCCATTGAGTCCCACTGATAAACTCCATCATCCCATTGTGAGATGCCCCGCCCAGGGGGAGGAACCAAGCATCCCTATCTGGATATAATCTGGAATTGGAAACACCACAAGGCAGCTTTTCCACTGCATTCCCAGAGGAAGATCAGACCCTTCTACACCACCACTGGACCTTCAGAGGAGAACTACACCTTTCCACAGGATCACTGCTTCAACAGAACCACATCTGTCACTCCCAGAGGAGTGCAGCCACCACCTCATTGGACTGCTACCAACACCCTGACCGACAGGGTGTCAGGTTGTATTCTGACTCTGTCAGTGCTTTTGTACTATTGCATTTATTTTAATTTTTCTATTAAATTGTAGTTCTGACTTTGAGTCTCTCACTGATTTGCTTTCAAACTACCACATTTTTTGGCACCCAGGGTGTGGCAGGGTCCTGAGGAAAGACAGAATTACAATGTTGTGTTCTAGAGTCCACCTGTTCACCGTGATACTCAATACACTTACATGGGTCCTGTACCTTGCTCTATATATATTTCCACAGATGGAGAACTACCTGCCCGTAGTAATGCTCCTGTGCAGGACAGGGTATCGTATAAAAATTGCTTTAAGGGTTTATAATGACTATTGCATGATAACCTCTGAGGCAATGAACACCATTTGGAATATATACTCAATTTTGTTTGCTTGTCCTAGTCTGGGCTGCTACATCTGGGGCCTCCTCAACAATCGCATCCAGCCCCCAGGGGAAAGAGTAGAGAGTGGTTTCTTTCAGCCTTTCAGACCTAACACAAGAGTTTTTGAAAGTATTGAGTTCCCTTTGGATGTCAAAGATGGTATAATCTTGCTGTCAGTTCTGTTTTCTTTTCTCTCTATCACCTGCACCGTGTACACCATGCTTAGGAACAGAACTGTCGGTGGCAAGAGAAGCAAGACGCCGACTCAATGTGAGTGATAAATCAAGCTCCTTTATTGTCAGAAAGTGCACACTCTTTATAGTGCTGTCCGTGCTCAAAACGTTTTTCCCCCACAGAAGTTTCCCACAGGAGCTTTCTCTATTCTAATTAAAACACCAAGCTGATATCAGAAGGCAACAACAGTAACAGTTTCTTCTGCCAAGTTAATCTTTGGACACCTGCAGCTTGTTTTCAGCTTTCCTGTCTCTCTTTCCCACAGTTGAGAATAACCTTGAGCAGAGGCCTAGCTTTCGTCTAAGGGGCCTGGATTGCTCACCCACTTTATGTCTGTGCAGCTGGAGAAGGATATTCTCCAACAGTCCATCTTGCCACTTGACTCCTAAAAACTGGATTTCTTGCGCAGGTCTTTTAACATTACTTGGCTTGATGGCAAAACCAGCTCTTAGGAGAATCCGGATGATCTTCTTTCCATTCTCAAAGACTTCCTCTGCTGTGTTCCCCCATAGGATGATGTCGTCGATGTACTGCAGATGTTCTGGGGCCTCACCCTTTTCCAGTGCAGCCTGGATCAGTCCATGGCAGATGGTGGGGCTGTGCTTCCAGCCCTGGGGGAGTCTGTTCCAGGTGTACCGCACACCCCTCCAGGTGAAAGCAAACTGAGGCCTGCACTCTGCTGCCAGAGGAATGGAGAAAAAGGCATTGGCAATATCGATGGTCGCGTACCACTTTGCTGCCTTGGATTCCAGTTCATACTGAAGTTCCAACATGTCTGGCACAGCAGCACTCAGTGGTGGTGTGACCTCATTCAGGCCACGATAATCCACTGTCAGTCTCCATTCTCCACTGGACTTACGCACTGGCCATATAGGGCTGTTAAAGGGTGAATGAGCTTTGCTGACCACCCCTTGGCTCTGCAGTTCATGAATCATCTCATGGATGGGAACCATAGAGTCTCTGTCTGTGTTGTACTGCCGTCGGTGCACTGTCGCTGTGGTGATTGGTACCTGCTGTTCTTCAACTTCCAGCAGTCCCACAGCACAGGGATCGTCTGAGAGACCAGGCAAGGTATGCAGCTGTCAGATGTCTTCTGTTTCTACAGCGGCTATCCCGAAAGCCCAACGATGTCCTTTTGTGTCTCTGAAATACCCATTTCTAAGTTAGTCTATGCCCAGGATGCATGGGGCCTCTGGGCTGGTCACGATGGGGTGTTTCTGCCACTCGTTCCCAGTTCAACTCACTTCAGCTTCCAATACAGTCAGCTGCTGGGATCCTCCTGTCACCCCAGAAATAGAAATAGATTCTGTTCCCACGTACCTTGATGGCATCAGGGTACATTGAGCGCCGGTGTCAACCAAAGCCGTGTATCTTTGTGGGTCAGACGTGCCAGGCCACAGGATCCACACAGTCCAATAGATCCGGTTGTCCCTTTCCTCTACCTGGCTAGAGGCAGGGCCCCTCTATTCCTGATCATGGTACACGTTGCTCTCTTCCTGTAAATATGTCCTTGAGGTCCCTTCTAGAGGATCGGTCATATCATCATTTCTATACTGTCCAGAGTTCTGTCCACAAGAGACCGGAGCAGTGTTGACTCTAGGTGGGCTCCTTGTGATAGCTGTTCCTCTTTTGAGTTCATGTACTCGGGCTGCTAAGGAAGAGGTGGGTTTTCTATTCCACTTCCTCATATCTTCTCCATGCTCCTGAAGGAAAAACCAGAGGTTACCTTGTGGAGTGTATCTTCTTTCTCTGGCTGGGGGTTGTCTGCTCCTAATAGCAGAGACTCTTGTTGGTTCTGGCGAGATGTGGTGAATTTCTTGCTTCAGCTCCTTTCTGAGTTTTTCTTCCAAGCTCCGGACGTGCTCAGCCACCTTTGTTTCCACAGATGAGACATGGGTGCATAATGGGGCGGTGACAGTGTCCTCATAAATTCTTAGTTTGTTGACCAGTACTCCCACCTTGTCCGCTCCTTCCCTCCATTGCAGTGTTGCTAGGTAACGGGAGTATATCTCTGGTCCAAGTCGTGCAAATCTCAACCACATCTGTGACGTGCATTGGACATCATCTGGGTTCTTAGGGAATCTCTCATCTTCTGAGAAAATGATCTCCAGCACGGCCAATTCTCTCAGGCATCGGATACCTTGTTCCATTGTGCTCCATTTTCCTTGGTGCACCTGGAGGTCTTCTTTACAAAGGTATCTGTCCCTTACACTTGCCAGCAGTCGCTGCCAGAGGCTGAGAGTTTCTTGGGTACTCCCAATGCCCTGCTCAATGACCACATCCCGGGTCAGGGATCCAAGTTGCCTGGCCTCACTTCCATCCAGAATGGTGTCATTGGCTGCAGCGTCCCAGATGCGAAGCAGCCAGGTCAGGATGGATTCATTTGTCTGGCGGGTGAACTCCCTCCGTAGGTCACGCAGCTCACCCAGGGATAAAGAGCGAGTGATGATCTCTGGCTCCGTCTCTTCTGCTTGCTGTGAAGGCCCAGCCTCCTCCTCATCGGTCACTGTGCGGGCTGATTTGTTCTTGGATTTCTTTTTCTCAACAGGGGCAACTGCTACTGGCTTAGGCTGTTCTGGCTCGGTGATGGTTTTGTGTGGAGACGCTGTCAGTTCTTTCAGTCTCTTTTTCCTCCGTGGCAGTTTGTGTAGACATGGTGCCTGTTGCTTTGCAGCTTTTCTTCTCCTCCTCCTCCTCGAGAAGATGCTGTCCCACACCAAGTATTGTTCTGTTCCTAAGCATGGTGTACATGGTGCAGGTGATAGAGAGAAAACAGAACTGACAGCAAGATTATACCATCTTTGACATCCAAAGGGAACTCAATACTTTCAAAAACTCTTGTGTCAGGTCTGAAAGGCTGAAAGAAACCACTCTCTACTCTTTCCCCTGGGGGCTGGGTGCAATTGTTGAGGAGGCCCCAGATGTAGCAGCCCAGACTAGGACAAGCAAACAAAATTGAGTATATATTCCCAATGGTGTTCATTGCCTCAGAGGTTATCATGCAATAGTCATTATAAACCATTAAAGCAATTTTTATACGATACCCTGGCCTACACAGGAGCATTACTACGGGCAGGTAGTTCCCTGTCTGCAGAAATATATATAGAGCAAGGTACAGGACCCATGTAAGTGTATTGAGTATCACGGTGAATAGGTGGACTCTAGAACACAACATTGTAATTCTGGCTTTCCTCAGGACACTGCCGCACGATGGGTGCCAAAAAATGTGGTAGTTTGAAAGCAAATCAGTGAGAGACTCAAAGTCAGAACTACCATTTAATAGAAAAATTAAAATAAATGCAATAGTACAAAAGCACTGACAGAGTCAGAATACAACCTGACACCCTGTCAGTCAGGGTGTTGGTAGCAGTCCAATTAGATGGTGGCTGCACTCCTCTGGGAGTGACAGATGTGGTTCTGTTGAAGCAGTGATCCTGTGGAAAGGTGTAGTTCTCCTCTGAAGGTCCAGTGGTGGTGTAGAAGGGTCTGATCTTCCTCTGGGAATGCAGTGGAAAAGCTGCCTTGTGGTGTTTCCAATTCCAGATTATATCCAGATAGGGATGCTTGGTTCCTCCCCCTGGGCGGGGCATCTCACAATGGGATGATGGAGTTTATCAGTGGGACTCAATGGCCATTAACTGCAGCCATTAGGAATGAGCAAAGCAAAGTGCCCCACCTGGCTCCAAGAGATGGCCCATGGGAAGACATGCCCTGGGGCCATCAGGGATGAGCCAGGAACACTGCCCCATCCTGGCCCCAACATCCCATGAAGATGGTGATAGAATACATACCATTGTAACCTAAGACACACTGCGTGGCAGTGCCAAAACCCTGCTCTGTTATCAACACCAGCTACCAATGCAAAGCACAGCACTGTAAGGGCTGTGAGCTTTACCCCAGTCAGACCCAATACAATCTGCACCCCTCATTCCATACCATTTGCGTCATGCTCGGATCCCATAGAATCTAGATATTCTCATTACTAGAACCCTTTCCTACTCACACATGCAATTTAAGCTACATCCTTCAACCATCCCTATAACATTAACTGCTATCTCCTGTCCTTTCACATCGTTCCAGGTGATCTCCATTCCAGCAGAATGTGGGGTCAGGACAGGAGGAACAGTAAACTTGATGGTTGAGCACTGACACCATCCCTGTTCATTATTGCCTTTTTCTTGCTCCTCAGTGACACGACTTCTGGGCACATGGGCATCTACACGACGCACTTTCAGAGTCTTGTTTTCCATCCGTGCAGCAATGTCCTGCCACAATGCAGCAGCCCAGATGGGTTTCCCCCTGCGCTGCCAGTTGCTTTTCTTCCACTGCTGCAGCCATCCCCTTAGGGCATTAGCCACCATCCAGGAGTTGGTCTAGAGACAGAGTATGGGCCACTTTTCTCTCTCAGCAATCTCTAGGGCTAGGTGGATGGCTTTCACCTCTGCAAACTGGCTTGATTCACCTTCCCCTTCAGCGGCCTCAATCACTTGTCGTGTGGCATTCCACACAGCAGCTTTCCACCTCCGATGGTTTCCTATCACTCGGCAGGATCCATCAGTAAATAAAGCATATCATCTTCTTTCATTTTCTGGTAACTCATTATATGGTGGTGCTTCTTGGGCACGAGTCACCTTCTCAGACAGTGCTCCAAAATCTCTGGCTTCTGACCAATTCAAAATCTCTTCTAGGATTCCTGGGAAATTGGCTTTTCCCATTGGGGCTCGTTGTGCAATTAAGGCCACCCCCTTCCTCCATGTAGTGCTGGTTGCATGATGCGTGGAGGGAATGTTTCCTTTGAACATCCAGTGTAGGACAGGCAATCGTGGAGCCAAGAGGAGACACGCTTCTGTCCCAACAACTTCTGAGGCCACTCCAACACCCTCGTAAGCTGCTAATATCTCTTTTTCAGTTGGAGTATAGCGGGCTTCTGATCCTCGATAACTCCAGCTCCCGAATCCTAATGGCTGACCTCGGGTTTCTCCCGCGGTCCTCTGCCAAAGGCTCCAGGTGAGGCCCTGCTCCCCGGCTGCAGTGTAGAGTATATTTTGCACATCTGGTCCTGTCCGAACAGGCCCAAGGGCACGAGCTGTTTCCTGTTTGATCTGCTCAAAGGCCTGTTTCTGCTCAGGGCCCCACTCAAAGTCCTTCTTCTTCTGGGTCACTCGATAGAGGGGGCCCACAAGTTGACTATAGCCTGGAATGTGCATTCTCCAGAACCCTACAAGGCCCAGGAAAGCTTGTGTTTCCTTCTTATTAACTGCTGGACACATATTGGCAATTTTGTCAACCACCTCTGTAGGCACATGACGGCGCCCATCCTGCCATTTTATTCCCAGGAACTGGATCTCCTGTGCAGGTCCCTTCACCTTCCTTTGTTTTATAGCAAGACCAGCTTTCAGAAGAATTTGGATTATTTTCTTCCCTTTCTCAAAAACTTCTCCTGCTGTATCGCCCCACACAATGATACCATCAATATATTGCAGGTGTTCTGGAGCTCCACCCTGTTCCAGGGCAGCCTGGATCAGGCCATGGCAGATGGTGGGGCTGTGTTTCCACCCCTGGGGCAGTCGGTTCCAGGTGTAGTGGACACCCCTCCAAGTGAAAGCAAATTGTGGCCTGCCCTCTGCCGCCAGAGGGACTGAGAAAAATGCATTAGCGATGTCAATCGTGGCATGCCATTTGGCTGCTTTCGACTCTAGCTCATATTGGAGGTCCAACATGTCTGGTACGGCAGCACTGAGAGGTGCTGTGACTTCATTCAGGCCCCGATAGTCCACTGTCAGCCGCCATTCCCCATTTGACTTCCACACTGGCCATATGGGGCTGTTGAAGGGTGAGCGGGTCCTGCTGATAACTCCTTGGCTCTCCAGTCGATGAATTAGTTCATGGATAGGAGTCCCGGAGTCCCGGTTGGTGCGATACTGCCTCCGGTGCACTGTCCTGGTAGCAATCGGTACTTGCTGATCTTCCACCTGCAGCAATCCTACGATGAAGGGATCTTCTGAGAGGCCAGGCAGGGTGGATAACTGTTTGATCTTCTCTGTATTCACTGCAGCTACACCAAAGGCCCATCGATATCCTTTTGGATCCTTAAAATACCCTCTCCTGAGGTAGTCAATGCCAAGGATGCAAGGGGCCTCTGGGCCAGTCACAATGGGGAGCCTTTGCCATCTGTCCCCTGTTAAGCTCACCTCAGCTTTTACTACCGACAACTCCTGGCATCCCCCTGTCACTCCAGAGATCCAGAAGGCTTCTGCACTCTTGTGCCTCGATGGCATCAGTGTACACTGTGCACCGGTGTCCACTAAAGCTTTGTACTTCTGTGGCTCTGATGTGCCAGGCCATCGAATCCACACCGTCCAGTATACCCGGTCATCCCTTTCCTCCTCCTGGCCGGAGGCAGGGACCCTCTATTCCTGTTCCTGGTCAGAGTATTCACTGTCTGACCTTTGTGATGCCAAATCAGAGGTTCCCTCATCAGGATTGTAGGAAACGGTTTTCATTTTCTTATATCTGGGAGATCGCTGATTGTCTTCTGGTCTCTCTGTGGTAACTACACTGACAGTCTTCTTGGGCGGCCCCTTCTTAACAGGTCTCTTCCCCCTCAGTTCACGGACCCGGGCGCTCAGCTTAGAGGTGGGTTCACCATCCCACTTCCTCATGTCCTCTCCATGCTCACGCAGAAAGAACCAGAGCTCGTTACGTGGCCTGTTCTTGGGGATTCTTTTCCCTCTGACTGGAGAGGAGCGATCTCTTGGGCTGCCCCTAAAAGTTGGGCTGGTGGCTCGCAGGGATGAGGGAGTACCCAGAGTTTCTGCTACATTTCGGAGCCAGGAGGACGCCACCTCTACAGTTGGTGTATCCATTTGTGGATAATAAAGTGCCACCAAGCTGCTGGAATATGATGCAGGGGTGCCTTGAACCACCTTCCTCCACATGGCGAGTGTACAGGGGACATCCTCTGGATCTTTGCTGACTCGATCATCCTTTAGATCACTATAGACAATTCCCAGCACTGCCAATTCTCTCAAGTACTGGATACCTTCATCTACATTGGTCCACTTCCCTGGGGATTTCACAAGATCTTCCTTAAAAGGATATCTTGCCTTCACACTTGAGAAAAGCCATCTCCAGAAGCTACAAATTGCTCCTTCCTTTGCAAGCCCTCTTTCAGTTTCCCGATCCTTAGCAAGGGATCCCAGCTGTTGGGCTTCATGACCTTCTAACTGCTGACTTTTGGCCCCATTATCCCAGCATTGCAGCAGCCATGCAGGAATCCTCTCACCTGACTGGCAGCTGTAATCCTTTTGCAGGTCTCGAGGTTTGGATGGGGTCAGGGACCGAGTAACTTCGGTTTCCTGTTTAACTTGCCTCACTCCCTTTGATTCCTTTGCTGAGGGACCTGCCTCTTGATCTGGCCCCACCTCTCTTCTTCTTCCTCTTCTTCTTCTTCTTCCCTTACTAATCGGCAGCTTGGGCCTGAAACTTGCCTTGTCCATTTTTTTGTTTGCACTGCTGGGGCAATCACTGTAGTTGCTGTGGTTTGGGTTCCTATCTCAGACATAGTTGTTGTGGTTTGTATCCGTGCCTCAGCCATAGCTGTAGTTTGTGTCCCTGTCTCAGCTATAGTGTCCTCAGACACAGTTTGGGTTCCTGTCTCAACCACAGTCCTCTGAGAGTATTGAACAGAGGCCCGGTAGGCCCAGGCCAGCCCCCAGTACAGGGCGAGAAGCTGCTGGCATTGCTGGGAGTAAACGAGGCACCCCTCTGTCAGTGATGGGCCAGTTTGTTAGGGTTATTTACCTCTTCAGGAGTAAACTCCCTGGCAACGGGAGGTGATAACCGCCCTAGGAACCTGCCCAAATCCCTCCATACACCTTTCCACCCAGGAACTGGGTACCTCAGGGCAGATTTTAACAGCTCCTCACCCAAGGGTCGTTTCCTTCTGTACCAGGGAGATGACAATTTCCATGAATTCCATAAGGTAACTACGGTGTTGGCTAATATTATTAATAATATCAGGAAGCTTATATAAGGATTGGCAATGACCATGGGAATCTGCAGTAAAAGATCATCCATACTCAAATTCACCCCGGGCAGAGAGAAGGAGTTATATTCATTCACAGTCATTGTTTGTTTCAACGTGTTCCCAAACTTAGCAAAATAAAGATAAGCAGTGTGGCAGCCAAAGGCTGTGTGCCATGCAGGAGCTCATTACTTGAGAGCTGCTGTTGATAATTACTAGAGCATGCAATACATATATATATGGATGTATATATATATATAAACTGCCTTTATCTCGCCCCACCTTTGGGCACCAAAAGAGACTGACGGGGGTTGCCCCCGGCTGGGTGCCAGGTGCCCACTCAGTCGCTCTATCACTCCCTTTCCCACTGGGACAGGGGAGAGAATAATATGGGAAAAAATCTAGTAGGGTGAGATAAGGCAGTTGATTACAGCAGGAAAATAAAGAGAACAAGCAGAGATCTGCGAGCACAAGAGCTAAAGGGAAAAACAATCAGTCTCTACTTCCCATCAGCAGCGATGTCCGGACACTTCCTGGGAAGCAGGGCTTCAGCACGCGGAGTGGTTCTTCCAGAAGGCAAACATGGACAACTCATGAATGCCCCCCCTTCCTCCTCTCTTCCTTCCCTTAGATATCTGAGCTGATGTCATATGGGATGGAATATCCCTTTGGCTGACTGGGCTCAGCTGGCCTGCTGGTGTCCCCTCCCAGGATCTTGCCCACCCCCATCCCCTTGGGTGGGGGAAGGAATGTCAGAGGGACAGCACAGCTTGGCAGTAGCCAAAACACTGCTCTGTTATCAACACCAGCTACCAAAGCAAAGCCCAGCACTGTAAGGGCTGTGAGCTTTACCCCAGTCAGACCCAATACAGCCCTGACCAAAACCACCCAGCCAACCTGACAGATCCGTCCATGCCCAGAAGGATGCTGGAGCTTTTGATGTCCCTGTGGATGACCTGGTGGCATGAAGGAAATCCAGGGCCTGCAGGCTCTGATAGAGGAAAAAGAAATATGAGGGTCAAAATTAAAGACTTGAATTCATCACACAAAGAAAGGAGAATGGCTCCAAGAGATTTCCTGTCTCAGGAAATGGTGAGGAATGGCAGGACACGGTGCAGCCAAGAGGAAGAGCTGCTGTCCAACACCATCAGAGCAGCATCTTTCTAAGGGAAGACAGATTAGGGGGGGTTCTTTTATTCTTATCACCTGTTTACCAGGACCAGCATGTCCAGGGCATGGGAAGCACCAGAGGGATCCCTCACCTCCTGACTGACAGCTGCCACCTCTCCTTCAGCCACAACATCCTCTAAAGTGCCTCCGTCCAGTATTCCATAACCAGCCACAGTTCCTCAAGGACAAGGTAGCTCCAAGAAGAAAACAGTGGCATGGAGATCAATGTGCACAGCTAAATCACCTCATGGAAACGACTACAGTTGAGTTTTGTTCCCAGGTGACTTGTAAAGGAAGACAGAATCAAATGGAGAGACATTCCTTTGAGGCCAAACAGTTCTTAGAATTTGCACAGCCTGAAGGAGAAAGGCACATCCCCGAAAAAGGAGATGTCTTTGATGGCAAGCAAGGGAAAGAGGCAGTTTAGCAAGAGCAGAGATAAATCTGGAAGCAGGACACAGCCCATCAGCTGCCTCACCATCCCAACTCACCAATGCCACCGGGAACTCCAGGAACAAGGCAATGCAACTTTCACAGTTACCCACGGGAGGAAGGGAGGGGCAGGCAAGGCAAGGCAAGGCAAGGCAAGGCAAGGGGCAGGCAAAGGCAAAGCAGGGGAGGGGGAGGCAGTGCAAGGAAAGGTAAGCAAGGGGCAGGCAGGGCCAGGCAAAGAAGTCAAGGCAAGGCAGGAGTAGGCAAGGCAAGGCAAGGGAGGTGTGCACAAGGCACGACAAGGCAGGGTTACGCCAGGCAAGGCAAGGAGACAAAGGCAAGGTCAGGCCAGGGACGGGGAGAGCAGGCAAGGAGAGCAAGGAGAGGGCAAGACAAGGGAAGTCAGTGGGGGCAGAGAGAGGGAGCGTCTGCAAGGGAAAAGAAGCGAGAGGTGAGCAAGGGAAGGCAAGGCAGGGGAGGGGCAGGGATAGGCAAGGCAGGGGATGGGTCTGCAAGGCGAGGTAAGGTGGGGGTAGGCAGTGGAAGGCAAGGCAGAGCAAGGAAGGTGCAGCAACTCAGGGCAAGGGATGGGATGGGATGGGATGGGATGGGATGGGATGGGATGGGATGGGATGGGATGGGATGGGATGGGATGGGATGGGATGGGTCAGGCATGGCAAGGAAATGCAGGGCTTAGAATACATGGTGCAGGGGAGGAGCTCTGGGCATTCCCCCTGACACACCAGCTAGCCTGGCACACATGAAAATTCCTGGAAGCACAAAGGAGCTCCAGCATGCTTTAGGATTACTGGGGTTTTGGAGGAGACACACTCCTGATTTTTCCATCATAGCCCAACCCTTATACAACTTAAGCAAGAAAAGAGCTTCTTGGGTCTGGGCACCGCTCCCTGAAGAGGCCCTAAAGCTGCTGGCTTTTGAGGCAGGAGTGGATCAAGCTCTTGGTCCCATTTATGCACAGGACCTTTTGCACACTGAGGAGGGTTTGCCATCCATGCACTGTCAATTCCTGGGTGGCAGTGGCACCAGAGGGCCCCACTCGTCCAACCCAAATTCACTCACTCAGCTTGAAGGATGCTGAAAAGCCATATTCTGTATGGGAAAAGGGTTTGTTTCTGCTGTGTTCCAAAGCTCTTCAACAGAACAGGAGAAAACAGTCAGGGATCCCTTTGCTTCTGCTGCTGCAAGGACACTGACAGGAACTTTCTTTCAGCCTCCAAGGCTTTGCTCCCTTGGCTGCAACAGGCCAAGCTCAAAACTTGCTCCACAACTCTGAACACCAAAGGTTCCTTTCCCCCTCCGCAAAGGAGGAGCTTCTCAGTATCCACGTGAGATGTGACCTGCAGCGGGAGAGGGAACATGAACCAGATGCAGTAAGGAAAATACTGCCTGTGGTGGAAAATCCCACACAACAAATCAATGCCAGGAGAGAGTATTTTGCATTCACAGCATCGCTCCTGGAGCCACAGTCCTTTCACACAGCGAGCAAGAGAACAGCACAAAATACTGGGCTGTGTCCAGTTCTTGGCTGGAGCAGCAAACAGAGGGAGGTCCAGGCTCCAGTGCCACAGACTCTCCTCTTGGGGGAACAGAACTCCCCAGGCTACATTGCAAATGCTGTGCACGCCCTGCTGGCTGCAGTCACCCCCTTTTTTAAGAAGCTCTTGACAGGAACTCTCACAAAGAAATGGCATCTTAAAGGCAATGTTGTTTCAAAATCAACTCCCTTCCAAAGGAAGAATATCAAGCACAAAGCAATCCCAAAGCCACGTATGCTGCACCTGGGGAAAACCTCCACTTACGTGCCAGGTGGGTTAAAAAATACCCATCAGAAGCCACAGAGTACAGAGTGCAAAGTGCAGCAGCCACTTGCTGGATGATTTTGGCCGTGCTGCACACGTCTGCAGACTGTCCCCCTGCAAGGACACAAGGACACCCGTCAGGGGCTGGGCTGGCAGCTGACAATGCCTCGGGCAGGAGGATCCTCTGGCAGTGAGCAGGCGCCCAGAGCTGCTCTGACACTGAGGCCTCTGTGCCCCACAGCAACGGGAACACCGCGAGGACGCGGCAACGTTCCTGTGACATCACAGCAGCAGCTCCCGCAAAAACCGCCTGCAAGGTTCTCCTGTGTCACCAAGGAGCACAAAGAATCCTCCCAGGGCACAGCCCATTGCTCAAAGGAGCCAAGAGGAACTCAGAAAATGCAGCAAACCAGGACACCCCACAGGCCAGCCTGAACACTGAGAAGGAACAAAGATGTGACCAAACCAAAGCAAACATCACCTTAGGTCACTGATGCTTCTGACTAAAACCAGCAAGGCTTGTTCCATCTGGCATCTTTGTTCTAGTTCTAAAAGCAAGCAAGGTTCTCTACTGCAAATCTACAGAAACCAGGAACTCGGGGAAAAGAAGGCTGAGAGTGCCAAAGCCTTGTGTGACTTCTTGCACATCTTGTGGGTGAGGGTGTCCAAGCCAAAGGACTCACAAGCGGGGTCCCTGCCCTCCTGACCGACAGCTGCCATCTCTCCTGCAGCCCCACGCGTGTCTCAACCAACCTCCTGTGAAGGGCCTCCATCCACACATTCCATCACCAGCCAGGGATCCTCACCAACGAGGTCATCCAGCAGCACTGAGTGCTCCTGGGATCTGCTAGAGCACTGCGGGTTTGCTGGGACCCTTTTGGTATCTCTGTCTGAGAGGAGTGGGGTGGATGGAATCAGGACGGTTCACAGATCACCAGCCCCACTCCAAGCAGTGCTTTCTGCTGCTGTGTGGGGACCGTGTGGTGACTGATATTGGGACTCCTCCGGGATTGGCTCCTCTGAGCACACAGTGGCTCAGACACGGGGCTGAGGGAAGGGCTCCCATGTAAAGCCAGCACAGGCATTTCTCTTGGAAGAGGGGGCTCTGCAGAGAGAAAGGAGAAGAAGAGACTTTCCTGGCTCCCGAGATTCCCCCTCCTCCTTCAGCAGCCATACCCCAATCAATCAATCAATCAATCAGCACCAGAGGTCGTACGATCACTTCCATGCCAGGGAGCACAAGGCACTCAAAACTGAACCCTGCCAGAGCCCAGCCCTGCCTGCCCATTTTGAGGGTGTGGGGGAATGGAATTTCAGTAGGAGTTGACCTGCAATGATACTTTGCCACTTCTGGGTTTCTCACAGCCTTAGGAGGAGTGTGAGATCTCTGTCCCCAACACCCGCTCACCCTTCAAATGCACACACGGGCCTGGGGGCGTTTCAGGGTCCATGGAGCAGTGGCTGCTTCCATTTGAAACAGGAGCTGTTGCCTTTTTTGGTGAGCTTAACTCCTCCTGACCATTAGAAAGTGGGTGAGTAAAGGAAATTACCCTGCAGGAAGGGGACCAAACCCTTGGGAAAGGATGAAATACATCTGAATTACAAATGAAATCTGTTTCATTTATTTCTTCAGTACTAATCTATTCTTAGAAACAAAACCATGTTTCTGAGCTGGAGCTGCTCACCCACTGTTAAGATTTTTCGGTTGCTCTGTTATTTAAAGGACGTGCAGGAGCCTGTGGAGCAGCCCGGCTCTCTGCCCCTCTGCCCACAGGGCTGCAGCTCTCCCAGCTGCCCCAGCAGCCACAGGAGCACTGGCAGAAGGGCAGGCATCCTCAGAGGAGCCAGCAGCACTGCACTGTTCTCCCCGCTCTGCTCCTGCGGACACTCGGCATGGCCAATCCCCCCAGGCTGCGCATTCCACAGCTCGGCCACCATTCCCTCGGCAGCAGCCACACCCAGCTGGGCTCTGCCATGGCTGATGAGTCCTGGCCCAGGCAGAGGCACCCAGGGCCGGGCTGCTGCCAGGGCTCTGCTGCAAGTGCCTCCTTCCAGCCGGGCTCTGGGGGTGCTCAGGCTGCTCTGGCCTCTGCCAGGGCTCTGCTGGGGCTCAGCTCTCGGCCAGCCTGGGCCCACTCCCCCTCACATTGCTCCGGGCACCTGAAGCACACCGGCAAAAAGGGAAACTCGCAAGGGAGCTGAGGTTTAACACAGTTCTTCAAAAACTCCCAACAAGCACACCAAAAAGCTGTCCTCAAGTGCTGCATCTCCACTGCACCCACGGGTCCTGCCTCCTCCGGGCCAGCTCTTGCTCTCCAGTTGCTCCTCGGGGACCACGAGAAGCCAGCAAAGACCCTGTGCAGGCACCATGGACAGGTTTGAAATGCTAAGTTCAATTTATCTTCAACTTCAGCTAGTTAATTTGGCAGTGGAATTAACCTCTCCTCAAAAAATAACCCCTGCTTGCCCGTTTTTAGGAAACTCAGACAGTGTGAATTGGCCATATCTTGTACATGTTATGTTTACCTGAAAAAGGTTTGGAAGAGAAAAACACATTCACTATGTATTATGTCTTTCAGCTTTCATTCGGAAATTTGGCAGGTTTGGTTTTGTTCTCTTCCTGCAGGCTTCAGAGCCATCACTTGCAGTCTCATTGAAGATGTGTTTCAAGGCACAGAACAGAAGAATCGACCACAGAGAATGAAGGGGAACCGTTGAAAATGAATCCAATTTGGCCTCTTCCTTGTGGTCCTTAGAAAGGCACTGTCCAAGGGCTGGCTTTGCAAGCTGGAGTGTGAAGTCGAGTGAGTTTCTCTGGATAATGCTGTAGCCCCATGTCAGCAGATGCAGGAAGGGGCCAGAATCCGGCATTTTGAGTGTGAATTTGGGGTCCTGGCCTTGCCCCAAGGCAGAGGCAGGATGTTCCCTGCAGTGTCTGCATGGGGCAGACAGAACAGATGGGGAAGTGTTTGCAGGGCCCCTGGCAGGGAATCTTGGGGCTCCTGTCAGCAGGATCCTTGTGCAGCTCAGGCTGGGCTGGGCAGCAGTTCCATCTGCAGCTTCCGTCTGCTGCTGCAGCAGCTCTGCTGGGGACCCTGAGGGGAGAGGCCACGGCAGGGATGGAAATGCTGCAAATGCTGCATGGACAGCACCAGCCAGGGCCACCAATGAGCTTTGCCTTCCTGCCTGGTGAAATGAGGCTCCTTGAGTGCAAGAGCAGGCAAAGACAAATTTCAACAGTACATGGAGAAGAAATTAAGCAAATTGAAGCATCACAAAAAGCCAAATAATTAACAAGCCCTTTTAATGGTGGTTTTGGTGTGGTTTGGAGCTGGGGAAGGGTCAAACCCCGTCCCAGAGGTGCCCCAAGCCCGCTCTGCTGCCACGTCTGTGCTCATGGCCCCTCACGGCTGCCCTGCCCTGGGGACATGGTGGGACCCACCCTGTGCATGGGCAGAGGCTCCTGGCAGCCCCTCACAGCCCCTCATGGCCCCATAGAACCTCTCACAGCCCCTCATAGAACCTCTCACAGCCCCTCACAGCCCCATAGAACCTCTCACAGCCCCTCACAGCCCCATAGAACCTCTCACAGCCCCTCACAGCCCCTCACGGCCCCATAGAACCTCTCACAGCCCCTCACAGCCCCTCACGGCCCCATAGAACCTCTCACAGCCCTTTATGGCACCATAGAACCTCACAGCCTCTCATGGCCCCATAGAACCTCTCACAGCCCTTCATGGCCCCATAGAACCTCTCACAGCCCCTCATGGCCCCATAGAACCTCTCACAGCCCCTCACAGCCCCTCACGGCCCCATAGAACCTCTCACAGCCCCTCATGGCCCCATAGAACCTCTCACAGCCCCTCACAGCCCCATAGAACCTCTCACAGCCCCTCATGGCCCCATAGAACCTCTCACAGCCCCTCATGGCCCTATAGAACCTCTCACAGCCCCTCACGGCCCCATAGAACCTCTCACAGCCCCTCATGGCCCCATAGAACCTCTCACAGCCCCTCATGGCCCCATAGAACCTCTCACAGCCCCACAGCCCCTCACGGCCCCATAGAACCTCTCACAGCCCTCATGGCCCTATAGAACCTCTCACAGCCCCTCATGGCCCCATAGAACCTCTCACAGCCCCTCATGGCCCCATTGAACCTCTCACAGCCCCTCATGGCCCCATAGAACCTCTCACAGCCCCTCATGGCCCCATAGAACCTCTCACAGCCCCTCACAGCCCCTCATGGCCCCATAGAACTTCTCACAGCCCCTTACGGCCCCATAGAACCTCTCACAGGCCCTCATGACCTCACAGAACCTCTCACAGCTTCTTGACTCGCTTCATTGCTTCTTCCCAGCAGCACAAAATGGGCATGCCCAGGGGTATTTGCAGCTGCTGCTGGTCCCAGCTGGAGCCCAGCCTCTGCCCAGTCCCAGCGCGAGCCTGAGCCCAGCCCGGGCAGCTCCCGCAGTGTCGCAGCTCAGCGCACACAGGCCAGGCCCAGAGCCCCGGGCACGGCCGCCGAGTGCGGGGCAGTGCTGCAGAGGGAATGTCCTGGGCCCAAAGCTCCTGCTCCTGCCACACACTGCCCAGCGCTCTGCCCCTCCTCCTCTCCCAGCACGGCACCACTTCCAGCTCGCAGGAGGCTGCCCCACACAGGCCTCAGGCTCCTGGTTCACCCCAAGAGTCCCTGCACAGGAACAGGGCACCTTGCAGGCACCTCCACAAGCTCACACTTCTCATCTCATGGGGAATCTGGGATGCAAAAGGCCCTCGTAGGAAGGACAAAACCCGAGGGAATGGATTAGAAATTGTTAGGAAACATTACCCTTCTAACAGACAAAGTTCACCAAGTCATTGCCTGCATTTCTCCTTTTCACATTCTTTCAGTCACCTGCTGAGAGCTCCAGCTTGTTCTGGTGCTTCTCATCAACTGATTGTACTCCTGATTTATAGCAATGCATGAGATGGAGATTGATCTGAACTGAACACAGCAACAAAGTGCCTCTGTCAGCCCATTTGCATGTTCTAGATGACTTTCAAGATGCCCTTGGGGATGTTGGAATGATGATCACAAAACTCCCCATTTCTGGCCCCATCTCAGGCTCTGGAGATGCTTTCTCTGCATTCAGTCAGGGTTGCAGTCCCTAACAATTCCTGGTACCTGCTCCTGTTTTCTTGGGGTACAAGAGTAACAATGAGAACCTCACCAATGGCAAAACTCCCCAGTCCACCAGGAAAAGAAAGGACAAGTCGTCAAATTCTCAAAACCTTTGTCCCGCTTTGCTGCAAGAGTCATGCTGCACACACGGTTTGGAAAGCCAAAGAAGCTGCAATTGGTGACACATCTTGTGACCAAGAGAGCTCGACCTCATTCTCCAGAAAGGTTCTGGAAAAGAGCAAATATCCCTGTGGAGAAGATTCTTGGAAAAGCAAAACAGCTTTCCAGAAATGAAATGAAAATGGAAAGAAACAAGCCAAGATGTTCACAGACACTCTGAATTCCTTTCCTTAGATGCTCCCCTTGTCTGTGCTGCACTAGTTCTACCTCACAGTCATTCCAAACGGATCTTCCCTCAAAGACCTAGAACTTAGCAAGTTTTCCACACTCCACAGTATCATTAGCTCCACTCTTTGCCTTCTCCCAGTTTTGCTTTGAAAGCAATGCTGGAGACACCAGAAAGCTGCAAATGCAAGATTTGAGAGCCCAGCGCTTTGGTCGGCTATGTGTTCTAGGGACAGGGCATGTGCTCCCATGGTGCTTCCCCCTCAGCAGGGACAATCCCAGCAGCAACAAAGGTCATTCCTAGGACATGGTGCAGGGGTCAAGACTCTGTGTCTTGGCTTCACACGGCAAAGTGAACCTGTTCTGACAGACTCAGGATCCAAAGCAGTTGGGTTTTCTAGCTGTGCCAATGAACAGCAGGAGAAATAAAGCAGCCAGCAGTTTGTTTGTAGAAAGGGCCTTTGCTGCAGGCTGAAAGTGCTGCATTGGCAGGGAGGAGGCAGACAGCTGAGAGCTGAGCTGCTCTATTGCACTGGCAGCCAAACTGGGCAAAAGCAGTGGTTTCATTCTTTGATTTTAATCCTCCTATCGGCAGTCTCCGAATTTCACCTGGAACCGGAGAAGAAAACAGGAAGAGCCCTGGGGACGAGGGCAGCGGGCCGGGCACGGCCCCGCCGCTGCCGCTGGGCAGCCCGAGCGGCCGGGGAGCAGCGCTGCCCCGCAGGGGCTGCATTTCTCCCTCCTCACGTTGTGCCCAGCCCTCCCGCGGGGCTGCCTCTGCCTGCCGCTGCCTGGCTCCTCGTTCAGCACTTTCCTCTGCTCCAGGGGAAAGTGCGGACAGCGCTGGGTTTGCCTGTGAGCAAGAGACCGCAGCGCGGGGCGAGCGGGCGGGATGGGGCCCGGGGCAGGCGAGCACGAGGGGCAAGGGGCAAGATTGCCGGGAAGAAAAGTTACAATGGAGTGAAGGCGAAGCTAAACGAGACGGTGCTTATGGCGTGGCTGCGGGAGGAAGAGATGCTCCGTGACTCCGGCTCGGCCCCGGAGCGCAGCGGCCCGTGCTGCCCCGGGGTGCGCGGGCTCGGCCCTGGGGCGCGCGGGGGGAACGGAGAACGGACACGCGGGGAACGGACACACGGACACGCGGACAAACGCTCCTGGCGCTTCAGCCGCAGCAGCGGCAGCAGCGGCAGCAGCGGCAGCAGCGGCAGCGGCAGCAGCGGCAGCAGCGGCAGCAGCGGCAGCAGCGACTCTTCAGACCCTCTGCTTCCCTTCTCTTGTTCCTCCTCTCCCTCTCCCAGCGTCCCGCACCCCCTCCCTCTCTCCCTTTCGTGCTCCATCCCGCCCTTCCCCGTCTCCCTCTCCCCCTGCCTGGCCGGGCCATGCCCCCGGCCCGCCCCCGGCCCCGGGCGGGGCTGCCCCGTCCCTGCCCCCGGCCGTCCCGCCGCGGTCTCGCCTCCGCCCGGCTCTCGCTGTGCTGGCGGTGGCGCTGCTGGGCGGGCATCAGTGCCTGGGGCTGGGGCAGCATCGCCGCCCTTCGGCTCCGCCTGTCCCGGCCCCGGCCTCGACGCGGGGTCCAGCCCCGATCCCGACCCCGACCCCGGCCCCGGCCCCGGCCCCGGCCCCGGCCCCGGCCCCGGCCCCGGCCCCGGCTCCTCCCGGGGCCCGCGGAGGACACACGCGGCGCGGCCGCTCCCGCCGCCTCCGCTGCGGCTTCCCCGGCCCGGGCTCCCCCGCTCGGCAGCGCGGCCGCCGGCCCCGAGCCGCCGCTGCCCCGTTCCGAGGAGCGAACGGCTGGGGATGCCCGGCCCGGGGCGGTTGAGGGGCGCTCGGGGGCCGGCGCTGGCCCCGGGCCGAGCGCTGACAGCCGCGTCTCGCCCGCAGGGAGGGCGCAGGAGGCCCTGCAGGAGCGCTACCGGCTGGGTTCGCTGCTGGGGCGCGGCGGCTTCGGCAGAGTCTTCGCGGCCACGCGGCTCTCGGACGGCGCCCCGGTGAGTGGCGGGGCCGGCGGCGGGCGCAGGAGGAGGGGGCGCAGGAGGAGGCGAAAGAGGAGGAGGGCGGAGGAGAAGGAGGACGGCGTTCGGCAGGGCGGGCGGCGAGCTCAGCCCGCTGCTCCCCTTGGCTTGCAGGTGGCCGTCAAAAGGGTGCCACGGAACCGCATCCGGCACTGGGGCGAGCTGGTGAGTGAGCGGGTGGCCAGCGGCAGAAGCCGGGCCGTGCCGGGCGGGGATGAGCCGAGGCTCGGCAGGGTGGCAGCCGCCGGGACGCCTGCAGGGAGAGCGGGCGTGGGGCCAGCGGAGGGCGCAGAGCATCCCGGGCTGGGTGAGGGCTTCCCGAGCCCCGGCACGGCCTCAGCCCCACTGACGGCATCGTGCTCCTCCCGCAGCCCGACGGCACCAGCGCACCACTGGAGATCGTGCTGCTGGACAGGGTGTCCACTGGCTTCGCTGGTGTGGTCCAGCTGCTGGAGTGGTTTGAGCTCCCCAACGACATCGTGATGGTGCTGGAGCGCCCGGAGCGGTGTCAGGACCTCCAGCATTTCATTCGGGCACGGCGGTTCCTGGCCGAGGAGGTGGCGCGGGAGCTCTTCCGCCAGGTGCTGGAGGCCGTGTGGCACTGCACCAGCTGCGGGGTCCTGCACAGGGACATCAAACCAGAGAACATCCTGGTTGACCTGGCCAGCGGCCAGGCCAAATTGATTGACTTTGGCTGTGGCACCTACCTGCAAGACACAGCCTACACTCACTTTGCAGGTGAGCCCACACAGGGGTAGGGTCCCGCTCCCGGCATCTCATGGCCCAACATCTCCCAGCCCAAGCTGGCTGTGGCAGCAGGGATTCTCCCTTTTGCTGCCAGTCATGGCACTGAATCTTCAGCCCAGTTGCATTTGAGCAGGGGTGGCTAGGGGGCCAGCTTCCAGCCCTGCTGGCAGCCTTCTCCAGCCACTCTGCCCAGGACTGGTGCTGGGGCTGGGGCGGGGGCAGCCAGCCCGACAAAAACACCCGTGGGTGGGGGTAGCAGAGAGGGGGGGCCCAGAACCTGTGCAGCAGCCGGTCTGGTGAGCAGGCGAGAAAGGGCTTGGACTGCTCTGCTCCCCTTGTTTGCCTTGGCTTTTTTGGGGCAATGCAGGCAGGGAGGATGAAGGCATGGTTTTCCCCAGCACTGAGTGGGTTTTTTCTGGGCATGTCATGGTTGGGCCCTCCCAGGGCTTCTGCTGCCCTCTTCGAACACCAGTGGCTCCTTTTCAACTCCAAGTTTGTGCACAAGTCCCAGGTGCAGGCCAGAGGGCAGCGGGTCACCCCATGTGCCACTGGTGCAGCCCCCGCATGCCCAGGGATGCTGGGGCGAGGTTCTGGGAGCAGCAGCATCCCCCTGCTGAGCTCCATCTGGATTCCATAGGAACACCATCCTACAGCCCCCCGGAATGGACCCACTTTGGCTGGTACCACGGCGAGGCAGCAACCATTTGGTCCCTGGGCATCCTGCTGCACCAGATGGTCTGCGGGGAGCACCCTTTCAGGAAGGGCCGGAACATCAGCTGGGGCCAGCTCTCGCTGCCACAACGGCTCTCTCAAGGTGGATCCTCATCTCTGGGCACGGGGGGAATGCCAGTGTTGGGAGACAGCAGCGGGCTCGTCAGCATCCTGCTCTGGCAGCTGCTGAGGAGGGGGCACATGTGCTGCTCTCCTGCTCTCCTCCAAAACAAAGAGCTGATGGGAAAGTTTAGGCCCAGCTCTGAAACATCCAGCATGGCCTGGGCACGGGAATAGTGGCCAGGAGCCTTCTCCAACTGACCGGCGGTTTGTGGTTTCTCTCCCCAGACTGCAAGGATCTTATCAGGTGGTGTTTATCCCTGAACTCCTTGGACAGGCCCTCATTAGAAGACGTGTTCTGTGATCCTTGGCTGCAGGATATTCATCAGCCATAGCAGAAGGGAGAGAGCCACAGGCACACTTTGATCCAGGGCCCTGGTAAGTTACAGCTCCACACAAGCCTTGGCAATCAGAGGCAAAGAAACGCAGACTTTTTGTCCTGCCTGGATCACTGCCACGGGTGATCAGATGGGAACAGGCAGCCCTTGTGCTGGAGCTCAGCTGCTCTGCCCAGCACTGGTGGCCACCACTGAAGCTGGTTGTGCTTGTCCTGGTTCACTGACAGCTGGGGCCCTGGGCAGAGCCCTGACAGCCTGTTCTCATCCCCAGGGAAGAAGGAGCCCCTGGAGAAGCTGTATCGGGTGGGGCTGCTGCTGCTGCTAGAGACATGGAGGACACCATCAAGGATGACAACCTCTTCCTTGACCTGGCCACTGGCAGCTGAAGATGATGGACTTTGATTCTGGCACCTTCTTCAAAGGCAGGCTCCACAGAGAATTTGCAGATGAGTTCACAGCCAGGGGGATGCTCCCAGATTTGGGCATTGCACGGCCTGGCCGGGCACCAAAGGTTCCCCCCATTGCTGGGCTGGATGCAATGAATTTTTCAGTGGCTGCCAAGCTGCTTTTTGGCAGGGCTGGGGGGATGTGCTGGGGTGGGTATGAAATGGGAGTCGGCTCCTGGCCCTGCCAACAGCCCCCAGCACCCACCGTGCCCCGGGCTGGGGCTGGGGCTGGGGCAGCCAGCCCGACACAAACAAAGCCCCAGGGCAGGAGCAGAGGTTTGACTGCAGAACCTGTGTGGGGCTGCTTTGCTTTGCAGGCAAGGAAGGGCTTGGGCTGCTCCACTCCCCTTGTTTGCTTTGGGATCACCGTTGTTTTGGGGGGCAGTGCAGGGGGAAGGGAGAAAGCGTGGCCTTCCCTCACCCGTGGGTGGGTTTTTCCCGTGCATGTAGGGCTTGGGCCTTCCTCAAGGCCCTGACAGAGATCAGAGTTTTTACCTTTCCTCTTGTTTTCCTTTTTTGTCTGTAATCTGTTTTCAATAATTTGTTGTTTGTTTTTCTAAAGGAAGCGTTCTAGGTGGTGTCCAGTGTGGATGGGGAAGTGCTCGGGAGCAGCTGCGGCGTGGATGGGACGTGCCCTTGGAGAAGGCTGAGGACATGGTTTGGGAGCAGCTTTTCTCCCGGCGGCGGATGGCGTGAGGTGGGTCCCCGTGTGCTTGGCACGGGTGGGAGAAGGGCTTTTGGGAGATGGCAGCGAGCACAGGAGCATCCTGCTCTGGGCAGCTGCTGAGGAGGGGGATCTGCCGTGGCTGGCTGCAGGCTGGGCACATGTCCTGCCCTCCTGCTCTGCTCCCAAGGGCAGCAGTGATGGGGACGTTTGGGCCCAGCTCTGGGCATGGCCAGCATGGCCTGGGCACCGTGGGCACTTGGGACAAGGGGGACAGGAGCCTTCAGCTGACGGGTGCTCTCTGGTTTCTCTCCTCCCAGCCGGGCTCTGTGGATGCTGAGGCTGCTCTGGGCTCAGCCAGGGCTCTGCTGGGCTCAGCCCCGGCCACGGCTGGGCCCGCTCTGCCCTCACATGGCTCTGACAGCTTTGCATCAGACGAGCCCGTTCCGAGCACACCGACTGAGCTTTCTGCTGCTGCAGGTGAGGGAGACTCTCCTGCAGGCCAGGAGATTGCAGTTGGCAAGAACCCAAACTCTCCACAGTCCCAGCTGACCACCTGTATGTCCCCAGGCTGTTTTGTCTGTCCCACTCTTCCTTCTTTTTTGGCTGGAATTGTGCAGTTGCCCTTTCTTCCTCCTCTAGAAGTGCCACGAGTGGGCCAAACCTGGCGAGTGGGCCGTGTTCCTAAGGCAGTGCAGTCTGGAGCTGAGGGATGAAGAATTGCCCTTCTGCACTTCCAAAGCAGAGCAAAAAGCTGTACGTGGGACTTTCCATCCGTAAGAAGCCCCTGACAATTTCCAAGGGAATGTGCAGCTCATTCACAGGATGAGAAGGAAGGGCATCTTCTCAAGGATTTGGGGTTTGGCAGAGTTTAGATTCCCAGTCGTGCTTGGAGCTGGAAGGGCACAAAGCAATTTCCTATTGCTTCAACCACAATTTAAAATAACCATCTTGGAAACACACCCCAAAGTCTTTCAAGAAAGGCTGCTGAGGTCTGTAAGATGGATCAATGACATCAGCACGTTTACAGAGTAAATAACTGAGTTGTCTTTTTCAAAAGATCAGTTCCCTCTTAATCCAAAGTTGCAGAAGATATTCCACTGAAAACTTGGGGTTTGATTTTATCTTTCACATTTTATGTATGACTTTTTTCTTTTTTTTTTCTTTTTTCTTCTTTTTTCTTTCTTTTGTTTTTTTGACAGAGATAACATATTCTTAAAAAGGAGTGTCCTTTGCTCCTGGTTCCCGTGTGGAGCAGCTCCCTTCTCGCTGGCTGAGCTGCTCAGGCAGAGCCCGGCAGCTCCTGGCCCTGCAGGGCTGAGGCTTTTCCCCGTTGCTGGGCACAGACTGATGGAGCAGCGCTGCTGAACACGGGGACACACAAGAGGGACCAGAAGCAGCTGCCTTTGTCCACCTGAAGCTCCAAGGCCCAAACTCTGAGCACACGGGGCTGCAAGAGACTCGCAGGCTCCCTGTTTGCTGTGCTGGCCCACTTTGTGCCCGGCCCAGCTTTGCGTGGGGCTGGCAGGGAGAACAAGGGGCAGCTCCCTCCCAGCCCCCAGCCCAGGGACCCCTCCGGCCCCGGGGCTTGGGGCACGCTCAGCACCCGCTGCTCCAGCGACCGCTTCTGCTGGCACTGACAGCAACAAGCAAATTGTGGCTGATGCCGAGGGAGCAGCAGCAGTGCCTGGATCTGATCCCTGAGCCTGGGCCAGGGCTGCACAAGTGACCCCCACGGCAGCAGCAGCAGCAGCAGCAAATGGCACTGACAGCAAAACCCAGCGGTAACCGAGCCCCGGGTGAACAGAGAGCACAGCAAGAGGGACAGCAGCAGTCAAGTGCAGAGACTGGAGAGAACGAGAGCTGGCAGCAGGAACAGCTGCTTCATTGCACTCTTGGAGAAAGCTCCTGCCTGTTTCAAAGCACTGAAAGGCGTGAAGGGCAGAGAGGAGATGACACCAAGCAATGCTCCTGTTTTCACACCCTCCCCTCTCAGTGTCCCAGAAGGAATTGGATGAACTGTATTCTTCTCTCCGAGTCGTCTCGTTCAGCATGAGCACCTCAGCTCCAGGGGCTGAAGGAGCTGGAGCCTCAGGCCACAGGAGCCGAGCAAGAGGAAACTTCTTTGCCATCCTAATGCTGCCAACATGGACCTGACTGAATGCAGCAGATGGAATCATGGAATCATTGAATCCTTTCTGTTGGAAAAGACCTCTGAGCTCATCCAGTCCAGCTGTTCACCCAGCGGTGTCAAGCCCACCACTAAACTACGTCCCTGAAGTGCCAAGGCCTGGACAAGAGACCCTGAGTGAGGCCTGAACAGCAGGCCCTGAGCCAAAGGTGGCCTCTGGATGAGCCTTCCAGCCAAAGGTTATCTTTGTATCTGCTCGTTAACGAAATATGCACGGTCATTAGTGCTGTGATAGATGTATCCACTCATTAGTCAAACATGGATTGACCTTTCTGAATTTAGAAGCTGGACAAGGCCATGAAATCCGACATCTGGCCTTGTTTGGGGCTGAGTGGTCAGAGTCAACTCCTTGGTTCCTCCTTGGGCCCTGGCCAGGCTTTGGGAGGAAGCAAACAGGAGAATGAAAGCAGATGTTCCTTCAGTTGGTGTCTGTGTCTTTGGTGCTGACCCTGCCCACTGGGAAAACAGAATTGGCATAGTCTGGCCAGATCACAACAAATGTCACTTTTTCAATCCAAACGTAAGGAATCAGCCCCGTCAGGAATGCCCAGATGGGAAGGCCTTTCCTAGAGTTGGCTGGCTCTGGAGTGGGCTGAGGTCGGAGCATCGTGTGAGCAATGGGGCATTTGGTGAAAAGAAGCTGAACTGCTGCATGTCTTCAAATGCATCCAAAAACTGCACATGGGAAAAGGAAAGGACTTGTGGGCTGGGGAGGATGAGGATGGATTTTGTTACCAGCATCTTGGAAACAGCACCAACAGAAGGAACAATTGTTGTGGGAATGTTTCCACATGGAGTGACAGAAGAGGTTTTTAATCTGGAGTTTCAATTTCTTTGTGCAAGTGAAATAATAATAATGCAATATGATATATAGATACACACATATATGTATATATATATAAAATAGAGTCCAATAAGTTTTTGGATATAAATTTAAAAATTATAATAATGTGAAATAATGCTGCCAATACTCGTGTTAGCTTTGGCGGCTCAGGGATGTAGCACTAAATACCCTACAGAAAATGCTTGGCCAGGACCCAAAAGTCAGTGGTAAATTTTGTGAGATTGTGTACAATGCAGGAAGGGGGAAGGGATGGAATTGCCTGTTTTTACAGGGTTTGCTGACACTGAGATGCAGAATGCTTTGTCCATTACTGTGAGAAATGAAGTGATCAGGACTGCTGGGCTTTCCATAGACCAGACTACCCACAAGCTGCAGGATTGGTTAAAGGAATGAAGGGGTTGTTAAAAGAGCAGTTGAAAAAATGAGGAGAAGGGAACCTGTCCCCATGGAGAGCCCATCTCCCAGATGTGCTCCACACCCTTAACAAGGGGCCCAGTGGGGGAATGGAAACCCCCTGGGTGTGCAGGGCTGCAGCCAATTTGCAAATACAGCCATGGACAGGGAGACTTGGACTTGCTGGGAAATTGTTCTGGGTGCCATGGCCCCTGACAGGGCCACCCCAGAGGCTGCAGGGCTGGGCCTTGATGCATTAGAATTAATTAGGATAAATCAGAAGCAAATGAGAGTTATCAATACTGGAACAGGAATTCAGATTCCTCCAGGACACTTTGATTTGCCAACTGCTCCCTTGGAGCTTGGCCTTGCAAAGTGTTCATGTCTTGGGAGGAGGAAGTGATGCAGATTATCAAGGAGAAATTAAAGTAATCCTGTTAAATAACAGTGAACAAGATTTGATTCAACCCCATGGCAGGGTAGCACAATTATTGATATTGCAGTTTTAAAAACAATTGTGAAAAAAGGAGATGCACCTCAAATCACCACTGTTGGTGGAGATAAAGGGTTTGGATCCAGCAGTCCTAATAATGCAGCCAAAGTGTGGGTGCAGAGGCCAAAGGGCCCTCCCGAGCCAGGTGAAGGAACAGCTCTGGGGAAAGACAGCACTGTCTGAATCCTGAAAGCTGGGCAGGAACGATGGGAATGTGTCCCTGCAGCCAAGTGTTCTATGGCAGAAGGAGTGGATGTTATGGGATATTGTTTTACAGATCCTGCCAGACCAAATCTCCCTGTTTGCCCCCACGGTGCCTTTGGAAAATGCTCTGATCCAGGGGGCTCCATGGGCAGGCTGATGTGACACTGAGGGACTTCCACACCAATTCCAAGCCAGAGCCAGGTGCCCCTCAGGGACTGGGACCCGGCACCTCTGCAGCCAAAGGGGAAAGGACCCCACCAAGCCTTGTTAGCCACAGACACCGCGGGGTAAAGCTGAACAGCAAAGGACCTTGGGGGCATTATTCTGGAACTGAAAAGGTGCCAGCTCCATGGACAGCAGAATTATTGTTCCTACCCTGAATGAGACTGAGGAGAAAGAATGAATTACTGTGTCACCAAAGTACTGCTGATGTCTGTAAGTTGTACCTTGAGAGTCAACCAGAATCTTTGTTCACCAAAGGCACCTCTAGACTTTCACCAAGGGATTAGACATGAAAATTCTCCTGAAAATCTAAAGATCAAAGCAGCCAAAATACTAAAGATAATTAATAATTGCTGGATGTGTTCGGAACTGATGTTGGGAGGAATGGGATTCCCTTGGAGGGCCCACCCCACAGGATGGGCTGAGCTCTGTCAATGGGCTCTGACTCACAATGGAGTCAGTGCAGGGACAGTTCAAGGAAACTGTGCTGTGGAACAAAGGAATGCAATTATCAATTGGACAGGATTCAGGAAGATTTCCCTGCAGGAGAAACTGAGCCCTGTTGTAGTTAGAGGCCACGATGTGAAAGGATTTCTGTGCTTTGCCATCACTCCCAATGTCACTAGAACTCGGAGTGCTGGAGCTGGTCAGTGCCACTGTCACAGCACTCCCAGCCACAGGGCCACTGCTTAGGCTCCTTCAGCAACAAGCCCAGGGAAGAGCTGGGGCCAAGAGAACATTTGCCACCCAAAGAGTGCCTTTGGTGTCAGAAAGGCAAAGATTCTGGTTCAGCCTGTGCCCTGGGTGTGCTGCCTCCTTCTATGGAGTTTACATTAATGAGCTAAATTGATTATTAGAAGCAGCAGCAAATGATGCCATTAAATATCCAACAGCACATCCTGTGAGCTCCAACAAACACCAATGGGGGCTCTACAGAACCACATGGCCTTGGATTATCTGCTTGCTGGCCAAGGAGGAACCTGGGCCATTAGAGGACAGGAATGTTGGACTTCTATCAGTGCTGGGTTTGAATTCCAGCAATCAGGAATCACCTCGATAGAAAGAGCAGCAGAAGAAAGAGTGGCAGAAAGAAGAAAATCCTTCTTGGTGGCATTGGCTCCATGGCTGCCAAATTGGAGGCTGCTGTGCAATGCATTTGTGGCAGTCCCTGCAATCATTGCAGTGAGAGCACTTGGTGTGTTATGATTCCATGTTAGAGTTGTTGTGACACTGTGCTGGGAAATGGTGCATTGAGACTTGTCTAAAAAGAGACACAGCCTCAAGAAAGAAATGGGGATTTGATCAATACCATAGAGAACAGCAACTGATTTGGCCTGGCTTCAAAGGAATGCAAATTATAGCTCTGAGGAGTGAACTTGAACAGCTCTTAATTGAAGAACAAGAGGTGATGCATTTATGCCTAATACCTACATCTAAGCCTCTGTTATTGAAAGACTTGTTGTGAAGGTTGGAATTCATCTCTAGGTCAAAGCACTGATGGAAGTACCGAGGCCTGACCAGCAGCCCTGAGCCAAAGCTGTCCTCTAGATGAACCTTGCAACCAAATGTTGTATTTGTATCTGCTCATTAATGAATCATTATTAGCAATATGGACTCTGTATCTGTGCATTGGTGAAATATGGATTGACCTTTCTGTATTTAGAAGCTGGACAAGGCCCCATCTGGCTTTGTTTGGGGCTGTAGGATCAAAGGCAACTCCTTTGGTTCCTCCTTGGGCCCTGGCCAGGCTTTGGGAGGAAGCAAAGAGGAGAATGAAAGCAGATGTTGCCACACTAGAAGTGCTGTCAGTTTGTTCATTCAGCACTATCAAAGCTGGGCCCTCTCACAGCCAGGGTGGAAGCCTCACCTGTGGCTGGAGGCAGCTGCAGCAATTCCCAGTGTCCGGGAGTGGCTCTGCAGTCCTGGGCTGGGACAGCTTCCCCAGCTGATGTGTGGATGTGGCTGATGGTAAAGTCTGAGGGGAACTGGTGCTGGATCTTTCTAAATCACTGCAGGCAGTCTTTGGTGGTGATGATTGGGTGCATTGCTGAGCTGCTTTTGTCATTCTTTGCCAATGATTATGTCCTTTGTTGAGCTTATCCTTTTGTAATTCTTTGCACTTGTGCATCATAAAAATCCCACAATCCCTTCAGTTGGTGTCTGTGTCTTTGGTGCTGAGCGTGCCCACCCGCAGAACTGACACTGCAGCCCCACAGAACCAAGGGGACATTGTGACACTGTGGGGCCCCGTGTAACCAGGGGACATTGTGACACTGTGGGGCCCCGTGTAACCAGGGGGACATTGTGACACTGTGGGGCCCCGTGTAACCAGGGGGACATTGTGACACTGCGGGGCCCCGTGTAACCAGGGGGACATTGTGACACTGCGGGGCTCCATGGAACCCAGGGCACATTGTGACACTGCGGGGCTCCATGGAACCCAGGGCACATTGTGACACTGCAGGGCCTCATGGAACCGTGGAGAGCATTGTGACACTGTGGGGACTCGTATAAGCAAGGGTCCATTGTTCTCCTCTCCCTGGCACTGCCCAGTGCAGCCTCTCCCTTCCCCTGCAGAGCAGCAGAGTCAGGCGTGGCCCTGCAGCAGGAACTGGAGGCACTGCAGCTCAGGGACAGCCCCTGTGTGTCTGCAATGCTCAGGAGATGCTCAGCTCGGGCAGCTGGTGCAGCCCCAGGGCCAGCCCCGCTGCCCAGCACAGCAGCAGAGTTGGCCCCGGGGCTCCTCAGGCAGCTCCTGCTGGCCCAGGGCCAGGGCAGCCTCTTGCCAGGGCTCCTGTGCACAGCCACGGGCTCCTGCTCTGCTCCTGGCACATGCCAGCTGCCCACAGAGCCTTGGCCAGGGCAACACGTCTGTGCTGGCCTGAGCAGCCATTGCTGCAGCCCCTGGGCTGCTCCCCACAGCCCCCGAGCTGGGGCTGCTGCTCTGCAGAGCACGGCGGCTCTGCTGCCCGCGGCCCTGGGCTGCCTCTGCTGGCCTCTGCTGCTCAGCCTGGGGGACAGAGGCAGCTGCTGCTGCTGCCTGCACTCAGCCCTCCCACACAGGCTCTGCTGTGCCCATGGAGGCTGCTCACAGGTGCCTGCCTTCTTCCAGGCCTGCCACGTGGCCTTGGGGCTGCCCTGCATCCTCCTGGGCAACTTCCCTGGGGGTCACAGCAGTCACTGCCCACACTCCTTTCCCTGTCCCTGCTGTGTCCCTGGGCCTGCACAGCTCTCCTGGCTCACAGCACACATTCGGTCCTTTATCTCTGGCTGATCCCACCCCAGGCAGGATTCTGCTCCAGGCTCCATTCACTGCTGCCTCCATGGCACGGGCTGTCCCTGCAGATCCTCTGTGCTCTCCTGGCAGGTTCTGATTCCCTACAGAAAAGTGCTCACTGCCACCAGAGCCATCACCAGCTGCAGAGCCCCAGGCAGCTCACTTGGAGATCATTTGTCATCTCCATGGCCACTGACCACTAGCACAGAAGAGCTGACCCAGCCCTCAGTCCCTGAAGCACCACAGTGGGACCCTGCTCTCACGGCACTGCCTCCAGGGACAGACAAGCAAAGCAGTGAGCCTGCATTCCTTGGGCTTCTCCTGGAGACTAACTTAGTAAAAAGAGCCCAGCCTTTGGGCTCTGCACTAAGGAAATCCCCTTTGCTGATGGAGCTGCTGTGCTGGAGCCCAGCTGTGTGCCAGCAGTGCCCATGGCCTGTCCCTGCCTGTGGTCACAGCACGGACACGCAGCAGGACAGTGACTGAGCTGCCAGAGCACTCAGGACAAGGACAAGGACAATAAAGGAGAGGGGGGAAGTGGGAAAAGTGCAGCTCTGAAAGACCAAGTGCTGCTGCTCCCTGGCACTGCTGCTGGGCTGGGACTCCTTTTCTCTCGACCTCTGCACACAGGCACCTCCCCTGAGCTGAAGGACAGCTAACAGAGGGAGGATTGTTGACAAATAAGTCCCTGCAAGAACATTTCCTTCATTTAAACACACAGAGAGCCGTGATTCCTCATTTACACAGTCTGTGAGTCAAGTTAAAGGGGGGAACAGTGAATTCAATATGGGAAGATGACTGCATTTTCTTTCTGAAAATGATCACAAAGGGAAAAGTAGAAAAGCCTGTCCCCCCACTCCCAGCACTATTAAAAGCTTTAGAAGGCAGGCTGGGCATGTAAGGTGTTATACCATGAATGCTATGCAAAAGAAAATCAAAAGATTTAAACTCCTGAATATCATCCTTTCTTCTGAAATCATCCTTTAACTTCTGAAAGTCATCGCTTTCCTCAGGGCATCCTTGAGCTCCTGCTTCCTCAGGCTGTAAATGAGGGGGTTCAGGGCTGGAGGCACCACCGAGTACAGAACTGACAGCGACAGATCCAGGGATGGGGAGGAGATGGAGGGGGGCTTCAGGTAGGCAAAAAGCCAGTGCTGATAAACAGGGAGAGCACGGCCAGGTGAGGGAGGCACGTGGAAAAGGCTTTGTGCCGGCCCTGCTCAGAGGGGATCCTCAGCACAGCCCTCAAGATCTGCACATAGGAGAAAAGAATGAACACAAAACAGCCCCAAAAAGGAAAAGCACTAAAAGCAAGAAGCCCAAATTCCCTGAGATATGTGTCTGAGCAGGAGAGCCTGAGAATCTGTGAGATTTCACAGAAGAACTGGCCCAGGGCATTGCCCTGGCACAGGGGCAGGGAAAATGTATTGGCCGTGTGCAGCCGTGAATAGAGAAAGGCACTGGCCCCGGCAGCTGCTGCCATGTGGGCACAAGCTCTGCTGCCCAGGAGGGTCCCGTACTGCAGGGGTCTGCAGATGGACACGTAGCGGTCGTAGCACAAGATGGTCAGGAGAGAAAACTCTGCTGAGATGAAAAAGACAAACAGAAATAGCTGTGCAGCACATCCTGAGTAGGAGATGTGCCTGGTGCCCCAGAGGGAATTGTGCATGGCTTTGGGGACAGTGGTGCAGAGGGAGCCCAGGTCGCTGAGGGCCAGGGTGAGCAGGAAGAAGAACATGGGGGTGTGCAGGTGGTGGCCGCAGGCTACGGCGCTGATGATGAGGCCGTTGCCCAGGAGGGCAGCCAGGGAGATGGCCAGGAAGAGGCAGAAGTGCAGGAGCTGCAGCTGCCGCGGGGCTGCCAATGCCAGCAGGAGGAAGTGGCTGATGGAGCTGCTGTTGGACATTTGCTGGCCCTGGCCATTGGGTTCTGTCATGGAGAAAAAGGCAGTGAAGAGTTAGAGGAGGTCTGAAACCAAAATCAAAGCCATTTCCCACACACCCTCCAATGGAACACACACACACCCTTCTGTGTTCAAGAGTTCTGGGGTTTTCTTTTCAAGCTCCCCCATATCTCTCCTGGTATTCTTGCATATCAACCCCTCAGCATTTCTGCTGCCCTCAGGGAGAGCTGAGCAAGTTCTGTGAGGCAAAGCAGTGAGTGAGGAGTGAGGGGAGAGGGTCTGTCATTCTGACCTGTTCTGAGTTTCTCTGGGCTTTAACCTTTCTCAGGTGCAGGGTGATCACCCGCCCATGTTTCCCTTAAAAACTGCCAGGTACTGCTGAGAGCAGCAGGATCCAGCACAGCCCAGCTCCACATTTGTAGCCAAGGACTCACGGTGCTCATTTCCCCACCCCAACAGCATTTTCAGTGTCACAACCCCTCTGCCTTTCCCCATGGGTCTTTCAGATAACACAAAGATGCTCCAGGACAGGTTTGCATCCTGGATTGAAGCTCCAAGCTTGGAAGGAAACCTCAGGGAGACTTCCAAGTGTCCCCGTGATGGCACTGGATGAAGGGAGATCCAGCTCCTTCCCTGGCTGCACTGACAGCATTGCCCAGAGCCGGGCACTGGGGACAGCATCACCCTAAGCCAGCTGTGCCCCCTCCCAGAGCCCCCCAGTGCCGGGCAGCTGCTCCCAGCCCTGGGCTCTGCAGAGGGAACTGGGCCCGGGGCTGCAGAGCTGCCCCACGGCTCTGCTGCAGCTCTGCCTGCACAGGAGGGGCTTCACACCTTGGACCCCCGGCCCTGAGGGCAGAGGCTTGGCTGGGGGAGAGGAGGGAGGGGGATTGTTCAGAGGGAGGGGCTGCACTGGAGGGGATCCCATGGAGATCTCTAAACTCTCCCTGCCACAGCATTTCTGGGGTTTCTTTTCTCTCATCACCTGATCTTATCTCTGCTTCCTGGAGATTTTCCTGCTGGATGTGTTTCCCTGGGCCTGAGCTCTCCCTGCCAGCACTCACAGGCCCCAAATCTCTCTGCACTCTCCTTGGCTCTACAGAAACCTGCCTGTTTGCAGGGCACTGCCTGGGGACAGCTTCTGGTTGCAGCTTGCAGAAAGGACAGCTCAGACTGAGCCTCAGGGCTCCAGCAAAGGTGATGCTGCTGCTGTCCATGGGCACAGGAGTGGCTGAAAGCACATTAGGAACCTCCTCTGAACCTGCTGATCACTAAGAGTTCAGATGTCCCCGGGACTTGTCAAAATTAATGATACCCTTATGATTTGTTCTCCCTCTCCCCCATTATCTAATATTAGGAAATGAAAACAAAGTCTCAGAAAATGTCCTCAATATAAAAGAAATCCTTGTCTTGGAAATGCTTTGGGAGGGAACAGAAGCTCTCAGTTGGTCAGAGCTTCATGAGCATTTCCCCTCGGCTACACCAGAAATACTCAGAGAGCTGTACTCACAGAGTCTGCAGACATTGGGATGCTCCAGCTCTAGGAGATCCCTGCAGGAGCTGCAGCGGCCTTGTCCTGCAGCCAGAGGCTTCCTGGGTCAGGGGCTGGCAGTGATTGTCCCCCAGGCACTTCTCAGCACCTTCCCAGGCCAGGCTGAGTTTAAGCCCTCGGTGCCTCTGTGCTGTGCCCGGGCGGGCTGCAGGCAGTGCCCCAGCCCTGCTGGGCTGTGCACAGGAGCGGCTCCTGGCCAGAGCTGTCTCTCTGCAGCGCTGCCCTTGCCAGGAGCTGCCTCTGGGCCAGGAGCCCGGCCCAGCTCAGCAGCACAGACACAGCACAAGCACTGCAATGACCCTCTGGGGCTCTCTGCTGAGCCCTGAACATCAGTCCCTCAGAGGGACCTGAAGAAACCTCTCAAGAATTCAAAGTCACAATCAAACTCCAAAGTTCCTGATACCTTTAATGGATCCCAGTGAGGGACACAAGTGAGAAAGTGTCCCCAGGCCCCAGTGAGAGCAGGAAATTGGAGGCAGAGATGACAGGTGGGGACAAAGAGAAGCCAAGTCTTGGTGCCCTGGGGCACAGCAGCATCTGTGCCACCAAGGGCTGTGAGGAGACACCTTGTCCTGAGGCACTGGGGCCTCCTGGCACAGCCCCAGCAAGGCTGGGCACTGTCACCCCCTTGTCCTGCCCTCAGCATCCCCCCACATCCCAGTGGCCTCAAGGATCTGCTGGAAGGAGTCCCTGGGGAGCCTTGGTCAGGAATGGCCCTGGGGGGCTCCTTAATGCTCTCAGGTTTTTGAAAGGACTTTGGCTTTTGCTTTTGTCTTGGAGTCTCTGAGAGCTTTGTGCAATCATGGCTCCAATTATCTGCTCTAATGGGTCCCTTGAGAGGCTTTGTCAGTACCAACACTCAGAGGGGCTCATTAATGCTTTGAGATACTCAAGGTGTTTAAGTTTCTGTGGATTTCCCTTCCCACACTGAGTCTCTGAGAGGTTTCTGTGCAATCCTGGCCTCCAGTTCTCTCCTGCAAGGAGTCCAGGAGGAGCCTGTGCTGGGCATGGACCTCAGTGGGGCCCATTAATGCTTTGAGACAATTTGGGTTTTTCCTCTGACTTTGACTCCTGGAAAGGTTTGTGCAATCTCCTCTCAGGCCCTGAGGTTCAAGGGCTCAGCTCCAAATGCACCACAGGGCTCATTAGGGCAAAGCCAGTCCTGACAAACCATGGCTCTGCCTTGATTTCCCTCTGCTCCAGTGCACTTCATTAGGAAGGTTTCCTAATACAGTTACGGAGAAATATTTCAAAGTGTTTCTAATAAATCCACGTTCCTCTTTTAAAGGGTGTATTTTTCTCTTTAGAGAAGAGGTGATTGCAGCATTCAGTGATTGATATTGATCCAGGGTCTCTCCTAAGGAGGTCTCTGCTCACTCACCTGGGACCTGCTTTGCTCGGAGAGCTGGCTGCACTTAGGCAAAGAGGGCTTTTCTTTTTTTCTTTTTTAAAGCAATCTACAGCTCCTAAGTTTCCCCACTGAAAACACACACCCTCCTCAAGTGTGTGCCAAGCCCAAGGTGTCTCCAAGGAGGTTCCCTTCCCCAAGGCAGAGCCATGCAAGGAATGTTTCAGACCTTTGGACTCCTTGGCTCCAGGTGGCCCTGCTGTGTCACAATGGATATTTGGTTCCATCAGGCCCCACGGTGTCACTGGGGTTTCCTTGGTTCCATTTGGCCCCAAGTGTCTCAGGGGTCTCCTTTTTCCTGCAGCAAGCAGCAGCAAACCCCACTGCCAGGGCCAAATGCCTGGCAAGGAGGAGCAGGGGGGCACATTTGCAGGGATGGATTTTGCCTTCCCAGGTGACAGGGACGTGGCGTGGGGCCCTGCTGTCCTGGAGATGGCTGAACACCGGCCTGCCCATGGCAAGGGGAAGAGACAACAACCTCTGGCCATGGAACTACAGCAGCAGAGAGGGCAGGCACAAGGCTGGCTTTCAAAGGCTCTCAGCAGCACAGGAAACATCCGTGCAGGACATTTTCTTGACAGCTGACATTTCAGGCAATTCTTTTAGACAGAGATGCAGCAGCAAATGGCAAGTGAAACAGTTTCAGCTTTGTGTGTGGCCTGAGAAGAGCTGGCATCTTTTCAGCAGTGTGAGCTGTTGCATGCCTTGCTCAGGGCCAGGATGTGGGATCTTGGAGCAGGCTGCGCTCTCCTGGGGGGCTTCTCTTGCCAGGCCGGCTCTAAAAGCGCAAGCAAAGAGCGGCGTGAGGCAGAGCACAAAGGAAGCAGCCTTGAAGCACTGGGCTGGCAGTGCCATTTGCCGAGCGCTCCTCAGCAGCCCGGCTGCAAAGAAAGGCCGCTCGGGCCGAGCACAAGATCCGCAGGCAGCGGCGAGCAGCAGCTGGAGCCCAGCAGGGCCTTGGAGGAGCGGGGCCGAGCCCCGGGCCGGCTTCCAAAGGGGCTTCGGGGCTGGCGGCGATGGCGCCGAGTGGCCTGCCCGTGTCCCCCTGGGCTCTGCGGCGCCACGGGGCCAGAGGCCGGGGCCGGGGCTCGGGCCCTGCTGCCACAAGGGCGCTGCCGAGGGCTCGCCGCCCTTGAGCCGGGGCCGGGGCGGCGCTGAGGGAGCGGCGCCGAGGGAGCGGCGCCGCCATTGCTGCCGCCCTCAGGGGCTCTGAGGGGAGCGCGGCTCCCGCGGGGAGAGAGCGAGAGAGGAAAGAGAGAACAGAGAGAGGAAAGAGAGAACAGAGAGAGGAGAGAGAGAACAGAGAGAGGAAAGAGAGAATAGAGAGAGAGGAAAGAGAGAACAGAGAGAGGAAAGAGAATAGAGAGAGGAAAGAGAATAGCGAGAGGAAAGAGAGAACAGAGAGAGGAGAGAGAGAATAGCGAGAGGAAAGAGAGAATAGAGAGCGAGGACAGAGAGAACAGAGAGAGGAAAGAGATAACAGAGAGAGGAAAGAGAGAACAGAGAGCGGAAAGAGAGAATAGAGAGAGAGGAAAGAGAGAATAGAGAGAGGAAAGAGAATAGAGAGAGGAAAGAGAGAACAGAGAGAGGAGAGAGAGAATAGAGAGAGGAAGAGAGAATGAGAGAGGAAAGAGAGAACAGAGAGAGGAAAGAGGGAATAGAGAGAGGAGAGAGAGAACAGAGAGAGGAAAGAGAGAACAGAGAGAGGAAAGAGAGAACAGAGAGAGGAAAGAGGGAATAGAGAGAGGAGAGAGAGAACAGAGAGAGGAAAGAGAGAACAGAGAGAGGAAAGAGAGAATAGAGAGAGGAAAGAGAGAATAGAGAGAGGAAAGACAGAACAAAGATAGGAAAGAGAGAACAGGGAGAGGAAAGAGAGAACAGAGAGAGGAAAGAGAACAGAGAGAGGAAAGAGAGAATAGAGAGAGGAAAGAGAATGGAGAGAGGAAAGAGAGAATAGAGAGAGGAAGGAGAGAACAGAGAGAGGAAAGAGAGAACAGGGAGAGGAAAGAGAGATTAGAGTGAGGAGAGAGAGAATAGAGAGAGGAAAGAGAGAATAGAGAGAGGAAAGAGAGAATAGAGAGAGGAAAGAGAGAATAAAGAGAGGAAAGAGAGAATAGAGAGAGAAAAGTGACGATAGCGTAAAGAGAGAATAGAGAGGATAAAGAGAGAATAGAGACAGTAAAGAGAGGATAGAGAGAGGAATGAGAGGATAGAGAGTAAAGAGGGAATAGAGAGAGGAAAGAGAGAAGAGAGAGAGTAGAGAAAGAATAGAGAGAGGAAAGGGAGAATGGAGAGAGGAAAGAGAGAATAGAGAGAGAGTAAAGAGAGAAAAGAGTAAAGAGAGAACAGAGAGAATAAAGGGAGAATAGAGAGAGAGTAAAGAGAGAATGGAGAGAGTAAAGAGAGAATAGAGAAAGTGACAATAGAGAGAGTAAAGAGAGATTAGAGAGAGAGTAAAGAGAGAATAGAGAGAGGAAAGAGAGAATGGAGAGAGGAAAGGGAGAATAGAGAGAGAAAAGAGAGTAAAGAGGGAACAGAGAGTAAAAATAGAATAGAGAGAGTTAAGAGAGAATAGGGAGGATAAAGAGAGAATAGAGATAAAGTAAAGAGAGAATAGAGAGAGAGTAAAGAGAGAACAGAGAGAGGAAAGAGAGAACAGAGAGGAAACAGAATAGAGACAGGAAAGAGAGAATGGAGAGAGGAAAGAAAGAATATATAGAGGAAAGAGAATAGAGAGAGGAAAGAGAGAACAGAGAGAGTAAAGAGAGAATAGAGAAAGTGACAATAGAGAGAGTAAAGAGAGATTGGTAGTGTAAAGAGAGGATAAACAGAGGAAAGAGAGAATAGAGAGAGGAAAGAGAGAATAGAGACAGTAAAGAGAGAATAGAGAGGATAAAGAGAGAATAGAGATAAAGTAAAGAGAGAGTAGAGAGAGGGTAAAGAGAAGGGAGAGAGTAAAGGTAGGATAGAGAGTAAAGAGAGAACAGAGAGACTAAGGAGAGAATAAAGAAAGAATAGAGATAAAGAGAGAATAGAAAGAGTAAACAGACAACAGAGAAAATAGAGAGAGTAAAGAGAGAATAGAGAGTAAAGAGAGAATCGAGAGAGTAAAGAGAGAATAGAGAGAATAAAGAGAGAATAGAAATAGTAAAGAGAGAATAGAGAGAGAGTGAAGAGAATAGAGAGATTAAAGAGAGAATAGAGAGAGGAAGGAGAGAATAGAGAGAGTAAAGAGAGAACAGAGATTACAGAGAGAATAGAGAAAGTGATGATAGAGAGAGGAAAGAGAATAGAGAGGATAAAGAGAGAATAGCGATAAAGAGGGAATAGAGAGAGAGTAAAGAGAAGGGAGAGTAAAGAGAGAATAGAGAGAGTAAAGAGAGAACAGAGTAAAGGGAGAACAGAGAGAATAAAGAGAGAATAGAGATAAAGAGAGAATAGAGAGAGTAAAGAGAGAACAGAGAGCGTAAAGAGAGGACAGAGAGAGAGTAAAGAGAGATCAGAGAGACTAAGGAGAGGATAAAGAGAGAATAGAGATAAAGAGAGAATAGGAGAGTAAACAGACAACAGAGAAAATAGAGAGAGTAAAGAGAGAATCGAGAGAGTAAAGAGAGAATAGAGAGAATAAAGAGAGAATAGAAATAGTAAAGAGAGAATAGAAATAGTAAAGAGAGAACAGAGTTAAAGAGAGAATAGAGAGAGTAAAGAGAGAATAGAGAGAGATTAAAGAGAGAATAGAGAGAGGAAGGAGAGAATAGAGAGAGTAAAGAGAATACAGAGAGTAAAGAGAGAACAGAGAGGGTAAAGAGAGAATAGAACGAGTAAAGAGAATAAAGAGAGAATAGAGAGATTACAGAGCGAATAGAGAGAGTAAAGAGAATAGAGAGAGTAAAGAGAGAATAGAGAGAGTAAAGAGGGAATAGAGAGAGTAAAGAGAGGATAGAGAGAGTAAAGAGAGGATAGAGAGAGGAAAGAGAGATGTCTTAGGTTACACTGGTATGTATTCCATCACCATCTTCATGGGATGTTGGGGCCGGGCGTGGCAGTGTTCGTGATGGCTGCAGAATGGTTTGCTAATGGGCCAGTCCTTGGGGCCGGATGGGCACTTTGCTCACCCCAAACATTGCAGATAGTGGCTCATCATCCCATTGTGAGATGCCCCGCCCAGGGGGAGGAACCAATGTATCCTGATCTGCATATAAACTGAGATTTGAAGCACTATAGGCAGCTTTTTCCACGGGATTCCCAGAGGAAGACCAGACCCTTCTACACCACCACTGGACCTTCAGAGGAGAACTGCACCTTTCACAGGATCACTGCTTCAACAGACCCACATCTATCACTCCCAGAGGACTGCAGGCACCTTCTAAGTGAACTACTACCAACACCCTGACTGACAGGGTGTCAGGTTGTATTCTGACTCTGTCAGTGTTTTTGTACTATTGCATTTTTCTATTAAATTGTACATCTGACTTTGAGTCTCTCACTGATTTGTTTTCAAACTACCACACCAGGTGTGGGCTGAGTTTGGCTGTGGCCCAGCTCCATCCTCCTGCGGGGCTCCGGGCCTGTTGCCGGCAATGGCCAGCCTGCCTGGCCTCTCTGCTGGCCCATAGGCCGGCAGAGCCCGGGGCAGGGCTGTCTGTGCAGCCCCACAGGTGCCACGGGCTCTGCAGGAGCTGGCAGAGGCTGCCCAGCAGGGAGGCCATGGGGCACAGAGCCCCAAGGCTGCTGTGGGCACCAGGGCACAGGGGCCGTTCCCAGCCGCAATGCTCCTGTCCTGGGCTGGGCTGCACAGGGGCTGTGCCACCATGGCTGGGCCAGCACAGGGCCACCAAGGGGCCACGGAGCCGCTGCCGGGGCTGGCAGCAAGGCCAGGGACACACAAGGAATTGCTGGGCATGGCCTGGGCTGGGCAGGGCTGCCTGTGGCAAAGGCAGAGCTCGGCTGGCCTCGGTGGCTGCAGGGAAAGTCAAGAGGCCAAAGAGCCTCCATGGCTGTGCTGGAGAGCAAGGCTGGAGGAGGGAAATGCAGGGCTGCTGCAGGATGGGGAGGGGGATTGAATTCCTGCAGACACCTCAGTTCTCTGATGATCCCGGGACAATGCTGCTCCCTGGTTCAGACTGGAGCAGAGCAGATGTTTGTGGCACAGGAGCCCTCCGGGGCTCTCAGGGACCTGCAGCTTGCCAGGTGCTCTGCTCTCCTCAGCTCCTCTCTGAGAGCTGCCAATCCCAGGTGGGCACCTCAGGGCACTGGGGCCCTACAAGGGGCACTGCCCGTTCATGGGCAGACAGCTGATGGCTGCCTGGAAAGGGGCACAGGCTTTAATACTTCTACATTCCATAATACACAAGCATCTTTTTATTATCTGGGTTGTTGCCTTTTCCCCCAGCCTGGAAAAGAAACTCAAGATCATTTTAGCAAGGAGGTAATATAAAAGGGGATCTTTATTTGGAAGATCTTCAGGAGCAGTTATGGAAAGGTGTCCATAGAAGCCCACCCCCTCCAGGGGTGAGTACATATTTCTAGCTTTTAGGAAACTAGCAGAATTGATTAAAAGCACCAATAAGGAGAAGAAGTGGTGATTCAAGTCCCCCCAGGTCCAGTCTGGCTTCTGGAGCCGCCCTCTCAGCACCGGCTCTACTTTGTTTCTGAAAATGTACCTCAGAATTGTTCCGGGCCTTGGTTCCCAGCAAGAACCGAGATAGGACAGGGCCTTGCACCCCCCGGGGCTTGGAGCTCTGGAATTTGTTTTGCCTTTCTGCTTCGGGAAAGAGCATGGAAAAGCACTGGAAAAAGCAGCTCTGAATACAATAGGCTCCAGAGCTGCAAATATATGTGCAAAGAGTACAGAGAAGATAGAAAAGGAAACAGGCAGAGAGCAAACGGCATCACACTGACCACACCTTACAGAACATACCTTACAGACCACACCCACTGACCACACCCATTGACCACACCCACTGACCACACCCACTGACCACACCTTACTGACCACACCTTACTGACCACACCCTACTGACCACACCTTACTGACCAGACCCACTGACCACACCATACTGACCACACCTTACTGACCACACCCTACTGACCACACCTTACTGACCACACCCACTGACCACACCTTACTGACCACACCCCACTGGCCACACCCACTGACCACACCCTCTGACCACACCCACTGACCACTCCTTACTGACCACACCTTACTGACCACACCTTATTGGCCCCACCCACTGACCACACCTTACTGACACCTTACTGACCACACCTTATTGACCACAATTTTCTGACCCCATCTTACTGAGCACACCCACTGACCACACCCACTGACCACACCTTACTGACCACACCCACTGTCCCCACCCACTTACAACACACCACTGACCACACCAATTGACCACACCCTACTGACCACACCCCACTGGCCACACCCCACTGGTCACACCCCACTGACCACATCCTCTTTCCACACCCCCTGACCACACCCTACTGACCACACCCTACTGACCACACCCACTGACCACACCCAGTGACCACATTCACTGACCACACCCACTGACCACACTCACTGACCACATCCATGGACCACACCCTACAGACCACAGCCACTGACCACACCTACAGACCACACCCCACTGGCCAAACAGCACTAACCACATCTCACTGACCACAGACACCTAATGACCACATCACACTGACCACACCACGGACCACACTACACTGACAGCACCACACTAACCACATCACACTGATCACACCACACTGACCACACCCACCCAGAGACCACACCTTAATGACCACATCCACTGACCACACCCTACTGAGCACCCCCTACTTAACATACTGTGATGACCAACACCACTGACCGCTCCACTGACCAGCACCAATGACTGGGGAGGGCTGTGAGCTCTTGGCTCAAGAGCCCTCTGCACTCCCTTGCAGAAAAGCCTGAGGGCAAAACGACTCAGAGATAAGAAACCTACCTCTGGGTCATGGTGACCAGCGAACCACCCCCAGCATGCCTTGCTCCTCCATGGCCATGCCTTGTACCCAGCTGGCTAACTGGTTCTTAGCCCACCCCCTGCCTTCCCCATAGAAAGACCCCAGTCCCAGCCTCAGGCAGGGAGCAGCCGTCCCTGCCTTCCCTTCACAGCAGCTTCTGGACAATAAAGCGACCCTGTGGAGCTGCCATACGGATCCCTTGTCTCTCTGTCCCCAGGTCTGCCTTGGGCCATTTCACAAAGAGCTGAACCACAAGAGCTGAAATCACTTGCAGCCGTTCTCTGACGGGACACTTCCTCCAGGAAGGCTGCAACACACTGGGCCACCCCCGGTACCCTGAAAGCGACAGCCCAGATTGGGTTTTTGCTTGTTTTATTTTTCAGGTCCTCAGTCCTGCGTGGCACTCGCTAAGTGGGTGTTGCAGAGGCTCGGTGTTGCAAGGCATCAAAGACGCCTGCCCCGCACCCAAGGGTGGAGCAAGATCTCCTCCAGCAGGGGCCGGTCCGCGGGGTGCTTGGACAAACACCAGCGGATCAGATGTTGGCACTCTGGGGAGAGAAGGCAGAAAGCGCCGGGCACTTGCAGAAGGCTCCTGCCCAGCTGCTCCCAGCGCCCGCAGGGCCCGGGCCGCGCTGTGTGTGCTCAGAGCTGCGCCGGCCTCCCGGCCCAGCCTGCCCTTTGCGGGAGAGCGGCACGGCAGGACACGGCCACCTCCTTCAGCCAAGCGTGCCACAGCCAGCCCGTCACAGAGCACCTCCTGCGGCCAGCCCTTGAGCTCCATCCAGCCTGGCCTTGAGCACCGTCAGGGATGGGCCATGCACAGCTTCTCTGGGCAACCTGCTCCAGGAGAGTCTTTTTCTGCATCCCTCATCTAAACCTCCTCTCTTTCCGTTTGGATCCCTTCTCCCAAGTGCTGTCCCTGCCTACCCTTGTACAAAGTCCCTCTGCAGCTTGCTTGGAGGTTGCTGTCAGGTACTGGAAGGCCACAGTTGGCTCAAGCCTAAGCCTAAGGCTCTTTTCCAGGCTGAACAAGGCCAGCTGTCTCAGCCTTTCCTTGCACGAGAGGTGCTCCAGCCCTGGGATCATCTCGGGGTCCCTCCTGGGCACCTGCTCCGGCGCGTCCATGTCCTTGCCGTCCGTGCTGGGGAGCCCGGCAGAGGCGGACGCAGCACTGCAGGTGCGGTGTCAGCGGCGTGAAGGGGACACGGCCCTGCCAGCGGCTCCGGGAGCCAGCAATTGGCGATGGGCCGCCCGCTTGGCACAGAGCCGGGGCCTTTCTGCCTGCCCTTCTCCCCGGGGGCGCCTTTCCCCGCCCGCCCGGCCGCTGGCTCGCTCGCTGCTCGGGGGAAATGCACCCTGTGCCGCCCCTCAGGGCCGCCCCTCAGGGCCGCTGCCCCGGGGGCTCCCTGCTGCCATCTCGAGGGCCCCAGGCCTCGGCCCTCACCGTGCTCAGCCCAAGGCCCTGCAAAAGCACATTGTAAAAACACACACACACAAAGTGCCCTAGGATTCCAAGGTCAAGCCTTTGTCTCCAGTGTCAGCTTGCTTGAAGAGTCTGGAGGAGCTTATAAAATCACCATGAGAAAAGAGCATGAACAAGTTCTGCTTTGGCACTACCTCAAGGCTTTGAGGGACAGGCTTTGTGGTGCATGCTCGCTCACAGGGACGCACAGAAAGCATTGAAATGGTCAAAAGAGTCAAAAGCCCTTAGGAATTGGAAGGAAAACCTGAGGAAGTGGCAGCTGGCACCTCAGAAACATGAGGAGCAAAAGCCAATCTTCTACCCGAGAGCTGCCTGGCCGGGGGCAATTCTTCCAATTGCATCAGCGTGGCCACGGCTAGAAAGGGCAGCGAGCAGATGAATTTAGCTTCTCCTGCCAGCCCCTGAAATGCCAGTTGGCATTTGTGTGCACAGGGGACTCTGCTCCAAACTCGGAACTTGCGCAGCTGCTCCTTGGGCGCTGCTTGCACGCGGGGAGGGTCCCTGGGGAGCAGACTGCAACACCCTTGGAATGCAGACACCGGCCCCTGGGTGCAGTGGTTCCAGTGCGCCTATTCGAGTTTCTGGCCAAATGCCAGCACACTTACTAAAATTCACCTGATGTTTGCTGTGAGATGAGGATTAGGAGTAGGCAAAGCAGCCTCAATCTTTATAAAGAAAGTTTATTAACACACCTAAGACAAAGAAAAAAATAAGAAAAACCAGAACCAACTCCTCAGACCACCCCTCCTTCCCCCACCTCTCCATTTCTTTCTCCCTGACAACACACAAACGACAACACTTTGACCTCCAGTCAGTTTACCATCTCTGAAATAGTTCTTCGTTCAGTTCAATTAAGGAGAGAAGTCTCTTTTGTTTACACCATGGATTTTCTGTAGGAAGAAGTACAGTTTTATGGCTCTTCAGCCTCACCATCAGCTGCCACCTGGAAGAAAGATCTGCTGAATGGTGGATCCCCTCCCACACCAGCAGCCTTCCCACAGCCACTATGGTGGGTCATCAACAGCCCATGGGGTACCTTTTTAAGGATGCACAGTTCAATTGCAACAACAAAGAAAATCCCTTCTTCTGTGCTGAGCAGCACAGGCTCTCCTGACAACACAGGTTCTCTGGCATTCCCCTGGGACCAGGGCTCTGGGTCACAGCCTCTCCTCTCTCTTGGTTCAAGTTTCTCATCAGGCTGTACTTCTTTCAACACCTACTTGTCTTTACCCAGGTATTTCAGTTCACTGGCTGCAATTAGAACCTCACATCCCACCCTTGGACTATTTCTTCATATATTACAGGGAATTTATTAGCTCTCTCCCCAACCATGGTTCTCCAAAAGAGTTTTCAGCTTCCCTCTCAAAGCACTTCTCATACACCTCCCTCTAGGCATCGTTCTGCTTTCCTCACTCACTGTAAAGTCTCTATGCTGTATTTGTGCAGATGTCCTCACTCGTTCCTCTCTCTGTGCAAGGAAGGATGGGTGTCTGCAAGTTCAGTCCAGGCATGGATAGAGTTAATCTCTCTCTCTCCCCAGCAGTGTGAGGATCCCGTGCTCTCTGCCGGGCTGTTTGAAAAGGTCCGAGCTGGATGGCAGAAGCTCTCAGAGTCTCTGTGCCTGGCTCTGTGAAGCTGGCTCAGCCTGGTAGGGCCGGCCGGGCCCGGGGTGACAGGGCAGGGCCTGGCCCGAGCTGGATGGAGTCCGGCCCGGTCCTTGCCTGGCCCGGAGCAGGGGCCTGGCCCTGTCTGGTGGAGCTGACCTGTCGGCTGAACTGCATCTGCCGAAAATTCCATCTGCTTCCTCCCCCACGCCCAGCTGCAGCTGCACGGCCGCCCTAAACCTCCCTTCCCTCTCCCTCCTTTGGAAGGACTGGGGGGGACAGCGCCTTCCCGGGGAGAGAAGCAGGGAGATGCTCCTCCCTACACTGCAGCAGGCAAAAAGAGGAAGAGGCTCAGAGGCTCTCTGATTATAGATGGTTTTTCCTCGAAGGTGGATCAACTTTTGAATTGCTTTACCTACACATCAATCCTTAAAACTCCCTGGTTATTGGCTCTCTCTCTCTCAGGAAGGAAGCTGTATCACCTCCTGCAGCATTGGTCACTTCCTAGATTGTGACCCCTCCTGACTAACCCAGGACAGGGGAAAATGGGGTAAAAATGGAGATTTTTGGGGTAACAAGGCCAGAATTAGGGGATCCAGAGTTTGAGGTCACCATGAGAATGTTTTGGGGCTTTTATGGAGGTATTTGGGTGCTGTCCCCTCCCAGCACGAATGTCGATGTCCCCAGCCCAGGTGAGCCGCAAAATCGGGGTCCAAAATGGGGTAAAAAATGGAGATTTTTCAGTGTGGGGGTGGGGTGTCCAGAATTTGGGGTCTTCATGAGGGGTTTGTGGGCATTTTGGGAACATTCTGGGAACATTTTGGGGATTTTTGGGTGCTGTCCCCTCCCAGCGTGGCCGCTGATGTCCCCAGCCCAGGTGAGCCCCAAAATTTGGGTCTAAAATTGGAGAAATTGGAGATTTTGGGATGTGGGTGGAGTGTCCAGAATCTGGGGTCACCATGAAGGATTTGGGGAAATTTTGGGTTTTTTTGGGGGCCTTTTGGGGATATTTTGGGAGCTGTCCCCTCCCGGCGTCGCTGTTGCCGTCCCCAGCCCAGGTCAGCTCCAAAATTGAAGAAAAAATGGGGAGAAAAATGGAGGTTTTGGGGTGTGGTTGGGATGTCTGGAATTTGGGGCCACCACGATGGATTTGCGGGCATTTTGGGGGCATTTTTGGGGTTTTGTGGGGCTGTCCCTGCCCAGTGCCGCCATCGACGTCCTCAGCTCAGGTGAGCCCTAATTGGCGTCCAAAACTGGGGAAAAATCAGAGATTTTGGCTTGGGGGGTGGGGTGTGCAGAATTTGGGGTCACCACAAGAATTTTGGGGGAATTTTGGGGAGTTTTAGGGAGGTTTGTGGGCGTTATCCTCACCCAAGGTCAGCCCCAAAATCGGGGTCTGAAATGGGGTAAAAATGGACATTTTTGGGGTAATGAACTGGTGTGTCCAGAATTTGGGGTCACCATGAGAGTTTTAGGGGGATTTTGGGGGCATTTGGGGTGCATTTTGGGGTTATTGAGGGAGGTTTTTGGGCACTGTCCCTGCCACAGGTCAGCCCCAAAATTGGGGTCCAAAACAGGGTAAAAATAGAGATTTTGGGGTAATGAGGGAAGAATTGGGATGTCCACAATTTGGGTTCACCACGAGGGATTTGGGGCATTTTAGGGATGTTTTGGGGGCATTTTAGGGGGTTTTAGGGAGGTTTTTCACAGCTGTCCCCAACCCAGGTCAGCCCCAAAATTGGGGTCCAAAATGGGGTAAAAATTGAGATTGTTGGGGTAACGGGGTCAGAATTGGGGTGTCAAGACTTTGGGGTCACCACGAGGCATTTGGGGGGATTTGGGGAATTTTTAGGGAGGAGGGAGGTTTTTAGGGGCATTTTCAGGATTTCTCAGGAGGTTTTTGGGCACTGTCCCCGCCCCAGGTCAGCCCCAAAATTAGGGTCGAAAACTGAGGAAAAATGGGGATTTCTGGAGTAATCAGGCAAGAATTGGGGTGTCCAGAATTTGGGGCCACCACGAGGGATTTGTGGGGATTATTGGGGGCATTCTGAAGGTTTTAGGGAGGTTTTGGGGGGCATTTTGGGGTTTTTAGGAGGTTTTCCAGGGCTGTCCCCAACTCAGGTCAGCTCCAAATCTGAGGTCCGAAATGGGGTCGAAATGGAGATTTTTGGGGTAACGAGGCCAGAATTGGGCTGTCCAGAATTTAGGGTCACCATGAGGACATAGTGTGGAGGATTTTTGTGTTGCAGGAGGATTTGAGGGAGTGTTCTCTGTCTCTTTGCACTCTAAAAGCCAAGAAAGAATGATCTATCACCTCAAAACAACTAAATCCCACTAAAACCAACTAAGCCTTCCACCAAAATGGTTCAATTCCACCTCCAAAAACCTCAATCCCACCCAAAAATTGCTCAATTCCAATCTTCTTCCCCTTCTTTACTCTCTCTGTCTTTAATCTGTTTTTACTCTGTCTTTATTCAGTCTTTATTCTATTCTCTCTTTACTTTCTCTCTTGACTCCCTCTCTTTACTCTCTCTTGGTTCTTTCTTTACTCTCTTTATTATCTCTCTTTCATCTTTTTATTCTCTCTTTACACTCTTTACTCTCTTTATTATCTCTTTCTCTCCTTACTCTCTCTTCATTCTCTCTTTACTCTTTCTTTATTATCTCTTTACTCTCTCTCTTACTCATTTCTCTATTCCCTGTTCTTTCTCTTTATTCTCTTTACTGTCTCTCTTTACTTTTTCTCTTTACTCTGCCTCTTACTCTCTTTATTCTTTCTCTTTATTCTCTCTATTCTGTCTTTACTCTCTCTATTCTCTTTTTATTCTCTTTCCTCTCCCTATTCTCTCTTTCCTCTCTTTATTCTCTTTCCTCTCTCTGTTCTCTCTTTCCTCTCTCTATTCTCTCTCTGTTCTCTATTTCCTCTCTCAATTCTCTCTTTCCTCTCTCTATTCTCTCTTTCCTCTCTCTATTCTCTATTTCCTCTCTCTGTTCTCTCTTTCCTCTCTTTATTCTCTCTTTCATCTCTCTATTCCCTCTTTCCTCTCTTTATTCTCTCTTTCCTCTCTCTATTCTCTCTTTCCTCTCTCTTTTCTCTCTTTCCTCTCTCTAGTCTCTCTTTCCTCTCTCTGTTCTCTCTTTCCTCTCTCTATTCTCTCTTTCCTCTCTCTATTCTCTCTTTCCTCTCTCTGTTCTCTCTTTCCTCTCTCTATTCTCTCTTTCCTCTCTCCATTCTCTCTTTCCTCTCTCTATTCTCTCTTTCCTCTCTCTGTTCTCTCTTTCCTCTCTCACTCTCTCCCCGCAGCCGAGCGGGGCTGGCGGGAGCCGCGCTCCCCTCAGAGCCCCTGAGGGCGGCAGCAATGGCGGCGCCGCTCCCTCAGCGCCGCCCCGGCCCCGGCTCAAGGGCGGCGAGCCCTCGGCAGCGCCCTTGTGGCAGCAGGGCCCGAGCCCCGGCCCCATTCCCCATCCCCGTGGGAGGCCGCAGACCTAGGGGATGGGTAGGGGACTCATGCCACGCCAGCCCCGAAGCCCCTTTGGAAGCCGGCCCGGGGCTCGGCCCCGCTCCTCCGAGGCCCTGCTGGGCTCCAGCTGCTGCTCGCCGCTGCCTGCGGATCTTGTGCTCGCCCCGAGCGGCCTTTCTTTGCAGCCGGGCTGCTGAGGAGCGCTCGGCAAATGGCACTGCCAGCCCAGTGCTTCAAGGCATCGGCCCGCTGCTTCCATTGTGCTCTGCCTCACGCCGCTCTTTGCTTGCGCTTTTAGAGCCGGCCTGGCAAGAGAAGCCCCCCAGGAGAGCGGAGCCTGCTCCAAGATCCCACATCCTGGCCCTGAGCAAGGCATGCAACAGCTCACACTGCTGAAAAGATGCCAGCTCTTCTCAGGCCACACCCAAAGCTGAAACTGTTTCACCTGCTCTTTGCTGGTCCATCTCTGTCTAAAAGAACTGCCTGAAATGTCAGCTGTCAAGAAAATGTCCTGCACGGATGTTTCCTGTGCTGGTGAGAGCCTTTGAAAGCCAGCCTTGTGCCTGCCCTCTCTGCTGCTGTAGTTCCATGGCCAGAGGTTGTTGTCTCTTCCCCTGGCCATGGGCAGGCCGGTGTTCAGCCATCTCCAGGACAGCAGGGCCCCACGCCACGTCCCTGTCACCTGGGAAGGCAAAATCCATCCCTGCAAATGTGCCCCCCTGCTCCTCCTTGCCAGGCATTTGGCCCTGGCAGTGGGGTTTGCTGCTGCTGGCTGCAGGAAAAAGGAGACCCCTGAGACACTTGGGGCCAAATGGAACCAAGGAAACCCCAGTGACACCGTGGGGCCTGATGGAACCAAATATCCATTGTGACACAGCAGGGCCACCTGGAGCCAATGAGTCCAAAGGTCTAAAACATTCCTTGCATGGCTCTGCCTTGGGGAAGGGGAACCTCCTTGGTGGCACCTTGGGCTTGGCACACACTTGAGGAGGGTGTCTGTTTTCAGTGGGGAAACTTAGGAGTTTTAGATTGCTTAAAAATAAAAAAAATAAGGAAAGCCCTCTTTGCCTGAGTGCAGCCAGCTCTCCGAGCAAAGCAGGTCCCAGGTGAGTGAGCAGAGATCTCCTGAGGAGAGACCCTGGATCAATATCAATCACTGAATGCTGCAATCACCATTTAATTATCTTCCAGCAATACCAGATTCCGACACAGCACAACACGATGATGAACTCCAAAAGAAGCAGGCCTGCCACTATCTGTAGCAGACATGGTGTTTCCCAACAGCAAGCCCTTCTGATGCCCTTCTGGGAATCAGGAACATGTGCTGTGGTGCCGGCTGCATCTGTGGGATCAGCGGGGAGCGTGAGCCCGTGCTGTGCTGCACTGCTGAGCTGGCAGCACGGTGCCTACGGCCAGGACGTTCTCTGTTGCCCCAGAGCTGGGGCCTGCAGGCACCTTGCTGCCCCTCGGCACAGGCTGTGCCCCCCAACAAAGCCCAGAAGGCCGGCAGGAGAGCCCGGGGGCAGCGCAGCTGCTTGGCCAGTGGCTCCTTCGAGGGACAGGGGCCAAAGCCAGCCCTGGGCAGCACCTGCCACCCCCGACCCTCCCTGCCCCACCACAGCTGCCCCAGCCCGAGGGGACAGAGCCAGGCCCTGTCAGGAGCCCGTGCAGCCCCTGCCCAGAGTGGGAGCCAGGGCTGGCTCTGGCCCTGGGCCCGTGGCAGGGCTCCTGCTCGCGGCTGCTCCTGTGCCTTGGGCCTCTGGGCACTCAGGGCAGCTCCGGGAGCAGCTGCAGCGGGAGGGACCTTGGTGCCCCAGTCCCTTTGCCACGGGCTCTGAACGTGCTCCAGAGGCCTCGAGGCCGAGGCGCCTCCAGCTTTGGCTGCTGCCGGGCCCGTGCAAGGGCGGGCCCTGGGGCAAGAGCTGCTGCCACACAGCCCCGCCCAGGGCTGAGCCCCGCACAGCAATTACCTCCTGTGACTGTGCCTGTGCTTGACATCGCCTTCGTTCCTGTATCAGAGGCTGCCAGGGAGCCATTCTTTCCTCTAGGAAAGCAGCAGCAGCAGCAGGGCAGCAAGGCTGCCATGGGTCCCTTCCCACTGTGCCGAGCAGGCGTGTCCAGATGTCACCGAAAATGGGGGAAAAGCAAAAGCCCTTCAGCAACATTTTGCTGTTACAGAATCATGCCATTTATTCTGTCCTGGATGTTGTTCTGGCCAGGATGTGCAACAGAAATAATTTCATCCACACATAGCCCGGGTGTGCAGAGAAAATCAGTCCATGACACATGAGTTTTGCTAGATTTTTCCCAAACTTTACACTGTGGAAAACCCATGGAAATCCATTTTTTAATGCTCATTGATCTCAAGGTTTATAGTTCTTAGTATTTGGCTTTCTATTGAAACCAGATTTCTTGGCCTCAGATGTTAAATAGGTGCACACTCCTTGATTTCCTTGTCAGCCTTTTCCAGACCAGGTGTCTCCAAGTATGCCAGGGGGCAGTGTCTGGGGTAGATGTTTGTTGATGTTTGCTGATGGTCATTGATGTTTTGTTGATGGTCGTTATCTTTTTGGGTATCTTTTGGGTCATTCCCAGTTTGCTGAGATGTTAAGCTCATCTCCCTTGTGTGGTGTAACATCCCTTAAAAAAAAATTCAGAATTCCTTTCCCCAAATCAAAGGCAAACCAAGCCTGACTAGAGAAATAAAATTTAAAGAAAATTAAGCTTGCTGTATTTTCCGGCACAGATGGGCAGTGCAAATCCCCAGCAGCAGAGCCTCAGGAGAAGGCTGAGGGAAGTGCACCCACCACGCCCTTTCTGCAGCTCACTCAGCATCTGATCCCGAAGTTTGGGTGCCTCCAGGGGTTGCTTGTCTCCTCTGGGTTTGTACTTCCCTCTCGGAGGACCTTAATGGAAAGCAGTTCCATTTCCCCTGCAGACCGGAGTGGCAGTGAGTCACTGCAGGCTGAGCATACTCCGATCCAAGGAAACAAGTGTGCATAAAGATCACACTGTGAAAAGCCAGTGCCCAGAAAGGCGCCAGAGGAGTCTTCAAGGGTCTTGGGATAAAGGGACAGAGTCCATTGGGACATCCACCCGTGGGGTTTTCTGGCTCTCAGTTTTGGAGGACTCAGCCTCCTTTTAAACACCCGGCTGCATGGTGCCCTCTTCCCTACCTCACTGGCTGAGGTACCAGGCCAGGGGACTCCAGGGACCTTTGTCCCCTCTTTTCCTTTTGCCAGATACCAGTCCTGGTCTCCATCCAAAGCCGGTGCTAAGGTAGGATGATCGTGTTAGTCCTGGCAGGGATGGGGTCCCTGCAGTCGGAGCCCCTCTCCAGGCTGTGCTTTTCCCTACCGTGCTTTGCTCTTCAGAGGGAGCTGGCTTGGGGCAGGTTACTCCGGACACACAGCAGTGTCAGTGTAGGCAGAATCCCTAAAGCCCTCATAGAGCTGTGCTTGACAGCAAAACTACCTCTGAATCAAACTGATTTTAAAGATTGTAGCACTTCTGCAGTTTCAAGGGATAGTAAAGGCAGTGTTGCATTCTGAGAAAGAACTCCACAGTCGGAGCTGTTGGTGTCATATAACTAATTTGTAGCTCATTGTGATGATGATGATGATGATGAGAACATAGAACAGTTCTTTTTTTTGTTTCTCCCCCAAATAAAATGGCAGAGTTCAGCTTCTGGAGAAAAGAACTACCAAAGGTGCTGTTTGGCAGTCACGGAGGGACAGGTGGGGGGGAAGGAGATGCCCTGGAGGCATGCTCTGGTGGGCTCCGGCATTTAAACAAGCTTCTTTTCATACAGAGATTGGGCCATTTTCAGTACTAAATGGCTCCATGGAATGGTTTCCCGGGTCTTATGCTGGCCAGAAAGCTTTTAAAGCCAATGGGAGTTTAGCGTCCCTGAGAAAGGGAGCGTCAGTTCCTCTGCCAGGTGAAACATTTCATTCAAAAGCTAAACCTGTGTTTAGAGAAGCCAACAGCCTGATGTAAACAAGGCCATAAAGCTTCTGCACTCCTCCTGAGCGGGCGTGGCAGAGCTGTTATGTTTGACAGCAGTTCCGCGGCAGTATCAGCTGCAGCAGAGTGCTCAGGGCAGGCTTGGGGAGGAGCGGGCCAGCAGGAAGCTGAGAGAACCCCCTGCTCTGGAACTGAGGGAGTTCTTCCAGAAGCAAACAAAGATGGTGACTTCAGGATCTTCCCGCTGTGCTCAGAGTTTGCCTCTGAAGACCAAGAGCTGAGCTTGTCAGAAGCGCTGGCAAATACCTGGCAAAATGTTTTAGGCTCTTTGGTTGTGAGGGGGTACAAATCTCCCGTGGGGAAAGAGCCTCAGCAGCAGGCTGGGCGTCTTCATGTGTCTGAGTTCTTCGTAAAGATTACCAATTAAATGCAACTTTAATTTTTATTCAAGAATGTAAAAACGTTTTAAGTTTCACAGAATTCTAGAACTACTTTGAAAAACTGGAAACTATTGTGGATAAATGGAACAAAACTTTGGGGATGTCTATCTCTATAAAATATTTCTAAAATATTATTACATATTGTTCCATTGAAAAAACAATTTCTAAACCTTTCTAAAAAATTCTAATTTCTAAAAATGAAAAACGAAGATAACATGGGACTGCTGTTGGTCACAGCAGCCCCGTGCCCAGCTGCTGCCTGCCCAGCCCTGGCTGTGCCCAGACAAGGAGCTCTGCCAGTGCTGGTGCTACCAGCCAGACGCCAGAGCTCAAGCTCAGAGGTGGTGCTGGACTCAAGCCCTGCCCTGGCAGGAGGGGGCCACCTTCAGTCCTGGCCGGACACCAGGGCCAGTGCCTTCAAAGAACGAGGCTCCAGGTCTGGGTGGGGGCAGCATGTCCACAGCAACCAGCTGGTGATGCAGCCTAGGCTGGTGTCAGTGACAGTGGCATTGAGAAGGCTGATGACAGGTACAGGTCCCTCCAACTGTGGTATGTCGTCGTCGTTCTTGTGAAGGTTCAGAGGTGCTCCTGTGCAGAGGGGAGTGGCTGAGGCACCCAGGTGCCGGTGGCACACAGGGACCCTCCTGCACAGCTGGCCCAGAGCTGGCAAGGCTCCCCAGCACTGCTGGAGCTGCTGGCACAGCCTGGCCCAGCTGCACAGCTGCCCCTCAAGGCCCCAGCCAGCAGGGGATGGCTCTGGGCAGGCTCCCTGGCCAGGAGCGGCCCCAGAGCGCGTCTGCCTTTCAAGGGCAATCTCATCCCCGCTCTTTCTCCTCCCCACCTTGCTTTGCCTCTACCACTGCTCCTGGGGCTGCTCTTGGCCAGGCAGCCTCAGTGGGCGGCCCAGGGAGCGCTCGGCGGCCCGTGAGCCCCCGGCACAGAGGGGTCAGTGCGTCCAAGGCTATCGCCACATCATGGGCCTGGGGAGGGTCTGACCGCTCCATGCAATCATTAAACCTCTCCACAGGTGGGGAAAATCCCCACCTTTCCTACCTGTAAGCCCACCCCTTCCTCAAGGGCCTGCCAAGCAGAGCAGCTGGGGCACGCCTTCGGCACCCGTGTCCCTCTGCTGCCCCCCATCCCCATGGATGGATGCTTTTGTCAGGCTCGCTCCCCCCGCCCCAGCCCCAGGCTGCCTGGCAGAAGCTGTCAGCAAGGCCGGGAGCCGGCTCCCCTTCCCCAGCATCTGTCCCCTGTGCCACCAAAAAGCAACTGTGGCCTCATCTTGATTTCATCGCGGCGCCGAGCGTGTCCTGCAGGAAGGGGCCGCAACCAAGGCCAATGGGCTTTGCCCCGCCGGCGGCCAGCTCCAGGATGGTGTTCTCCGGCTCCACGTCGTGCTCCAGGAGAACACGCCAGCTGTGCCTCGGCTTGCGGGGCATCATGATGCCATTGAGCTGCAGGGGGACGTTTCCCCTTTTCCAGTCCCTGGCAACTTCACCACACTGCAATGACTGCTCCAACAGGACAGGGAGCACTGAGCCGCTCTCTCCACAACTCGCCCAGGAGCAGCGGCAGCATCTCCTCGGCTGCGCTCTCTCCTCTGTGCCGCGGCCGCAGGGAAACACTCTGGGGTTTGCTTTGAGCACCACGAGGCGCGTGCAGCTGGTACTTGCTGGGCTCCTGGATCCTACTGGGCAGAGGGATGGATCTCTGCTGTCTCCTGGGCCAGGGGACGGTCCTGCAGCCAAGAGTGCTTGAACAGGTCTTCCAAGGCTGGCCTGTCTGCGGGGTCCATGCATAAACACCACCTGATGAGGTGCTGGCACTCTGGCAAGAGAGAAACCAGAAACCGCTGGTCAGCGGGAAAAGGCTCCATGCTCTCCCAGATTCCACGGTGCCCAGGCCACACTAGGAGTGCTCAGAGCTGCACCCCATCGAGCGATTCCCATTGATCCTCCCTTTCGCAGCAGAGCAGCACAGAGGCACGCGGACCACCTCCTCCAGATAAGCCCAGGAGATCAACCTCCTCCCTAGCTGCAAGAGCAGGACGCTTGCGTGCCACCTGCCCTCTCCCAAGCCCGTTCTTCCTGCCGTGCCTTGAAGGCGCATCCCCACCTTGAGACACTCGGGCCGGGAAGAAGAGCTGGCCCCGGACGATGTCCTCATCCGTGTTGAAAGGAAGGTGCCCGCAGACCATTTCAAAGAGCAGGATGCCCAGGGACCAGATAGCGGCTGGCTGGCCATGGTAGCAGCCAAAGAGGATCCACTCCGGCGGGCTGTACTCCGGCGTTCCTATGGGACATGGGCACAGCTCATCAGGCCCGTGCTGCTCCCTCCCAGACAGCTCCCGTTCCACAAGAGCCAGCCCCTGCCCTGCTCTGCCGAAAAGCAACTTGGCTGCAGCCGGCTGAAGGAGGAGTCTCCCTCCCTCACTCCCTCGCTCCCTCGCTCCCTCCCTCGATCCCTCCCTCCCTCCCCCAGTGCCAGCAAAGGGGGGACGCTCCGCTGCGCGGCCGGGCATCGGCTTTGGGCTCGCCTGACATTCGGGTGTAGAACGTGTCCTGGAGGAGCGTGCCGCAGCCGAAGTCGATGAGCTTCGCCTCGCCGCTGGTCAGGTCGACGAGGACGTTCTCGGCCTTGATGTCGCGGTGCAGGACGCCGCGGCTGGTGCAGTGCCGCACGGCCTCCAGCACCTGGCGGAACAGCCCCCGCGCCACGGGCTCCGTCAGGAACCTCCGCTCGTCCAGGAAGTACCAGAGGTCCTGACAGCGCTCCGGACGCTCCATGACCAGCGCGAAGCCGTCGGCCACCTCGAACCAGTCCAGGAGCCGCACGACGCCGCGGAAGCCGGGGCACGACACCATCCAGAGCAGCGCCAGCTCCAGGGGCACAAGGGCGCCGTTGCGCTGCGGGGGAACGCCCATGCCCTCAGCGGGGCCGCTGCTGCGCCGCGCCTTCGGCACCCCCTGCCCGGCCCCACCGCTGCTCGCCATCGCCCGGCCCGGGACGCTCCGCGGCCCCCGCTCACTCCACGCTCACTCCCCTCGCAGCGTCCCGCCTCCCACTCTGCCGGGCCTCGCCTTAGCCCCGCCCGGCACGCCCCGCCGCCTTCTCCCGCTGGCCCCGCTCACTCACCAGCCGCGCCCACTCCGAGATGCGATCCCGGCACACTCGCTTGATGGCCACCTGCAAGCCAAGGCCAGTGCCGGGCTGAGCTCGCCGCCCGCCGCCCGCTCTCCGCCCCTCTCCGACCCGGCCCTGTCTCTTACCGGGGCGCCGTCGGCGAGCCGGGTCCCGGAGTAAACGCTGCCGCAGCCGCCGCTCCCCAGCAGCGGGCCCTCCCGGTAGAGCTGCTCCAGGGGAGGCTTCTCCGCCCGCGCGGGCGGCACCGCGCTCTCGGCATTCTGCCCGGGCCACCCGACCGCCCCAGGCGCTGCTGCTTCCCGAGCCGCCCCGGGCTCCGGCGGCTCAGGGCCGGCGGCCGAGCTGACGAGCGGCGGAGCTCGGACCGGAGAAGCTGCCGGCGATGCTGCCGGCGACGGGGCGGGAGCCGGGCGGCAGCGGGGCGGTTGCGGGCGGAGCCGCGGGAGGGGCCTCGTTCGGGGCCGGGGCCGGGCCCGAGCCAGGGCCTGCGCCAGGCGGAACCAAAAGGCGCTGCTGCTCCGCCAGCACCAGAGCGAGAGGCTCTGCCATCGCCGCCACAGCCAGTACGGAGACCAGCCGGCGGAGGCGGCACCGCGGCGGGCCGGGCAGCGCCGGGCACGGGGCGGCCCCGCCGAGGGGCGCCCTGCAGGACGCGGCATGAGCCGGGCTGCGACAGGCGGAGACAGGGACGCGACGGCACGGCAGTAGAGTGAAGTGAGTGTGAGAGGGACAAGGGGACGGAGAGCGAGTGGAAAGTCGAGCGGCAAAACCGATTGACACAGGCGCTGCTGCTGCTGCTGCTGCTGCACGCCGCACGGGACGGAAGAAATAAACAGCCATATGAAAACCGGCACTAATTCCTATTAGAGAAGCAAGCAAATCAAGCAAGCAATAAAGAAGAGTGTCGCCTTGTGGTTTTTTCTTCCTTGGCTGAGAGCAAGCATTTCATGGGGAAGAATTGAGTCTCCTGATGGTTGGGCGAGAGTGGACACGAGTGGAGCCTTTAATTTTCAAGTAGAAAAGGGAAATGGTGTCTGGAACGTCGTCTCTTTTCATCCTCTCTTGAGACACTTGCAGCCTGATAAAAACCATCGGCTGCAAGGTGGAACTTGGTGCCCAGTTTCTTTTTCTGCCACAGGCTGAGGAGGGGAAGTATGCCAGAATCATGGAGTCGTGGCATGCTTTGGCTTGGAAGGGACCTGAACAATCGTGTCCTTGCAAGGCCCCTGCTGTAGCTCGGGAGCCCTTGCACTAGACTGGCTTGTCTAGAGCTCCATCCAACCTGGCCTTCAACACCGTCAGGGATGGGCCATCCACACCTTCTCTGGGCAACCTGTTCCAGGAGAGTCTTTTTTCTGCATACCTCATCTAAACCTCCTGTATTAGGTCTGACTGGGGTAAAGCTCACAGGCCTTACACTGCTGTGCTTTGCTTTGGTAGCTGGTGTTGATAACAGAGCAGTGTTTTGGCTACTGCCAAGCTGTGCTGTCCCTCTGACATTCCTTCCCCCACCAACGGGGATGGGGGTGGGCAAGATCCTGGGAGGGGACACCAGCAGGCCAGCTGACGCCAGTCAGCCAAAGGGATGTTCCATACCATATGACATCAGCTCAGATATATAAGGGGAGGAAGAGAGGAGGAGGCACTCAGGGCTGGTCCATGTTTGCCTCCTTGAACAACCGTCACGCGTGCTGAAGCGCTGCTTCCCAGGAAGTGTCCGGACATCGCTACTGGTGGGAAGTAGAGATTGATTGTTTTCCCCTCTGCTCTTGCGCGTGCAACTCTCAGCTTGCTTGTTCTATTTTTCTCCCCGCTGTAATAAAACTGCCTTTTCTTACCCTGATAGTCTTTTTCAATATTATCCTCTCCCCTCTCCCAGTGGGAGAGGGAGTGATAGAGTGACTGAGTGGGTACCTGGCCCCTGGCCGGGGTCAACCCACGACACCTCCTCTCTTTCCGTTTGGATCCCTTCTCCCGTGTGCTGTCCCTGCCTGCCCTTGTACAAAGTCCCTCTCCAGCTTGCTTGGAGGTTGCTGTCAGGTACTGGAAGGCCACAGTTGGCTCAAGCCTAAGCCTAAGGCTCTTTTCCAGGCTGAACAAGGCCAGCTGTCTCAGCCTTTCCTTGCACGAGAGGTGCTCCAGCCCTGGGATCATCTCGGTGTCCCTCCTGGGCACCTGCTCCGGCGCGTCCATGTCCTTGCCGTCCGTGCTGGGGAGCCCGGCAGAGGCGGACGCAGCACTGCAGGTGCGGTGTCAGCGGCGTGAAGGGGACACGGCCCTGCCAGCGGCTCCGGGAGCCAGCAATTGGCGATGGGCCGCCCGCTTGGCACAGAGCCGGGGCCTTTCTGCCTGCCCTTCTCCCCGGGGGCGCCTTTCCCCGCCCGCCCGGCCGCTGGCTCGCTCGCTGCTCGGGGGAAATGCACCCTGTGCCGCCCCTCAGGGCCGCCCCTCAGGGCCCCTCTCCCGGGGGCTCCCTGGTGCCATCTTGAGGGCCCCAGGCCTCGGCCCTCACCGTGCTCAGCCCAAGGCCGTGCAAAAGCACATTGTAAAAACACACACACACAGTGCCCTAGGATTGCAAGGTTGATCTTTTGTCTCCAGCGTCAGTTTGCTTGAAGAGTCCGGAGGAGCTTCTAAAATCACCATGAGAAAAGAGCATGAACAAGTTCTGCTTTGGCACTACCTCAAGGCTTTGAGGGAGAGGCTTTGTGGTGCATGCTCGCTCACAGGGACGCACAGAAAGCGTTGAAATGGTAAAAAGAGTCCAAAGCCCTTAGGAATTGGAAGGAAAACCTGAGGAAGTGGCAGCTGGCACCTCAGAAACATGAGGAGCAAAAGCCAATCTTCTACCCGAGCTGCCTGGACAGGGGCAATTCTTCCCATGGCATCGGCGTGGCCACGGCTAGAAAGGGCAGCGAGCAGACAAATTTAGCTTCTCCTGCCAGCCCCTGAAATGCCAGTTGTCATTTGCGTGCACAGGGGATTCTGCTTCAAAGCCGGAACTTGCGCAGCTGCTCCTTGGGCGCTGCTTGCACACGGGCATGGCGGTGCTGCAGCAGCTGTCCCGCACACAGGGAGGGCCCTGGAGCGTCCCCAGGGCCAGCAAGGACCGGAGGAGGGAACACGCTCGGGATCTGTTCTGGGATCTCCATTACCGTGGGCTTGTGGGAGATCCTTTGCTCTCTTTGACTGGAGGGGGGCGCAGAGCAAGGCAAATGGAATCAAGATGAGACGGGGATCAAGCAGCCCCACGCCGGCCAGCGTTTTCTCCCACCAGGGCTCCTCTGAGTTTAGTGAGCTAGCGAAGCCTGCGGAGCAAATGCGGCCAGGGAGTGAGGGAAGGGCTGCCTGAGAAGGAGTCCCAGAAAGCCCATGTAGGCATTTCTCTTCCCCAGGGGCTCCTGGGGAGACAAAGGATACAAGAAGGATGTCCCATCTCCCCATATTCCCTTTTCATCCGGAAGCTATTCAGGCTTCTTGAAGGCGCTGCTGCAGTTGGCAATGGGAGCTAGTTTTGAATTTTTTACATTGCTTAAGCCACCCCTGCCAAATGCCATCAAATGGCTGAGGAAGGACACGAGAAGATTACACTGGAGGAAGGGGACAAAAAGCTTGGAAAACAATTAAAGCAACGCTCCGATGACAACAAGAAAAAGATGTATTTTTGACAGCAAATTAACACCCGCCACCCCCCAGCCCTCCCAGCTTCGCAGGCTGAGCGGTGCTGTTTCCATGGCATGAGGTACTGGCGCCCTGACGAGAGAAAGCAGAAAGGCACAGTCAGTCGCAGAAGGCTCCTGTCCCCCCTGTCCCGGCACGGCCTGTGCCCAGCCCAGACTGCTGGCTGTGCTCAGAGCCCTAAGCTCCCGAGCCATTCTCTGTTTTTACAGGAGAGCAGCATGGCAGGCCACGTTCCACCTCCTCCACTTAAGCACGCCACAGCAAGCTCCTCAGCAGCTGCAAGAGCGGGATGCTCGTGTGCCCGCTGCCGTCTGCCCAAAGCCCTTCTGCCACCCGTGCTGTGGAGCCAGGTACCCACCTCCGGACACCTGCTACCGGGAGAGGAGCTGCTCCCGCACCAGGCCCTCGTCCGTCTTGAAGGGGATGTCCTTGCAGACCGTGGCCCCCGGGGCAGCGCTGGCACTGGACGCACTCCACGGACGTTGCCAGCGCTTCCCCGTCCGGTCCGGGCACCAGGTGCAATCTTCCTGGAAAGAACAAAGAACAGTTGCATGAAAGTCAATTCACAACAAGACCTGGAAACAAGAAAAAGTGTCCAAGGCTATCGCCACATCATGGGCCTGGGGAGGGTCTGACCGCTCCATGCAATCATTAAACCTCTCCACAGATGGGGAAAATCCCCACCTTTCCTACCTGTAAGCCCACCCTTTCCTCAAGGGCCTGCCAAGCAGAGCAGCTGGGGCACGCCTTCGGCACCCGTGTCCCTCTGCTGCCCCCCATCCCCATGGATGGATGCTTTTGTCAGGCTCGCTCCCCCTGCCCCAGCCCCAGGCTGCCTGGCAGAAGCTGTCAGCAAGGCCAGGAGCCGGCTCCCCTTCCCCAGCATCTGTCCCCTGTGCCACCAAAAAGCAACTGTGGCCTCATCTTGATTTCATCGTGGTGCCGAGCGTGTCCTGCAGGAAGGGGCCGCAACCAAGGCCAATGGGCTTTGCCCCAGCGGCGGCCAGCTCCAGGATGGTGTTCTCCGGCTCCACGTCGTGCTCCAGGAGAACACGCCAGCTGTGCCTCGGCTTGCGGGGACATCACGATGCCATTGAGCTGCAGGGGCAGCTGGGAAAAGTGTCAGTGCTGGGAAAAGTTCTTGTTATGTAGACAGCCTTGGTGTTGTTTGTCACGTAGCCAATAGTAGCATATCACAGTAGCTGGGGAAAAGGGTATAAAGATGCTAGTACGGACTAATAAAGTAGTTCTTCTTTGTCCTTGGACTACTCGCATGTCGTGTGTCCGTCTCTACTGCGACATTTATCTTTTTCTTTCTTTTTCTTATGGGATAGAAGAGAAAATGCAAAAAAGAAATATGAAAAGCAAAACGTCCTTTGACCTTTGTGCATTTCATTAAACCCAGCAGAACAGAACCAGGAAAAAAATCCAAAATATTGTCAGTTCTGAGATATCACCCCGTCTTCCTTTTTTAATTAACAGACATATCTAGATCTACTATCTCTTTTAGCAAAGCTGAAGCTTAGGGGAATATGTTTGGAACCATTAAGTCTCAGGGAAATCTTCAGATTTCAAAGCTCTCATCTCTCAGGAGTTTGTGCCTGAACCCACGACACAATTTGGTTTTATTTTTGCAAAAGGACTTCAGAAGTTTTAGATTATAAGCTTGATGATTTATATCCTGGTATTTTTTACTTAAATAGCATCAATTGCTCCAAGTCTCTGAACCTGACAGAGCAACTGAGTAATTTATTTTTGAACATAAATAGGGAGAAGCTGTTTTTTATAATTTCTATTTTCTTGTCCAAATGGCATGGAAAATCAGCACATCTGTAGAAATGCAAATAATTTACATGTGAGGACAAGCTGAAATTCAGCGTTCTCAGGCAGATGCCATTTATCCATCAGCACTCACACATTGTCTTATCAACACATGTAGACACTTCTGGTTTTCAAAAGCTTCATTTATCACTTGTTGAATGTTTGAAGCTGAACTGCTCTTTCTGAAAAAATTTTTTCTTGGATTGGCAGATTCTGATGATAACTTAGAAACAAGTTGTCAAAAACCCTCACCCACCTGTCTGTGCCTGCTGTGCCACACATGTGAAAATCGCCTAGAACCAGCAGAGTAGTGCATTTCAAATATTCAAAGTTTACTTGTATAAAGTATACTGGTCATTAGATACTGAGGTTGCATATGAAGTACATTAGAAATTAATATTGAAAGTTTCCCGTTTAGCAAAAATTGTATAATTACTCAACAGACATATTTTGTTTCCTGCTGGTTTTATAATTAGCTGGTTTGTTCCTGAGAATAATTTCCTCTTCTTTATTTTCACAAGTTCGTGTATCTTCCTTAATCAGCCAACACACATATTTGTCTTACAGACACATGCATTATTTGCTGTATATTTCATCACTGAGTGGCTGCCAGAAATGCATTTCCGTATCTACTCTTCATGAATCAGCAGAACACCACTATCAATCTTCATGCCCTATAAAACTTCTTTTAATAGACTTGTATCCTCATTATGATGTTCTATAATCAGCTTTGTCAGAGATGCTGTGGGCCCTCTTTCCTTAAAATATTAGCTTACTAAAGATTTAAACCACTGTTTATAAGCAAGAGAGAGAGAATCCACATCTTCTATCTAAAATCATTAAAAGATGATCTAAGATCTAAGATCATCTAAGATCATTAAAATATCATTAAATGCTCATCCAGGTATGAGCATTCATACCTGGAAAATTCTGGCAGAAGAATGATTTCTTTGCAGCAGCCTGTGTAATTAAAGAGAGGATGAATATTGGTAAAGACATTACTCCTTACTCTACTCTTCTGCCCACTGGTGCTGGATCACAGCTTGCAAAACTGTGTTTCCCTCTTCTGGGCTGGCACAGACAGGTGGGTCAGGTATGAGAAATCAGAACCACAGGGCTCAAATGGTCAAACCAGGTCCTAGGACACAGTGCCGGTGTGAGTTACAGTTGGCCAAGGAATGGAGGGTTGGATGGGGTAATCCCAGCCACTTCAATCCGTGTTGTGGGACAGCAAGAGGGAGATGGACAGAATGGGAAGGGCATCACCAAGAATATTCATGTGGCCATCATTCCCTCCACCGAAGAGCTAAAGCAGTTTGAGAGTCGCTGTTCAAACAAGGCTTATTGTTGTTTGCAGCAAGAGCTTTTGCTACTGCTCCAAAGCAGACATGCCTTTAGGTCCTGCTGAAAGTCCACTTACTGGCGTATGGAATAATGAAAGGAACACTCAATGGCTCGGGGCAAGAGCAGCATCCCAAATAGACTTTAAATGACAAAAAAATTGGAGCAGACACTTGTATCCACATGACCCTAATGGTACTTCTGTTTGACAGTAAATGCACAAAACTACATCTGGCTGAGAAAGTCCCTCTGGGCTGGAAGTAATTGGCAGGTGGAATAGGACTCAGAGGAGCACCATTGCTCTGGTCTCACTTGTCCTTTGATGTCTGCTCGTGCCCACTGCAGGAGAGAATATTGGGATCTCAGATCAGGTGCTGGCAGTTGTGTATTTTTGGGTTGTTTTCAAGGTGTGATATCATCTGTTACCTTCTGCCATTCTCCTTGAGTCACTTCAGTGGCCATTCTGGAATAACTGTAGCACCAATTCTGGTTAAATCAAGTAGAAATGCTTGAAGTGCCTGCATTTGCCATGCTCATTTTGCCTCAACTTTCTGTGGCTCTTTTCCAAGCATGTCCCACACTTCCCTAGCTCTGTTTAGTCTGGGAAAGGTATAAGGAAATGAGCTGTAGGTCATATGGCTGCTATCCATGCATAACTAATACTTTATCAGAACAGATGTGAATTGCAAAGGAAGTTAATGTCTAACCTTCCAAAAGCTTTGATGGAAATCTGTCTGAGAACAGCCAGAGCTGAGCACAATATCCACAGTGAATCTTTGCTTACTTCACTGAGGACTGGTGTAAGTGCCATGTGCCAGTAACATTATTCAAATCAACATGGATTTAAAATCAGATGTCTGGGTGTGATCAGTGCTTTCTGTCTGGAACCTAAGATTAATGCAACTTTCCTTTGTCTAAAACTGGCACTATCCAAGCCAGCTGTACTGGGATTATATTTCTATGTAATGGAAACGTAATTTTCACAGGTGTGATGAATAGTGCTGACAATTTGCTTTAGTAAGCCTGAGGAGTTTAAAGCACGTAACTAATCCAAATTGTAGAATTTCTTTGGTTTACACTAATTGTAGATGTCAGGTTTGGTGGCGGCTGGATACTTGTTGGGGTTGTCTCTCTAGAGATGAAGCCCCTAAAACCTATAGATCGTTCCTGCTGGATTAGTCCACCTGCTGAGGAGTTCCCCCAAGCCTAGAAACTACAATGGTTTAGCCCCTAACAGGGCCACTCCCCAAGTTACTCCTACCTTATTGTTATTGGGTTTATTGTTTGTCACTCTTATTCTAAGTTCATACCCAGTTCTGGAAAGTTCTGTATTCCACAGTTGTTGATTCGTTGTTCACCCCTGTCTCCTCCCTTCCTCTCTTCCCTATGGTTGTTGTACCCCAGTCCCTCCCTAACTCCTCCCCACTCCCGACCTCTGATTGGTTTAACTATGTTGTATTTAAGTTCATGCACGACGCCAGTTCGGGGCTCTTAGCCCCCGGATCCAGAGCAGAATAAAGCCCTCTCTGTTGCCGAGCTAAGAGTCGCTCCTGTTTCTTCGCTGACACTCTGGTGATCCAAAGGAATAACCCCCGACCCTCCGACGCCTCTAGCTTCTGCTGAACCCCTGTGGTTCCCTCGTCTGCCCACCTCAGGGTTAGGGTATTCGAGGACAAGCGGATAGCAAAAGGCAACCACCAGCAGGAGGCCGGGGACACCAGACAAAATAATTACAGTTGGCGCCCAACGTCTGTGGTTTCTTTTCGGATCACAGAAGACAGCTCGTCACCACCGATGAAGACGCCGTTGTGAGCCAATCCCCACACGATCACCTCCTGTTTTAGAGGGGGGATCTTGCAGGACGGTCAGCGACCCCTGGCACTGGGTGCCAGAGAGCTGACCACGGCGAAGACCCTCATTCCCTTTTTTGGATTTATTTGGCGGTGTTCCAGTACTGCAGCCCTCGGGGACGTGGTCTAGAGGGGAAAGGAAGAAAGTAGCCGAAAGGTCGACTGGTACGGTAAGCTTTTGGATTTTCTCCGCGACATTTTGCCTTTTTGTTTCTCGGGGTGAGGGAATACCTCCCTTAATAGAAAAATGGGAATCCGTTTTTCAAAAAGGGAGAGGGAGCTTTCCTTTATGTATTATAGTGTTAAAGTTAAATTAGTTGGGAGCGGGGAATCTTTTGATAAAAAACTGTTAAAGAAATTTCTTCGATGGGTCGCCGCTTTTGTTCCCCTTCCGGCACCTTCTTCTGTCTTAACTCTTGCGTTTTGGGATAAAGTAGGGTTTAAGTTAACAGAAATCGCGAATTCCGGGGATGATTCAGTTAGAAAGTTTTTTTCTTTACAAATTTTAATTTATCGGGTTTTATCTACGAACAGGGAAAGTTCAGGGACTGTTACCCCCCCCTTCCTACTGGTTCTCCTAATCCCATTAACCCGACACCCACTATCCCTGGCGGGGACTCTGCCGAGGTACCCCCCGTTGCCCGAGAGCCCGGGGGAGAAATCCGGAGTCCAGAAAGCTCCGACCGCGGTACGGGCTCCACCAACCCTTTTCGCCCCAGGACGAGCCACCCCGGGACGGATTCTAACCTTTCCCTCTTCCCTCAATCACTATCCCAGTTGCACCCGTTGTGCTTCCATTCCCTCCATGTTATAGCACTGTGTGTACTGTTAGTGAATTTTCTGCTGTGTCACAGCGAAGTGGCGGCAGCACGAATTTCGTGCTGCGCCACAACGAAATGGGGGCTGTTCCAGCTCGCCGCAATGCAGTCATCAGTGTGTTGTGTGCGCATGCTCGGGCACAAAGGCGCGAATCCCTTTCTCCCTACCCCTTTGCCCTCCCACTCGCCGTCGATTGGTTTGCCGTCGGTTCCCCCCCTGCGGCCGATGGTGTCAACCCTGCGGGTTCCCTCCCACCTTCCCTACTCCCCCCCCAGTTCTCTCCACGCCTTCAGTTCCCTGCCCAACCCCTTCCACCCCTCAGCCCACCTACCTCCCAACCCCTCCTGCCGCGAACCCCTCCCACCTTCTGGGTTCCCACGCTCCCCCTTCCGGTTCCCACGGTCTGGCACAGGGAGGGGGGAAGCCTGAGACCTACACAGCTCCGGCTGGTGCTGCGGCTTTTCCATTCGCCGCGCCGCTGTCTTACAACCGGCAAGGAGCCAACCCCCGGTGGGAACCGATCTCGCAGGCCTCCATTAAGGAGATTTGCAAGGCTGCGAAAGAATTTGGGAGGGATTCATCGTATTTCAAAGGACTAATTAATGCCACTTTTGAGACGAATGTCCTCGTGCCACATGACATAAAGACCTTAATATCCAGTTTGTTAATAGAGAGTCACTTTTGGATATGGGAGAAAAGGTGGAAGAGGGAACTGCAAAAACTGTTAGAACTGTACAAAAACGATCCCAATAAGGCAGCCCTCACAATGCAACACCTGGCAGGAGAGGGGAACATTTCCAAAGCAAGGGATCAAGCGACAAATATACCAGAAGAAGTTTTAATAGACATCCAAAATGCTGCCAAATGCATTCTTTTTAGTCTTCCTATTGAAATGGGTCCACCTAAAAGTTATACAGCAATCCGGCAGGGGCCAGTGGAAAATTTTGCAGATTTTGTAGATCGCCTCAGGGGGGCGATGTCAAGAGTTATCACTGACCCTAAGATGCTAAAGGAGGTGTTGACAGAGGTGGCCCGGGAGAATGCTAATACGGAATGTCGTCGTGTTATAGATATGCTTCCCTTAGAACCCTCTCCTACCATTGAATTTATTACCGAAAGGTGTGCACAGGTACTACTCCGCCCCGTTGAACAGGAAGCAAAAGCTTCTCATCCAAAGGTAAAGTCATCGGCATTCACCGCTGAGGTTAAGACCAATTCGGACAAGAAATGTTTTAATTGTGGTGGCACGGGACACTTTGTCAAAGACTGTAAGAAACCCAGACAATACAAACAGAATCCTTTTACTAACAGCAATTTTAAGTATTCCTCAGGTACTGCGCTTCTCCAGACACAAGGCTTCACACCTCCACCATGGGGACCCTATCCACCCATGTTCCCGTGGTGGATGCAACAACTTCCGGTTATGCCACCGTCGGGAAATGAGGGGAACAGTGCGGAGCACCACTGCGCTCCGACAACAAATTAAAGGCTGCTTCAGTGAAAGACACCGTACTACCACTGGTGCCGCTGAACTTCAGGAGCCCTCTGTTCCAACAACACCCTCCGGTACCAGAGGTACTTAAAAGATATCAAGTGGTGAGTGCATTTGTACTTCATCTCACGCATTCAGATTATCAACATATTGCAGTTACATTAAAAGATGCTCCATCAGTACCAATGACTGTCCTCTTAGTCGGAGACTCCAGCAGAGGTCCTCCAGGAATCTATGTTATCCCAGAAATTAAGACCTACCATCCTGGGAAAAATTTAAGTGTGACAATTTGCCCCAACACCACCCCTTGGTTCCTACCCCAGGGAACATGGGTGGGGCAAGCTATAGTCTTGCCAGACAACATTCCTAGGGACATTCGGACACCCTACGTCTGGTGGACAGAGGTGGTAGGCAGTGAAAAACCAATAATAGAATGTAAACTCAAAAACGGGCATGCATCAGCAACACTACAAGGCATGTTAGATACTGGGGCAGATGTCACCATCATTGCCGAGACTGAGTGGCCCCAGGGATGGGGAAGCAAAGAAGCCTTGGGCAATATAACGGGAATTGGTGGCTCCGTTCCATCGAAAAGGAGCAGCAGTGATATCTTAATAGAGGGTCCGGATGGACATGTAGCCTCGGTAAAACCCTTTATCGTCCTTTCAGGGTTTACCCTATGGGGAAGGGACGTCCTGGCTCAATGGGGAGCTCGATTAGAAATCCCGCCAGCACCTAGGGATTTCTAGTCGGGGCCACTGTGGCACGTGCCACTCCACCCATTAAATGGCTCACCGATACACCAGTGAGAGTGGAGCAGTGGCCCCTGAGAGGGGAAAAATTGCGTGCCCTGGAAGAACTGGTAACTGAACAGCTGGCCAAGGGACATATAACACCGTCTAATAGTCCCTGGAACTCCCCAGTGTTTGTAATCAAAAAGCCAGGCAAAGACAAATGGAGACTCCTCCATGACTTGCGGGCCATCAACAACGTCATGGAGGAGATGGGCCCGTTGCAACCGGGACTTCCATCACCTGCAGTGTTACCTAAAGGCTGGCCCATCGCTATTATAGATATTAAGGACTGCTTTTTTAGCATTCCTTTAAACCCAGTAGATGCTCTAAGGTTCGCCTTTTCCTTACCATCAACGAACCGAGAAGCACCGATGAGGAGATACCATTGGCTGGTCCTTCCGCAAGGAATGAAAGCCAGCCCCGTAATCTGCCAATGGTACGTCTCAGAGGTGCTGTCCCCGGTTCGTAAGGCTTTCCCCAAGGCAAAAATCCTCCATTATATGGACGATGTACTCATCTGCACACCTGAACAGACTTATTTAGATTCAGCGTTAGCAGGAGTAATCGTGGCGATTGAAGGCGCAGGGCTGGAGGTCCACCCAGAGAAAATATAGCGAACAGCACCATGGAGATACCTAGGGACCAAAATCGCCGAGAACACCATCGCTCCACAGCTGTTAAAAATAGAGGACCACCCTTCTACGCTCCGGGAACTCCACCAGCTATGCGGGTCCATCAATTGGATCCGCCCCCTCCTGGGCCTGAAGACCACGGAACTGGCACCACTGTTCGAGCTTCTAAAAGGAGGACAGGCCCTGGCTGCTCCTATTGTCATCACCCCAGAAGCTGAAGACACCATCAAAAAGGTACTGTGGGCAATCACAACCAAACGGGCACACAGGGTCAACCCAGATCTGCCCTTCAGACTCATTATATTAGGGGAAACACCTAAATATCACGGGTTGATCTTCCAATGGGACGAGGGGGTGAAAGATGCACTCTTAATCATAGAGTGGGTCTTTTTGCCCCACACCCCATCCAAAACTATTTCAAGGCTGCAAGACTTGGTGGCAGAGCTCATTACATGAGCTCGGCACCGGCTCCGCACCCTCGCCGGGTGTGATTTCACATACATACAGGTTCCCTGGAAGCAAGATAAATTTGAGGAAGTTTTCCAGGAGAGTGAAAACCTCCAGTCAGCCTTGGAGAGTTACCCAGGCCAAATTGGTAATCAAAAATTAAAACATGAACTGTTCAATACAGAATTTCACCTGGCTCCAAATTTCGTGCAGAGTAAAACCCCAATTAAAAATGCCCTGACCGTCTTCACTGACGGCTCTGGGTCGTCTCACAAGTCTGTATTAACTTGGAGAGATCCAGAAACCCTCGAGTGGGACAAGGAAGTTCAAGTGGTAGAAGGATCACCACAGATTGCTGAACTTGCCGCAGTGGTCAGAGTGTTTGAAAGATTTGAGGAGCGACCTGTTAATTTGGTTACAGATTCGGCGTATGTGGCTGGAGTAGTCTCCAGGGCTGAACACTCTTTATTAAAGGAGGTCCAAAATCGAAAATTGTTTGGGTTGCTTGCACGCCTCATCCAGCTCCTTTCCCACCGCAAGCATCCGTTCTTTGTCATGCATGTGAGATCGCATTCCGGCCTCCCTGGTTTCATCTCTGAAGGGAATGCGCGAGCCGATGCCCTAGCGATGCCTGTGCAGGCATGTTACATCCCTGACACATTCGCACAGGCTCACTCGAGCCACCAGTTTTTCCATCAGAATGCGCCAGCCCTCCGGAGAATGTTCAGTCTTTCTCTGGAGCAAGCTAGAGCCATTGTAGCCACATGCCCCTCATGTCAGCAGTACCAATTACCTGCATTTAGTCAAGGAGTCAACCCTAGGGGGCTGAACTCCAATGAGTTATGGCAGTCAGATGTCACACATTTTGCGCCCTTTGGAAGGCTTAAATACATCCACGTGTCTGTAGACACTTTTTCAGGTGCAGTTTTTGCTTCCGCCCACACCGGAGAAAAAGCCAAAGATGTCAAAAAACATTACATGATGGCATTCTCCATGCTAGGGGTCCCCAAACAAATAAAAACTGATAATGGACCTGCCTACGTGTCCTCCAGCCTGCATAAATTTATGCAGGACTGGGGGGTTGATCATAAAACCGGCATTCCACGTTCTCCCACAGGGCAAGCCCTCGTGGAGAGAAAACATAAAGATTTGAAGAGGATCCTTGTACAGCAGCGGGGAGGGACAGAGGAAAAGTCGCCTGTTGAGCGCCTCTGTAAAGCTCTTTTCGTCCTAAATTTTCTAAATTGTTCAAATACAGAGCCAACTCCCCCCGTTTTTAGACATTTTACCAATTTGGCTAGGGCAAAATTGGCAGAAAATCCAGAAGTGCTGTATAAGGATCCTGAGAGTCACCAGATACTGGGGCCAGTGCCGCTAATTGTCTGGGGGAGGGGGTACGGTTGTGTCTCCACCCCAGGTGGACCACGCTGGCTCCCAGCAAAGAATATTAAACCGTTTTTGAAAAGACACACTGACCAAGCCAGAGAAGAAAACAGCGACCCAACGAATGCATGGAAGAGAAGAAGGAGGAAGAAAACACCAAAAATGGACTTACCTGATCCTCCCTTCGGAATAGGATCACGACCTACCTGCCAGATGTGACGTAACAGCGTCTGAGACGCTGCAACCTTTGTCGATTACCTCTGCCCTACCCCATCATTAACCCTACCTCACCCCCTTCAACTAACCTGTTAAGAGAAGGGAACTAACTCTATTAATAAAAGTGGGGGAATGAAGGTGGGAGAATGTTGGGTGTAGGTGGGAAGAGTTTGGAATTAAATATTTAATATTACTGTTTACTCTTAGATATACCAACCCACAAGTTGAGACCCCACACGAGATGATGCCCCAAAATGTTCTGTTCCTACTGTTCCTGACATGGAGCACCCTGCCAGAGACGACCGAGTGGCTCGTCCAGCAGCCCAAAGAAAACGTGTGGATTACCCTTGCAAAGTCGCTTCGGCAGGACAGCCTTTGCCTCAGCATGGATGCTGCAGCAGACCCAATGTCGACATGCCTGGTGGATATCCCCCTGCAAATGAACGACTACCCATTTGCAGGTAAAAAGCCCAACCCAGTAGATACTTGGGATTCCTGGACTAGAATCTTGCCGCGAACACCAGAGGAACCCCAGGAATTGGACCTGCTGGGGTCCTCCAAAGCAGCATATTGTGTGAATTTTGGATATCAAATAAAAGCACCTGATTGGCTTCAAAACCCTGTTCAAAAACGTTACCCTTACAAAAATGTAGACCCCACTGATTCGGATTATAATTCTGCTTTTTGGTGTAATTACACCACAAACACACTTTCTAAATCCAGTAATGTCTCAAGAGCACTCCCTAGTGGAGTGTTTCTCATCTGCAGCAACCGGGTTTGGGCTGGGATACCATCCCGTCTTCGAGGTGGGCCATGCACGTTGGGCAAGTTAACCCTCCTGACCCCCAACAAAACTCAAATTCTTAATTGGCGCAAAGAATATGATCAGGCTCGCCAAAAACGTGAATGGAAGAATTGGGATCCAGATTGCGATAGACAAGTTGTTGATTGGAGCTTTTCTGAATTGGGATCCAGATTGCGATAGCCAAATTGTTGATTGGAGCTTTTCTAAGAGGGTGGCTGCCTCCATCTTTGTGCCCTGGGTGGCAGCTGCGAAGGCGTTGGGGGAATTATCACACCTGGAGTGTTGGCTTGGTAAACAAGCCAACCTCACGTCCCGTGCACTGTCCCAACTGTTAGAAGATGAAGATGCCACCAAGCACGCTACCCTCCAAAATCGGGCGGCGATCGACTTTGTGCTCCTCGCCCATGGGCACGGGTGTGAGGAGTTCGAGGGTCTCTGCTGTCTGAACTTAACCTCGAATTCGAAAAGCATCCATGCTGCCATACAAGAAATGAAAGATCAATTCCAACAACTTAAAACTGAAGGCAAAGACTGGCTGCAGAATTCATTGGACAATATGGGCATCTCGAGATGGGGTGTGGACATCGTTAAGTCTCTTCTGTGGGTACTCACGGTTATAGTTATTGTTCTTATCATGTTTTTGTGTTTAAAAAAATATTCTTGTTTCTTTAGTACAAAAAACCCTCTTAAGAAAAAGAAAAGGGGGAGATGTTGGGGTTGTCTCTCTAGAGACGAAGCCCCTAAAACCTATAGATCGTTCCTGGTGGATTAGTCCACCTGCTGAGGAGTTCCCCCAAGCCTAGAAACTACAATGGTTTAGCCCCTAACAGGGCCACTCCCCAAGTTACTCCTACCTTATTGTTATTGGGTTTATTGTTTGTCACTCTTATTCTAAGTTCATACCCAGTTCTGGAAAGTTCTGTATTCCACAGTTGTTGATTCGTTGTTCACCCCTGTCTCCTCCCTTCCTCTCTTCCCTATGGTTGTTGTACCCCAGCCCCTCCCTAACTCCTCCCCACTCCCGATCCCTGATTGGTTTAACTATGTTGTATTTAAGTTCATGCACGACGCCAGTTCGGGGCTCTTAGCCCCCGGATCCAGAGCAGAATAAAAGCCCTCTCTGTTGCCGAGCTAAGAGTCGCTCCTGTTTCTTCGCTGACACTCTGGTGATCCAAAGGAATAACCCCCGACCCTCCGACGCCTCTAGCTTCTGCTGAACCCCTGTGGTTCCCTCGTCTGCCCACCTCAGGGTTAGGGTATTCGAGGACAAGCGGATAGCAAAAGGCAACCACCGGCAGGAGGCCGGGGACACCAGACAAAATAATTACAGATACTGTGCTGATGGGTCCTTCAGAAGTGCTGAGAGATAGATAGATAGATAGATAGATAGATAGATAGATAGATAGATAGATAGATAAAGTTGGCTGAACTGATGTATTTCATATTTTGAGCAGCTGGATGAGCCCTGAACGCCATAGCCAAGTGATTCATTTCTGAATGGTGGTGAAAAGAGAGGGGGGTCCTTAAATAAATCAATGGTGATTTTAATAAACTGGGAGCTTCTGGGTACTAAATTTGTCTGCATTTGATCTGAATTGCAATTACCTGTCAAAATTTCATCCATCATTGCAAGTTCCAGACAAACTTTCTGGCAGCAGATGTTTCAGGGAAGCTATTTCATGTGGGAAATACATAGTTTGGTGTACAGTATTCCCAAGAACAAAAGCCAAAGCAGAAAACATTTCCCAAGTAACAGCAGTAACTTCCGTGTCATACCTAAGCCAAGTTTATTGGTGAATGTAATTTGTAAATGTGGATTTCCAACATAAATCAGTCAATGAAACACTACTTGAAATTCAGCCCATCTCAAAGAGATGCAGTAATTCAATATTTGTGTACTTGTGAAAGCAATGGTATTTCTAATAACTTTAAATTCTGCATTATTAAACCCCCTCTCTGAGGCTACAGCACCGGTGACTGCCAAACAAACGTGGTGTGTTCCAGCAGCCAGGCTGTGAGGAGAGCTCTGAGATTGCCCAAAGAAATGTGTCACTCTGCCTCAGATCTGTGTTCAGGTGTGGGGCCACCTGTGCAATCCACGTCTCTCTCACACCAAAACCCAGAAGGAATTGGGGGGAAGAAAATGTTTGCCTGCCACTTAATATGGGTTCATTGACTTGCTGTCATGAGAGAAAGTGTTGAGTGTGGACTGTGGGAAGGATTTAAATTCAGAATACCTGAACTCCAGTTTTTCACTGACAGCTTTCCCGCCGTCAGGTACATGGCTGGTCCCTTCTGTGGCAAGAAGGCAATGTAATGAACATTTCTTTGCAGCCATCAGAAAATTGTCATATAACACTGCTATTTCTCATCTGAACATGCACCTTGGAAATGACCTCTGAAGACAGGCTGGACATATGATGAGAAAATTGCTAGCCCAGCCAAATAATACCCCAAAAGCTGTTCTACTATCACCTCCATCAAAACTCTCCATTCTCTTTACCAATTATAATAGCAGAATCTATCACTCTTTTCAATTTTCATTATATCAGGAATTTACTTTGCACATTTTCTTCCTCTCTGTAGTACTTGAAAATCATGTTTCATTAAAAGCTGTTCCTTGCATAATTGGGAGCAATTCAGTCATAAAGTAACTGCTGACAGATGGATCCATTTATATCTTAGCCGAGATGTGCTGGGCTTCTTATCTCGTCACCTGTGCCTGGTGTTTGAGGGTTGATCTTTTGTGTTGGTGGCTCAGAAAGCCCCAGCCTCATGAGCTGCACCGAGCGTGTCATTCTGAGCTCTGGAGAGCCGATGGCTGCCAAATGTCTGCAGAAAACATCCTGGTGTGCCCCACTTCTCTCATTCATCACTGCACGGTGGCAGTGCAGTGCACTGGGGGAACATTTTCTGCAGAAATCAGAAAATATTTACATGTTGTATGTCCACTCTTCTCCTTTATTTCCCTAGTCTTTATTTCCTTCAATTATTGAGCCTGGAAGGGCTGTGGGTATTTTGTGCAAATCACTTCTGAGGCCTGTGACAAGAGATTGTGTCCCCTCCAAGGGGTTTTTACTGCTTTAGCACTGGCTCCCAGGGCCATCTGTCCATTCCCCTGTGCCAGAGGCATGGAGGAAAACCCAAGGACAGGAAATAAATGGTCAGCTGGTGTCCCAGGGTGCTGCAGGGGTGCACAGGTCCTTCCCTGGATTGTATGGGAGAGGTAATAGGTAGGGAGTGAATTATAATGAACCTTTAAAATGAGGATAAATAACTTTTACCTAATGCAGCAGAGAAGCTGGAGCTGGCAAAGGGAAAAGTGAATGGCACAGAAAATGATACTGCCAGGAAACTTCATAATGAGCAGAGGGAAAGGCAATTCGTATCAAGAGCTGGGCAGAGCAGACACTGCTAGTGAAGGGTGTGAACCTAAACCCGACCCTTTCCTCTCTGTACCTTTATGAAAGGTTGCATTTTAGGAATATGAAAAGGCAAATTAACTTTTAGCCTTAGAAGTAGCTGGAGGAGCAGGTGCCTCAGGCTGAAGGTGGTGTGATCCCATCCCGTTTGGCTGGGGGCTGCACCCAGTGTTTCATCCTGTGTTTCTCAGGATGCATGATGAAGCCTTGGGAGAGACCAGGGATTCATTTCTTTGGATGTTGCTTGCCCTGGGGAGCACAAGGTGCCAGCACCAGTCAAACAATGTCAAGCTTCACGATTGGAAGCAAATTGGTTGAAGCTGGAATTGTTCCTGATGGGTGATTTTAATTTCATTTTCCTGTGGAAAGATTATTGAAAAAGCTGTTCCAGCTACTTGGATCATGCATTCCAACAAGATTAAAATTTAAACTTGTTCAAGGGGAAGATCACATGTGTTTCAGGCCTATATGCATAATTATTTTAATATTGCTAAGGCATCTGTGACCTCAGCACAGAAGTGTCGTGAGATGGAATGGCAGAAGCCAGACAGGAGGAGGACAGGGGTAAAGCTTAAAACAGCCTCATTAAAATGCATTTTCCTCAGGTTGAAAAAATGATGAGAACCAGCTCTTGATCCATTTTCCTGAAAGCAGTGATGAAATGCTTTAGAGGCCAGTTTCATTCTTATTAATAGTTTTTTTATTAATAGTTTTTTTATTAAGAAGGATGAAAACTATCTAATGTGGTAACTATGAAGGAATGCAGAGTCATTTTCATTATGACCATGAACATTTACTTTTGGCATAGAATTACCCTGAGGCAAGAAAGTCTCTCCTATTGCACACATACACCTGGTTTTTCCAGCTGCTGCTTCAGATCCTGCTGTAATGAAATACCTCCTTGAGGCGCATCAAATAAACAAGTCAGAATACCACAGATCCAATACTATGTGAACATATTTCTGTCATTTTCCACTGTAAACTCTAAGCTTCCTTTCATTAAAGACAGCAAATGTGTACTTGAGTCACTCCAAGGAATCACAGCCCCTCCACCTCCTTCGACTCTGTATTGCTATCTGCAGAAAGCAATTTAATCCATCTTTTCTTCCCACCCCATGCAATGAAAAGACAAAAACTGTAGTTTGAATTACATTAGCCTTCAGGTCTTCCTAAAGGTAAATGTTGCCTGCAGATTTACATTGGGGATTAAGTGTCTGCCTTCTGAATAACTGGAAATAAATTAAATGAAGGGAGGCACAGCCTTTAGTTCTTTTTCTGGGGCTTCATTTCAGACTGTGATTTTTACACAGCACTTCTGTTTCACCTATATTTTAGGACAAAATAGAAAATGTTTTCAGAAACACCTCCTCTACTCCGTGTCTGCTTTCCTTCCAGTGCAGATGGCACGGGATGAGAGTTCAGAAGTGGGTGGGGCACACAAGGCTTTGCCCACACCATCCTGACAACAGGATGCATTCACAAAGCCTGGTCAGGATAACAGAACAGACATTTGGGAACGGTACAGCAGCACAAAGAGGTCAGAAAGGGTTTTCTAGTCTTTCTTTTTTAATATTTTTTTTTTAATTTACCTTGACATAACCCATCGACCTTATTAAACAAGGCCATGATCACCCATTCTGAGTGCACAGGCACACAGTGCCCAGCTCCACCAGCTCCCAGTCCCAAGGATTAGGAAGATTCTGGTACCAAGCCATACTTCTTCTTCAGGATTTCAACTGTGGGTGTCAGTGCACTGCAGGGAGAAACACAGCCATCAGAACAAAGGGTTTGGAACACTAAACTGCATTTTCTGGGGAAGAGCAATGAGTGGGACACAGGACTGCACTTAGTGCCAAGGACAGCATGAACTCCAGAAACTACAGCTTCACACAGAAGCTGTGAGAAAGGGAAATTTGGGAGCTCCTGAGGATTTCTGTGTGTGCTCATAACTAAGTTAACATTAATGGGAAGGTGGAACTGCTGTGGGAAGCGAAGCAAACCCAACCAAACAAAGTAAAGCAATGCATGACCCACCCCTATCCAAAGGCTTTGTTTCATTTAAAGCAGTAGAAAAGTCCCAGTTGCACTCACCAGCCAGGCCGGATGATGGAGAATTTCCCCGACACAGATAAGTCAACCACAGTTGACCCCAAGCGACACTCTGGGCTCTGGATGTCTCCTATGGGGCCTCCATCAATCACCAAGGACAACTGAGGCCACAAGTCCTGGAATTCCTGCAAGAGAGCTGTGGGTAACAGTCCTGATGGTGGTTTGTGAATATCATTTAAATAAAATAAAAACATCACAACAGAGCTATGGTTTATTGCTAAAGCTGAGTTCAACTGGGAGAGCCTGGGGCTCTGCCAAACTGCCCCAGTGACAACCCTGAGGGGTGAAAGAACCTCACCAACACGGTCAGGGTGCTGCCCTGGGAGCTGATGTTGGCGCTTGTCAAAGCCAGCGGCCCCGAGCAGGCACGAGCCAAGTCTCTCATGAAGGGGTGGTTTGGAATGCGAACACCAACTAGCTGCAGGGAAGGAGAGGAGGGTTTTACACATAAAAACTGGTTTTAATTTTGCATTGCTTAAAGCTCTCTTGACTTAAAGCTGAAGCTCTAGAGAATTGACAGATCTACATCTGCTGAACCAGCAATAACACAAAACTTAAGTTAGGCCCTAACACTGGTTTGTGCCATGTCCAGGTCTGTCACAGGGAGCAGGACAACACAGGGACCAGCTCTGGAGACAGATAAGGACAAATGTTACAGCAGCAGCACAAAACCAGTCCCCTGCCCCCGAAGCCCAGCGATCAATTCCGTAGCCAAGACCTACCGATGTGAACGGATTCAAGTCTTTGTTCAGCTCTTCTGAACGCTCTAAAACCAAGGTCACTGGTCCTGGCAGCAAGTCCCGCAGCAGCTCGTCGGGAACATTCACGTGGCAGTACCTGCAGGGTCAGAGACAGCAGGGTCGGGGTGGGCACACGGTGTCACCCGAGCCACTCGGGCAGCTCCGGCACGGCCCTGCCATCCCTTCCGTGGGGCAGCCCGTGATCTCCGGGCATCCCACGGGCCCCGTGCCCACCTGTAGAGCCGCTCCACGTCACCGAGGCAGATGGCGAGCGGCTTGGCGCCGTTCCGCCCCTTCAGGCTGTAGATGCTGCGCACAGCGGCCGAGTCCTGGGCCAGGCAGGCCACGCCGTACACCGTGTCCGTGGGCACCGCCACCAGCCCGCCCGCCTGCAGGGCAGCGGCCGCGGCCGCCACCGCCTCCCCCCAGCCTGCACCGCACCGGGGGTCAGCGGGGCCGCCCGGCACCTGCGGCCACCGCCCGGGGCCTCCACGCTCCGGTGCGGCCCAGCTCAGCTCCACTGAGGGGCTCCCGCTGCCAGCCGAGCCGCCCCGCTCCGATGGCTCCCCGCGCGCAGCCTGAGGGCCGGGGCGGGCCGCGCCGCCGGGCGGGAGTAGCACCAGGCGGGCACAGCCCGGCCCCAGCCCTGGGGCCGGCGTTCCCTCCGCCGCCCGCGCCAGCGCCCGCACCGCCCGCGCCATGCAGCGCCACTTCCGCCGGCGGCGTCAGGCCATGACGAAACAGCTGGGGCGGAGCGGACCCGCCGCTCCCATGGCGAACGGCGGCGCGCAGGCGCTGCCCGCAAGCCGGACGGAGGTGGCGGGAGGGCGGCAGGTGCGGAGCGGGGAGGGGAGGAACGGAGCGAACGGGAAGGGGGGGATCGGCGGCTCCGGGCGTACCCGCGGAGGTGCCGTGACCTCTGTCCCCGCCGTCTCCCCGCAGGTTCCGGAGCACCTGCGGAGGCTGCGGGAGCCGCTGGAGCTCCGGCAGAGGTGACTGCGGTCCCGCATCGCGGCCTGCGAGGAGCTGAGGGCGGCGAGGGCCACACTGCGGGTGGCGCTGAGCCCTGGCCCGGTGAGCGCCGCAGGGCTCTGAGGAGCCCCGGGGGCGGCGGCCGCACCGACGATCGGCCCCACGGAAGGGTCCGAGGGGTTTGGGGCTCCGGGAATGCCCGGGCGGTGCCGGGGGAACAGAGGGAGGGGTGACGGCGGCACCGCCGGGCTCCCCCGCCCGTGGCTTTGGAGCTCGCTCTGTTCTGGCTGCGCTCGTGCCTTATCGCATTAAATTTACACTTCAAAATAAAGCTCGGTCTGTATCTCCCCACCCCCGCGTCTGCTCCTGAGGAGGAGGCAGAGCCGCCCCAGCGCTCGTGTGTTCCGGAGGCTGGTTCTGCCCTGGCTGCGCTGGGATCAGCACCAGCCCGAGCTGGAGAGGCTGCAGAGGCACAAACCCTGCGCTGTTCTGTGGCTCCTGCTCAGGCCCTGCAGAGAGGCAGGACCCGAGCAGGAACCAGCCACGGGAGGAGGCTGCAGGTCTGCGGTGGGAGATTCCCCAGTTCTGGGTTTCAGCCCCCACCCAAACTTCATGGCACCAGAGCGGCCAGGCCGGGCCAGTGCTGGCAGAGGGAGGAGGGTGAAAAGGCAAACGCTGCCTTTGAGGGCTGGAATTTCTTTTCCTGCGGGGACAGGGCAGGATGCTTACACTCCTCTCCCACAGAATACTCTCAGGAAAAACTATTATAACACAATGTTTAAATAAGCATTTAATTAGGATTCCATTAGTATTAATATTGCTTTCAATTCCAAAAAGGTTAATTTCCACTTCTGTGCAGATATTTCAAAGTACAATATTAACTTCATACAAAATGAGCAATTAAGCAAACACCATTATTTCACATTCTTCAAAAAATACAAATTCATATTTACTCTTTTGGGTTTTGGAGATGCTCTTCCTTTGGAAGTACTGTACCTGTAACTAACATCTTCACATTGCTCAATGTAAGCACATTTGTTCCCACTTTCAGAGTTAAATAAATTCCTTTATTACCATACACACATTCTTGAGAAACTGGGGTTTAATTCAACCATCTCCAAAGCCCCAGACAGGGCAGCCCCCAGCCCTGTCAGGTCTGCTGGAGCTGGAGCTGCCCCGGGTGTGGAGTCAGGTTGGGTTTGCCCCAAAACAGAGCAGGGTCAGCCCGAGCAGCGGGAGGACAAGAGTCACAAACCAGGAACACCAGTGACTGCAACTACAGCACTGCAAACACACCCTCGAGTCTGCTGGAAAAGGTCATGGGAAAAAAAATCTTTTTTTAAGAAAAAGTAGAAACAGCATTTATTTGAGAAAGTGTACACTGCATAATGAACCAAATTTTGGCCAGCTTGCGCACCACCGCAGCATGGTGTGGGGTTCCACCTAGTTCCAAAAACACACTCAGACTATGTACACTACTACATAAATATCCAGTTTAATTTGCATTTCTCAGTGCAGACACAAAATCCAACTTCTAGAACCATGTGATAGATATCAAGACAAGACAGAAAAAGGTTAAAAGTTCAGCCCTGTCAATGAGAATTGACTACAGGTAACATTTATAAAAACTTGACATTGCTTCCAAAATATGTTACGGAAAAAATAGTATACAATTAAAAACTCTGCAGTCAGAAATTCATAGGGTTTATTAAAGACATGCTCTTCTTTTTTGCCTTACAGTCCAAACTGACTCCAACAGTTCTGCCCAGCTAGCTCAGGTAACCCCTCCCAAGAACTTTTCACCCACAGATCTCAAATCCTTTCACAGAGACAACACCCTGTGCTCACTCCACGAGGAGGATCTGAGCCTTGCCCGGTGTCCCTGGTGGAAGCGAGAATGTGACACCAGAGCTCGTCTGCTCTGCCCCACTGACCTAGCTGCCTCAGCTCAGCAACCAACCCAGCAACAGCTGCTCATCTCCAATCCCCTCCAATGACAGCTACCCTCAGCTCAGCCCCCCCTGCAGCTCCAGACTCCAGTTTATCTGAACCCAGTTTATCTCGGAGTAGGAGTGCTGTAAACAGTTCACAGCATTGATGCAGATCAAGGACAATGTGGATGGCTATGGCCATGCCACCCCCAAGAAATAAGGCAGTAACAGGACATCAGAAACCATCTTGAAGACAAATTTCAAAGGTGCAACATGCCTGTTTGAGAGCAGCTTGTCACTTGTGTTCCCACGTGGGTGACAGAATGAGGATGGGGAAGAAGGACGCACATCAAGGGACGCAGCATGTCCAACAGGAGTGACAAGCAGCCCCCAGAAAGCATGAGAGAAAAGGCTGCTGAAGCACAGTGCTCTCAGAGGGTTATTTGCATAGATTGGATGTTTGCTAACGATGCATAATTTGTCTGGGGCACGGGGAAGGGCAGCACAGCACCCACCACACCAGTTCTGTCAGACAGACACACATGGACCACATGGGACAAGGATCTTTAGCTACAGGTATTGCACCAAGTTAAGTGCTCATCTTTGCACACCCCTGATAACTTTTACTCAGAGCAAAAATAAACTTTGTGGAAGTATATACAAAAGAAATTGCAGCAATTGGGTTAAAGATAAAATAACCTAAAGTGCATTTTAGATACCAGTATGAGGTTCTGCGAACTTGTCTTCCTGGGCACACTCAGCATTACACAAGTGTCCAACTCGTACTTTTTCCATGTAATTCAGTACCAGCATTCAATCAGTGCTGATTTTCCACCCACCCCCCCAAGCACAAAAAGCGATTTCTCCAACCTTCAGCTGCACGCTAAGTCTGCTCATTTGGGTCCTTGCTTGGTGACCAGAGCTACCAAAGTCAGTGACTTAACCCCACTCTCCATGTTTAAGCTTCTACACCCATCTAGAAACTATGAGAGACCAAGTAAATCCGCACTAGCACAAACCGGGTGACCTAGAGCAGTGCACTTTTGCTCTCTGACTGATAATTAAAGGGGTTCATGCAGACTTTGTAGAGGCAGGCACGCTGTTCCCAGAGGCTCCAGCACATTAACCCTTTTCTGGGAATCCAACGTCTCACCACATCTATAAGGGCAGAAACTCTCCCTTTTATTAACCATGTAATAGTGAATAGCTAAATGCTGGGGCAGCAAGGAGAGGACAGGAAAATCTCTGACCTTGCAGAATCTCAGGGCTTTGCTGCAGCTGCCCTTGGATCTTCTCCCATCCCAGCATGGCACAGACTGCTCTGGAGCACAGTCTGGCCACACAGTACTGGGGATTATGCAAATGTGAAAATATCTCAGACACACATAGCAGACACTCTGGAAAGCAGATGGACAACAAACAACAAAAGCACACACCTGTGAAACGCAGTGGATGCACAGCCCCTGTGCTCACAGAATCACATGCTCCTGCCTCACTGCAAGCTCTAACCAGTTCCACCTGAATTGCAGCCTGCCTGATCCATGTATAAGAGGGCAGTGGCAAACCCAATGCACCAAAGAATCAGCAGGACACAGTGCTTTTCCTGGAACACACCAAAAACCCCCAACCAGCAGCTGTGAAGAGAAACACCAGAGATTGACCCTGGACACGGCTGCCCATCACTGCAGCTCCGCATTGAGCTTCCCAATTCAGAGACTTTGGTAGTTTCTTCTGCTCATTTCAATCACAAAAAAGTTTCTGAAGATGCTCTCTGGTCCAACCAGAAGCATGTTTTAGGTTGACCAAGTCATAAGTAGCAAAAGTAAAAAAGCCTCCCTGAAGGCTGTGAAGGCTCAGAAGCAGTTGCTAAATTGCCCAGCTGTCACAGTGCAGGCCACGTCTGGGACCCTTGTCCCTCATCAGAGGTAACCCCCACAACTCCAGGGGGAATCTTCACACTCCTGCATCAGCAGTCTCCCACAGGCACACATTCACACTCACTCACCCTCAAACACGACAGCTACACTTTGCCAAAGAAAATGAGAGACACCCGAGGGACCCCCACGCAGCTCCAGGCAGCCTTCACTCCCCTCTCAAGTGGAGCTCTATGCAGAGCAGCTGGCAGGAAACTCCTCTGCAAAGACAGTCCCAACCATGCAGACCTGGGACTAATTTTTTTTGTGTTCAAAGCAGTTCTTGCTGCCATGCAACCCAACTGCAACACAAAATGAAGCTGTAGGAGAAAAGCAAAGGGGGCAGCACCTTGCTGCCCTCCAAGGATTGCCATTATAGGAACAGAACAAGGAATGCTTTGTTAACCTGCTTTGTGGATGCCAAACTTTGTTGCTGCAGGACTCGCAGCCCCGCTACAACAGCCCTGCCACACACCCAGAGGAAACACCAGCAGCACGTGCGATGCCCTCAAGTTCATCCCTGCAGCTGCCAACACCAAGCTCTCTGCCCTGGCACAGACACACAGCACCCCAGGCACAGAGTGTTCCTGGCATACCCCTCTGCCCTCATGGGACACGGCTCTTCCCCTTCTGCACCTGACTAGAAGCAAGCTGTCCAAGAGGGGAAGGCCAGCTCCCTTCAGCCCCTTTCCACCCGTGCCTGGGCAGCAAGGGAACAGCAGGAGAGGTCCCTGATGCCAGTCTCAGTCAGGCGACATTGAGCATGTCACAGGAGGGTTCAACACCTGCTGATCAGCAGGCAGCACTCACAGGGTTCTCCCCTCCCCAGAGGTACAGAGAGCAGCTCTGATCAAACACAAAGAGTGAAGGATCTCTGTCCACTACAGTTTGCATTCCTAAACCGAGTGCAGGGACGCTCCCCACTAATTGGCTTACAGTCATTATCTTTGTATCTCACTAATGACAACACTGTAAACTGAATAAAGACTATTTAATATTCTTTAACACAAGAAGACTGACAGTCAAAGCCAGAAAGATGAATAAAAACTATAAAATTACATCTTTTAAAATAATGCAGCATAAATAAACCATTTAGAATGAGACTGCATTTATTGCAACATTACAGGCTTTTTGGTGGAAGGAGGGGTTTGGATTTGATTTACCCTGAGTAGGTTAGAATATAGACTCTCAGTTTGATATGAAAAACTATTCTGTTGCGTAACATCTTTTAGTCAAGAAATAGCCCCGTGCACAAAAAGCTGGCATTGCAGTAGGCTGGAGGCAGAGTCAGGCAGAAATTATATAGCTCATTGGAAAAAAAAAGAAGCATGTATGGACAACTGAAGGACAGACTCACTGAATTCAAACCGAATTTATGTTGAATCTTTCTCAAAATTTTCTTAAGAGCTGTTCTTCACAAAAGATGAGAGTAACCAGCAAAGGCACTGTGCTCCTGATTCAACAGTCCCAGGGGTTAGGATGACAACTTGTTGCTGAACAGAGCCTAAGAAATCAAAGGAGCAGCAGGCACCAACCTGACCACACCTGGGACTCACTGTACCCTTCGGAGAGCCAAGAAAACAGACTGGAGCCAGAGCCAGCATTGGCCCCGACTGTGCTTCTATGTTGTGACAGTGTCTGCAACACTTAAGTCCTAGTGGAATTCAATGAACTACTAGGGGCACAAAGTACTTGTGCCCTGCTGAAAAAAACTCCTCCAAAGCTCCTGGAGGCTTTAGTAAGAGCATTAGTACACAGCAAAACCAGCTCCTCACCAGGTATGTGACAATCGCATTCAAATCACACTGCAGATAAACCCTCTCCCACAGCTATGCCATTTCCTCCCCCCGCAGCCTCCTCTCCTGGGCTCCCCTTTAGTGCATGGTTAGTACAGACATGAGAGACAGAATATTAGAGACCCAAGAAGTTGTAACAAAGACCCACTTGCTGCCAGTACCTTAATCACAAACCTAAGTGATGTGCAATTGGAGACAAAGTAACCCCCCTTTTCCTTTTTAAAATCTTTTTGCACACAAGTAACCTTAATTCTGTGTTCACATATGACAAGCAAAAGTGACAGACAGTGCAGCCAAAACAGTTCATATATAACTTAGCTATTTCATTTTTTTTTTACCTTTTCTTTTTTTAGATAGAATCTCAAAGGTGGATGTACCCGGGACGTGACTAAGATGACATCTGTGAAGCAGAAATAAGCCACAAAACTTCCAAAGAGGAAGGAATAAGAATCGATCCTTCAGTTTCTGCTTCTAAGGAGAAGGGTTTTACCCTCCAGGTGCAAAGGAAAATCTGGAACATCTTCACTTAGAGAAGCTGCTATTCAAACCAATTTCTTCCTCACCCTGCAGTAGTGCTTCAATTGGAATTATATTAGACGGGGTTTCAGGGCTTTGGAGGGACAAGAAGTCCGATACATCCATGGCACTTAATGTTTCAGTCTGGGAGTCTGAAGGGTTAACTATCTGACTGCTCTGCCCACCAGGAGGAGGAACAGAGGAGGAAGGAAAGGTCTGAGGCTGCAGCTGGGAAGCTGGCTGCTCCAAAGCTTTCGAATCAGGTGAGGAACATTCCTTCTTGACGGTGGAGGTGGCTTTGTCCTTGGCAGAGTCTCGGCAGGCACACTGGCACTGGCAGGCCTCCTCCTGCTTTATGATAATAACAGGAACGCTGAGACCAATCTGCTGAACAGGGTTTCCTGAAGGTGAAACAAAGACAAAACACAATGCAACTACATAATTTCACAGCAGGGAGAGAGAAATCAGCTTTGATAAATTAGTTCAGTGTCACGCTTACCTGTGTTACCAGCTACTGGTAATGCAGTGGTAAAAAACACCTTTTCTACTACTTTTGGAACTTGTGGCTTTAAAGAAAAAAAAACAAACAAGAAAAAAGTGTGAATTGACTCCAATCAAATTTCTGTTGTTCAAATTCTAAGCAGCTATGCACATATTCCAAAGAGACACAGAGGAAAACTGGGCTCAAAGTATGGTTTTAGTGGTCCTTAAGACTGGGCATAACATCCCCTGCATTATTTGCTGGTGAACTCAGCTTGCGGGCTTTGACAATTCAATGACTGAATTCTTAAACACTGCTGTGTGCTCCCACTCCCTGTACCTGCAGGCACTCACTCGTGTCCCCCTGCAGCTGAGAGCCTAAAGTGGCACCAATACTGTCAAAGAGAAAACTCCTTAAGTTTCAGCTATCCAGATTTACTGGAAAACCACAAACATTCTCTTTTCAGAAAAACTCTTTTCATTATCAGTCTAAATTAGGCAGAGACAGAGATTACAAAATGCCTAAACACAGCCTTTACAGAGTTTTTTGTGCTTCTATGTGTTAAAAGTAATAGATTAAGGCCCATGTATATCCTCAGGCCTAGATAAACACACTGACAGCTGCTGGCAGAAGTCCACCACAGGGGGAAAGGGGAAAGCAAGATCTTTCTGCACCCTGGGCTTCTCTGTGCTCCTACTATTTCCCTGTCTATTCTAAAGGCTGCATTGGTGACATGCATCCACACTAACATGACAAGTATTACAACACACTGCATACTGGGGTTTTTCTTAAAGGTTTGACCCCCTCCCTTTTCAAAAGCTCAAACACTGGGTATTTCAAAAAGGGCTCTAGGAGGAATGGTTCAAATTGTTCCAAAGCCATGCTGGATGTACTGACCATTTGTTCTTGGCTTTGTGGGGAACCAGTGGCACCATTTAAGATCCATTGTAAGTTCTGCTCTCCCATGACAATGCTGGACTGCAGAATGGCGGTGCTTGGAGAAGGAGTAATGGTTATAGTGGGGTTACTGGTCAGAACAGGGTTTGCACCCACAGGCACAGTCTGAACCACAGCTGGCAGGGGCTCGGCGGCACTCGGGGCTGGTGGGGCAGGAGCCCCAGCAACCACGGACAGTCCCTGCACCATGGGCTGCGGTGGCGGCTGGGCATGCTGCAGGAAGTCTTGGTGACTGCCTGCAAACGGTGTGCTGTGAGGAACAGGCACTTCTGGGGATTGTAAAACAGTTGCAGGATTCCCAAACGCAGCTGGCTGTGAGCTGGGTGCTATGGAGGAGGGAGCAGCAGGTGCTGCTGAGGCTTGCAGCGCTGCCTGTGCAGGTTCAGGGAGGCCAAGCTGCAGGACCAGGGGAAGGGACAACGAGGCTGCATCTCCTGCTGGGGGAGGGACCGCAGGCACCGAGTCCGCATCGCCGTTAAACCCTTTAGTCAAGGCAGCTGCTGAAAGAGAAACAGAAAAAACATAGATACATCTGTTCTCATTAGGTCTGAATAAACTGCTTTTTCAATGAACTTATCGGCTAGCTGACGGATTTTTGCCAAGTAAAGCATTACCACGTTCCTAACTTCAAGCTAGTGCTCAAAAACAACCCTAAGCAGTGAAATCTAAAAGTAGCTGCAAATTCAGGAAGTTCAAGCTGTACACTGAGCCTGATCAGGCTCATCAGCTCTCTCTAATAAGCCTTTTATCAGCCAGGTTGTGCAGCAACTTCAAGAGGGAACCTTGAAAACAGGATCACATGGACTGTCTGAGAGCTCCAATGCAGGACAGTGTGCTGGGTCACCTCTCCTGTCACTGAGTGTCACGCTGTCTGTGAACACCATGCATCCCAACACCAGTGAATTTCAACACTGAAGACAAAGTTCTTTTTGCTCTTAGAGTTATGTTGGGCATTAAGCTTCAGTCTGAAACGCTGAATTCAGTACATGCATGCAGAGCTGTCAAAAAGTTCTCTTTAATAGTAGTGCAGATACAACTGGTATACCTCTCTGCTGAGAGTCATCCTGGTTTACAGTGTGGTCTGGGCTCTGAAATATTGACTCAAAGATGCTTGCTGGTGAGATTGTGCTGAGGTCCTTTCCATGTGTCTGACAAACAGAAAACAAAGAGGAAGACATCACACAATGTTGTATCTCAGGTCTCCACAAACTGCACAAACCCCGTGTGCATGTCAGAAACACTCCTCCAATAAACCAGCCATATATGGCAACATATATTACTTACATGCTGTAAATTCACACCAAGTTTAAATTACCCATAATCAAATTTACCAACATAATGAGAAAATCCTTACAAAAATAAGTAACTTCTTCAAAAGTAAAATATATTCCTCTGCATCCACATTTTGTTTAACCCTTACTTCTTGCAGTACTCCATCAGAAACAGAAACAGACATTAATTGGCTGTTTGAAGAGCCTTTTTGGGAGCAGAAAAAATAGCTCCATTTAGATTGTATCCTGGACTGTGCAATTCTAGTCACCCACATAGCTCAGGGAGCAGAATATACACAAGAGCTGCATCCTGCTCCCATGCCACAGCACAAAGAACAACACAAGTCTCCTCAGCATCTTCTTTTCCTCTATGTAAAATCTAAGCTCAGCCAACACTTATCAAGAAGCAAGAACGCTGTTTTAGTAAAATCAGATGCAGAGCCTTCAACAGCAGGTTGAACTAAGCACTGCACATTTTGGACGACAAAATCAAAACTCAAATGAGGATGAGACAATTCCAGGACAATAACTCACTGGATTAGAGTTCTCCCGCAATTCTGAATCTGTTGATATGAGGCTTAAATCACTTAGACAAAGTGAGTGACTTGTATCCTGTGAAGAAGAAAATCAATTTGAATTATATATTAAAAGAAAAATGGCAGAAATGTTTTAAATTACTTGTTAGAGGCCATGCTCTGCTAATATAGGACCCAGGTCTCAGTTCTAAAATCAAAGGAGCAAGATTTTTAAGCAAAGGATATTTAGTAATTATCAAGGATTGTTAACATCTCCGTCAAAGTACTCCCAAAAAGTCATAAAACCCCGAATTTTAAATTAGCATAGGAACAAATCAGCTTTAGAAAATAAAATTAAACCTGCACAGTTAGTATTTTTAGTTAGTATCTATTTTACTTCACATGTTTACCCCACAGTATTGATTCCAACTGAAGCACACACAAGAAAAGCAGCCTGATGGATACAACTGCCCACATGCACGCGCGGCAAAGTGAGCACTTAACAATCCCCTTTGAAAATCCCAGTCTTAAATGTTACACCTTAAGAATAAGCTACAGACCAAATGATTTCTTCCCCCAGGTATGGTTTATACCCACCTAACACAGAAGTGCTACTAACCTCAGACACATTGTTATTGGGAAGTGCATTATTGGTATGTCCCTTCTCATGACCTTTCATGTGACTCTTGAGACTGTACTGGGTACTGAAAGTCTTCTCACAACCATTGCTGGGACAGAAGAAGGGTTTCTCCCCTAGAGGCAGCACAGAACACATTGAATGGACTTAAAAACATCCTGTCAGACACACTTTTAAAGCACCTGGGAGAGCAGTATTTGATACAAACAAGATATTTAATGCCCTTTCACACATTCAGTATTCCTGGGAGTCCTGCAGGTGAGTGCTTCCATTCACCATGGGAACTGACACACAACACAATATTTGTTTGTTATGCATCGTTACTGATACATTTGTGAGAACACGTTTGTTGAACTCAAAAAAGCATAAATATAACTGCATAAATGGAAAATCTGGATTGGTCTGACACAGGTGCAGGAGTTTGCACTTGGCCTTTTTAAACTCATGAGGCTCACATGGGCACACTCCTCCAGCCTGCAAAGGTCTCTCTGGATGCCATCCCCTCCCTCACACCTGAGCCACTCAGCTCAGTGTCACTCCCATATTATATGTAACTATAAATTCCTATTAGGATTCTGAGAGTTAGTATAAACTGAATAAGCTCAATTAAAGAAAATGTTTAAAAAACCAACATAGAACTTACCAGTATGTGTTCTAACATGTGTTTTGAGGTGGTGGCTTGCAGCAAAAGCCTTCCCACAGCCATCATGCTCACACCTGAATGAGGCATCACAGGAGAGTCAGCAACAGCTCCCTTCAATGCGTTAGCTACAACCTTAAATCATTCTTTGATTTAAGTGCCTGGGCGCTAGAAAGCAGGCCCAAAGTTAAGCTCTGTTAGCAACCAGGTATCTCCCAGCAGCTGCTGTGCATGCTACACAGATCATAGCAGGGCTCCGAGTAGGACTTTAAAATCCAAGCACAAAGACAGCATTTGGGGGGTCTCCTTCATGGAATACACACTTGCATCCCAACACAGAGCATCAACGTGTTTTAAAAGATGCTCATCATGGCATAGGTTTATGTTTAAGGAACTATATTAACTATTCTTGTCTTTTAGGACAATCACTGCACCCTCTGTTAAAGGTAGCTGTGGGAGCTTGAGAACAAACATGCTCCAATGCCAGCCAGCCACCTTCACCGATTTCTCAGGAGAACACCATTCCATTCAGAGCAGAACAGCTGCTTTTTGGCACAGGTGCCTCATTACCAGAGCCACAGGAGTCAAAACTGCCAGCCAGCAACTCACCGAAATGGCTTTTCTCCTGTGTGTGTTCGAATGTGCTTCCTCAGGTCACTGTGCGTTGTGAAGTATTTGCTGCAGCCTTCTGATTCACAGTTAAATGTTTTCCCTGTGTGAAGCCTTTGATGTGCTTTCAACCTAAAAAACATGTCAAAAAAATCCCTCTTAGGACTGGTAGGATAAGACAGTCCTGGCTTGAGGCAAGCAAGCCATTCTTTCAAATGTGCAGGACAGGATCAAAGGCTTAACATATCCTGAGCAGAAGGTAATGAGCTCATGAAAGTGACTGCTATCAGTTCCAAAGTCCTCCAAAAAGTCTGAGAGACCCTCGTGTCCATGCACCATCTTCAATGCTGTTGGAATATAAAGAAGTTAAGCATGTCACCACAGTTCTGTCATCCTACCCTTTGGACAGCATTGCCATGCTTGAGGGGTTTATTCATACCTGTACATGGAAGAAGCAAAACAATTGTATTCAAACACAAACACAAAGTACATACACATAGAATCACAGAATCATGAGGTTGGAAGAGACCTTCAAGATCATCAAGTCCAACCCATGCCCCAACACCTCCACTAAACCATGGCACTGAGTGCCACATCCAATCTTTTTTTAAACACATCCAGGTATGGTGACTCCACCACGTCCCTGGGCAAACAATTCCAGTATTTTACCACTCTTTCTGTAAAAAACAGACAATAGATACAACTTGCAGAACAGTAACAGCCATACCTACAAGAAAACTCACCAGAGCCTTCCCACCTGTACAGTGTTGAACGCCCTCTCACCTGTACTGTACTGAACACCCTCTCACCTGTAAAGTGCTAAACACCCTCTCACCTGTAAAGTGGTGAATACCCTCTCACCTGTATAATGTGTTGAAGGCCTTCTCACCTGTACAGTGTTGAGTTCCCTCTCCCCTGTACAGTGTTGAAGTCTCTCACCTCTACAGTATTCAACGCCCTCTCACCTGTACAATGTGTTGAAGGCCTTCTCACAGCCCTGCACGTCACACTCAAAGGGTTTCTCCTTGGTGTGCACCCGGACGTGGATTTTGAGGCTGTAGGAGGTGAGGAAGGCCTTGCCACAGCCCTCCTGGTTGCAGACGAAGGTGTACTCCCCCCGATGGGTTTTCTGGTGCGTGCGCAGGTTGCCAGCGGTGCTGTAGGTGCGGGGACAGCCCTCAAAGGTGCACTGGTAGCGCTTAACCTAAAGCACAGAACGCCGCAAGTTTAGTAATTTTTAATAATTTCTGGAATCCAGACATGGATGTGGTACTTTGATGAAGTCAGACATCAAAGACAATGCAACAGATTTTGACCCCAAAGTCCCCCCAAAAATTTACTGCCATTTAATTCTCTGACAACAACGTTTCTGCTGCACTCTGTGAGGAAGGAGTGGCACATAGGAAAGCAGCTGGTCTTGCAGAACAGGAATCTAACAGAAGGGGAAAAAGGAAAACTAAAATCCAAAATTTTTCTGGCTAAAAATCTGATAAAATGGTTGGACAGAACTTTGAGGAGCCATCAAACCTGTCTGCTACCCACACATGTAGCACCTGCATTTTAGTCCAATGCTTCTAGCAGAACTACTTATTTGTGGAGCAAGGAGACAAAGGAAAATGCACTGTCACAATGCTCAAACTCACTGCCCTATGAGCTGAATTCCCATCAACACCTTGAGCAAAACAGTTTTTACCATCTCCCACAGTCTAATCACCAGTCCATTCATTACTTCACTTTATCCCAAAAGAGCCTTCGCCGAGCCTTGTTCCTTCCTTCTGTGGTTACTGACACAGTCAGTGCCTCAAGTCTAATGGATCACATCAGGTGACAAGGACACACAAATATAGATGTCTCAGATTTCTCAGCAAGCCATCGAGATCCCCAGGACAATTTCACATGGAACTAGATTTGGTACCTTCCCCACTTCTGCAACAGGCATGAGGGATCATTTAGAAGCTTCCAGTGTGCAAGTGGTAACACCTAATGAAATCTCATCCTCTCTTGTGAAGCAGAAGGAACACACCCCCTGATCTGCCTGAATAAAGTTATCCTCCATCATTAACTGCCAGACTGATGGCTTTAATTTGACTATTACAGGTCAGAAACCTCAACACCAAAAGGTGTTGAGGAGCCCAAGAGAGGACCTGGCAAGTCACACCAGCTGTGAATCAGGTTCTAGACAGTTCTTCATAATGAAAGAGAAACAGCTTCTTTATTCCTTCCAACCTGTTTCGTAGGGGACAAAACTGCCAGCAGGACCCCTTTAAGAAAATTCCATAAAGCTGAGTGATCTTTTGTGTATCTCAATCCATGGTCTCTGGCTGGCATTCACCTTCAGCTTGCCTCAATAAAACCTACATATTTGGAGAACATTAAAGCACATGAGACATACAAGAGACCTTTATACAGAGCACAGAAATACTATAATGTGCTGGGTTTGGCTGTGGTAGAGTTCATTTTTTTCACACATATGGGGCATGCTCTGGATTTGTGCTCAACACAGGGCTGATGACACAGAGATGGATTTTTTTAGTGCTTCTCATCCTGCCCCACCCAAGGGGCTGGGGGTACACAGGGAGTGGAAAGAGGACACAGCCAGGACAGCTGACCCTGACTGACCCAAGGATATCCCAGACCAGGTGGCGTCATGCTCAGTATGAGAGCTGGGGAAGGAGGAGGGAGGGGAAACCTTTTGTGTTCCCCAGTTTCTGTCAGGCATGCTGGAGCACGGCCTTCCTGGGCATGGCTGAGCTCCCACCTGCCAGGGGAAGCAGGGAACTCACCCCTTCACATTTTCAGCTAGTCACTCAGCGTTCTCAGAGAAGGAAACAGTAATTTCTCTCCAAAGCAATTTGCCCTTAATTTCCAGTTCAAATCAGAAGTTACCACTAAATGTCCAAGAACTGCAGGACGGTTACAATGCAGGAAGTTTGGTTGTGCTGGGCCAGCCACAACACAGGAGCACAGAGCAGTAACACACCAACATCAGAAAGCACATTTTATTCCATGAGGAGGGTACATCATCCTCCCCCAGGATCACCAGATCCAGTACAGTTTGTGTATCAGTGCTGAAGGAAATGTTCCCTGCTACAGCTTTAAGGCAGCTGGAAATTAACACTTTACAGAACATTCCCCCTGATACCCCCCTTGGTACAAAGGGATCTGACATAGGCAGGAATTACCTGAAAATCAAGGGAGGGTTCTGTTAAGCTTTCTAGGTGTTTACATTTAGAAAAAGGACACTATTAATTACAGATTAAGCTGTTTGGTTCCCAGATGTCACTGCCCAAGGGAAGGTGGCAGTAGCAACATCAGTTTAACGGCCTGAACTCTGACAATGGCCTTGCAGTGCTCCCCCTCCCTCAAAGGCCAAATCTGTATTCCACAAATGCAAGCACACCACAGGCAGCAGCAATATCATCACCGTGCTCTGAGCTGAACAAACCTTTCTGTGAAGCACAGCATTTAATTATCTTTTCACATTAGCACATCAACACACTGCACACTACTTATACACACAGAATCATCAGAGATTGATTTGAAAACCTTGCAGAGACAGCAGCAAGAGCTGCAGGCTGCCACAGCACCCAAGCACAACAGAAAACAAACAAGGCAGCAGGGGCCAAGCCCAGACAGGCAGGACAAGGCCCAGGTGCTTTGAGGCCAAAGGCTGTGGCTTCTGGTCAGGGACAGAGAGCTGCTGTCTCTGCCAGAGAGACACTGCAAGAGATGTGGTCCAGCATTTACCTCAGCAATGGAACACGTTGTGCAACAGCCAACGGGGCTGGAGGAAGCAGAACCTCACACCCTGGTTCAAAGTCTACAGTAACTGCCCTGTTTGTCTTTAACTCCTCCTGAGCTTAGGACATTCCCCCTAAATGGCTAAATTTTCTGTGTCATCACTGAACAAAGGATAACTGAATTTGAAATGTGAAACTGTAATCATGTTTGTTCTTATCAACACAATTACAGTGAGGGATGTATAACAGAACAAAAAACAGCCAAAGGTAACTAAAGTGCAAAATCCCCTCTTTAGCTTCATAAATGTCTAAGACTGACCTGAAAATTTAAGACTTTAAAACAGTTATCTCAAGTGTTAAAACGGTTGCAGACATTTGGAAGTACCAAAGACATGAGCTGCTGATTTTCAGAGATGACCCAAATGTTTGGGAGCTTTAGAACTTTCCTTTCCCCACCTTCAGACAACTTATCAGACTTTAAAACAGCAGGCAAAAAAGCCTTTCACACGTGCTCAGGGCTCAGTGCCACTGCTTTCACATCACGGTATCATTGCCCTCTGTTTTGGGAAATTAATTCCAGAAATGGAAACTAAATTCATACAAAGGATTTCATTAGGAAATCCCACATCTTACAAGCCTTCTCTAAAAAGCAAGGGTGACAAAATGTCACCCTTGAAAAAAAGTCAGTTTAATTGCACATGCAGCCATTGACCCTGTTCAGCTCCCACCCCCTGCTCTGGGAGCACTCAGGGTCCCACAGAGACGAGAGAAAGTGAAGTATTTCAGCAGCTCCAGGCTGCAGCAGCTGCTAACGTGAGTAACTGACAGAAGGAGACTCAAACAGGCTCACTGAGCACGCGGTGATGACACTTCTGTGCTGATGGACAGGACTCGGTGTCACAGCCAGGGCTGTGTCACTGACACTGGCAGAGACACTTGGACTCATCACCCCTCACATAACTCAGGCTGGCCAAAAAAGGAGCACCAAGCTGTCCCTCGTGTCACTGTCAACTTTCCTTTGCTCTTGCACCCGAAAAGAAGAGACCCAGGACAAGCCCTCCCCGTTGTGCATTCACATGGAATTCATTAGGGAAACAGAATTAAGAGTAAACTCCATTTTAACCGTGCAGCCTGAGCTGAGCTTTCAAAATACATCAGATGGCAGCTTAAAGCTTCCCTCTTCTCACAGTTTCCCTGTGACACAAGAAAACTACAATTTAAGGTTTGGCATCTCACATTTGGCGCTCCAGCTCCCAGCAAGAGCTTGGCCCTTAACTGGGTCCTGAATGTGGCCAAGCCCAGAGTAACAGCTCAGGTTGTTCCAGCTACCTCTGAACTCATAAAATAAACACCAAGCCAGAAGAAAACCAGAAGATCACTAAAATCACACACATCATGTTTCAGTGCCACACCCTCCTGCCATCCAGTGTCACAGTGCCTTCTGGCAGGTTCCTGGGGCAGCAGGAGGTGTCAGAGGGAACAGGGATGGCCCTGGCAGCTCTGCTGGGACCTGGCTCTCCCCAGCACACGGCGAGAGCAGATTTAGTGGAGGGCAATTCACTCTGTTACGCAAAAACCCTTGAAAACAATCAAAACTACTGCCCCTCTCCTGAAAAACAGCCTCAGGAAAGCAGATTTTCAAAACATTTAAGGTCCCAAGGGTGCATAAAAGCCAGAATCACATTCAGCTACTCACTTCCTTACGCTTGGTTTCTGGGCACTCGGACTGCAAAGTGAGTGTTGCTCCTTCGATGTTCCTTGGCATGGGAGTTGAGCCAGGATTTATTGTTAAATGAATCTGATCTGGAGAAATAATATGTTGCACATAACCCTGTGACATTCCTTCATGATCTGCTAGTAAATGAAATCCTTCTTCGTGACCCTCGGGTAAAAAAGGCAAGTGATCACCGCACTGTCCTTCATCCTCCTCATCCTCCAGCACGCTGTGGTCCTGCTCGATGAGCACAGTTGTCCTGTCATATACCGTCCCAGACGAGGAGGACACCAGCCCGTTTTTGTCGGCAAACCTCATCATATTTTCATCCTGGGCCAAGTCGTCTTCCTCCCCTTCATAGTAGACGGCGTTGCCCTCGGGGCTGTTCTCGCCCATGGCTCTGCGCTCTCACCGCGCTACCGGGAGCTCCGGCCGGAACGGCTCATCTGCAACACAAGGACGGGCGGCGGGGGGTCAGGCGGTTCGGCCGGCCCGGCGCGGGCCCCGTTCCGCTCGCAGGCCACAGCCCCAGGGCGCCTGGTGGCGGCGGGGCCGGGTCGGGCCGAGAGTCGCGGTCCCGCCCCGAGCGCGGCGCTACCCCCGCCCGGCGCAGTCCTGCGGAGAGCCACTACCGGTGGGCTCTCCGCGCTGCTCCGGCTCGGCTCGGCCCGTCCTCCCTGCCCTGTCCCGTCCCCCCTCAGTCGCTCACCGGGTGCCGGCGGCGGCTCCTTCCCCGCCCCAGCGGCACCATGATCGCCGCGACCCCACTTCCGCTTCCGCCCGCGCGCCGCACGCCGGGAGCGCCGCGCCCGCCGCGGGGCCTGACGGGAAGGGGAGGAGGGCTGGCGGAGTACAGCGCCCTCCAGCGGCCGTGCCCCTCACGGCCCTCACCCACACCAAAGGCCCCGGATCTTTTTATTTTAAATAGCAGGGATTTAAAAACTCTCGTCGTTTTAACAAGTTAAATAAAATACAGCGTAAACATCAGCTTTCGTGGTTTTTGGTTTTTTTACTTGTCTACATACAACTTATTGAGGAACTTTGTGTGCTTTACAGCATCATCAGGTGTCAAAGAGCCTGATCTCTGCCTTCGAAAGCAAGATTGTATAAAATACTGTAATATCAAAAAAAAAAAGCGCCGGTATAATGTACAAAAAATATTTTTACAGGAGTTCGACGTCTAAAAGTCAGATTAATATTCTGATATTAAATGCAGATGAATATCTGCATGTGGTATTCATGGTGAATCATCTTCTCTCATGAGGAACTGGTGGATAAATTGCTGAGCTTTCCTCTTCTCGGCAATGTCAGGCGTGGGATGGCCAGGAGGAGGTCGGAGTAACAAACCACCAAACACACTGGCTGCAGGGAAAAGCCAAATAAACACAGTGAGAGAAGGAATAACAAACCACCAAACCCAGTGAGAGCAGGAGTAACAAACCACCAAACACACTGGCTGTAGGAAAAGCCACACAGACACACAGTGAGACCAGGACACCAACGGCCACTCCACCACCCCAACCCCAAGGAAGAGTGCCTAGCCTCAGAATGAGCAGGATAAAGCTGATTATCCCCACATCTCTGCATCACTTTGCCAAATTCCTCCTTTTCCATGGAGTACTCACTTATAATAAAAGATTCATGACTGCGCTCAGATTATGACTTATTCATAATAAAAGCCATGACTGCACTCAGGTGTGAAGTGTTTTGTGCCCCTAACTGTGCAGCCCCTCTGAACTGAGGGTTATTTTGCCTGCCTTACCAAGAATATTCTCATCCAAATGGTTTTTCCCTGAATTCTTCAGTAGCTCTCGTAGAAACGCCATCAGATATTCAAACACATTTCTGTGGCACACCGGTAGGTCGGAGATAATCTGAGGAGGGGAAAACACCGACATTTATATTGCAGACACAGCAATGCCTTCCAGCTGCACCTGCTCTGTCTGTAGGTGCCAACATCTCTTCATATCCCAGAAGAAGCACCAGTTCCAGATCCTTTTATTAACAGAGGGTTAAATTACTGACAGCAAAACCCGGTGGCTGGTGTAGCAGAGGGCAGCTTGTATCTGCTCCCTCTGGAAGGACGTTGAGACGCTTGAGCGTGTCCAGAGAAGAGCAACCAGGCTGGTGAGGGGCTTGGAACACAAGCCCTACAAGGAATGACTGAGGGAGCTGGGGCTGTTCAGCCTGGAGAAAAGGAGACTCAGAGGTGACCTTATCACTCTCTCCACCTCCCTGGAGGGTGGTTGTGGTCAGGTTGGGGTTGGTCTCTTTCTGCAGGCAGTGACTGACAGAACGAGAGGACACAGCCTTGAGCTGTGCCAGGGGAAATTCAGGTTGGGTATCAGGAAAAAGTTTTTTACTGAAAGAGTGATAAAATACTGGAATTGTGTGCCTGGGAAGGTGGTGGAGTCACCATCCCTGGATGGGTTTAAACAAAGATTGGACATGGCACTTGGTGCTGTGGTTTAGTGGAGGTGTTGGGGCATGGGCTGGACTCGATGATCTTGAAGGTCCCTTCCAACCTCATGATTCTGTGATTCTGTGTGAATTGGAGCTGGTCCCCCAGGGAAGGCAGGAGTACCTGGCAGCTCAGGCTGTAGTTACTAGCACTGTCCAGGCAGGAGCTGTAGAACCTGCAGCAGATGACAGGCTCGGGCAGGCTCTCCAGGAAGAGCAGCAGGGCCTCTGCCACCGAGTGGTTGCTGCCCACTGATCCAAATGTGGTTAAGGAAGAGCACAGCACGACCTAGGCTGGTCCTACTTCTGCTGAATGGTTAGGTGTCCCAGAACTCTGCCAGCAGCTCACAGCTTTGGGTTAATCCCCTGGCCTCCAGTTGGACATTTGTGTAATTCATTGACACCGCCAGGACTCAGCAGAGGATGACACAGAGCCATGACGAAATGCAGAGCTCAGTTACCCCCAGGAGGAGAGACAACAGCTTAAAAACCTCTCTCAGTTTTGGGCACTCTGGAATAGTGAGCCTTCCTGGACATGAGTCTAAAAGGATACAGAAAGTGTCATACATTCCCTTGTCCAAACAGTCTCGGATTTGCTCAAATTCAGATCTGAGGCCTGGCTGCTGAAACAGGTCCTCCTGCAAAGACAACCGTTTATCAGCCCAAGGAAAACAGAAGAATTAGGGGTAAATAGAACAACGTCCTTATAATCAGCCTGGAAAGTCTTTCCAAACTGGTGGTTATCACCCAAGTCTCAGCACGAACAGCTCTAGGAAGGCTGTGGCACTGAAGTGAAAGCAGTGCAGAAGGACAGTGCTGATGCCTGGACACACAGCCACTAGCACCAAACCTGGGCCATCAGCATCACTTATCTCCCATGGCCTTTGGCCAAACACGCCCAGCTCACAGTGATTGCTATCACCAGTATCTTCTTCAACATTTAACCTAATGCAAACATCTCATTTTGTGTTTCCGGTGCCAACCTGCTGGGAAGCATTGCGGTTCAAGTGATCCACCATCATCCACAGCTCTTTTGGGATGTCCATAGGCTTTTCAGCTTGGGCAGGATCATCACTCATGTCTACTGGCATCAGGGTCTGAGAGAGGGCAGTGTGAGCAGAAGGGAGACAAACAAAAGGTAGCTAGCCAAGTTCTTATTCAGCTTGGCAAAAATACTTCACAAAGCTTATACTTGAGAATTGAGACCTCTTAATAAAAACAGACAGGCCTTAGCATCTAGTTTTAATGCTCTTGTATGTTTGGAAGGGAATCTTGTCTTTAACTCACAAGTCTCCGAATGGATTCTGCTGACATGTCCTGGATTGGTTCCCTCATGTAACACAGTGTGTGGATGGGAGACCCAAAGCAACTTGGCAAATAGTTGCCTGTTACGGATAGAAAATAATCCTTTCCTCTGACAAGATGCAAGACTAAGATATCTTCAAGTTTTTCCTCTCCAGAGTTTAGGCGAGTAGCTGTAGATTTATTCACAAACACCTCCAGCTCAACTGTGATCTCAGCATCTGCCAGAAGATGATAAAAAATCCAGACTCAGTTACAACCAGTATTAAACCAACAAACAGGCACAGCACTCTCAGAAGTGTAGAGGGAACTAAGCCAGAAGGGGACAATACCAGTTCATCAACATGAGACAAAAAAGGAGGAGCTCACCTGAGAGCAAGAAGCCCTTGCTGGGATTAGCAGTCAGCCACTCCTTGCAGTAGGTTTTCTCATCTGGTTTGCTGATAAATTCAAACTGGCAGGGCACTTGGCCATTGCGGATTGTGAACCTCTCTACCTGCAGCTGCATGTATTTAACATCCTCAAAATGGATCTAGAAACAAATGTCAGTCAACATCATCAGCCCATTCCACCTTGCTGAGCAGCAATTCCTGTTCTATGGTTTAATTATTAAGCAGCAAGACAACTAGATTAACCCTTTGCTCCCACATCCCATCTCTTCCAGGACTGCACAGGACCACATTTGCTTACTCTGAATGCCAAAGTCCTTTGTGTCAGTGGGCCCTTTAAAACAAATGCTCCCCTCAAATAACTACAATAAAATTGAGAACAAGATAGCTGTAACCTCAAATGTCTCCTGGGCTTATCTTTATGGTCCCAACACACAAAGCAAATGCTGGTTTGTGACCTTCTCCAGACCCTTACAATTTTACATTTTATGTCTGAAAGCACAAGTCAGAGCAAGGGTCACAAACCACCTTTTTACTTTCTCTCTTCCCACCTCAGGGAATGACACACCCTGTGTTTCAGCCCTGGACTGTGAATGGAATTCACTGGCATCTAAATAGGAACAGAGATTCCTAGGGCTTGTAAACAGAGAGCAGCTGGAAGTCAAAATATTCTACTTTTTGGAACCAGACCCCAGGGTCTAGGATCCATCTCCTACTGCTGGGGTCTAGGGTTGCTCAATTCCTTCAGGAGTGCTGATACAGGACCATGCCCTACCTCTCTGCGGGACAGCATCACCGAGGGAATGTTGGCGTTCTCCAGCTTATCCAGGGAGCGGACTATTTCCTCAAAGGCTTTTCGGTACAGCTCTTCATTCACAACCTTCACCTGAAAAGGACACACACTGCACCAGCCAGCATTTGCTGTACCTCTGCAGGATAGCTGGAACACAGCTGGAAACGTGAGAAGTAATGTGATTTTATCAGCGCACTAGAGTATACAACACAGGGAATGGGCAGAGCTGCTCAGAGCACTAATCTCCAAGGTCTCATTAACCAGCCGTAAAGGACCTTGCTGTAACTAACAAGAGTCACTCAGTACTAGATCAACCTTTCTTTTTCTCTCAAAAAAAATAAGAAGTTTGACAATGCGCTACTGTGTTCCCAAAGAACACAGTAGATGACAGACATTCAAGCCTTGTCCAGCTTAACTGCAGTATCATTTACACAACCCTTGCTTACTGTGATCAACAATCCCATCTCCGTATCTGATCCAGCCCACCTTTCAAGCCATTGTAGTCTGTGGATGCCATAAAACCAGGAGAGAGAAATCAGCACCCAGGGGATGAGATCAGCAGAGTTACTCCATCCAGCACTGACACACTTACCCCAATGTCAAACACAGAGCTCACTGGCTTGTGGTCACTGAGCTTCAGAGCCATGTGGCTACGATAGCTCAGCTGGGCAATGTTTGGCCCTTTCCAGAGTACCCGATCACACCACGCTGGAACACGACACTTTTCACTGAAACAGAGGGAAAAATCACCATTTTCAGGAACAGTGCAGATGCAGTAATAATGTGGGCCGGAACGCTGCTCGCCCAGAGATTGGGGTTTCCTGCCATAGCCTGGAGCTCATTCTCCATCAAAGTGCTATTTTTAAGTTTCTTTGCATAGATATAAAAAGTTTGAGTGTCTGCTATTAAGGTGTCTCTAGCTCATGCTTTACTTCCTACTTCTTCAAAGGTTCAAGATACAATTAACACACAAAGCAATACTCAGGTATTTTTGACCATGAGAGCCATGAAAAATAAAACCTCAGGCTCTATGTTTAAAGTTTGCATTTACTGTTTCCACTAACAGCTGCACAGATTTGATTTCTGCACTTGCAGCTGAAGATTCTGGTTTGCTAAGACTGGAGGAGCTGCTGTATATATAGAGCATTACAAGAAGGATGGTTCTCATGGGCTTTTGAAGAACAGCACAGCTGTTCTGGTCTCACCTGGCTGGTCTCACCTGAGCAGGGACAGGAGAGATCAAAAATGAGATCCTAAAAATTTTTCTTGGGAAAAAAACTCAACAAACCAGACAAAAAGGAATTCAACTAGCTAAAAGGATTAATTAACTTTGTACTCCTCTAAGTAAGAGGAAAACTAATAGGGTTATTACTTGGAAAAGAGTAATAGGAGTATCTGACAAATAGCTGTGGGAGAAAAACAATGTAAATTGATGTAAAGAGGAGATGAATTTTGGAGTGAAGTGAGAGAACCAGAAATAATCTCAGAACTGTTCCTATTTACAACCATTAGACCTGCAGTATTTTTAGCCTTGTTTTTACTTCCTTCAGTGATAACATCAGCCATTTGTAGCATCACATCTGAGACAGTCACTGTACCTTGTGTCCCAGTCATCACAGCCAGCATCATACTTGTACGTTGGCTGGAAAGAGATCTCCCCCTCTGTGAAGCCTTCAAAGGCTGCATTTGCCTTCATTTGTCTCTTCAGCTACAAATGAAGAAAAGATGAAAACTTTAATTTTAGATCATCTCAAGCAGGATTTCCATATGGAGTAAAAGGGAGACACTGAGCACAGAAAAGGCCAAGGAGCCATGTGGTTTGTACTGAGCACCATGAGCAGGAAGGTGAGACATCAGTACCTGATCATACTGGCAGAGCTCTAGAAATGCTTTCTCCTCTACAAGCTGCTTCACTTTTGCCACATCCAGCTCCTCCAGCCGATAGTTGAGGTCCCCCAGCCACAGGATGACACTGAAAGAGAACATCCACCAGAATGTGCAGAGGCCTGAAGCTGCCTCAGAGCACAGCCATGGACAGCAGCTCCACTCTGCAGTTCTGGGCTCTCCCCATCACAACCACAGCTGCTCTCACCAGGAATAAGAGTGAAAACTTGAAAGAGAAGCTACCTTTTCTATTTTTGCCATCATTAATCACCATTCTGCATGTTTGTCACTATCCCTTAATGACTGGTGCTGTTACTATTGTGAAGTGACTGAATTCCACAGCTGGGGAAGTCAGTGCTTATTCCTGCCCCATTCCCACTCCAGGCTTGAGAACAAAACAAGGCTTGAGAGAGCATAAGGTGACAAGGGACCTGTCAGGACTGCAGGAGTGAGCCCTGTCCAAACCAGGTAAAGCATTTCTGACCCTTACAGCTGACATTTATGCCACTGGGCCCCCCTCCTCACCCCCCAGCACATTCACAAAGTGCTCCCTTGCTCATGCCACAATTCCCACAGCCAGAGGGGAAGCATACTCGTGTTTGCCAATAGTGAGAGGGGGCAGATTTGGATCTGACTGGCAGAACTGCATCCGAGAGCAGATGTCCTTGAAGTCCTGGTTCCTCCGCTCGTATTCCTCCGTGTGAGCTGCGAGGTGAGAGTTCACAATGCACACGCTGGTGTTGTGGAATTTAAACCTGATGGCAACACCACCTTTGTTACCCTGAAAGATAAACACAAAGACACTGGTCAGAAGCTTCTATGCTGCAGATGAGTTACTGGCAGTGGACAAGCCAGAAGACTTTGAGACAGACCGTTTAATTCCAGAGGAAATTAGGCTGAAAATCCCAATTAGTGATTACAGCTTTGAACATTGGTGAGCACCTGGCAGTTCCCTCTGGCAGTGCCCTGAGCTGGCACGGGGATAGGACTATCTGCTTTAGAGGCAGTCACAGCCCTTAGCTGGAGGAATAACCAGTGTTTCCAAGGAGGGGGGCTCTTCCACATCTCACCCCTTCTCATGCACAGTTGCCATTCTTACCATCCTCCCCATGATTCCAGTTCCCACAGTCTCAACTTCCACCTCGGAGATGTTCAAAGCAAGTTCTGCCTTCACATACAACAGGAGCATGATCCCCACCAGCCTTACAAGCTTCACCTGAAAAACAGACCCTGGTCCATTCAATGCTGTAAGGGAAGAGGTTTGCTGAGAGAAGGCACATTGCCCTCCATCCATAACATGGGTCACCAGAAAGAAAGTTTCAGGGTCATCCAGTGCACCAGCAGGGCTCACAGTGCACAGGCCCCCAGCAGCACAGTCCAGGAAGGAGCTGGGAGCAGCATCAGTAAAAGAAGTTGAAGCCCAAAGCAAGAGCTACAGCACAGGCATAAGCCCATGGAAGGAGATTCCCTTCAACAACAGAGACAAGAGATGAAGCAGACCTATGGAGCAGGAGCTAAAACATAAGCAGTATTCCTACCAAAACACCTTCACCATTCATTACACCATGCATTGCAGGCAGACATGGAAGAAGGTACAAAACTCCCTATTCTCCTTCCCCAAGACAGCAGGAGCTCCCTTTAAGTGGACAATCCTGACTCTGTTTCCCATCCTGCCCCTGCCTCAGCACCCTGCACAGAAACACCACCTATAGAACCTGCAGAGCCTCTGAAGACACAGCCACTGAGAACAAGAGAAAGCAAAGGGAAAGAGGCCCAAGTGGAAAATTATTTCACACTCAAACCTCCTCCAGAAAAAGCTACATTTACCTTTGCATATTTGGCATCTGGGTGAAGACTATCAGTTACAGCTTTAAACCACTCTTCTTCCTTCGGTGTGTCATTGAAAAAGAAGGCTTCTTTAGTCAGATCAAGCTCCTGGAAACTGTGTTAGAGGAAGGAACCCATGGATGCATGCACTTGTTTGTAACTCTCCAACCCCTTCTCTGGGAAAGAACTAAATCAGCTTATACTCACTAGATTTATAACTGAAAACTCAAATTCAGTTATGCTGGTCATAGATGTGTGTTAAAGGTAAAGCTAAATTACTGTCATTATTGCATCAAATGGCATTAAGGATTTTGTAACACTGAGAGGCCAAACCCTACCAGACCAACAACCCCCACCAGCTGTGGGCACACCCACTCTGAGCTGTGCAATGCCCTGCACCAGTGCCAACATTCCTGTGGTGTCCTGGCTGAGCTGCTCTAGGTGACAGATCTGAGCACAGCCCAGGTTGGTGAGGCTGGGCCAGGGACAGACACTCACCCCACGCAGTAAACATCTGGAGGCTCAGCATCACACCTCAGCCAAGGATGGAGGCTCTCCATGGGTGACTGACCATTCACGTTGTATGTCCCCACAAAAACCCTGCAAAGACAGGGACAGAATCCTAGAGCTGCAAACAGCACTGCTGTTAACCAGGTAAATAATATTCCATATAACTATCATGTTGTCAGGGAAAATTAAGAATGCTGACAAAGTTTAAATCCCTAAAATGATTTAACTACAGCTGCACCTTTACAGACACATTTTTACAGGAGGACACGTTGTTATACACAGGTACAAAGTGTTAAAGAAAAAACAAAAATAAGACTGTAGCTATACAGTAGAGGTTTGAAATTATAAATTCACAGAATGAGATGCATAAAATTATTTTAAACACAGTTAAGTTTTGGTCCTAATTATATATTTCACTCAAGCTCTTTCTTATGAGCTTATTGGAACAACTACATGGATAAACAGTGGACAGAAATGGAGAGGGAGAAGGGTGGAGTGCACAGAGCTGATGCATTTCCAGACACTGTCTAAAATAAGCAAAGAAAAAAAGTGATTTCAAAAACGCCATTTCCTCCACAAGAACCATGAGGTAAGTCTTGGTAGAAACATGAATGAAATTCTGCTCTGCTCATGCCTAAAAGTGGAGAGAAAACTGTTCTGGAAAGTATGGATCATACTTTTCTACAGAACTTCCTGTGTGTGGGGACACAGGATGAAATAATGGATGAATTACTCCAACAGTCTGTGCTAAGTTACAACCCACAAAAGTAAGTCCTTCTCAGGAATGATCATCACCTGTAGTTCTGGATGTGTGTGTAGGAGTCCTCCATCTGAGCAAGCTGAGATTTAACGATGGTATCTCTGAGCCCAAACTTCGGCTCTGATAACATCGAGGCCTTATTGGAAGCCATGACTCGGGAGGCCCGAACCTGTTCAGTTCTCACTTCAGGCTTGAGTTTGTTTTGCCTGCAAATGGAAGCAAAACTGCAGATGAAGCCCAGGCTATCCCCACACCGTAACTAGCATATTTCTGCCACTGAGGCCTTAATTCACATTTTTCTCTGTTCGCTAAACAAGATAACTTTTGGGATAAGCCAAGACTGAAAAGAGCATTTCTTAGCAGGGTTGAGATCTCCAGACAAAACCAGTATAACTAACTAAAATAAGAAATTATTTTCACCATCCTGGTGCAGCCTGTTGATGCAGGTGTTACTCACACCTGGAAAATTAAACAAAATCTGTACACCTTCCCTGCTACCTGGAGGAAGGAGAGGGAAATATCTCCCTCTGCCTCTGCTCAGCCCTTCTGACCTCAGCCAGAGAATGAAGAACTGTATTTGTTTACAAAGCCCTCTGATGGAAATCTTCCAGCTCTGCCCAGAGTGGGTGGAGGTAGAGGTGGTTTTGCTTTGTGTCTCCTGGCTCTGCAAACTCCTTTTGCAAAGGAATAATGCCACATCTTGGGAATTTCCACCAGCTACTGGATGGTATAAATTTAAGGTCAGCAACCTGCATACCAGTGCCAAGGACAGCACGCAGGCAGACTCGGAATGATTTCTATCAGGGTCCACAAAGTCCTGGGAACTAGAAAATGAAACTGTAACATTTTAAGAGTGTATCTATGAGACACAGTGGCTCTAAGCCAAAGCTCTCTGAATTCAAAATAAACAATGCTAGCAGGTCCTGTCCCACTAAAAGCCAAAATATGCCCAAACAGGGGACTGGCAGGATTGTCTCTGAGGGAGTAGAATGGAATTTCCACTAATGTTTTGACAGCATGCTTATGCTGAACTTTTTTCTCTCTTAACTAGAACCTGCAGGTTCTCATCGCAAAAAGTTGCCAGCTTCTGCTCTATACCCCCCCACTTCTGTGCACTGACTCGCCACAGCAGATGGAACTTATAATGCAGGATTGTTGCAGCACAGAGTGCAGAGCTCCCCCACTGGCACCAGGGACACCCCTTCCCTTCCCTTCCCTTCCCTTCCCTTCCCTTCCCTTCCCTTCCCTTCCCTTCCCTTCCCTTCCCTTCCCTTCCCTTCCCTTCCCTTCCCTGTCCAGGAAACTCACACCACCCGAAAACCCTACATCACCAGGAAGCTCAGAGAGCTCTCTGCACATTCTGATTTTCTCTCTAGACATCGAAGCACCAACCATTTGCCAAACCCAGTTCATTCCATCCTTACACAGTCACCCAGAACGCTGGTGTTCTCTGTGTTTGCTGTCACTATACAGAGACTCTGGGAGGAGGAAGGCACAGCCAAACCAGCACAGAAATGTGGCCACCACTGTTACTCCTCACTCAAAGGAGCTGATGTGCACAGTTCATTTCAGCTGCAGCATCAAACCTGCACACAACAGAGATTCTGTACCTGGGACTGCTTCTATCAGTGCTGTTGTGGCTGCAGCTCTGACTGACTGCAGCTTTTTTTCCATTTTGTTTGACACCTTCAGAGCCAACCGCTTCTGGAAGAAAAAAAAAAAAAAAAAAAAAAAATCAACAAAAAGTTTCACTTTAAACACAAAGTGTTCTTCAATTTATCAACATGCTTATGTAAACACTGGCAAAAAATCTGTGGAAAATAATTTAGATTTGTGTGGAAAAACAAAGTACCCCGCAATGTCTCTTTCAGCTATCTGACAGATTCAGCTTACTCTGACCCATCTGTTCTGTGATGATGCAGCTTCCCCTGTAGAGGAAGAAATAACAGAAGCCACAGAGAGCAGCAGAAACCACTGTCCTCTGTGGGAACACTTGCTGCTGGCTCTCCTTTGCAGCTAAGCTGAAGCAGGACTTAGCAGCACAAAATCCAGGGCTTTACCCCAGGAATCTCAAAAATGTATGTTAATAGCAGATTTTTCCTTTCTGAAGCAAGACAGGAAGTACAAAGGAAGGGGGGGAAAAAGGGAAACAAACAAACCCCACAGTACCATTTAAAGGGTTTCTGTTTCCCATCCTGCCCCTGCCTCAGAACCCTGCACAGAAACACTACCTATAGACCCTGCAGAGAACCTTGCAAATACCCAGCAAGGCACAGGTGTCTCTCCCCTCAAGAGGGGGTAAAGAGTCACACCACAGGGCCACTGAACCTCAGCATAAACATCTGCCTCAATGCAAACTGCACATTCCTAAAACAGGAACAGGGCTGCCACCACACAAATTGAACTAACCACAGGGGTGACACTAAACACATCACACTACCTTAGCAGAATCTGACCACTCTTTCAGCATTTTGTTTCACATACAATATTCTGCTCCTACAAGCTGCAAAATAACAGTTAAAAAAAGAGGATTCTAGGGGAGGTCTCTGTGTTTAAGATGCAAAACCAGCAATCTGAAAATCGTGGTCCTTAGCACACAAATCTGATGGTGATGTAGAAATTGTTAACATTGTTGGGTTCTAGGCATTCAGCTGAGCTTCTCCTTCAGTGAACATAACCCAGAAAAAAAAGAAGATGTTATTGCTGTCATAGAACATTCTGCAGAACAAGAGTCCAAAACAGAAATAGAACTTTCAGTACTTCACCCAGGCCCTCGGGATACAAACCAGATGACAAGAAGTGGCCAAATTCTTAGCCTGGAAAACCTCTTCTGCCCTAGAGCCTGCTGAGAATAGATTGTGTAAGAGGATTTATCAGAGCCTGGATGCAGAAGAGCACATGACTGAGGCCTCGCTGCAGATCACTCAGCTCAAGTCAAGCAGAATTGACCAGGAGCACACAGAGATGCACTGGGAAGTGTGGGCCTGGGAATCTGGGACACAGTAGTTTCTCCATGGGCATTGAGAACTCAATTACTCCTCCTTGGACCTCTATAAGCTGTCCCAAAAATAACCATGCAACATCCCTTGAGAGTGAGTGACAGGAACCAACCTGAACCTTCACCTCAAAGGACAATGGTGAAAAGAGCAGATTCCCAGGCTTTATTACCTACAAGGGTCCATGCCACTCTCCAGTATGCCAAAGGCATTACTGCAGAATGGAGTGTGATCCTGCTGCATACACATCTGCTACATGATCCAAAGATCAGAGTTATATGTGATAACATCACACCTTGCATTCTAACCTCATGGGCAGAAATCAGCTTTAGGTAAGATTCTCCTGAGAAAAAGATTAGCTTTGGAAAAGGGCTGTTTCCTTTAGATAAATTTGTATCTAGCCGCAAGTTTCTGTATGTAGAGGGATCTGAAATGGAATAATGACCTTGTTCAATAACTGAACTGAGCACAGAAATACAGAGCAACATGCAGAGATTACAGGAGGTCTCAATTGCACAGGATTTGCAGATAAATGAGATTCAAGCAGTAATAAAGGCATTAACATTAAAAATGTGCAGTGACATTATAGTAGTGTTCTACAGCAGGAAAATGTATCGTATCTCCTGGATAAAACAGGATTCACACTCAGCATCCAAAGGGGAGACCTAAATGAGCCTTCATGCAACGAGAGCGGCTCAGCCGAAACGCAGCAGGGTACAGCAAAACGCCAACATTCAGGTTTTGAATCCCGCACTGACTTCCAGGAACTGCTTTAACGCTGAACCTTCTCACACGTGCACTCCGCAAAGCGGGAAACGCCAGCGAGCACCGGGAGCGGCGGGGACAGCGCGGAGGAGGCGCCGGGAGAGAGAGTCACGGCCGACCCGGACGCACGGGGCGGGCACCGGGGGCAAAGCCGGCAGAACCCGGCGGACAGCGCCCGGCAGCGGCTCCGCGCCCGCTGCCCGCCACGGAGCGGCCCCGAAGCGCCGCGGGAGCAGCGACGGAGCCGCCCCTTCGCCCACCGCCCCGGCCGCGCCGCGGAGCTCCGGCAGCGCCGGGCGGGCGCTCAGCCCTGCTCTGCCCCGACCTCGCCTCCCCGGACAGACGCCGACCGGCCAGCGCGGCCCCCCCGCTCGCCCCCCGCGCTCACCTCGGCGAGGCCGCCCGCCCGCGGACATCGCCGCACTCGGCGCCACGGCTGCCCCGGCCCCGGCCCGGCCCCAGCGCCCGCCCCGGCCCGCCCCGACCCGCCCCCGGCAGCCGCAGCGCTGCACCTCGCGCCCGTCCGGCCTCGGGCCCGCCGAGCAGCCGCTGCCTGCGGAACGGAACACCTGCCTCTGCCCCCCAAAACACCGAGCATCGCAGCCGAGATGCCTGCCGGTGAGAATCGCGAGCCGCGACAGTGCTGAGAGAGTTTCAGCAGAGAGAGTCCCAATCTGCTCTTCCACAGGCGGGAGAGACGGGCAGCGCCCACACCTGCACCGCCAGACCCGAACGCACCCGTCACACCCGCACGCACGGGGCTTTACCTGAGCTGCGCCTGCTGAGCTCCTGCAGGAACGTGCGCGTATGCGAGCCGAAAGGCAGCTGCACTGTCAGTCGATCGTCGGCTGAGCTGATCTGGACAGTCACGTCCGAGCCTGAGGACATCGGGAGAAAGAGCTCCTGTGGGTCGTGCTGACAACCCCTCACAAAATGAGCCTTTCTCCGCTCTACAGCGGTGGGTGTGCACATGCACGCAGCCTTTGGCAACATCTCCCCATGCCTTCTTACCATGTCCCTTTCCGAAATTTTACATGAAAATGTCACTTAAAATATAAAAATCATCGCTTATAAAAATTTTTCTTCTGCTTGTTCAGGGACAATAATTGATCTTCCAGCAGCAGTTTTAAAACATATGGAAAATTAGTTCCCTTGGTTGAATGGGGTTGACGATGCTCATTAGCCAACAGCATGGTAACTGCCCCAGGATCCACAGGGCACAACCCCCACCAGGCAGCTCCCCCGCGGCCAAGAACCTCCCACTCCTGCCCCACTTCGTGCAGCTGGCACGGGGCCCAGAGCACCTGTAATGCCGGCACTAAAGCACCTACAGAACTCACCAATGACGTGAAGGTCACTGTCGAGTACAACTGCAAAAGTAAGATAAAGTTCAGTTGAAAGCTAAGCAACAGATTTGCAGACCACACTGATACTTCGAGGTTGATGAGCTCGGCAACTTCTCCAAACTCCAAATGTTCCTTGCAGGAACAGAGGCAGGCAGAACAAACCTGCTGGGCAGGGGCTGTGGCTGGGGCCTGGTGGGACATGGGGACTCTGGTCCTCACAGGGCCCCCGCCAGAGATGCCATGTGATGCACAAGTTTCACCAAGGATAACAAACCGAAGAAAAAATGTGAAGGCAGAACAGATTGCAAATTTCAGGAAGTAGAACAGCAGCCAACCCCTTCACCCCATTCTTTGGAACTGGCCACTGAGCCAGCAGAGTGTGTACCTTCTTCCACTGCAAACCCTTCTGTGATGGGGATCACTCTCTCCAGCCAGACATCCTCAGCTGTGATGGCCATCCGCCGGTGGGTGTACACATAGATCCTGCAAGCACAGAGCAGACACGGAAGGAAAACCTCCTCAGTTCTGGCGTGTCTGCAGACAGACAAGCACAGACCCCATCCCACCCAGCAGCACCTGCCAGCACAGCCTCCTGCAAATCCCAGAGTAACTCCGCAACCAAGTGCCCACCCACCTGCTCACCCCATCACGTAAATAATGTGTTCACATTACTGGCAGACCAGAGCAGCTCATGGGCCTGGGGCTTCTCACTGACCACCTGTAACATCAAGGCACCATGCCTTCAAACTGCTGCCCTACGTGGCTGCACCCTGCTGGAAAGCCCTTGGCATGGGAGGGGGTTCTCAGGTGGCTGTCGAGGCTCGGGAGGGACCCGCAGAGTTCTCTCGGGCGCTCTCCCCGCCCGCCCCGCGCTCCGCTCCGCCACCCACGCGTGCTGCCCGCGGCGCTCCACCAGGCCCAGCAGCCGGCTCTCCACACTGTCCCCCGACGCCAGGAGGCCCTGCACCGCCTGCGGCTGCGGGTCAAGGAGCGGTGCGACAGCGGCTGGGAGCGGGGACAGAGCGGACGGAACGGGGATCGGCGCGGGGGAGCGGCCGGGACAAACAGGAGGGAGCGAGGCGGGGACAGCGGGATGGAGCGGTGCAGACAGCGGGAGGGAGCAGCGGGAACAACCCGGAGGGGACGGGGACAGCCCGGAGGGAGCAACGGGAACAGCCCGGAGCCGGGAGCGCGGCGGCACCGCGGCATCGGGGCCGATCAAAGGATACGATCCGGCAGGTCGCCCCCCCGGCTAGGCTCTCCTGGATGGCGACCGACTGGTCCATCTCCCGCCCGGCGGCGCGGCGGACGGCGCCCCCCGGGACCGAGAGCCGGCGGCTCCCCCGGCGCTCAGGGCGGCTGTCGCAAGGCGATGCAGCGCGGCTCCCTCCGGCAGGGCCGCCCCCGCTGCCGCTCCGTTATCGCTGCGCTCCGGGACCGGCCGGAAATAACGGGGCCGCCGCAGGAACCAGCGCTGGGAGTAGTCGCTCCCGGCAGGGACGGCGGCCGAGCGGATACTGCTCGGCGGGATGCGAAGGACGGGGGAGGGTCGGCTGGGCACGGCTCGGCACGGCCCTGCCCGGCGGCAGCTCCTGCGGCCGAACCCCGCGCCTCCGGCTGGCCCCTCCCGGAAGGAAAGGGAGACGGAGAGGAGGAACCTCTTGGTTTGGCAGACATTGGAAAGGTTATTTTCCATGGAAAATCGCGAGATGCTCTTATTTTCGGTAGCAATTGAATTATTTTTTTTGTTGAATTTCAAGACGACCCAGCACGGGAGCCGGGTTATTCTGCAAATCGATTAACGCGGAGTGTGGGAGTAAGTGCTGTAAAATATCATCAGAGCCTTTTGCACTGTGGAGACGGAGTTTGGCCTAAATCAACTCCTTCCTTCTCCTACAGATGCAGGAGATGTGAGTCGAAAGGCAGAGAAAGCCCGAGTGGTTTCGGTCAGTGACAGCTCTGCACCACTTCCCCAAGGGATAAGGGCACAATCTGAAACAGCTGCTAGAAGCACTAAACCTTACAAGAATTGTGGCGCTGGGCCGTGTTTTTGAGATAGAAGAATCGTTGACACGAATACACTGACACTGGCCTGAAACAAAGTAAACACACACCCCAAAGCTGCAGTTTCGCTGTACCGGAGCAGTCACTGCGCCGTGGGTAGGGCCGGCTGTGGTGGAATGACGTGTTTTCCATGCAGCCCCACATCCACCCTGTTAGGGCTGGCAGTGCTCCAGGAGGGCCAGCACCGCAGAGCATTCCTCCTGGGAAAGTACACAGGGCTCCGAGGGCTCCGAGCTGCCCAGCCCAGTTCTCCCGCCCTCCCAGGGGTCACGCTGTGTTCAGCCACACTCAAAACACTAGCACCAAAGGGGGCTGACACAAGGATTTTAATATTTTGCAATGTTTTCTCTAAGGAGCCAGTGGCAGCAGGGGACAGGGGTGGCAGGGAACAGCACCGTGCATGTGTGCTCGAGAGGCAGCACAAATTACATCAATCAAAAAAGTAAGGATATCACAAAAGTGGGGCAGATTTTTCTTTTGCAAACTAAGACAACCTTAGGGAAAAATAGTTTATAATTGATGGGAGATGCAAGTGTTCAGAACTGTGCCTTCCCTTGGGCTTTCTTAGAATTCTCCAGGTAATTCTGCCTGAGCAGCTCCACCTGTGCTCTGTGTGCTGCAGGAACAGGCTGGGGGAGCTGGGGGTGGTTCATGGCCCAGGCTAATGCTCACCCCTGGTCTCTGCCTTTAGCAGTAGAGAAACACAGATGTGAAGCAGAATCATCTACAATATGAGATGCTCTTAGATTAAACTCATTTCCCTGCTTAAGACTGGGAGATGAAACATGAAGATACTATTTTACCTACATGGGCAAGAAGCATTTCATTGCCACTTGGAACTAACAGATCAGAGGGGATGCATGGAGACTGTGCCACAAGCAGGTCATTGATTAGAGCAGCTCCTGTGCCTCAGTCAAGGCAGAATTTTCTGGTTTTTAAGGAGGCCTAATACCCTCTTGTTCCAGCTCCTGAGGTCCCTCATTCCAGTAGCACAGAGGCACACACTGCACCACTCCCAGGATCCACAATTAGCTTGCAGGTCTGTCAGACCTACAGGATTTGGGCAGGGCGGGGTAGAATCCCTTGGTGTAGCTTTCTGAGTGCACAGCTTAAGTGCTTTTCCTCTGGATACACAGAGGGGGTCTTGTTTCCAGGTATTTAAAATTTACTGAAATGCCAAGAGGACTCATCCATCCTGGGATGGTGCAGAGTGCAGCTTAAGGGTGGGGTTTAGGACCAACAGCAGGGTCCTGTGCAGGGCAAGCACTGTGACCCCCAAGGGTGTTTGGCCTAAATGCTCATTAGCAGATGCAAAGGGCCCCAGACACCTTGTTAATGGGACAGGGACAGCACAGAAGGCATTTGCTACAACCTTGGCTGAAGCCAGAGAAGGGTGGGATCCTACTGATCCTACAGGAGGGTCTGCAGGGCCGCCTGACTGCTGCCTAACCCCAGAGAGAAGTAATTTAGGAGAAGGACCACCCCACATGCCATGACCTGCGAGAGCGGGGCCAGTGTCACCTGCCCAGCGCTGTTGACGTGAACTTTGCCATCCAGTTCCAGACAGCTGGCTTTTGGGGTGGCTGGGCAGCACTCCTGGTAACAGGCAGCCTTCATCCCACCAGCACAGACTGGTTTGGCAGCCTTGCAGGCTTTGCTACATCCTGCCATGTAATTCAAGCCCGTCTTCTTCATCTGGAAGGAAAGAGACATTAGCCTAGGGGTCATGCCGAGCCTTTAGTATTAGCATCACAGGAACACAATGCTCTGCAGCCCCAGGCCATACCTCACAGAAGTCCTGCCCCAAAATGCACCTAGTGACGGTCTTCCTGCCTTTGAAACACTCCTCCCCGTGACAGGAAAATGCTGCACACACCTTCCCCTGTGAGAGAAAGGACCGGGGAGACACCATCTGTCCATCAGAGTCGCAGGACAAAATCTGCATTTCAGACAGCCCTTCGCTCCCGAGGGCTCCTCTCCACCCCCCTCTGTTCTGCTGGTATTTGTGCTCTCAGGCATTTTAGATTCAGAGATAAAGGAGTATTCTGAAACTGCAAGAAACCACTGAAACACCAGCAGAGCAAGCAAGTTTCAAGCCTCTTTTTCCTTCCTCTTAACAGGGCTCTGCAAAGATAAGCACCTTCCCCTTCCCGAGGCTCAGGAAAGGGCTGCAGAGCCGGGTGGGTCCTGTACTCTCCTTGCAGCTGCAGGAAGGCTCATCCCATGGTCAGGTCAAACTGCCTGAGCTAATGCAAGCACTAGGCTGGGCAACAGGCCTGATGGACAGGGCTAAAGCCCACTAGACAGGGCTCCTTATGGACTCCTTTCTTCCAGTGCTCGTTCAGGATTTGTTGCCCTTCCAGAGTCAGCTTTTTACCCCATAAAGCAAGTGGAGGAGGGACCTTTTCCTCCCCCTGCTCAGGTGGGAGCTCAGCCATCCCAACACCCCAGAACACATGGGTGCAGCAGTCTCTGCTCCTATAGTACCTACATTTTGTGGGGGAGGCTGAGGGGTGGTGCTGGTGGTTGTCGGTGGCATAGTGGTGGTGGTGGCTGGCAGGTCACCTGCAAACACACAAGGAGCCCTGTGAGGCTGCACCCAGCCCCCAGCCCTCACAGGGTCCTGCACAGCCACACAGGGCCAGATTCACCAGCATGGCTCATACAGAGCTGCCAGGGCCACCCTGCCCCTCGCCCAGCTCCAAGGACAGAGCCCCAGGGCAGAAGAGATGCAGCCACAGCCCCTCCACGATGGGTTCTGCCCCCCCGTGTCCCACCTCTGGAACAGAACAAAGCTGGGGTGGTACCATAGGCGCTGGCATTGAGCTGCAGGCAGAGAGGGCCAGTGCAGCACTCCAGGGCACACTGCTGCCTGCTCACACTGCTGTTGGTCCTGCATGGCTCTGCACTGCACCTGCTGCTGCACCTGGCTGTGTAGTTTGTGCTGGAGAAACGATAAAGCTGCAACAGGTAGATCAAAGGATAAAATGAGTGTGAAGAGGGGCCAATAATAAAAGAGCAAAAATATCTGACAGACTGTCAGAGAGAAAAGGGAAATGGGAGATGGACATAGACTGTGGTACAGATAAAGGAAGGGAAGGCTTTCCCGGTTGCAGCCTCCCTGCATCTCCATACCTCGCAGTAAGTCTCGTTGTGGCAGGTGGTTGTCCTGTTGGCATGGGCTTCATCCTGGTAGCACCTCTCCCTGGAGCACTGAAAGCTCTGGCAGGTTTGCTGGAGAGACACCAGGGTGTCACCTTGCAGCAAAGCCTCCTGGCACAGCACTGCAGGGCTGTCCGCAACCACAGCCTCACTGCCTGGAGGGGACACCCCCACCCGGTCACCTGCTGTGCTCCCCTCCACCACAGGAGATGCTCCCATGGCCCTCCTGGATCTTGTGACCGACCAGCTGGGCAAGTGACACTGTCCATAGGGCAGCAAGGGCCCAGCAATACCCCTCTTTTCATTCCTTGCCTTACCATTGTCTCTTCTGCTCCCTGCATAGAGGTGTTGATGGCCACCACAGAGGCATTGTTAGTGGCCACCACAGAGGCATTGTTGGTGGCCACCACCACTGAGGTGTTCTTGGTGGCCTCTGAAGCCTCCTTGGTAGTCGCTGCCACCACTAAGGAGGCATTCTTGGTGGCTGCTGAGGTGTTCTTGGTGGCTGTGGCCACCACTGAGGCATTCTTGGGGGCTGCTGAGGTGTTCTTGGTGGCTGTGGCCACCACTGAGGCATTCTTGGGGGCTGCTGAGGTGTTCTTGGTGGCCACAGCCACCCATGAGGCCTTCTTGGTGGTCGCTGCCCCTACTAAGGTGTTCTTGGTGGCTGTGGCCACTGCTGAGGTGCTCTTGGTGGCCACTGAGGTGTTGGCAGTGACTGCCACCACTGCAGCATTCTGGGTGGCCACTGGAGTGTTCTTAGTGGCCACAGCCACCAATGAGGGCTTCTTGGTGGTCACCACCCCTACCAAGGCATTCTTGGTGGCTGCTGAGGTGTTCTTGGTGGCTGTGGCTGCCACTGAGGTGTTCTTCGTGGCCACCGATATATTCTTAGTGGCCATCACCGTGGTACTGGCAGCCGTGTTGTGCTCTGAAAAACAAAATGCTCCTGCTTGGTGAAGGAAACACCAAGGAAAAACGTGTACAGAGAGTCCTGTGTCCCTCCCTGAGCCATGGCACAGTCCAGAGGTACCTGTGGGAAGCATCTGTCACACTGTGGTTGGGAGGTGAAGTGGCAGTCAGTGACAGGATGTCCCCAGTTGCAGCCACCAAGTGGGCAGTGCAAGAAACAGGTCAGAGCCAGCAGCACTATGGACAGATGTTACCACAGCCTCTCCCTCTCCCTTCCAGCCATCTTGCCTGGGAAGAGCAGGCTTTTGTGGGGGCTAAACCATGAGGAAAGGTTTCTCATCTGTCCTGCAGCTCTATCCTCCAGAGCACAGCCCAGAGAGGACAGACACAAAGTCCCTGGTGCACCACGCTGCCTTTCCCCACTCCCTGCAAGCCCCCAGATTTCCCCTTGGCATACAGAACTCACCTGCTTTGTCAAGAGAGTCCTGAAGACAGAGTTGTAGAGCCAAGACACAGAGCAGCAAGCCTGGAATGGAGTGGGAATGACTGAGACCACCACCCCTGCTGTCTGCTTTACCGACATCCCAGAGAGCCTCCCCAGCAGCACCAACTCATCCTTGAAACAGATTAGCAGGGATGCTCCTGTACCTTCCCAAAGCCCCAGGTGACCAGCAGTCACCCCTCACCCCAGGAAGGCCTCTGGCACAGTCCCCAACAGCTGGAGCAGCACTGGACCCAGGATGGGAGACAGACAGACACTGCTGTCCATGCTGCACCAGAGCCCCTTACCTTGCATGGGAGGTATGAGCCATCGGTGTCCAGCCATGGTCATCCACCAGCAGCTGCAGCCAGACCTGGCAGGAGGAGGCACGGTCAGAGCTGCTCCCCCAAGGTGCAGGGTGGACACCCCAGTACAGCTCTGTGCTGCACCTCCAGTGCTCAGTCAGGCACCCTCTCCTGAGAGACTCCCCAAATCCACCAAGGCTGCCATGGCTGGTGACGGGGAGCAGGAGCCCTGGGGAGCTGTGAGTGCTGTTGTTGTGGCAACAACCCCCCCTGGAGCTCACACGCAGCTACTATGAGCAGGAGTCAGGGTGACACAGTGAAAAGTGCCACCATGCAGCCATTTGCTGCTGTAAGTGAAGATGTCACCTGGCTCTCCATTCTCTATTTGCATTCCAAATGTTTATCTGTTTTGCTAAGGAAATGGTGAAGATGTGTCTCCAAACAGGCCCCAAAGCCAAGTTCTCCAAGGAGAATGGTGATACTCCCCTCCTGTTTTATGATTTAGGCTGAGTCACCACTCCCCCAGGACCTGCAGGGACTGAAGCTCATGCAGAGACCTCCAAGGCCATTCCCTCAGTGACAGAAAAGACAGCTGGCACCTCACCCTGCAAACCAGCCCAGCCAGCACCCAGAACAGCTCTGGACATCCTTACTGAGCCCAGTGCTAGCCCAGTGCTAGCCCAGCCAGGGAACCAACATCTGCTTGACATGGCCTCATCCCAGAACAACCTTCCCCCCAGGCAGGGAAAGAGCCCACAGCACTGACTCACCTGTCTGCCTATTCCTGGAGCCCCAACGCACCTGCAGGCACTGCCAGCACTGGAGCACCTCTGAGCAGCTGCTGTGGCACCTGCCCCGCAACCCAGCCCCACCCCTGCCAGCCAGCCCCTGGGGAAGTGTCACATGCAGCTACACAGCAGCAGAGACACAAACGGCCCTGCACAGCAATGGAGACAGGGCTTGTGGGGCTGGAGATGTCACACAAGCCACCACTGCACTCAGGGGCCTGGGGGGCCACTGCCACTGCCACATGTGATGTGAGTGACCTCTGCACAAAGGACCTGCAATTCTTGAGGCATCATGAATCCATGGGGTATGTATAGACACCTCCGAGCATGACACCAGGGGCCAAGGATGCTCCTGAAGCTGCAACAGGCACCTCTAAACTCATTTCTGTTTCCATCTCCATCCTCCTGCACCACAGAAGGATCTGCACACTGAACCACCTACCAGGTCATTCAAGCCAACAGTAGTGCCAGAGAAATCACAACACAGCCAAACCTGAAGCTCATTTGGTAATTCCCTGAAAAAAACAAAGGCCAAAGCCCTCCAGGGAGACAGACACAAGGTAAAACCACTTCTGTAAGCCAGGTGAGTTTGTATTGTAAAGGAGCCCAAAGAAAACCCCAAGTTCACAGCAAGATCTAGAAACAGGACCAGCATCTGTCAGCACAGTGTCCATGTGCTTCAGAGAGTCAACCCTCACTATAAACATTTCCATCAGAGTGGAAATGAGGGAAGGAATTGTTTCTGACAGCTGTGTAAAAAGCATTTTAAACACACTGTAATCAAAACTCTTCCAGCATATGTAAGAAGACAAGTCTCTCAACACTTACTAAATTACAATGACTTTATTTTCAAGGTATTTTTAATACAAAACAACATCACAAGTCTAAGGGGGCTTACTAGAAAGTGACTCTATAAAGTATTCTTGAAATCTATATTCATGCACATACAAAATCCAGACAATGAAGTCAGAGCTACTCTCCTGCAGGTGCGTGATCCTTCACCTGGGGATAGTTACAGCAGCCCTTGGCGCTTCAGGTCTTCATAGGTCTTTTTATTCACCACGTTCCCACTGGAATCCTCATATTCCTCCTGGAACAGAACCAACAGTTCAGAGACAGCACTCAAATTTATCTCCAAGAGCAGCAACTGAACATGAGCACCCTGCCAAAACCACTGTGCAGGAAGGCAGGCAGTGGATCTGCCAGCAGGTCCTGGGAGAAAAGCTCAGCCAGGGCCAGAGTCATTACAGGTTGTACTACAGATTTTACTTCCCACCCTTGCCCTGCACACTGCTGAAAAATGGCTTTGGAACAGAAGTTTAGGAAAAGGCACCAGTGTAAGTGAGGACACTGCTCACACCCAGGAACAAGGGGTTCCCATGGAGACACTGAGTGTCTCTCACTGCTCACCTCTGTATCGGGCTGCCACCTCTCTGAGGCCTTCTGCTGTTTCAGCTTTGCCCACACTGCAAACACAAAAAACAGGATCTATGCCACTTCCCTTGAAATACTGGTTTTTAATGCAGTAAAACATACACATGAGCTTTTGTCCCTCCCCTTCAGCAGTCCAGAAATGTATATAACATGCATTACAAAGTTATCATTCCACTGTGTGGCACTGAACTGCAGCAAACAAGATTTTAAACACATTGTTTGGGATGGGACATGAGACCAAGGTCCAAAGCCACCCCCTTCAGAAAAGGTGGTGTTCTTTAACCTGTTTCCTGTTCTGCCATCACTACTTACACGAGACTGCATCCTCTATCTGCGTGACGTTGGCAAAGTGTGCTGTGTTGGGAATGCCCAGGCACCTCATTCCATGGGCATGTCTCCACTCCTGGGGAAAGAGATGAGATCAGTGTGAGAGGGAACACCACATCCTCCTGAACAGGAGTATCAAAGTATAAATCTACCATTCCTCTATGAAAACATTACTTTCTTGTCCTGTAGACAGTAACACCAAACCAGCCATCAACAGGCACCCTGCATCCATCAGACTTGAGCATTGGAATGGGCGTTCAAAAGGGCAGGGATGGTACAGCATCAGCAAGAGAGATCTCTGTATGCCTAACACGATCTCTGGGTCCCGTTGCATGGCCCTGCAGCACAAGCCCGAACCCACAGGGCAAAAGTGCTGCTCGGGGACCCGAGGGAGTCACCAGTGACTCATTACAATGAATCCAGCAGGGCTGATCCTGCAGGGAATGTCACTTACTGCAAAGTGCCGCTGGAATGCCTTGGGCCCTCGGTAGGTGTAGTTCCCACAAATCTCACAGTTGTAGTTGATGTTCAAACCATGGAGTTTGTACAGCCAGTACGGGATGGGCTGCAAGCAAGGAGACATGAGGATTAGGTCACATGGCAAAGGAACTCAAACAGAGAAGCAGCGTGGAGTCAGTGACCTGTCCCACTTCTCCAGGCCTGATAGTCTCAGTTACCTTCCCATCCCAACCAAGAGGCAGATTTTTAGGGTTATAAATGATTTCATTTTCTTCATCTTCACTCTCACTCTCACTGATCTGCTCTTCCTCCTCCTCCTCTCTCTCCTCTCCTGTCCGTGCCTGCTTACGCTGCACATTCTCGTGGGTGAGATGTCTTTGTTCCTAGAGTGAGAGAAAAGAAGGGATTGTCCGCACACCATGACAGCAAAAAAGTCAGGGCAAACTCTTGTAGTGAAAAACTTCCTCAGTGTAGAGCAGAAGGAAACAGAAGACCAGTGTGAATCAGAGAACTCCCACTTACTCAGCCAAATAATTTCAGTTTTTAGTACCCTGACATTTCCTACTTGTAAAGAATGAAACCTTGTATCACATATTAGCACTTCCAATGCTACTGCAGCAGAAGCCATCCTCCTGAAAACAATCCCCCAAAACTGAAGGCAAGGAGCAAGGCAGATCAAGTAAAGGTTTGCAATACTGAGTGACTTGTGCACAAAACAGATGTGCTGCTGTCTATGAAAGCACTATGCAAAGATGAGGACAACATTCCAGTCACTATTTGACAGCTCTGAAATAAAAAGCTCAGAAACAAAATAAAATCCTTACCCCAAGAACTTCCACATACTCGTAAATCTGAGCTTCCAGGAATGCAAGATCTTTATTTCTTTCAGTGTCTCTGAAACAGATGAGGTATCTTCATTGAACACACAACTTCAGCTCTGATACCTTCCATTTGGTTCAGCACTATTTGGTCCAGCATAAAAAGCTTCTAACACTCCAGAATCTCTGTCCTAACTACACAAGAGTGGCAACTACAGAACACTCCTCACCCAAGAGGAGAGAACATTGCCAGCCTCAGAATGACCTCTAAGAACTCACCTTTTGCTTCCTTTTGTCTTTGGATTCTTAGCAAACAAGGAAGGATCAAGTGCTTCCAGGGATTTGCCTTTAGTGCTAAAAAGCCTCTGAGCACGCTCCTCCAGAGTCCTGCGGAAAAGCAGGGAGTGGATTAGTCTAGACTGCAGTTTTACATTCAGAGAACTCTTTGAATTCGAGCAATAAAATTCTAAATGTAGCTTTCAGGAAACCATGAGATTCCTTTTATATTTATCTTCATTCCTCAAGTCAAAGTCTACTGTACCAGACTCCCATACAGGACCAGCTCAGAGCAGCAGATCCCACTGCTTGGTTATTAATGTTTTATCTTTCAAACATCACTAAGGTAATTCTAGTACAACAGAGATAACCACACAAGAATCCCAGAAAGAAATGCGATACAGGAACACCTCAGAAGCTGAAAGGTGTTCACAAAGGTGTCCACAAAGACTGCACCTTACCCGCCACACTTCAGCCCCAGAGCCAACAAAGCTGATTTTAACCTGTCCAGTCCCAGGGAGGCCAATTCCTGTTCAATTAAATAAACCACTGTAAGAGACAAGCTGTTCAACACATACAATATGGATATAGTCCACTTTAGCTTATTAATGAAGAAAAAACCCTGATGAACAGAATTTAAGAAAGGATTGTCAACAGTGTATCCCTCCTCCTGCGAAAATGAGGAATGTGACAAATCTAACATCCCCCAATGGGAGAAATTACATCACCAGCACCATCAAAGTTTTACCCAGAAAGCACAGAGCCAGGGACAAAAACACAGCACTAAAATTACACAAAAAACCCAAATGACTGAACTTCCACCTGCTCAAAGTGTGGCAGTAAGTGCAGAGCGTTGGAAACCTACCTCCCAGGAGGAGAAGGCCGAGAGGTCCAGGTGGGCACCAGCATGGGTGAGGGCACTGCTGGTCTCTTTCTGCCAAAAAAAATCACACGCAAGAACTGCACGACATACTACAACACTTCATAGAACATTCTAATCTCAAGAAAAGCAGTTCATTTCACAGAAAAAAACCCTCTTACTAAACTGAAAATAGAACAGTAAAGATACAAAATAAGCCAACCTGAAACAATGCTCATTTTAAACCAGTCATGCTGGGTTTTAAATTCAGGTTAGTATCACCCTGCACACTGATGCCACAGAGCTGCAGCCCTCACTGTCATGGTCACCCCCAGCAATGATTTTACACAAAGGACTCACACAACCCCCTCACAACCACAGGAACATCACCCAGGCTCAGGCTGCTCACCGGCCAGCCCGGGAATGTGCCATTCTCCCACTTCTTCTCAAACTCCGTCTGAATTTTCCCAAAAAGTTCATTCTGGTCCAGTAATGGTTTCACTCGATCTGTGTAATCCTGCAGGTACTCAAGGAGCATTTCAAGATACCTGGCAGGGGAATCATGAGAACAGGTAATTCACTATCACCCTCTAACCACATCCTTGGACAGTCCCTACCCTCCAGTGCTGCACAGGGACGTGACCAAGGTCAGGCCAGTTTTCCACACAAGATTTCTTGACATAGCAGTTCCAAGGGTACATTAAAGCTCTTCCTCAGAGCTGAATGTGGCTCTCACATCTCTGCTGCGCTGCAAGTTTGCTTGGGGCTCAGACACACAACTGAGCTCAGGGACCCAATTTATGTGAATTAAATTTGGCTATTAATTATGATCTCTGCAGCTGAACACTTCAGAAGCAAATTCCTTCTCACCAAGTGCCATAACGGAAGCAGGCAGACAAACAGGCTCACCTCTTATATTCAGCATTTTTTCTCTCCTTGGGAATATCGAAGAGTTGGTCAAATGTGGATAAGTAAGTGATATAATCCAATTTCTAAGAAGAGAAAGTCTGAGTCAGAGTTCATACACAGCCAAATTAACATCCAGTTCTAGAAAAGAGAAGCCCCAACCTGTGCAGGGACTGGAGAGCCCTGGGCCCTGATGAAGCAGGTGCTGGAGATGCCCACACAGAGCAGCCACTTACCTCTGATGATTTCAGGTTAATGTACTTGAGGTAACAATCATGCAAATCCAAGTATCGTCCGTACCCTTCCTCATCTGTGAACTCCACCAGATCTGTAGGAAAGATCATGAAAAGTTTTATTATGAGCTTAATATTCCCTGCTTATCATACAACTGTTTTTGAACTGGAAAAGAATTAGCTGTGAAGTAATTTATGCTTAAGGAAGGTGCTACAATGCCTTTGACACTCAAGTGAGCAGCTCCAACTGTTGTTCTGTGCAAGCACCAGAACATTCCTCAGGAACAGCAGCCTCCCTGGGGAACATTCCAGGGACTGCAGTTCAGAAGAACTTAAATGACAGAAGAATCAATTATCAGAATTCATTTAGTAAAAGGGAGATGAGGCCCTGAAACATGCAAACCAGATCAAAAAACCTATTCAATAATGCCACAGCTCGAGCAAACTACAAACTTACTCTGAGCTTCTTCACTGGGGTTGTCTCTGGCCTTCAGCAGCTCCTCAAACTCCACTGACATTGGAACACAGATCTGCATGGACAGATACAAAGCATACAGTGATTTACTTCAGTTCCTGTCCCAGAATAACTAATATAAAATCATACGAGGTGACAAAAAATGAAACTGCAAACAGAAAAGAGACTCAAAGCTTTGTCACCTTTCTTTCTGCACAAAGGCAAAAGTGTGGCTTTAGCCAACACGAGAAAGGTGAGATCTGATCCCAGCTCAGCTGAACATTCCCTAGCAGGGAACAAGGTGAGTGTCCTGCACTGCTCCCTCACATGCTGCCTGATCCTGAGCAACTGTGCTCAAGCGACTGCTGAGCGTTCTCAGTACTTGTGTGTTAAGGCAATTAAACTGGGGAAACAAAAGCTCTGTTCGCTGTAGGGATGAGATCCAACAGAGCACATCTCACCTGTTCCTATGGAGCAGGTAGCTACTCACCTCATTTGGGTGCTTCCGGTGAAATTCCTTAATTTGCTTGAGTCTGTTGTAAAACTCTGCAAATTCATTTGGCCCGGAAATGGCACTGAGTTCTTCTTTACGTAGGCTACAAGTTCATGAACAGCAACAGATTACCAAGGGAAAACACGGTGAGGCTGACACAGCCTTAGTGCAGGTCTGTGCTACAGTGTCTGACTGCAAACCTCCGACTCACAGGGCACCTCCCAGCCCAGCTTGCTCAGGGGCTCCGGGCACATCCCCCCGCACCTCCTGCAGCCCCTGACAAAGCCCCGGAGCCGCCAGGGCCTCCCCACGACACAACACAACAAAACGTGTCCATCCAACACGGGCGCTTCCCGTGTGTGCTCGGGTCCTGCCCCGCGTTCAGTCGCCACATCTCCATTCGCGTGTTACCCTTCAGACGTTTACACTGACTTAAACCAGCCACAAGCTCCTCACCAGCACGACACGCTGCGGCACACGAAGGACACTCACCCGTCCTTGTCGTCGTACAGGTCCCGCAGGTTGCCGCTCACCTCCATGTACCTCTGCGGAACAAAGGAGAGGCCGGGGCGCCACACAGCCCGTTACCGGGACGGGCCCCGCTCGCTCCGGGGAGCCCGGCCCGCCCCAGGCCCGCTCCCGGCCCGCCCCCAGCCCCGCTCCCAGCCCCGGCCCTGTTGCACTCACGTCCTGCATGGCTCGGGTGCGGTGGTCCGAGTTGATCTGGTCGCGGAGCTGGGGGAGAGACGAGAGGGTGAGCGCGGCCCCGGCAGGCGGCCTCCCCCACCCGCCGAGGCCCCGAGCGCACCGTAGACTTCTTGGTGAGCATCTCCTTCACCATCACGTCCATGAGCCGCTCCCGCTCCTCATGGTAGCGCCGCTGCTGCTCCAGGATCGTCTCCATCCCACGCTGGGCTCCCGCTACCCCCGGAAGGCCCCGGCTCGGCCCGGCGGTGTTCGGGGCAGGGTTCCGGTTCCGGGGCGCTGCGCGGTGCCCCGGGGCGGCCGGCAAGGGGCGCTGCGGCCCGGCCGTGCCCGAGCGCGGTGCCCGAGCGCGGTGCCCGAGCGCGGTGCCCGAGCGCGGTGCCCGAGCGCGGTGCCCGAGCGCGGTGCCCGAGCGCGGTGCCCGAGCGCGGTGTCCGAGCGCGGGGCCGTGTCCGAGAGCGGTGCCCGAGCGCGGTGCCCGAGCGCGGTGCCCGAGCGCGGTGCCCGAGCGCGGGGCCGTGTCCGAGAGCGGTGTCCGAGCGCGGTGCTTGTGGCACTGAGTGGCTCGAGATGCTCGTTTGGATTTGCTGCCCCAGCCCGGAGGCACAGCGGCGTCTCTGGGGCTGCCCGGCCGCGTTACGCGGTGCCGAGTCCCGGCCGAGACGGGCCAGGCCGTGTGGGACGGTGCACCGGTGTGGCGGCAGACTTTGGTTTCAGCGGTGCGAGTACTCCCACAGGCATCCCGGCTGCCACATTCCACTTAGGTTTCAACTGCCTTCTTCACATCCACCCCAAATGCAAGGACGGATCATACTCTTGCCTCTCCCCCACATTTGCCAAATGCAAAGCTGTAATTAAGTTTTAACTCGCTACTAAATTATTCGTATTTTTCTGCCGTGTGCCGATGAATTACTCTAAGCCAAAAGCAAGAAAAATACTTGTCTTAATTAATGGTAGGGGGAGAGGATGATGCTGCAGGTATCACTCCTTTGCGTTATAGGCTGCCCCAAAGTACATCACTTCATGAGTGCTTGTCTACAAGTAAAAACAGACATAAGATTCTGAACTTAGTGCTCTTCCATTTCACTTTGCATGAAACTTCATCTCTGGAAAGGGAAGGAGTTGAAATCCAGCAATGTCCTATCCAGCCACATGGCCTCCTTATTTTGGGCTGCTGGCATCAGGAAGATCAAGGTGGGACAAGACCAGCCCTTGCATGACCATCCTCTTCCTCACTCCACAAATGGCAGTGCACGTGGAAGGAAGTGGGAGAAAGTTTGCCCAAGAGGTGCTGTTTCATTCTGGGGCAGCAGCACAGGCTGTCAGAGGCTGGGAGCTTAAATGTACAGAATAACAGAATATCCTGAACCGGAAGGGACCTATGGGGAACATCAAAGTCCAACTCCTGGCCCTGCACAGGACTCCCCAGTCAATAGCTTGAAGCTGGCTCTGCCCATCAGGGCTGCAAACGCTGTCTCTGATCCACAGTGGTGCAGGAGAGCCCAGCTGGGGCAGATTTGGTCAATGCCAGGGTCTCTTTCTACCCCTGCAGTGCTGCCCCATGTCCTCAGCAACTTCCCCACTCCCACCTCACCAGTGCAGCAGCCCCAGCCTGACCCCCCTCACGCTGCTCCTCGTGCTTAATAAAATTTCCTTGACTGTTTCAGACCACACTCCACAGTCTCGGGGGATGTTTGTGCATGACATCACCCTCCCCCTCCTGTAAATCAGGCACTGGGCCATGTACAGCCATGACCCATTCATGACAGGGATAAAATCCAGATGTTCCAGTGCTACGTGCAGCTGGGTCATTTCCTTTTTTGGCTAAAAACGTGAGGCTCTGGAGGCTGACTGAAAGAGGAGCCTGGGGGCCCTTTGTACAGAAACCTTTTGTGGTTAATCCATGGAAACAGCACAGCAAAAAGCCCGGGCTGTGGTGCTGCTGCTGGAGCACAGGCTCAGCTGGGAACCTCTGGGCTGCAGCTGCTCACTCACCCTCCAAGGCCCAGCACAGCACCAGAGCCCAGCCCAGGTCACAGGGCAGCAGCAGCAACAAAAACCGTGCTGGAACTCCATCAGGCACCAGAGCAGGAGCCTTTGAAACAGCCAGGAGTGTGCACACACCAAGTCAGTGCCATGGTCCTGCACAGAGGCACCCCCTGGGCTGTGCCCATCCTGCCACCGGAGCAGCACCCATGGGAGTCCAGCCACTGCGCCGGGGGGGCCGGGGCGGGCAGGTCCAGAGGAAGTCATGGCAGCTGCTAGTAAATGTAAAGGATCTGTGGAAAATAGTTTCATATGTCAGGGAATAAATGGCTCCCCAGCTGATGAGTAAAGAGCACGCAGCACTTCAGGGAAGGCTGCCAAGAGGGACCATGGATAGCCTGACTGGAGGCTTCAGCAACATCTACCCGAGCCCCCTGGAATGTGGTGGCATGGCCAGGCAGTGCATGCTGCAGGGCAGGGAGGCTGCTCCGCACAGCAGGAATGGCTTGGTGCCGCGGTCACCCGGACAGCCCCACAGCCAGCCTGGCAGCATGGAGTGGTGCCCACACAGGAATGGCACCCACCCCACATCCTGCTGGGGCCCGTCCTGCAGAGCTGCCTGCCTGTACAGACAGCAGGCATGGACAGATGGACACCCCTGAACACGGGAACCCACTGCAGCCACCCAGGCACCCCCAGCCTTGGGAACCCACCGCAGCCACCCAGCAGGAGAAGGGAGGTGCTGTTCCTCTGCCACAACCACAGGGCTGATGTTGGGCTGTGGTTTGGGAAGGCAGGCACGAGCACTGTGGAGTTTGGCCATCCCCAGAATGGGATTAGGGGCGAGACAAGGCTAAACAGAGCCCAGCACCAACTCAGTGCTCTGCCCTGTGCCTGCTGTTGAAGGGACACAGAAGAGCAAGTGTCACAAAAACGGTTTATTGTATAAAGCCGTAGGAAATACAGAGGACGCTGAGGTTTAGGACAGTTCCTTCTGGAGATGGCTCCAAGCTCTTCATAATAGCAAACACACAAACTCTGATTTGCTGTCATCAAAGCTTCCAAAGAAAGATTCAACAAGGATCTGAACACAGAGTAATAACACTTCAACATGCATAATATTTTCTGTTCCTAAGTGAAGCCTGGGTGGGGGGCTAGCCCCTTCGTCCTGTAGTTGTGTACAAAATGATGGATATTAATGACAAATGAGTACAAAAGGGAAAAAACCCTCAAGAACAGGTTTTCAGAAAAGCATGTGACTGACTAAGCAGGAAAGCAGGGTTGGCGAAAGTGGCCCAGTGAGACAGAAGCAGAAGGATGTGGAGACAAGGCAGGCATAAGCATTCCACTGCAGAGGGGCCCAGGGCCAGCTCAGCCATTGGGCAAGGATTGCTCAAGGCCTTGTGTGAGTCTGGGATGGCTCAAGATACCCGATTTTGCAGTTAGGGCCAACTGGGACCTAGGCAGTCCCAACCCCCCACCCCCCCCACAATGCCACCTTTGCTTTGCTTCTTGTTTGGGACACAGGGAAGGATGAGTGTGGCTGGAGGGAGCCACCACTCCCTGCCTGCCACTGGAGGATACAGGAAGCCCTGGAAGAGCAGATTGTGGATATCCTGCTGCCCCCTCAGCTGCTCTCTATGCTGGAGCCCTGTGCTGGACCCTCCCAGCAGCTACTAATCACAGGCAGAGTCTGTGGGCAATGCTCCCATCCCTGAATTAACAGGTCTCTGGTGTTCCCAGTGCTGCTGGCAGCTGGGCTCTGTATAGCAGTGCCTGTCCCATGGATGCTCATGAGAGGGATGGAGCAGGAATAAAGCCCTGAATACTCTCAGCCTCCAGCACGCCCTTCTCTAGGGCTCAGCCAGATGCATCTGAGCATCAGCAGGCCAGTACTCCCAGCTCCAGCTCAGCCACCCCTGCCATGGGAGGGTCTGGCCTGCAAAGAGAGAGGTGCTACAGAAATCCAGAGGTGGATCCCATCTGACAGGATGTGTGTTCTTCTCCTGGCCACACTCCAGCCTGGTATCCCCAAACCTCCAGAACAGAAGACGGTGCCCTTCATGCCTGGGCCAGCTGTGCAAATGGGAAGGCTGTGCAATGTCAGTTGTTACACAGGCCAGCATGGCCAAGCTGCATGACCTTGAGCCACTGCCTTTTGTCACACAGAGCGAGGGAAGCACATGGGGAAAGAAGAGAAGTCAGCGCTGTGCTGAGGGGTGATTACATGCTTGCCAGCATGCAGATCCAGCAGCCCAGTCCTGAAGCTACTCCTGCCCTTTGCTCAGCTGGGGCCCTGGACTCATGCCTGGTTAGACTGGAAGCAAAAAGAAAGAGTAAATAATGGGGGGTCTTGAAGCTCCTTTTTCAGCTTTATTTAGCTTTGACTGCACAGAGCCATAGCACAGCGTACTCTAGCCTTCAGGGAGGGGGCACAGGAACCCCCTGAGCACACCGCAGGTGGGGGTCAGCCCCCATTTCCTGTGCCTTGTGCTCTGCCCCTGAAATGCTGCGGGGGAATCTGGCGCAGGGACCCTGAGGAACAGAGGAAGGCCCTGGCCCACGGTGTTCTCAGGGGCTCATAGGTTGCTGCTGCAGTCGCGGCACAGGATCTCATCGTTGTCGGGGATGAAGCCTTTCCCCACCAGCGAGGTGCTGCAGCGGGCACAGTTGAAGCAGTTGTGGTGCCAGTGACGGTCCTCAAACGAGATGTATTTGCCACCGCCAAAGCCTGTGGGAGGGACAGAGAACAGTGTCAGAGTCTCTGGGGAAACTGGGATGAGCTTCCTGCACAGACTGAGCCCTGGCCTGCTCATCTCCAGGTCAGGTCTTCACACAAGGCACTGGTGGTGGCACCCAAAACACCTCCCAGGACCAAATACATCAGAAATGTCAATCTCCACTCTTGTAGGGGAAAAGCACTGAAACTGCTTCAGAGCAGACTTTGCAGGGTTGACATACTTGGACCAGAATCATGATTTTCTCCCCGAGGAGAAGCAAGGAGAAGAGCTGCACCATCACAGTGGATGAAGGCAGACAGAATTACTCGAATCCTGGGAAGAGCCATCCTGCCACCAGCTCAGGCCCAGGCTCCTGCACAGGCTCCACAGGAGCTTCCTTTCTCTGCTGGCAGTTGCTGGACTGGTGAGCTGTGACCCTCTTCTCCCCAGGACTGCAACAAACTGGTAAGGACCAGAGGGGAAGTGGGTGCCTGAGAGCTGTCCTCAGCCAGAATCAAGAATAATTCTCTGAGTCACCAGCTGATTCACAGCTTCTCCTGCCTTCCCAGCAGCAAGAACCTGGGAGCTGCAAGGGGGACGGTCAGGTGGGGGAGGGCAGGAAGGAGGCCAGACTCTGTTATGGGGTTCTGCAGAAGAGGATTCCTTACTTCCCCTGCCTTAGGCAGGTACAGCAGGTTCAGACTTCCCTGTACCAGGTGCTGCTCCAGGCTTTCCCTGTCTGTGAACAACCTTCTCACACAACATGGCAATCAGTATCAAAAAAGGCAAGCTGGAGACATGAGATCATGCTTTGAGGGGTCACTTTGGAGCCTTTACCTGTGGGTAGAGGGAATTCCTGCCACAGGACATAGCTCACCACTTTGAAAGATGCAGACAAAGGGCAGAAGTGGCCCCAGGACCACTGCATCAAAGAGCTCCTCCCTCACGGGGTGTTCTGCTCACCTGTGATGGGCTTTGTGCAGGCACTGCACTTCTTGGCATAGAGGTTCCCAAAGCACTTGATGCAGTATGGGTTGTCATCCTGGGAGGTGAACTGCTGCCCAGCCAAGGGGGTTTTGCAGCCTGTGCACACAAAGCACTCCTTGTGCCAGGGCTCATCCCGGTAGGTCACTCCTCCCTTGGTGAGGGTCTGCAGGGAGAGAGCACATGCTGCAGACACACAGGCAAAGGGAAACAGCCCAGCCAGGGTGCTGGCACCTGAACCCTCCGCTGACAGGGCTCAGGCAGGAGCAGGGAGTTCCCTGACCCTAGATCAGAGCTGGGAGCTCTGGGCTGTCAGGCCACACGTACCTTTTTGCATCGAGTGCAGCGAGGAGCGAACTTGCTCTCGTAACAAGGGACACAGTAATAATCCTTCTTGTCTGGGATGAAGGACCGTGACCCAATGGGCTGCTGGCAGCTGCTGCATATGAAGCAATGCTCGTGCCAGGTCTGCCCATTGTACTCCAGCTTACGGGAGCCTGCAAAGAGAGCCCTGCAGTGACAGAAGGGAGCAGCACACACACAGAGGGATGTGGGGGGCTGCGGTCCTGCACACCTGGCTCTGTGCTTCCCCTCCCTGTGGCAGTTCAGGACCATGGGAAGCTGGAGAGGGGGTCTCAGGCCCACACCACAACCACAAAGGGAGGGCTGCAGGAGCACGTCCCCAGCACTAGCACAAAGGCCACGGCAGAGATGCCTGACTGTAACCTACATCTGAAGATGGTGCCAAAATACCCAAGTAAAGACATACACACCTTTGCCTCAGGCCTTCTCCAGAGACAATCACACATCGTCAGTCATTCTGTCTCTTCTTGTCAGCACGCAGCAGAAAATGCCCAGGAAACCCTTTGTTATCTCCTCCCTCATTCACTTCCCCATGAAAAAGGGGAACAGATAGATGGGGCTGCTGTGGTGATCACAGCTTGGGCAAGCAAAGGACCCAGCCCTCTCCATGCAGTGACAGGAGGGCAGGAGAACAGAGATCCAACTCTCTCCCATGCTGCTCTCGTGCTGGACCTGCAGCCCCAATTGCCACCAAGGGTCCAGGAACAAACTGCAATGCTGGAATCTGCCTGCTCCTACCTGGCATGACGGTCTTCTCACAGGCGATGCATTTGGAGGAGAACTCGCTGCAGTAGCAGTCGTTGCACAGCAGCTCCTTGCCCTGGCAGGTGAACGGCTCATCAGCCAGGGAGCGGTCACAGCGGAAGCAACGGAAGCAGTGCTCGTGGTAATGGCGATCCTCATAGTACAGCTCCTGGTAGTACAGCCAGCATGAGGAGGGGACCAACGGCCTGGGAACTGACCTGCTTATCTGCAGGGCCTCTACTCACCCTGCAGTCGTGGCCGATCAGCTCCTTGCACTCGTCGCAGGTGTTGGCGAAGTGCGCGTCATAGCAGGGGATGCAGTATGGGCCATTGTCCATCTGGATGTACTTGCGCCCATACAAGGACTCCTTGCAGTTGTCACAGTCAAAGCACTCTGTCATGGTGCTGGTCTGAGGCCCTCCTTCACCTGCTGGGATCAGGGCAGGTGTGGGTCAGTATCAGCTTTTGCTGTCCGAGATGTCCCTGTGCCACCCTGCCACCTCCAGAGGCCAAGGACCAGAGTCCCTGCACTGCTGCTGCTGTCAGCACAGGGGACAGGCCCACGCTGTGCTCCTGCTCTAGGGCTGCATGCACTTCCCCAAGAGCCTGCAGACATCTGGGCCTGCAATGAACCTTGCTTCAGGCTTATACTCCAGTTCACAGCTGGAGCACTTTGACACTGCTCAGAAAACCTGGACGTGTCAGCACGCAGCTAAACTCCTCACTCTTTGCTACCTTCCCGGGAAGTGAAGTGTAATATAAAAAGGGAGAAATTTCCTGCAGGAAAAGTTCTGGTTTGGCACCAAAACCATGCACATGTCATGTGGTTGTGTGCCGTCTGAGAGCCAGGCACCCTCAGGGACATCTGTCTGCCCAGATGCCCTTCAGAGACCCACGCTCAGCCCTCAGCATGGTTCATAGCAGGATTCCTCCTGATGGCTGAAAGCTCTGCCTGAGAGGCTGCAAGTAGCTCAAACCCTGGAACTTCTGCAGAGGTTTAAAGCAGCTGCTCCACAGGGAAGCAGGAGTTGGGCATTCTGCACCATGCTTTGGCTGTGGAGCCTCGTCCCAGCAAACTGTTCTGCACACGTTGCTCCAACTACAAACACTCTCCTGGGAGAATCTATGGGGCAGGTGGGTGTTCCACAAGCACCTATTGGGGCTTGGCATGAAGGAGACCTGACATCTCTCCTTGCCCCTTATCTCCCTCACAGACAACAGGTTTGTGGAACTATTTTGATTTCTTTGGAGCATTAACTCCAGAACAAGAGTATCTTCCTCCTGTTTAGTTTGGCCTGGTTATTCCTAAACATGGAGTTTTCCACTTGTGAAATCACACCCTTCTTTAACCCAGGTTGCTGTCAAGTGTAGACAAGCCCACTGAGTTGCATGGGAGCTGTCAGCTGCAGAGCATCCCCACTGCCGTGTTCTTCATAAACCCACCCACTTCAGAAAGAGCAACAACAGCTCAAGCATTTAATGGTCAGGGAGCTCCCTACCAGCCCCTGCACCCCCTTCCCACGGCCGGCTGTAGGTTGGGACGCAGCCTGCAGCGTAGGAGCTGATCCAGACAGCTCTGACTCACAGCCCAGAGCTCCCCAGGGCTATTCTTGGCCAAGCCACACAGCTCCCAGCTGTTGTCAAGCCCGGTATGTGCCGATAGGACTGATGGAGAACAAATCCAGTGCTCCCACATGGCTACGTGACCAAGCAAGGGGGAACAAAGTCCCTTTTCAGACGTTCGTTACCAGCTGCCACCCAGGCCACTGCCCGCTCTGTGCCCTCCAGCATGGCAGGCCAGCGTGTGTGGCTGTGGGTGTGGGAGCAGCTCCATGGCATGTCCCTGCCAGCAACATGAGCCAGTGCTCCACCAAGCCTCCCCCAAAGCTCCAACTAGCAGCCCTGGGCGCTGCCTGCAGAACAAGGCAATGTTCAGTCTGGTACTGGACACCAAGCAGGCACAAGGTGCTGAACTGGACCTGCTGCTCCAGCTTGTGCTGGCTCCCCTCAGTGTCCCTCCCCTCTGGGCCACCCCCGAGGTGCTCCCCTAACTGGGCAGCAGCTCCCCTAACCCCCACACAGCTCCTGGCTGCTTCTCACCCACTACTGCCTTATCTGCCACCCCACCTGCTTTTGCTCCCTGGAGCTACCTGGGGCCTTTCTCTCTGGTAAAGAATTAAATGAAATTTCCAACTCTCCTCCTCCCCCTACCAGCCCTGGTGAAGGGAACTTTCCAAGGTGTGTCTGTAATAAGAGGACCTCAAATGAGCACTCCTGGCCTGGGAGCTAAGGGAACTTCCATGTTTCCCAATGGGCTGCACTTTAGCTCTATGGTCCACTAGTACAGGCTCAGAGGACATCATAAAACATAAAGGAAGAAAAAAACAACCTGAATGAAGAAGGCTGGGGTTTTACCAGTGACAAGGAATAAACCTCCTGAGCACCACTACCCTGACTCTGATGCTGTCAGAAGAGGAAGTGAAAAACAAATCCTCCAGGAATGATATACCAAGGAGGACCCTACAGCAGTGGGCCAGGCTTGCCTGCACTTCGAGTAGTTTCTCCCCAAAGTCTGTGTATGCCTGAGCTGACTGCTGCTCCCCAGACTGAGGGTACAGCACAGCCAGACCTGGGAGCCTCACGTGGCCAAGGCTGCAGTCAGTGTGCACAGGAGCAGACTTTGTGCTGCCTTTTCAATGGAACAAGAATAGGCCCAGGAAGTTTGCTCAGGGTTATTTGTGTTAGATAAGCTGTTTGCTCCCTTTGTTCTGCTCTCACATGCAGAGCTGGGCAGGGGCGTCAAAGCCTGGGTAGCACCAGAGCAAACACAGCATCTTCGTCCCTGAGATATGGCACTGGGAGGCCAAACACTCTGGGAAGAGGAAGGTGGGACAATAGAAATGGAGTAAAAGAAATAGTAGAAAAGCCCACAATTCTTACTGTGACTGTAATGATGAACCTGGGAATTGCCTTTCTTATGAAGGAAAGAGGTGGAGTTTTAAAATGCATTAAAAACCCCTTTAATCAAGGCTCAGACATACAAGGTACAATATAGGCTGTTGCTCTTGTGCCAGTGAGCATGTGCTCATCCTCTGCAGTCTGCACCACCCTGTAAACATCAGCTGTGTGCTGGGTGTGCTGGGCTAATGACAGGAATGCCTTCAAATGCTAACCAAGGTGTTGCCCTATAATGATGGGATTGCAGTTGCAAATAGAGTGTCTGCCCATTGCCAGATGGCTCCGGTCAGGGAGGGGGGGGGGGACAGGACGGGACAGGGACAAGGCTTGCTGAAGCAGGTCCCTTGTACAGGGTGATGGTGGAGCTGGATGTGGGATATTGCTCAGCTGTCTCACTAGCTGTTGGAGGGCAAAAATAAACACAGATATATGCCTGCCAGCTGCCTACTCTTTCCCTCTGAAAGATGTAGTTGTGCTCATGGAGCAAAGGAAGTTCAGTTCCTCTCCTGTGCCCATGAACAAACAGCTTTAGGAACAAGAGCTCCACTCACAAACAACATTCAAAGTGCTCCACGATGCAAATCTGATCAGTCTGGAGCAGAGCTCAAAATAGCCTCACGTATGGGAAAGGTCAGCAATTTGTCAAGGATGCACAGCAAAGTCCACTTTCTAATTAGAGAGTAACATGCACCCAACACCACCCTGGTGTCATTGTCCGAAGCCGATGGCTTAGCAACAGCCCCAGGAGATAATTACATTAATTTTAACACCAATAAACGGGGGATTTGTTATATAAAGGAGGCAATACAGACAGACCACGGCCTGATCCACACAATCACTGAAGAGTTTAACTGGCCTTTCGAGATGTTTCCTCTCATAATGAACTCCAGAGTCATGTGTGTGTGGTGAACCTGTAACCCCATGTAACTTCACACTGGTTTGTTGTTTGCTGTCAGCTAGCTCACAACCAGCTGCTCCACAGAGTCAACCCATGGGGCTATTCCTAGGGAAACACTTAATCTTTCCAGGACACAGGAAGAGACCTGTTTTTGACTGTCAGGTGCCTGCCTATTCTCACCTCCCCACAGCTGTCTGAACATAATAAATATAAGCAGTTGCAGTTCACACCTAAACAGACACATAGTAGAGAAAGCACGACCTCACTGGGGCAGGCAAGTATTCCCCATGTAAGGATGAAACCGTCCAGGGACATGGCTCTGAAAGACAGTCCTCAAAGCACTCCAAGGTCAGCAGAGGAGAACACTTTTTGTTGCTGCTAGCTTTCCAGAATCACTGTGGGTACTGGAATCTGCCTGAAATTGTTTCTGCCTGCTGCCGACCCTAAAAGGCAAACCAGCTGCTTGCTCTGAGGAGCAGCTCCAGCCCCTCGGTTATGCTGGGAGTGCTTTCAAACCACGTTTCCTGACACCACTTCTGGGGATCTGCACAGGGTCACTGTGCACCCTGCGAGCTCAGGTTCTTGGGGGGTGGGAGCCAGCTCCCGGGGGTTCTGTGGGGCTTTCTTCATACTTACTTATGCTGCTGCCTACCTGTCCCCTGCCACTGCTCCTAAACCCACCAGCACTGCTGCAGACCTGGCGGAGCTGGAAGATCGTCCCAGGGGCTGTTAGAGAGCTTAAGGTAGCTGGGGAGAGGTCCCAGTGCTCCCTCAGGGAGACCCAACCTGCATGGGCCACCCTTGGGAGCTGAGTTGCATCAGACCTTCACCCGCCTGTTTGCAGCACCAGTGAGTCACTTCCTGCCCTCAGCTCTTGCCTCCAAGCTGCCTTCCAGTGTCAGCCTTCCCTGGAACTGAAATCTCACATAGGAAAGGAGGCTCCAGCATGGCAAGGAGTGGATTCCTTGCAGGGACCATCAGGACAGCCACAGGCCTCACACAGCAGCTTCGCCATGACCAGCACAGCCAGAGGATGCTGCAGGTCATTTTTCCAACACACAGGGAAAGTGTGGTTCTCACAGTCAGCCTCAGAGGTAGGAGATAAGCAGATGAGCTGGGTGTGTATGGCCACAGCCTCCCTGCACCACTGGAGTGCTGTGCTCATGCACATGCACATACCGAGCTCTGCTGAGCAAGCTGTACCTCAGCCTTTCCCCCAAGCATGGGCAGGACACCCTCCTGCCCAGAGCAGCCACAGGTTGCTCCAGGCTCTGCAACAGATTGAGTGAAACAGCTGGCAGCATTGTAAAGAAACACCTTGCATTTCAAATAAAATAGCTTGCTGTCAGCAATGTAAGCAGCTTCCTGAAAATGCCCACGACTTTGTGAGGAAGAAGTAGCAGCAGAATCTGTTAAATCTGAAGTAGCAGAATCTGACAAGCCACAAGACCTAAACTGTTGTGTGATTTTAATACAGTCTTAGAAGGACAAAGTAAGGGCTTCCCATTGTTCACAAGGGATCTCTGAGATGCCCCATCCAAAGAACAAAGCCATATCACAGACTCCTCCTGACAGCTCTGCGTATAGATAAAGGAAAGTGCCAAAAACAGACCTATCCCACAAATGTCTGATTGTACTCTCAAACAGAGTAAAATCAGTAAGAAGCTCACATCTGTCTGCAGCCCCCAGCCTGCCCAGAGGTGCCTGCAGGAAATGCTGTGCTGTTTGCACAGCTGTGATGGAGACCACACCTGGACCAAGCTGAGCAAGGGCAAACTGCCACCACTGCTGTGCTGGACTCGTGAGGTACCAGCAGCACAGGCAGAGGCACAAGGGAAAATTCAGCCTTTGCTCTGGACTTAACTTTCTTTAAGGAAAGCTAATTCTACCAGGGTCTGAGAAAGAAGCTGAAGAGTCCCTACTATGCAACCATAAAATTAAAAACTCTGCCTAGGAAAAAAAGGAGGGAATGGTTTCAGAGTTAAAAATTTATTACTAAACATCTGTAGGGGTTAACTAACTGGTTTAGGTTCTGAACAAAATCCTGGCCCTTCAGAGGTGTAGCTAACAGCAGTAAAACCGTTTGGGAACACGCAGAGCAGGCAGCCTGTGTCAATCTGCTGACATTAAACTGGAATGTTTGCTCAAGAGATCAACTGTTAATCTTATTCAAAATGAGCACAAAGTAAGCAAATTCTGTGCACTCAACAGGAAGTCGGGAATTGGAATAATTTGAGCACTTTCAAACAGACCATTAATTGATGGACGAAGTCTGAGAGCAGAGGAGCAAGAAACACACCAGAAACTTCTACCCGGCCCAAAACAGACCCTTCTGTCAGGCAGTTAAGAAACCCACAGCTTAAAAACATGCCAGGAGAGATTCTGGCTTGTCTCTGAAGAGGCTTCAGAGGAAAGACAGACAGCCTGGTTGAAACTCCTCATGACAGGTACCTTTCCTGCCACGTGCCAGTGACAAGCAGGGGACACTGGCAGCCAGGCACAACTACCACTGAGGCAGGGGACTGGCTGAGGGCAGCAGCTGCACACATGGTCACAGTGGCCATAAGAGGAAGAAAGATGCTGAAGCCAAGTTTCACGGAATGTGACCAATCACAGGAGCTTCACTGTGATCGGAGGAGCAAGAGTGGCAGTCCAGGGAAAGGGCTCCTCTGACTGCTGTCAGTTCTTAAAAAAGAGCAAGGAACAGCTGTGCAATTACTGTCAACAAGCATGTTACAATCTAGCACTGAAAGTTAAATTTTGGACTGAATTGGTTTATGCCCATGCAACCCACAGCCATATAAATGCCTCACTGCTTATCCAACTTAACAAACCAAGGACTCCTGGCAATTGTGTTTTCAAAATCTCTTTGCCCCACAAAATAAAGGTCATATGCAGTACAAGAGAATTCAAACATGTAAGTGTGACAGGAAATGACTAACTGCACACTGAGGCCAATGTACCTTCATCTTGGATCAGCTCAGCACACAAGAATCTTGCAACTCAAACAGACATCGCAGCATATATGCAGAAAAAATAATCTGACTGCTCTACTTGCCAGTTCTTGGGGCCTGTACATCTCAGTGTAGATATTACTGCAAAATAATGTAATTCCGCTCTATTTCCCTGAAATTCTCTCACAACTGAATCCTTACACTGTAGTTTGCACTTTCCTTTCCCTTAGAGACAGCTGCTTTTTAAATTGAATATGAAGCCATTATTATTTCTGAGTTGATACATAATTTAAGTTAGTGTTTATGAAGCTTTTAGGAGTGGTTAATATAAGATACTTACGAGATTATACCTCTGTTTTGCCCAAAAAGGCAATCAAGGGACTGCCTCAAGCATTGGACACAGCCCTAGTGAACGTGTTTTTTGCTCACGTGCTGCAAACCAACCTGTACAATTTGAGTCCAGTCCCCTATTCCCTGTGTCCCCAGCAAGCCTGAAAGCTCTTTTGCTGATTAAGGCTCTGCTCAGCTTCATGTTTCTTTTCAATAAACAAAGCAACTTTGACTTCCAGTAGTGGGGAAAAGACATGCTTTATTAAAAGCATGCCTATTACTTAAAGGGCAAAGTGAATTTTTTCACCAAATTTGGTCAAAATGCTGCCCCTTCCCATTTGATTCTTTGCTTCCCAAACACAAGTATTTGCAGATGGTTTCTCGCATATAAGCAGATCTATTGATTGAGAGAGGTAATGTGCATCTGAGCCGTGGCAGTTTTGTGCCTTTTGGGGCTCTCCAAAATCTGCAGAAAGGAGAGAAAGCCAAGAAGGTGACAGGAGACGCTGCAGTGACATTTGTACACTCCCTCTCTCCCACAGATCACCGAGGGCCTCTCCACCTGCGCTGGCTCTTTGCCCAAGGAATAGGGCCAGTCTCCCTATAAAGCGCTTTTTACAGCTGCTGGTGTCCCTTGCAAGCAAAGGCGATGCCAGCCCTGCAGCACGAAGCATGCGAGCAGTTTCTAAATCTGGGGGAGGACTGAATCCTGGCAAAGACGAATTGTCTCATGTTACCTCCCCGGGAACGGCTTGATGGCTCTCCGAAACAAAAACGAGGATCATTTGTTGCCCGGGAGATGCTGTGTGTGCCAGCTGCAACCCTCCCGAAACAGGGCAGTGCTCTCAAGGGCAGCACAGCCCAGGAAAGTGCAGAACGGGGACAGATGGGATGGCTGAGAGGGGAAGAGAACACCTTCTATCACTGCCTTGTGAAACAAGTTCCCTTCTCTGACTGAAGACTTCCCTGCCAGGTGATCTGGTCAGCACGTGTCATTTACATTCACGATACAGAGCTGGTTACCTTCAAAACGTTCTCACTGACACCTTTAAAATTACTCTCAAGTACTGCAAAATTTAAATAATAGAAGCCATCAGTTGCAATTGTCACGTATTTCACGTAAAAATCTCTACAGAATAACTCCTTGCAAGCACTAAAAAGCAATTTGCAAGAGCTCCTGTTTCTGCTGTGCAGGGATAGCCTTTGGTGGCATCCATGGAAGGGAAAACTGTGCCATATCCAAAAGACTATATGAAAACAGCTATTTTAAGGGACACAAATGCTCATAAAATGTATGAATGTCTTTATATCACGCAGCCTCACATGGAGTTTCCAAGCCCATGCCCCTGCCCACTGGACAAGTTTGTCTCAGAACTGGAGCTGCTGCTGGCAGGCAGCTCAGTAAACACGCGGACTGACTAAAAACTCAGAAAGAGAGGAGAAGTTGTTCCTTTACAGAAAAAAACCCCACATAAACAGCAAAGAAGTAGCAATATCAAGAGTCCCTGATCCAGGTCTGCGTCTCCTTTACAGAACCTCATTATCATCTGAGATTTACAAGGAAACTTACATGAAACACATCTCTCACAGGTTAAAAAGGATCAGAAAGACCAGAATTTTCACTAACAGAGGCTCCTCTCTTGGCAACTTTCAGCTGAAGACCAAGAAGAGCTGCTGTCTCAGCCCTTGAAGCAGCAGGTGTGAAGCAATGCCTCGTTTCTGTGCTGCAGGGAAGGTGCTCCGCACTCACTTATGCTGACAGAAGCAGCAATCTGCACTCTGACTATTGGGAAAAAGCTCCCAAAGCTGTTCACATGCTCAAGCAACCCGAGAATCAGGGGCTTCACTGCAACCACCACCAATGCCAACAGCCCTCCCTCTGCTCTCGAACTGAACACAACAAAAGTGCTCCATTTACAAACTGTTTGTCCCAAACTGGCAAACCGTGGAAATAAAAGCTCAGCCCAGTTCTGTTACCTTGCATTGCTGAAAGCAGTGTGAACCCAGCTGTGCCAGGTGCTCCTCCAGCCCCCCACCTCAGGGTAAGCCACAGCAGGTGCCACCAGCCAGCCACTCTCACGAGTAAATCATCACCAGCAAATACTCAAGTGCTCATCCAGCAACAAAAGCAGTCACACCATAAACCAAGGGTGACATCAGCACAGGGGTTGTATTTCCTACAGGGGTTTAAATGTCATTACTTGTGACTAGAAATCGGACACTTGCAATAAAAGTTACTCTAAGTTTTCACAAGGGGCATAATTCCAGTTTCGTGTAGACATATTTCACTTCCAAAGCCTTTCTATCGCTCAATGTCATGATGACAGAAAAAAAACAAAAGAGAAGAAGCAAAACTCCTAACATAAAGTGAAAAACTCGAACATCATAATTAGCTTGACTTACCAAGTCAGGTGCTAACAAGCAGAACCTGGATTGTCCCTTGAAAGGGTCAGTGTGGCTCAAACAGCCTGAGCTACTCGGGGCCCCATTATTCAAGGTCTCTGCATTGCCCTCTTCCATTCTTATTCAAAGTTCTGTTCTACATCTTCTTCTAGAATTAAAACTCAAAGCTATCAAGGACCTGAAAGCTTTATTTCATCATCCTGTAGCTGCTGGTGTTTCACATGGCATGAAGCACAACACAATCTGTGCACCTTCACCAGCCTGATGTGCAGTTATGATTTCCCACACTCAGCCCTGGGCTGTCCAAAAGCAACACATCCAAGACTTCTACACATGCACATTGGGCCACATTTAATATTTCTATGAATTATATGGTGTTTGCACAGGGTTGAGAAATAGTAGAAATAAAACTTCTCTTGGCTGAGGTAGATGGAAAACATGCTGTGCACTTTTTGCTTTTAATGACTCCTAATGAGTACCACTACTAGTCTGTGTATTCCAGAATGTCCTGAGTTAGGCACACAGCAATTTTCTTGATGTTTTCACTGAGTTAAAAGGAGCCACTGAACCACCTTCAGATTTAATGCTGACTTTTCTTTTTGAAAATGTCCATGTGCCAAGGACAGAGGCAGATGAGAATAAATAATCCAAATGTAAGGACGCAAACTTAAGATTTACCTGGGAAGCAGTTTAGCTCCCTGACTCTCTACTGCCAGTAACACAAACGTAGGTGATGATCCAGTGCAAGATCATTAATGCAAAAGTCCTCTGTTTCCACAGAGCTGACGTCCCACACCCCTCACTGGATTGTGGCTTCCTCAATTCCCTAACAGCTTTCAGCAGCAAAAACATTATTTCCCCTTGTAATACCTGCAGGTCAGGGAGTAACGTTATCTCCTTTCTGGGATTTGCACCTCACAGGGATCTGGCACTAGGCAAGGCCTGTAGAACTAAAAATGGAACCAAGATCCAAGTTCCATCTTCCTTCTCCTTCCGAGATGCAGCACGGATCCCTGCCAGTGGAAACTATGACACCTGCATCTATAGATTGCACAACCCTAACTCTGTGAGGAGCAGGAGAGAAGGGAGGAGGAGAAGGAAGAGAGGGATGTGGTCTTGAAGGTCCCTTCCAACCCTGTAACAGACAGACACAGGGCTGTGCTGTCACAAAGCACGGCTACTCCAGAGCCCAGATCTCTCAACCAACACCGTGCCTCTGCTGGCTGCTCCTGCTATTTAAACCTGGGGCTTTAGCAGTGAACAGGCTGAGTGGCAGGCAGAGCTGGAACAGGGCAGCACCAGGAAGAAATGCACCAGTTCAAAATGGGTTCATTTTTAAGAAGGGAAAAAAAGCCATGTTTTCCTTAAATGAGGGTAGTGAATTCCAAGGTGAGGTCAAAAGCCTGGCAAAAGTCAGGAGTTTAGGCTGGTACTGGAGCTCATGATGCTAACAAAAGCAGTCCTTGCACTCAGGGACAGCTTAGGACCCGTGGTTTTTGTTGCTATTATTTTTTTCTTGTCTCCCCATCCTGAGCAATATCCAGGAACAGTGCCATCAGGTGTGGACCTCCGAGAGGAATTTTTGTCTTCAACCACGCGGAAGGTTAGGCCTTTCAGATACATATTTTATGTGATTCCCTTTATTTTGTTTCATTAGAAGAATTACAAAAAGACATTTTTTACAAGAAGCCTGAGAGTAGCTGCTGGCTGTGTACGATCTGCAGCCACACAGATCTGAACTACAACAGAAATTACCTCTGACACACTCACAGGAGCGAAATCTTGTGGGCTTGGATCATTCAAGAAATAAAGTTGCTTTACAGCTACAGGAACAACATGGCCAGAATGCATCCTAAACAGGCAAAACACAGGCTGCAAATCAACTGCTAATTGTTTTTACAATTTGTATTCTATATTAAAAAACCTCCCTGAGACCTCAGGAGGCAGAGCTGAGCCTAGAAAGGATTTTTATGGTTAAACCTGAAAGCAGGGATCTAGAACAGAACTAGTCCATTACATCTCAAACCTTGATCCTGGGTTCTGCCTCAAGCGGCTGGGATTATTTCTCCAGTTAAGCAAATTCCTATTATTAAAACCCACTTTGATATTTAAACAAATTTGGAGAACATGCTGAGTAGTCACTCTGTTTCACAGATAACAAGACCAGAACTGTATTATTTGATGCATTTCTAAGAGTACACTTGAAATTTGGGGAAACAAATTAAAGATATCAAGGTCATATTTACATTCCAGGGTAATAATTAAATATTTAGTATCTTGTGGTTCCATTATTCTAGGTTTTTCTACACACCAAAATATTTAGTCATGTGAAAACCATCTGTAGCAGCTGGAAGACATTAATTTGGCCTGCCACGATTAATTAGTTTAAAAAGACATAAATAAAGTGTTCATTTTATTTCCAAAAAGCTGCTGCTCTTGGTTCTCTTAGGGTGCTGGTGATTAATGCTTATGGAAGGTTCTCGAAAAGAGGTATCAGATGCCAGTTTCACAAATATCTATTAAGTAAAACAAGGCCTGTGTTTAGGTTAATGCTCTTCTGGATTAATCCAAGTCATTATTCACAGCAATATGAAAACTAGCTTGCAAACATTTCAATCCCTATTTTTAGTCTTTCTCCTGTGCTCTCAAATCCACAGTGCTGAAATCTGCTTTTAAAAATTGAAGAAAAGAAATTTCTCTTCAGGACTGGGCTCCAGATACCCGAATTACATATATAAGAATTATTACAAATAATTCGAATTACAAGATCTAAGTCTCCAAGCATGTCTTTTCTCTCCAAGAAGTTTCTGCGTAATTTTCATAGAGCTTTTCAAAGTCAAGTAAACAAGATACACACTAAAACTGTTAATAAAAAAGGGTTGAATTTGGCTTAGTATCCATAGGGATCACTTCTCTGGCCAACAGCTTGCAAAGGGTTATTTCTTGGCTCATCATTTCTGTTTTGCTGGAAGATGCTGAGGATTTAGAGAAGTTTCTGCAGAGCATGCAGCAGCATTCAACATTTGCTCAGCAATGAGTTAAGTCATTGCAGCTCTCCGATGGCTTGAAGATTATGGGTGTAGGAAAAGGGAATGCTCAGAGAGGGGAACTTTAGAGCAGTCACCACTAAACTGTGGTTAAAACAGACACCAATGACTCCATTTAGCTCCCAAACCTCAGACAGTTTCCATTTTCTCAGTAACAAAGCATTTTTGTGGAATGAGGTAACAGGCTCCATCTGCCAGGTCGACATCTCCACTAAGATTTCTCAAGAGTGTGGCTGATGAGGGCTGGCCAGCAGAGCCGGCGTGGCAAGAGGGGCAGGACAGGACCGTCCGTTCTGCCTGGGCAGCACAGGGACAAACGTGAAGAGGAGCCTCTGTGGCACCATCACACAAACCCTCCTGGGAGTCTGATTCACGAACAGCCTGGAGCAAGCTCCACACACTGCACAGCTGAAGAGTCAAAAGGTTGAGAAAAGGGTTGAGATTTGTCACTATGCACAGCCTGGGAGGGGGTTTGGTTTTGTTCTTGCCTTATTTCTTGCATTTGGCAGCCTGTATTTTGACCTCTCGGTTCCAGGGATGCTGAGCACCCAATCATTCTTTTGATTTCAGGCAAAGCCAGCTCAGTTCTTCTGAAAACCAGACCTTCATTTAGACCCAGATGAAGATTCCAGCTCCTGTCAGGACTCCCTCATCTGACTCTTGTCTCTCTATGAGTGGCCAGTCACTCAGCTTGCAATTTTGAGACTCTCAGCGCTAGGTTCAACCCCCCCCACATCTGGTTCTCCCATCTAAAGCAAGGCACTTTTCCAGTTGGTTTTCTTATGGCCTTTGCATTCCTGTAACACTTCCTCCCGAAGTTCAAAAAACGTTAACACTAATCTCCTCACTCTCTTGCGCAATTCCAGCTGTGTGCCCATGTGGATACCTGGTGAGTGGCACCTTCCTTCCTGGCCAAAGCATTTCCCAAGCCCATTTTCTTCCTATTAGGAATGCTGCTGTCAAATCCCAAAAATCCACACTGCTAATACAAGCCTTCTACAAGGTCAGCCAGAGAGGACTTCCATCAAGGATGAGCTTTGCTGGAGAAGGCTCCCTGGGGATTATCAGAATAGTACAGTCAAGCCCAGATGGCCACAATGTGCTGAGCACATTTCCCGCAAACATAGCAAAGAGGCAGAGGCCTCTGCAAATCCACATCCACCCTGATTTCTGCCATCTGCTGAACGCTGAGGGCCAGGCTGAGGCCTTTGGGAAAGGTCAGGATAGTCTTACAGGCTCTCAAGATACTGCTTTTGTTCTCACTATTTGCTTCTCAATTCCTTCGTTAGAAGATATTAATCTCTCTGTAAGGCAGTTACTTGGAGCCAAGACTTTAGATACTATTGCAAAACATATGCTTAAAAGAGACTGGAAATTATGTTGGCAGTATTACAGAGGGGAGCAAAGCACAGCTTTGGGTCAAAACAAACAAAAAAGAAAAAAAAATCTAAGCTAGTAAGCAATTCCCATGCGATAGTTTAGGAGAGCCAGCAAAAGCTTCTTCTAGAAAGAAAACAATGCTGTGAGAACGAAGCTAATGAGAGCTGGCTCTTGGAAAAATAAAACAGCTAGTAATGAGCCAACAGCACATATCCAAGAGAATCTTTCTGGGAAACAGACCCAAACCACTACGCTGGAAAGCCCTGAGGGACTAGGGACCTTGAGGCTAAAAGCTGGCAAATTGCTCCATCAGTTAAGGTTGGTCTCAGTGTTTTCTACTGTGTAAAAATAATTTGTTTTAGCCTACAGGTTTCTACAGAGACCTGGGTAAATTCTGGCTACTTCCTTTGGGAAGGGAAACAGAGCATCTGGGAGAGCCCTGCCCAATGGGATATTTTCAGGGGTTTCCCACCATTACTGACAGCCTAAGGCCAGCCCAGCACACTCAGGCCACTGGCTCTGCTGAGTTCCCTCAGAGCTGCTGGAGGGCACTGGGCACCACACACCAATTACTGGGCTGGGAACATCCCCCAAGCTGCTCTGGTCAACGCTCCAACAACAACATGATGTGTGTGTCTCTGTAAAGCCATCTCTGGAGGCTCATTCACCCAAAATGGATGCAGTCAGGGCAATGATCCTGATATAGCTCGTTCTCCAGAGAGATAAGGAGGAGACTTTGTTCTCTTTCTTTCAGAGATTAATTCATACTAATTCCTCATTCCACCAGGATCTGGGTGCTGATACAGAGTGGCAAAGGCCAGGTCTCTCTTTGCAGCCCACTGGTTCATAGCCAGTCCAGCTCCCCAGCCACAGGACTGTACCAGGAGCACATGACAAGGAACGCGTGCTCCAGCAGAGAAAATCCCTGCATTGGCAGGGGATGGCAAGGTGCTGACTTTCTTTCTCTTCCAACTCCTCTGACTCACTTTGCCATCTTCCTTGCAACTGACCTAAATAACATGTTCAGACAGCACTGGAAGTATTTCCATCTCATGCTGCAACAACAGTGAGATCTTTGCATCTGGAAAGGGAATTTCACAGGATAGTCACACCACAGGTGGATTAACAGTGTCCTTCTCAAGAAAGGAACAGAAGCACCCTGTCTTATCCCATCAGTGAGACTTCCTGGCTGCAGGAGAACAAAGATTGCCCAGGAGCAGGGAAAACACATGCTGAGTCTGTGCCCAAGCCCCAGCAGATCTGAACAATGTGGGCAGATTACTCAGTTACCTCATTTCCAGGTGTGCTGTCAGCATGAGCCACGACTGGCTTGGAATGAAAGAGGTAAAACTGTTCCTAGATCTGGACTTAGTCTGCATAATTTATGGTAATTGTTGCTCAGTAGCCATGAATCCTTTAATGCCGTATTATACTCTCTGCCCTGAGTTCTCTCTCACCTTTTGGTCATCACAGACCATTCCACTGCAGAAAGGGCTGAAGGACAGGGTGCAGGACCACACTGTCCCTCCAGAGCCAAAGGCCTCAGGAAGGGAAAAGCAAAGAAACTCACTGTAGAAGGATTTCAGCAGGTCAGCCCTCTCCAGACACACTGAGTATTTGTGCTGGTAACACAGAGGCACTTAACCCAGCTTTATGCCTAATTACAGAGCTCTCCAGCTCTTCACTGTAGCACCACCTGTAACTCAGGTGTCCAACAGCACTGCACCACAGGAACAGAGGGGCAATCCCGTCCCTGTCACTCCACAGTGATACTCTCCCAATCTCATCCTTCCCTTTACTGAAGGCTGGGGCACTTCCAACAGCCATCTCCTATCCTTCCAACCCCTAGCAAACCATGGATCTCAGTGTTACCTTATGGCACTGGCCCTCCCAGGCTGTGTGCTGAGTAACTGAGAAAGTCAATTAGAAATGCATTTATTGCCAACAAGCAAAGTGACTGTGGAGAAATACGAAGAGTATTCTGAAGCTGCACGGCCTGCCACAGCACTGCCAGCTTTCAGGTGAGGAAGTGTTCACCTGGGGTTGGTGCACTGTACCTTGAAAGGCAGGCACTAGATCCTCAGCACTGATGCCTTTCTCATTCCAAAGACACACATGAATACAGATACAGTTCCCCTATTGCAATAGAAAGGAAGTTACACTTGATCCACACCAACTCTTTTTCAGGTAATTGAGCTTCAAAACTTAAGCAGAAAAGCTCCCATCAAAACTTGTGAGTCTTTGTGCTACAGTCAGTGTGTAACAACTAGTCTGCATGTGTTACCTCCAGTTTTTATTAGCTCATATTTACTTTGGCTGCACATCCAAGCAGTCATTTCAACAGGGTGAGAGAGGAAAATCTTGGATTCTCAACAATGGCCAAGCAGTTTAATCTACCACTGGGGACAAAGACTTGACTCCTATTGGCATGTAGTTCTGGCAGGGTCAAGTGTAACATGTGCTGAAGGAAGCACTAGGGAAGCAGATCTCTGACTGTTCAAACAACACCAAGCATTTCCTTGAGCTATTCAGAGATCTCTTTGCCCCTCCTGTGCAGAGAAAACAGCTCCAGCTGTCCAGTCACCTGCGCTGGCTTCTCCACTCACTGGATTCATGGCATTGGTGGCCGCCAACAGCTCCAGGTTGGATGCAGCACATTCCTCATTCCTCACAGCTCAGATGTTCAACGCTAAGTTAAGAAGCAGTCAAGATCATGTCCTTGGCATCAGCACCAGGTTAGTGCAGGAAGATAATTTATATTCCTGAGCAGAACTGGCACTGGGCCATAAACATCAACAAACTCTTGTTCCAGCCATGACACCAACCAGAAGGGTCCAGAATTATTATCTATCGACGCCGCTGATTTAATAACTTTTTTTTTTTTTTGGGAAGTTCAAAATACTTCACATAAAAGAATTCTGCAGTTTGCAAGTGTGGGACAGTCTACAGTAACATATTCAGAGGCAAATAAAAAATGAAATGCATTAATATTAACAATCAGATGACCACAGGCCAAATCAAGAACAAGAACGTAAATGTCTGGATTTTTATTCCATTGCTCTTTGGATTCTGTGTTAAGACATTACTAAATAACTCTTAACTATTAATTTAGCCCTAATGGACGTGTCCTTGTGATTCCTCCCAGAGTAATATTATCCTCTTGGTGGGCTCCTGTGAGTAAGGGCAGAATAATTTGTTAAAATTGTTCTCCATTTAGCAAGTATCAACAGACACAAAGTGGTCACTCAGCAGAGGCAGTTCTGCTGGGATTAAATACAGGAAGATGAAAGCCATGTGGCATTCTTCAATTTCTCCTTTCACAATCAGACCCTTGATATTTTCTTCAACAGGAAAACTGGCATTCCCTTTCCATGTAAACTGCTGACAATTGTATTTTACACCTGGTAAAACCAGAGCAAAATGGAAGGAAGAGAAGAAACAAAGACCAAAAACTTTTCTCAGCAACTACATCTCCACAGAATGAAGTATTTTCCTTTTTCCACTTCAGAGCAAACAGAATCCAGTAAACACATCCCAGCCTTGGTGGGAAATGCCCTCTCCTTGTTGGGCAATGGCTGCAGGACAGTGCCCACGGCAACTTCCCAGAGAGCAGCCATGAAACCAACACAGCCTGTGCAGCCTGGCCCTTCTGCCTGCAACCTCCCACTTTAAAAGTGACCCTAAAGCTTTTGGTAGTAGTAATTTGAAGATTAAAAACTACTAGTAGAGCTTCTCTGCCCCCTAACAACTGGTCTGCTCCCTTTCCTAGATACAGCTGGTATTTAGGGTTATAGCTATCCCTTCCTTTTGAAAAAAAACCCACCTGAGTAAAATGCTTAAAATGATTTTGATGACATCACCAAGGCAAAACACTATGAAGTTCTCTCTCTGGAATTTTTCCAGTTTGGCCATAGAAATTGCACCTATTTCAGCAGAAGCAGTCAAAGTTCCCTAAGGAATGAGGCGTAGCCAGTTGCACTCTAAGCAAAACTCCAAACATTCTTGGCAGCACCTGCCTGCCAGAGCACCTGGGCACTGTGGTGGGCATGGACAACCCAAGCACAGCCCATGTCAACCAGGGATACTGAACACCAGAGGAAAAATTATTTCTTACCTGAGCAATTAAAAGGAATTATTGGAGCTGTTTGTCCAGTTAAGAGGTTTGACTTTTATTCAAAGCAGCCATACCCCAGTTTTCTGGGTACCTTCTTTACCACTGAGCAACAAGGTTTAACTCTTGTCTCTCTCCTGAGGTTACTGCTGCAACTGTGGCTCTTCAAGCACAGCCTCATGCAAGCTACAGGCAGCAAAAATCCTACAGACATCAATGAGAATCCTGGTGTAGCACCAAGAAAATCTTGTGCATCAGTGCTGCAATTACCATAAAAGTCTTTTTTAAGGGAGAGAATGTTGGAAATGCTTTGAGCATTGAGAGTAATCAATTTTTTCCACCTTTCTGCTGGCATTTCAAACACCAGCCAGCTGTGTAACAGCACCAACTCAGCTGCAATTAGGAACACAGCAGAAAGCACCTTACCTCATCAGGCAAGCAATAGAGCAAGCAAGTCCTGGCTGGGAACAGAACCCAGTGCTTCCAAAGTTGGTGCACTGGGAATTTTGGTAACCTGCCTGCAGGGAAGTTTTTTCTGGCTCCATCAGTTAATGGTTCACCTCAGTCTTGAAGTTGCTATGTCCAAAACCAGAAAAGAACGTGGCTGAACTCATACCCCTCAGAAATCAACTGACAGCCAGTGAATACTGCCTACAGTCATACAAGACCAGTACACTATAGACAAAAACCCATGTGTCATCAGGGACACACCACGATGACACCAGCCAGGAAAGAGACTCCGGCCTTTCCTCCCCAGGATGACCTGGGAAAGCTGAGCTATCCCACTGCCAGCTGTGTTCTTGGACAGCAGGGCTCTGGAAGAACCCACAGCTCAAACCAGGAGCTGAGCTGAGGGCATCCGTGCTGCCAGAACAGCAGTGACCTCCTGTCCTCTCAAGGACTGGGGAACCTTCAGCACGCTACTCACCGCTCAGCTCTTCAGATGATGTTCTGCAGGCAGGGGAAAAGCACAGATTTTACCACAACAGGCATCTCAAAACATCCCAGACAGAGAGACAGGGATGCTCCAGAAGGTGAGATCATAGAACAGTTCACAGGGCATCCTGCTAGGAAATTCTGGCTGCTTCTAAACACTGCCCTGCCTTCAGTGTGTGCCACCACTCCCTACGCACAGGTTTTTCCATATTCCAAAACATACCTCTTGCTGTAGAGCATCTGCTATAATTACTGCCCACAATTAACCATATCACCTATATTTTTGTCTCCTGTGCTATGCCACCACTTTTAAAAGTGTACAAAATTACAGACTGAGCTGGGTTAGAATGAAGCTACTGCTGACAATTCTATGCCTCAAAGGAAGCGGTCAGCAAGAAAAGCAAGGGAACAATACAGTCTCCATGTTAGGAAAAGGAAAGAGGATGGCACAAAAGTAAGGCAGGAGAAATGTTAGACTTCCTCTTTCCTGCCTTTTTCTCTTTCCTATCATGAAGTTAAACCACATATTGACAAAGCAAATTAGGGAAAAAAGGCAGTTTCAACACTTGGGCAGCCAGGACAGTCACAGATTTCTAACACTTGGTAGAGGAGTCAGAAAAGTAAAAGGAATGTCCCTACACTCTTCCCTAGAGGCCTGTGCTGCCACCAGGATGCTGCATCCACCACAGCTTAGCCCTTTCCTCTGCTCCTAGGTATAGATTTTCTACTTTGGAAAAATTCCTTTATCGCTTTCAAAACTGGGAAACACTGAACACAGCAAGTTCAGATTTAGGTAAAGAGACCTCAATATCAAATCCTGCACTGTAAAGATATATAACCCATGCCACCCCTTTGCACTGCTAATCTGTGGAAATTCTACCACCATGCTTCACCCAGGCTAACTGGAAAGTGCATCCAACGTCCCCATGAGTTCTCATGAAAGTGTCAGTGATTAACGTAACCACAGGCACAAAACTGGAAACGGATAAAGAAAATTGTAGTTACCTGTAAGAAAACAAAATCTGAAACGTAACTGTGCTGAAGAAAAAAAAATTTTGCAAAGGTCCCGAGCTATTTTTTAATGTGAGATCCAAACTGTGACTTCCGAGTCTTTGTCTAACACAGACACACAAAGCAAGGCTTAGTCTTTTTCCGTAGCTACTCTGGGATTCTCTGGAAAAACAGCAATCACTCCAGATGGGTTGAAAATTTCCCTGTGCTACATTTGAGCATTTGGTTACAGTTTAGTCCCGGGTTTGTTGGTTGGGTAAAGTCTTAGTACCGTCTTCATGAAACACTGCTCGAGCTCCCAACTTCGCAGTCCGGGAAAGGGGCACGGCCCAAAGACTGTGGTTTTCTCCTTTTGAAAAGCGGTGTGCGCCGGGCTGCCTGAGCAGAGCTCTCCGGCAAGCGACGTCCCGGCACCGCCACCGTGCCCCCGGCAGACTCCCGGGCGATTCCCCGACCGCAGACGGCACCGAGGACACGGTGTCTTTCCCCAGCCCCCCAGGGCACCCCCGGACCGCCCGACCCGCCAGGGGCTCCGGGGCCACAGCGGGCGGCGCTTCCCTCCCCCGGCCCGGCCCAACCCAACCCAGCCCGGCCCGACCCACCTGGTCGGCGTCCCGGGGCCGCGCTGCCGCTCTCCGTGCCCCGGCGATGGGAAGACCCGGCTCAACTCGGCACACCCGGCTCAGCTCGGCGCTGCTCCCCAGCCGCGAGCGCTGAGCCCGGCCCGGGGCGGGGCCAGGGGCGGCCCGGGGCCGGTGCCCGCCCAGCACAGCGCTGAGAGGCCGGGAGGCGGTGAGCCGCCGCTGCCAGCGAGACGAGCGGGTCGGTGCCGCCCGCGGTGCTCCCCGTTCGGCCGGCAGCGGGATGAGCCCCGTCCCGAGGCGGCAGCTCCGGCGCTTCGCCTCCCGCGGGCGGCAGCGGGAGCTCGGCTGGAGGGCTCCGGGCGGCGGCGGAGGGACCAGCGGCGGAGGGACCGGCCGTCCCGTGGGGCTGTTCCGGTGGCGGCGGCCGAACCCGCCCGTGTCCGGGATCCCCGTGGGGTCGGGCGGGGCCGCGCTCGGGGCCGCGCGCGCGTTCCCGCCGTCGCCATGGACACAGCGCCGCCTGGCGGGGGCGCGCGCGGCCCGTGACCCCTGACCCCAGCGGGCCCCGCCCGTTCCGGCGCGCGCCCCCGCGTGTGGCGGCGCGCTCCCGGTACGGGCGCTCGGAGCCGCCGTCACTGCCATGTCGGCCGCCTTCAGGAAAGCCGCCAAGGCGCGGCAGCGCCCGCACCGCGAGCGGGCCCAGGTCGGTGATCCGGGTCGGGTCGGGCCCATCGCGGGGCCTTCCGCGCTCCCTCCCCGCGCTCTGTCCCCTCACGCTCCCCTCTCTCCCCTAGCCCGCCGCCCGGACGAAGCTGGGCCTGCTGGAGAAGAAGAAGGACTACCGGCTCCGAGCCCAGTGAGTACGGGCAGCGCTGGGGGGGCTCCCCGCGCCCACAGGGGTTCTCTGTGCTGTCCTCGAGCTCTGAGTATCGCTGGGAGAGAGTCGGCGCCTCACCAGGGGTGAGCACGGAGAAGATGCTGAACAACTCGTGATTGTTGCTTTTGTCCTCCCCAGTGACTACCACAAGAAGCAAAATGCTCTCAGGGCGCTGCAGAAGAAAGCTCTGGACAAGAACCCCGATGAGTTCTACTTCAAAATGATACGTGCAGAGCTCAAGGTGAGACCCTCCATTGCCTGCAAGCAGGATTATACTTTGTTGCTCTAAGTAACTTTTTCCCCCTCTACTTTATTTTGATTTAAATTTATGAATTATGAGATAAATGAGAAAAATTGGTTTGGTGCCTGTAGAAGGCTTTGAAGAAAATGAGGGATTATAGACAAAATTCTGTTAGTAATGCTCTCCAGGTGGGATGGGCTGTCTGTAAGTGCTGTGTTTGCCTGGTTGTAGGATGGAGTCCATGTAATAAAGCAGCCAAAGGATGAAATTACCCCGGAGCAGGTGAAACTGATGAGGACACAGGATATTAAATACATAGAAATGAAAAGAGTTGCGGAAGCCAAGGTAAGAACTCACATTTTTGGTGTTTTCTAGTTTGCTCAGAATTGTTTTTTTACTGTGTTGTTCTTAGTGTTGCCGCTGACTATTGTGTTTGTTCACTGAAATCTGATTTGTACAGTGCTAGAAAAGCCAAAGTGTCAGTGGAATGCTGGATCTAGAGCCTAAAGGTGTGATGATTATGAAAAATTATACTGTGCATTGTTACAAAATGCTGTGACTTTAATGTAAATTCCAATACATTATACATGCATTTCTGCTTAGCATGTTCATAGGGAAATCACAAAATCCCTAAGGTTGGAAGAGCACTCTCAGATCATGAAGTCCAGCTGTTCACCCAGCCACCACTGTGGTCACCAGTAACCTGTGTGTCCTCAGGTGCCACAGCCACATGCCTTGCGAACACTTCCAGGGATGGTGATTCCACCATTTCCCTGGGCAGCCTGTTCCAATGCCTGACTACCCTTTCAGGGCAGAAATTTTTCCTAGTACCAAACCTGAACCTCCTTCAGCTTAGCTTGAGGCTGTTCCCTCTTGTCCTGTCACAGAATCACAGAATTAACTATGTTGGAAAAGACCTTTGAGATCATCAGGTTCAACCTGTTATCAAACACCACCTTGTCAACCAGACCATGGCACTGAGCATCACATCTAGTATTTTTGTAAACACCTCCAGGGATGGTGACTCCCCCACCTCCTTGGGCAGCTCATTCATTCCAGTGCCCGGAGATTTTTTTTTTCCTAGTGTTCAGCCTAAATGTCCCCTGGCGCAGCTTAAGACTGTGACCTCTCGTTCTGTCAGTGGTTGCCTGGGAGAAGAGGCTGATCCCCACCTGGCTGCAACCTCTTTTCAGGGGGTTATAGAGTATGAGAAGGTCTCTCAGCTGAGGAGAATAATCTGAAGTGGGTTGTCAGAATATGGTAAGCAGGCAACCCACAGAAATACCATCCTCTTCTGAAGATGTATGCTCTGATGTTGATTCACAAAGCAGAATCAAATTATCACTGGGGATAAAAAAATCAAAGCCAGCTTTAAACTTCCCTTCATGCTTTTGCTAGTGGTTCCATGGCAATAATTTCCCTTTGCCATACAGAGAACTCAGTTTTGCAGGTGGGTAACAGCAGGAATCGCTGTGACCCTCTGTCTGGAAAGGCTGTGAAGACACGTCTTAAATACAGACTAGATGATAAAAGGAAGGAGGAGTTCAGCTCTTTGTAACCTCGAGGAATAGACAGAAATGTCCTCGGGGGAGGTTTCATTTGATTTTCCTCGCTCTGAGTTTGCCCGAACTTGGACTTTCCGCAGAAAATAGAGCGCTTGAAGGCAGAGCTCCACCTGCTGGATGCGGCGGGGAGCGGCCAGGGCCGGCACCTCTTCTTCGTGGACACCGAGCGGGAAGGTGAGGCTGGAACCGGGTCAGAACTTGTTAATGTGGACTGTCATAAAAGAAAAACACTTTTTTTCAGGAGTAACAATTGAGGTGCCCTAGAAATCCCTTTTGGTTACTAGCTGAGACATCACTTCTGCAGGATGTCTCTGCAGGATGTCTTCTGTGTTGCTGGGGCTCCTGTTGCGGACTGTAGCAACATGTTTGGAAGGTTTGCTTATCGAAGGAGTCTGCAGGAGTTTATTAAGAATTTTTTTAATGTGCAGTTCAGGAGTTTGATATTGCTGCTCACCTGGACACTGTTCCTGAGCTTGTGGATAGAGTGTACAACAGACCAACCATTGCAACGCTGCAGAGAGAGACAGTGAAGGGACCTACTGATCCTGTGCACCTGAAGGTACTGCTGCTGTTTGTCTTACAGGGTTCTTCATGGTTTAAGTCTTTTATATGACAAGCACTAAAAGGGATTAATTGCACCCTTGTGGAGGTGAATAAAATAGTTTTCTTAAAACTTTTATTAGTGACACAAGGCAGTAGTGGATGCCACTTAATCACCAAGTACCTGGAACATGCAGTCACATCTTCTCCTGGACTAACACTGAGTACTCTTTCAGTGCATCCCAGTCCACTGTGGATGGACCACCATAAGTTGTGATGTACAGGCCAGAAAAGAGTGATGTGGATCCAATTAGGCAGTGTTCCTGTAAAACAGATATTTCTCCTCTGTTAAGGAACATATAGCTATGGGACTATCATTTCATTACACTGCTGCAGTTTCAGGTGTAATTTTTTTCAGCATCCACTGTTAAGTCTCCTCTCACACTTCCCCAAAACCCCTTGCCCCCTGAATTAGGTATATAAGAAGAAGCTTATTCCAACACAGGTGTCTCTGTTGCAATGTTCCTGACCTTAGAGTATTTTTCAGTTTGGTTCTGAGCCCAAAGTGGCTTGAGATTGTCTCCTCACTTTCCTTCTTAAAGTCTCCCTTCTGACTTTCCTAATTTGAATTGTTTCATAATTCTTCAGCATGAATTGCTTATGCAATCAGCTTTGATTCTGATGTTTTAGTATCACAGCACTTCTGTCCTAGAAGTAGCTGCACTTAGCTTTACTGCTGTAGATTCTCCCTGGGTAATTCAGATCTGTTGGACAGTCCTCTGAGGATGAGCTGGTTGTGTACAAGGTAAAAATAGTTGTCTGAAAATTGCCGACTGGTAAATTTTTAACCTGTTTTTTTCTGACTCAGATGTCAGATAATAAACACCCTGTGGTTCCTTTCCTCCTGCCAGCTGTCTCAGTTTGACTTGTCAGTAAAGCAGTTGGACGAGTCGTACACTGACTAGTTTTCTCCTAAATGTCTGAGTCATATTTTAAGCATGTTGAGATCTGTCCTCCTTAATTTAATTACTTAAATCACACCTGCAGTAATACCGTTTCTGTGCTGGGAAAGCTATCCACTCTCATTAGGCAAACTTGACCCAACAAGTTGCATTTCGAGAGGCCTCTGCAGGCTCTGAGCGCTTCAGGAATTGGTCTCTGGTCTGTCCTTTTTTTTCTTTTCCCTCCTCTGGATAAAGTGGATTTTCATTAGGGAGTTAAATGCTCTTGCATTAGACATTGCAATTCAGAGGATTTAGACCATAGTGTCTTGTTCATCTCTGTCTTAAAACAGCTTTTTTTTTGTTTTACAGACATTAGCACAGCAGAGGAAGAACCAGTATGACCTCCTGAGGCAGCGCATCGAGAGAGAGAAGGCCATGTTTGTCATCTCACAGAAAATCCAGACACGGAAAGATCTTCTGGTGAGGGATTTGGTTCTGGTTCTCCAAGTCTGCTCTGTTAAGGTCGTTAGGTGTGGTATTGAGTGTGTTGTATATGTTGTATTTGTTACTTCATTCTGGTTTTATAGTGACGTCTCCAGATAGCTCCTAAAGATAAGTAATCCTCTTTTAGTACAGAAAAAGCAAAGAGGTGAAGCATTCCAGTAAATTATATCTGCTAGTCCTTGTCAGGAAGGACAAAGACTCAGCTGTAAAATGGTGCTCACAAGTCTTCTCCAAAACAGTGTTGCTAGAAGTCAGAGGTAGTCTGAAGCAGGGAACCATTTCTGTAAGTTCTGAGAAGGTCTTACAAATCCAGATGGCCACAGAAATTACTTATCTCAATGGGATTCCTGTTCTCTGGTGTTTGTGAGCAAAGCAGATTGTGCCTGACAGCCTGAAGGGGAGAAGGGCAGATAAAATTATAATCCCCACCTAAACACTGCAAAGTGACCATATTTTGTTCATGATCAGACAGAGACTCTGATTTGTGTGGGTGTGGGTTTTTCTCCTTCTCGCACAGCAGCAAATATTTGTACTTGTTCTTTTTTTGCAGGACAAAACTCATAAAGTAAAGGTGAAGAAAGAAACAACGACTGGTCCAGCTATTTACAAATTCAAGTTTCAGCGGAAACGTTAGCCATTATTTCATTGAATAATTGTTATAGTCTTTGCTCAGAAAGGAGGAGCCATATCCCTTGGAGAAGGGGTGCTGCCAGCCTGCTTTTGACTGCAGCTCAGCACTTTGTTCAAACAAATGACTGTGGGCCTGTGGCAGCCATCAGTGTGTTTCATCTAATTAATTAATAAATCAGAGTTTGTTCTCTTGATATGTATGGTGGGAAGCCATGAGATTTGCCTGAGTGTCCTGGTAAGATGCACCATAAACCATGAACAGTCAAGGTCATAGGGGAATGTTGAGGAGGCACAGCCCAGGGACAGAAAAGTTACTTAGGGATTGTCAGCTCTTGGGCTGAGTAGGACCTGTCCTAACCCACAAGAGTGGAAGTCAGCTTTTCCAGCTGTCTTTTCAAGCAGGTTGAGAGGTGAATTACTCTCCAGTCATTTCCCCAGCATCCCCTAGTCCCTCTCATTTTTCTATTTGCACTATTCCATTGTGTGCTTTTCCTCCAGAGCTGCTTCAGCTCAAACTGAGGCAGTGCCAAAATTCTGTGCAGGGAGAGACAATGCAGCCTCAGCCAAGTGTGGGACAAGGGTTTGTCTTGTGGGTCTTCCTTGGGCTGGTTGCATTGCCAGGGCTGGGGGATGTGCAGTCACATCCTGAGTGTCCTGGAGCAGCCCAGGCACGTTTGGAGAAGCCTCTGGGAACATTCCTTTTCTTATCTCTCTCCATCATCCTGTCGCTGCCAGCAATACGCACATGGTCTGCAAGGGGGGGAATTAAAAAAAAAAAAAAGATGCTCTTCTCAGGCCCTACCTCCTTTGAAGCTTTTCCAGCACCTCGGTGACGAAACGCGATGTTCTTACGTGCTTAAACGCAGCTTCAGACCTTGTTCCTGCAGTCGCAAAGATAAATGTGAGGGTGAATTTTTCAGGGGAGCATCCACGGGGTCTGCAAAATCCGGAGTGTGCGGGTTCTGTAAGGGCTGTAAAGCGCCGGGTGAGCGTGACGGGAAAACAAAGCCTCGAGTGTGAGAACGGTTCGGGTCGCTCGAGCGAAAGGAAAGCAAAGCCGCGCGTGTGAAGACACTTCGGTTCGCTCGAGGGAAAGGGAAACATAGCTCCGAGTGTGGAGAACGGTTGGGTTGGTTTCGGTTCGGTTCTCCCGAGCCAAAGCCGCGCAGCCTTTCCCCTTTCCGGCTGAGCAGCCGCAGTGCCGGGCCGGGCCGGCAGGGGGCAGCCGTGCCGCGCGGCCGGAGCGGGGCCATGTCCCCGTATCCATCCCGGGTGTCTGGGGACATTCCCGTGGTGTCACCCCTGCGTCCCCGCTGTCTGCGAAGGGAAGTCTCTTTTAGGCTGAGATTTAAGTAGATAAACATTTAATCCTTGCCCTTGGTTAATTTACCTGCGTCGAGAGTGTTGCTGAAAAGGATGGGAAAGGAAAGCAGTGGTTCTGCTGGGAGACCCTCAAGGAATTCTGTAGCAGGAATCAAAAAGCAACAACCTGGCCAGGCCCAGAATTTGCCTTGTCCACCTCTGTCCCACTGCAGAGCAAGTGCCCTATTCCTTGAGGAAAGGCATCTCTTCCCAGTTTGGAGCGAGGTACTATGGGATGCAGCAGGCAATCGTAAGACTTTCTTTGAGCAGTCACTATTTGAGGGCCACTCTGCTTCTCCTGGGGGTGCTGGTGTCCACTGGCTGAGACCAGCCAGGACACACAGTCTCGTGATCACAATGTGGGGTCTGGGTAGCAAAAGTTGTGCCTGTTCTGACTTATTTTTCCCTGGGAAGCCATGAAGGTCTTACCAAAGGGAAACCAGAGTGCTGTTACTCTGTAGTGGTCACACTGAGCAGGCTTCTTGCTGGACTCTGATCTCCAAAGCCTGGGTACAAATCTCACAGCCTGTGGAGTGGTTTATCATCTTATGGCCATAACAGACTAAAAGGATGTGCCAGCTCTTATGCACAAACATTTTTCACCTATTCCTGCCTGCAATGGTGAAGGATTTGGTGGGTTCTAACTCTGAACTTTTACCTTAGCACACAGGGCTGACTCACACCTGCTGCCCTGCAGAGTTCCCAATGGCATCCAGGAAAAATATCCACACCTTCTCAAAGACCATGCTCTTTGACTCCCACAGCCTTTATCTTGGTATCCTCATCCTAAAGCACTGAAATATTTCTGCAAGGGTCTGGAAAGAGCAAATACCTTATAACTGAATCAAAAACCCCAGCCCACTGAGCCACAGCACAGGATTTAAAGTGAGACATGGATGGGATCTGCCATCCTCTAGCTGGGCCCTCGTGGGGAAGGACAGCGAGAAAATGCCCACAGCTATTTTTTATTTGTGATAATTATAACATCAAAAGCTGAACCAACAGGTTCTTTAGCAAGGAGATTCCCTGCAGCTCGAAAGATACAGATATCAAAATACCCCACAGATTCACAGTTCGGGTTTTAGTTGACTCAATAATATTGTGCCATATAATAACTTCATGTAATTCCCTGTTCAAGTCCTCAAGAACTCAATTCATAATGACTGTCTATAAACATGAATAGCAGACTACACTTGCAGGGTTATCTCTAGGCAGCTGCAATAAGATATTTACTAGCAGGAGAACCATCAGCAGCCCTTAGGCTTCTCAGCTGCTTTCCTGTAGGTCCCATTTTCCAAGCCTGAACCAGACTGGGGAGCACAGCAGGGTCCCTGGGGCATGGCAGCAGAAGTTGACATGCCTGGGGAGGCTCTGGACCCCCCCAGGACAGTCACTGTGAGGTCTCCATCAGAGGCCATGTACTGTGGCACCCCCAGAGCCTCTGGAGGCTCCCCAGGCTGTGCTCTTTCCACAAAGGAGAGCAGGGAGGCTGGATCCCACCCATCCCACTGCTCACAGATGTGCCCTGCTTGTTACCATCTGCTTTCCAGGAGTCCTCTGCTGGATCTCACCCATCCCACTGCTCACCCACCAGGTGCTGCCTCTCCAGGGTCACCAGTGGGACTGGGGACTGGGCACAGATGTCTCCAGCTGCCCTGGCCCTGCTGCTCCCTAGGACCCCACAGCCAGGTTCAGCTGAGGTGTCTTGCCCGAGGGCACCGAGAAGAAAAGGGTGGTGAAGTTCCTCCACTCAAGCCTGAGCAGCTTCACAGCAGGGAGTTGAAAGAGCAGAATGTAAATCAGGAATGACTAATTGCCGCTCAGCATGGCTGTCCTAAACCTCTCTGTTCCACAGATCCTTGGCCACCTGGACCTTTCCCCACCTGATTAGGAGCAACACAGGGCTGCTGATGTGTGGGAAGGGCCTGGGTACAGGATGCTGTCCCCACGCTTGGACACAGCCATCCATTTCCCTCCAAACAAAATGTTCCCCTCCAAATTCCATTACAGAAAGTTTCAAATAAATAAATACCTGCTGCTGCTTCTATTGGGAGATACCAGGCATCAAGAGTGGACCCAGGGCTGGGCAAGGTGAAAGCAGCAAACATTTGCTCTGTGGTCTCACAGTTCATCACCTGGAGCCGTTAGTGCCTCGAGAGAACCCAGGTGAGCAGCATTGCTTCAAGCAGGCAGGAGCCCATTATTTAGTGAGAAGCTATTCCCAGGATGGCCCTGGCTTGGCAGACCTAAAGCCTGCAATAGTGAATTAGTGCGTATAGATCATCATTTACTGAAACGCAAGCCCCGATGCACCTTTCTAGGGAAGCACTAATTTATTATGCATTGTTATTAGCTGCAGCAGGGCCTTCATTAGAGCTGGAGTTAAGGTCTGTTTTGGCTGCCTCATCAGCATCAGTGAACTGCGTCCCTGCGAGGTTTGATACAATTTAATTAACCTAATTAAAAGCTCTGATTGCAGAGATGATTGGGGTAGAGCCAGCAGCAACTGCATATTTATAACGAGCTAGAAGGTGTGGGACTGGAGCCAAATGATATGCATCTCTAATGAGCTGGTGCTATTGAAGTGTGGATTTGGAACACTAACATTTATTTTTGGCAACAATGGCCAGTTTATCTTCATGATAGAAATGATCACGGGTTGATTGGGTGTATCAGGGAGCTCAGTACTGTGCTCCCTGCCCTTCTCCAGACCATGGGCAGGCACACACGAGCACTCACAGCCTCCTTGCTCCTCACTGATCTGCCCCCCATGCTGCCAACACCTTCCCCTGTGGGCACAGCACCCACAGCCCTGCGGGGAACACAGCAGGGACAGCAGGCACCAGCCTCACAGGGCAGTCCCAGACAAGCCTGGAAGATGCCAGCAAGTTTCCCTTCCCCAGCCACCACTTCCTCCAGCCCTCCCATGCCACCTTCACTCTCTCCCAGCCCTCCTGCCCCATAGCCAGGTTGGGCTCCTGGTGCAGGTCACCTACCTCCGTTACTCCTGCAGGCATCAAATACTTCACGCCCTGATCTGCTGGGCACCACAAGTGCTCAGGTGACACAAAGCAGCCTGGAGCAGAGATCTGCCTGTGCCACAGCACCAGGGCTCCAGGACTGCTGCTGCCTGGGCTGGGGAGCATCAGTACCTGCCCCTGGCTTACCCAGCCCCTCAACACCCACCAGCTGTGTCAGAACATGTGGGTTCCTGGCAGCCGAGGTCAGGGAATCCCCATTTCTGTGCTGCAGCAGCTGTCAGCTCAGTAGTGCCCCTTCTCTCTCCACGTTTAAAAGCTACAGGGTGCTATGAGGAGTTTGGGCTCCAGTGCACCCAGCAGCAGCAGCGGGACATCCCAGGCATTCCCAGCAGCCAAGGAATAGCAGCAAGTCTGCTGAGCCACTTGGAAAATTTGATCCATGCTAATTATGCTGAAAAAAGCTCTTCTGATAATGAGTATGAAATGGAAGCGTAGCTAATACTCATCTCTGAGTGCCATTAATCTTTAAAACTGGAACAATAAGTGAAAACACTGCAGGGCATGTGAAGCAAGGTGTGATTCACATCTGCTCCTCCATGGCCATCTGATTTATTGGCACAAGGCAACTTTCCTGCACTGTTTCAACAGAGCTGCATTACATAACACCATGGACTGCCTTGCTCTGCTTGCCTTTCCAAAGTATCTCCTCAGAGTTTTTAATGATCTCCTGTCCTTTTCTGGGACATCTCAGGAGCACAGGAGACGAGTCCTCCAAAGCCACGACTCCCTCCCAGGTCTTGGCCTCTCCAGAGGTGCTCCTTTCCTCCCAGCCATGACACCCCCTGTAGCAGCAGGGTCACAGTTCTGCAGCCTAGGTGTGCAGGTGGGGCAGGGCAGGAGAGACTCCCAGAGCCCAGACTGCTCTGTGCAGACAAGGAGGATGAAAACAGGGGGATGGAGGCTCCCTTTCCATCCCTACTGGGACAGTTGCTTGCAGGTGCACCCCTCAGCAGCACTAGGGGTACCTGTCCTCTCCCTGCACTGCAAAGACACTCTGTTCCTAAGCCAAAGCTCCCCAGGACCTCTGCCACTCAGACAGATGCATCTGTCTCACCTTTGATGCCTTTTATTTTCAAATAGCTCTCTCTGGGACTTACTATCTTTTATTTAAATTGTGGATTTGCTGAAGTGACCTTTCAGCTGGCTCTGAGGAGGGATGGGTAGCTGCTTCCTACTGCAGTCCCGGGAACACTGCCGACCCTGTGGCTTTGAACAAGTTCAAAGCATCACTTGCCTTTTGGCCATGCCCCTCAATAGTGCCTTTGCATGGATTTTTCTCCCACACTCCTGAAGAGACATAATCAGAGATATTTCCCCTCATGGGCTCTTTAATATTTACAATGACTTTGTGAATAGATAATATATTCCACCTTTTTTTTTTAGCCTTTTAAAAGCACATGCTCCTTGTGCAGTTGGAGGAAGCAGTGGATGCTGTGTGCCTTTGAGGCTGGGAGGACAAATAGATCTAGGGGAGATGGAGATTGCTCTGAGCCATGCTCCTGCCTGCCCATAGCTCCTGGCAGTGTCCTGGGGCAGCCACAGACCTGGGGTGGCCCTGCTCAGCCCCACATCTCCACTGCAAAACTCCTTAGAACCTTCCTCCCACTACTGACTAAGCCCAAAGCTCATCTCAGTAACTGGAAGACAATCCAAATGCAAAACAAAATGCCTCTAAAAACTGTCCCATAGATTGCCAAGCATCTTATAAAGCCTGGCCACGGGCTTAAGTATATCAAAATCATGTGGATGCTTTTTGTCAAAATCATTCTAAACCAGGCAGGCAGCAAGCAGCTTACAACCCAGAAGTGTCATAGATGCACTTGTGAATGCTTGTCCATAATTTTGTTTATTCCAGTCTGCAAGTCCAGGAGGGACTGTCAGATCCTGTGTTCTCTGTGCTGCCATCGACTGCACTTCACCCAGAGAGCCAACATCAAGTCCAGCAGCTCCAGCTGGGTTTTGGTTTGTCAGTCTTGAGGAGGCTGAGCCACAGTAGCCTCAGGAAGGAGGGCTCCTGTGGCAGAGAAGTGCTGAGGGGAAAGATGCCTTGGTGTTCCCAAGAGCTAAACTGAGATCTCTGGGGCAGAGGAAGGCAGGAACTCTACGATCCTTGGCATTTTCACTTGGACATAAACTTCCTCCTTGCCTCAGACCTGGAGAACATAGAAACTACAGACAGATGTGAGCAGAGCAGAGCCAGAAATGTCAATGGAAGCTCCAGGGTACCTGCTCCTCAGCACTGCATGTGGGGTGAGAGGCCCCTGAGCAAGGTGCAACCTCCTGCTGCAACAAAATACATCAGGCCAAATGTTTTTAGGGCAACAATCCTTCCTGACCTGCAGAGATGACAGGGCTGGTGCTGAGGCTGAGGCTCAGGGGCTGTCCCCAGGCTGGGGGGCTGGCCTGAGGTAGCCCCTGAGGTGGGCTAGGCGTGGTAAGGCTGGTAAGGCACACAGCTATGCAGAGGGGCACATTTTTTTCGGTCCTTGTTGCCCTAACAAACAAATTTCCTGGGATACAGACAATAATGTTTTTATGAGACTCTAAATTCTAAACTGAAATGCTCTTTGTAGTGGACTAATAGCCAACACGTGTCCCTTCATCTCATGCTGAACTTTTGTGGTCCTACAGGGGTAAAAAAGGCCCTGGTGAACATTTACACTGAGCACTTTGTTCTCACAGATTTGTAGAGCAAAGAGAATAATGTATTGAGACTCTCAACCCATGCCAGTTTGGCTTCATTTGTCCTTCTGAACTTGCCCTGAGAGATAATGTTTCCTTCTAATCTGCTGCCGTCCACCTACAGCAGGGACCCAGTGAATAATTCTCCCAAACAAGCCTTTATTCTTAAAACACTGCCTGGCCCTAACCCTTTCTCTCCCTTACAGAGTAATTGTTGTGTTCATTGCATGCTAATAGCCTGTGCTGTGCTCCAGCCCACACTGGCTGTGGCCACACAAACGGGGTTCAGGCTGTGCTGCTTTCAGATAATGCTGCTCTTTTGGCATTATTTGAAAGAATGTGCCAGGCCTCTGAGCACCAGGCATGCTCTCTCCCAGCCTGCCTGCCCCAGAGCACGAGCCAGGTGCAGAGGCTTCACAGAAACCAGCGCATCTTCCAAGGAAGGAGTGAACCTTTTCTCTCCACACATGATAATAAATGACTGGTACCCTCCTATAGGAAGGAGACATGAGGAAGAGGAAACAAGGCTCTTAAGTCTCTGGTTAATGAGATAAATATTTTTTATTATTTTCTGTTCAGGTGCTTATGTCACCATTTCACAATGATATTTTAATAAGCCTTTGTAAGCTCTACAAATTGCCCTTTATATCTGCAGGAGAAGGGAAGCTCCAGAGGATGAGCAATGTGTACATTGAATACACAAGAAACCCCTTATCTAGCCTGCTCCTGGAAATCACTCTCTAGACACATCTGGGATGGATGCCCCTCTGAAAACACCCAAGGGAGAGGTATTAGTAATTTTAGTGGTGGCTTCATGGTGCCTTTCAAATGGGACAAAGCTAAGCCGAGGTCAGACCCCATGGCCAGGGACTGACAGGCAGCTTTGTTCCTTTGTTCCTAACCCCGCTCCGGAGCTTAAGAAACGGCCAAGGGTCACTCTCTGATACCTCCCAGAAGGCTGCAGAGATAAAAGCCTTCAGACACTACTGCTCTAAACCTTGGAGTTGGCTGATGCAGTGTTCCTGTGTGAAGGGGAGGCTGCAGCAGCTGTGCCAAGTGATGGGTTTGTTTGCCCTGACACCTGTCTGGCTGTGGGTGTCACAGGGCACATGCCAATGCTCAGGTGTGGCACAGGGGGAACACCCACCGGTGCAGGTGAGCTCACACGTGTGCATGTGAGTGCTCAGGAGCACACATGCACAGGTATGTGTGCTGAGTGCAGTCTGTGTGGGCTGCTCCCAAACCAGCCCCTGCATGGCAGGGGGGTTTCTCCCCAGGAAATGTAAGGAAAAACCTCTTTCACGTGCAGGTTCACACATGAGCGTGTATATGCAAAACCAGGCAAGCATCTGCTGTGCACATTCACCCCCAGTGTGGGGACAAACCCCACACAGCTCACAGCAGCAAAGAAACCAAAAAGGCACCAGGAGAGGCTTGGCTTCTACAACCTGTGCTCAGGACTATGCACTGCAGCCCCTACACAGCCCCAAACCCTTCTCCCATCCCCGTGGCTCAGCCCCTGCCCTGTTCCCAGGGCCCCTGAACTCACAGCTGCCCAGCCAGAGTGCAGTGTGTTCTGAGAGAGCAGAAAACCTAAGCAGGAACGGCAGTATCCTTTGTGTATCCTGAGCCTGGGCTGCTGCCAAAATTCCTCTGCACCCACTGCCTCTATTAAATGCGTCAATCATTTCTTGGCAATCCAAGCCCCAGAGAAGAGTTGAGAGGCAACTCCAGGCAGTTCAGTTGCTTTCATTAAAAGGCTAAAATAAATGCTGAGCAGGAGCTGGGAGCAGGACTGAGCTCTGTCTGCACAGAGAGCAGGGCTGCCAAACCTGCCCTGCTGAGGAAGAGTAAGCGGCAGTAGACAAGAGACCTTCCCATGGTCACAGGCTCTGTCAGCCTGTGAAATCCCCACAAGGACCACTGCTCAAGGACAGCTGCAGATCCTTGCATGTGGATCTCAGTCTTGTTGGGTGACTGGGAAAGCAGAGGGGGAGCATCAAGGTGCAGGGGATGCAGCAGTGCCCCTGCACAGCCACGCTGGTACAGGTGGTCAGGGGCTGGGGTGATCATCTGGCACCACATCCCTGGGACAGCAGCCACTTGCCAAAAGGTGCTGCCTACAGCACAGCCACCAGCTCCTGCCAGCCAGCACAGGGCTGGAGCGGAGCTGGGACCCACCTCTGGAGGTGAACCCTAGGGACAGCCTGGGGAGTTCAGTTCCCCACCCTCCAACAGCTGCAGTGGCCACTGTGCTGGGTGGGAAGGTGCCCTTGCTGCAGGCTGGCACCTGGGCTACTGTGGCAGGGCCAGCAGTGCTGGCACCAGGGAGCAGCAGGGCTCTTGGAAATAGAACAGGAAAGTCCAGGTGACTCAAATATTCCTGGCACAGGGTTAGGTGCCAGCTGAGCACAGCTAGAGAGAGGAGGACAAACAGGCAGGGATCCATTGGAGGAGTCTAGGCAGAGAACTGCAGAGCTCACGAGTGGGGATGAGGGGCCTGGGGACACCATCAGAAGTGGTCACTGGAGGAAGGCAGGAGGGGGCCAGGCCACCAGGTGGTGGGTCCAGGGATGGTGAGATGACACACTGTGCATGGACACTAGTGTCTTGAGAGGCTGCCCCCTGCCAGGAGCTGCTCTGCTTGGACCACTGTGCCTGCTTGGCCATATCCACAGGCCTTCTGAGAGTCCCTGCCTGCCTGTACCACTCCCATTCAAGCATCTCTGTGTCCTCGCCTGCTGCTCTGTTCCTTCCCTTTGCCTATTCATGCAGTTGCTTTGATCTGCACTCCAGGGTCTTGGTGTTAAAAATTAATGTTTCATGGATGTTGCTGCCCATGGCTTGAAAAAGGGCTTTTTTCCCCCCAGGTGGTGGCTCACACCAGCTCCTGAAGGACTGTTGTGCTCCAAGTTAAAAAGGCAGGCCAAAACATCTTTGTGTTCCTCATGCCTTGGTTTAGGGCAGGATGGGACCTGTTCCTGCCCCACAGAGCTGTTCTGGAGGGGAAAGCTGGGACTGCACGGTGGTGCCCAGGCCATCCCAGCAGGCTCTGCCAGTCCCCAGAGCAGCCCTGCCCTCCTGCCTGGGCCCCACCAGCCCTGCCTGCTCCACCAGGGCTCACCTCTGCTGCTGCCTCTTTGTTGGTGAGAAATGGGCTGTGGGCTCGTTCCCCTGAGATGAGCAGCAGGGCCAGTGCCAGGTGGGGTGTCCCATGCCCTCTATGCCCTCTCCAAGGGGCTTTCTCGCCAGGGTTCTCTACCTGGGGAGGGCGGAGACCGCTGGCTCTCTGAGCTGATGACAGAGAGGTGAGAACAGCAGCGATTTCCGCAGCACCCCTGTCTCCCCTCACTGACAGTCTTGACCAGGCTTTGCTGCTGGTGCCAGGGGCTGGCAGGGGCCCTGTCCCATCTCTCTGGCCTCTCTCCATTTGGGAAGCTGCTCAGGCTCTGAGCTGAGGGCAGGTTTGCTGCCTGGAGCGAGCACAGCCTGGGAACGGTCCCTCTCTGTCCTGCTGGGTGTTTTGGGAGGGAAGGGATGCAGCGCCCCGGGCAGCAGAGTGGGTGCAGCAGGAAGTCGGGCTTGCCAAGCTGGGTGTGTAGCATGTGGGGATGCTAGTCTGGGCTCCCAAAGCATTTTCCAAACACTTTAATTATAGTGATTTATATGGCAAAAGTGTGGGGGCGAGAGCTTGGGAAAGGCATTAACAGGTTTGTTCTGAGGGCTCTAATCAGAGGTAGGCGATGGGGAGAGGGAGGGGACAGCACTGGGGCTGTACCTTGAACTGCGGCTTCAGGACAGGTTTGAAGGATGCAAAACTTCCCAACTGTGCCAGGGATGTGCTGACAGTATCCCTGAGGCTTTTAGTGCTCCTCTGGGAACAGCCCTGGCATCAGGAGCATCACCAGATGTCCTGTGCCTGTCCCTGGTGCTGCTCCCCTGCCCAGGACTGTGGCACTAGGGTTCCTGTCCCAACACCCATCAGGCTCTGCCCAGCTCTGCCCAGCCCCAGCACCACCTGTGCATCACCTGTAGGGGCACAGCAGGTACGAGGTCCCAGGTGAACATGGCACACAAATGTCTTCACTGCAGTCACCAGAAAATTATCAGGAATTGAACAGCAACTCCTCAGTGTTCTTGTTGGTGTTATCTTGAAAATTAATAACCTTGTCTGGTTTTGTTTTGCAGAACGTTGTCCTCAAATCCCCACCGTGCACACATACAGCTCCCTGCAGCCCCAGCAGATGAAGAGACCCCCTGGCTCTGCACAGAGACAGCAGCTCCCCAAGCCCAGGAGCTCAGCAGGCAGGGGAACATCTGAAATCTCAGCCCTCTCCAAGCCTGGCTTGCTCCAAGGGAACCTTCACTCCTACAGAGTCCTGATTGCACTGGAGAAAGTGAGAGAATGCTGGGCTGCTGTCAGGCTGGTGGCACCAGGCTGGCCACAGGCACCGTGTGGGGCTGCTGAGCCTAGCCAGGGGATGTGGCAGTGGCTCTGACCCTTCTGAGCCACCGCGCGATGCAGCCCTGGCAGCGTGGCTGCAGCACATGTCACCACTGCTGCAATCCTACTTTTGGGCCTGTTTTCTGATAAATAACCTTTCCCCCTCCTTTTTGACAGTGATGTTTATTGATGCCTGACATCCCTCACAGCCAGGTCTGGCCTCAGAGAGCCATGGCCGTAGAGCAGGGGGAGAGGCAGCTCTGCTTCTCTCAGATGCCCACAGCCTCCCTAAAGCACACGCTTCCAGACGTGTCAGGGTGGGTGCTGGCTGAGTCTCCTGGTGGGAACAGAGTGAAAATAGTGCTTTAAATACCTTGGCCCTGGGGGGCTGCTCCTGTCAATGACAGCCGTGCTGGGCAGCCCTGCCTTGGCTCCTGCCCCGCTCTCCCAGGAGAGCTTCACCAGAGGATTGACCAGAGCCTCACACCCCAACTGCTGCCCAGGGCACACAGACCCCTCTGCACTACCTGGGGATAATTTGCTGATACAGGGATAAGCAAGCACTGCTCACGTTATCACTTAATTGAATCCAATTGATTGAGAAGCTAAAAGCAGCCTTGGCTTGGAGCACTGCAGAGGGTGCTGGGGAGCAGAGCAGAGTGTGAACCCTTAAAAGCATAGGCATCAAGGGCAGACACAGCCTGGCTCTCCTAAAGTGTCTCACATTTGATGACGAGCAGGAACCAGCAGCAGGGCAGTTCCAGGGGATTTTATTTCATACTTCAAGTCTGCACAACCAATCTCTTATTCTTGCCCTCCTGCCCTCAGTGGGTAGACTGCGCTCCCACAGAGATTTCAGGGGAAGGAAGTGTGCATCTGCAGGGCGATGTGGGGGCAGCCTGGCTCTTAAGTGGTCTAACCACAAGCCCACACTGCTGGGAACAGAGCCCAAAGGACCTGGTGCCCAAACACAAGCTGCTGTGTGTGAGCAGCTGCACCCTGGGCTGCCTGGGAACCTGCATCCCCCAAGCAGTGCTGGGGAGGGGAAGATCCAGCAGCAGCCCTGTCACAGCCGTGCCCTAGGAGGGAAGTGGGACAGGCACTGAGGTCCCTCCAGGTGTAGGAAAAAGGGAGGGAAGCAATTGGCAGCTGCACCTTTGCCCATGGCTGAGCTGAAAAGTCCCTGGATGCAGCTGGCATGCAACACTGTCTTAGGCTGCTGGGGCATCTCCACACCAAATAACAGCATGAGCTCCACAAACTGCTTTTCTGCTGTGATCCTGACCATGGGATATCACAGGGGTCAAGCATCTCTCCTGGGACTCTGTTTACAATGCCCCTGCCCAGACGTGCTCAGTCTTGGCTCACCTTGCACTGGGTCTTTCTGATTTGATTGCATTTTCTAGGAATTCAAGACTGGCATCCCCTGCAAAAGGCAGTGCATACTTTATTAACTGTGCTGCTATCTTGTCCACTAATTAAAATCAAATTATATCTGATGCACACAACATACTTTGCAGTGAAAGAAACCTCCTTTCCCAGCCTGCTCTCTGAAGCAATTTATTTAGCCCACTGAGCCGAAAAGAGTACAGCCCTGCAAAGACCCCAGGGATGCTGAGGACCCAGCTGGCTGGAACTTCTCCTGAGCTCACCTTTTTGGTTTCATTCCAGGCTGGAGCCAGGATTCCCAGGGCTGAGAGAAGGGAAAAGTGATCCCAAGGGAGCTGAGCCCAGCTGAGGGCACAAAATGCAGTTCATGGGAAAGTGAGCAGCAGAGTCAGGGCTGCCCTGGGCTCCATTTGGGGTCCATCTGTCTCCTCTGCCATGGGCCTGGGCACCACACGTGCCACCAGCAGGTTTGGCTGCCTGGGGAGCAGGAGAGGATGAATTTCCTCAGAGTGATCCAGTCCCTGTGTGAGGGCACAGCGTGAAGGACACGAGCCCAGGGCAGCCCCCTCACGAGAAGGTCTCAGCAGGCACTGCCAGCCCTCCAGCAGCACTGCAGGATTCATTCACCCACAGATGCCTCAGACCCCTCAGCTCAGGCAGGGCCTGCACAGATCCTGTCCCTCTGCCCCGCAGCACTGCCAGATCCTTTTGCCCACATGCACTAAATGCAGGTTCTGGGTCCCCAGAAAACAGCATGGAGAAGGTCACATAGTGAAGAGGCTCAGGAGAGAGGGGCCAGCCTCTGTCCTGGGTCTCCTCAGTGAAGCCACTGCTCTCAGATTTTTTTCCTTAGGGAAAGGGTAGAGTTTCTCCAAAAAGACAAGACTTCCCCCGTGGTCCTTGTGCTGGTGCTGGCAGGAGCCATGTTTGGAGTAATACATCATCAGTGGAAGGTACCTAATGATGTATTGCCCTAATACATCACCATGGCAACAGTGTTCTAATGATGCATTATTCTAATGTGCTACCCAAGTGCCCATTGCTCTGGATGATGTATGGTCAGGGGGGCTGTGCTCTGCCAAGCCCAGATGCAGCAAAGCTCTGCTGACTGCCAAGCACCTTCAGGAGTGTTGCATGGGATGCAGTGGCTGTTTGCTCCCTCCTTTGTGGGCAGAGGTTTTACCTTGCCTCCCAAGGATGGGGGAGCTCCCAAACTTGGGGCACATCACAGATCTCTGGCAGCTACCACGGCTGTTGTCCCTTCCCTCCCCTCCCCACAGCCAAGCCACAGTGTCACTTGTGGAGCTCTGAAAGACAATTTTAAAAGCATTCCTTCCCCGGCATTTGGAAAATCCAGAAGGGGAAGTGACAGGCTGGTTTGTGCATTTCTCCAGCCCCTTCCAAGGTATTAAGGCCACACAGTGCTCTGAGTTTGATCATTAACAATGAAAATACCAGCTGGAATTCTCCTGCTGCCTGTGACAGGGACAGCATTGTTTCCAATTCACACTATCTTTTTGACCATTCAAATGCCATTAATTCAGTCACCCAATGCGTAGGACAGTTATCTGAAATGGTTTCCCAAACAGCTTAGTGACTATAGAGCAACAATTCATGGCATTGCTTGGGGACATCTGTGCAAAGCAACGCTCAGTAAAGAGCTCGTGGCCAGCTGAATGCTCCCTGTGTGGAGCTCAGATTCCAGAGAGGAGCAGGGAAGCTGGCAGACACAGAGACTGAATGAATGGCAGGAGAAATCATTTCATCTATGCAAATCCATGCCAAGCTCTCAGTGCAGCTGCCGTTGGTGGGGAGCTCTGCCCCTCTGGACTGACATGGAAGAAGATTTTGTTGTGCACTGAGACTCTCTCTCTACCAGACCAGCAGGGACTGCAGCAGGCACACCACAGCCCTGGTTGGAAGTGTGGGTGTAGTGATGCTGCCTTTGCAAGGCTCCTGTGCTGCACCTGGGCACATTCCAATCACCTCTCAATGTTTCAGCAGTGACAAATTACAGGATCTTCAGCAGAAAAAAAAAAGTGAAACAGAGTGCACAAAAAAGGAATGATTGTATTATCAATAATGTTTCCAGTAGCTGATGGATGAGGACACCCAAATGATTTTTAAGATTTCAGTAGAAACCCTCCAAATGGCAGCACAAAGGCAAAATGTGAATTAACCCAGGGTCTCCTGAGAAAATGCTCCAGGGATGAGTGCAGCCATGCCAGACATGGGCCAAATGTGTGCTCAGCATCGTGTAACATCTAACAGCACATGAGGCAGGATCTTTTCCTTGTTCCTGCAGAGACAGGAGTGATCCTGAGCATTCCAAGAGGGATGAACACACTGCTCAGACACACTGCTCAGTGGGAGTCTTGCTGCCCTTTTCCTTCCCAGGGCTCAGTGCAAATGCTTCCTAAACAGCCCTGGGAACAATCAGCTTATTGAAAGCTGCCCTAAAAGCCCTCTGCTTTCACTAACATAAAGGAAAAGATCACCTCCTAATTCTTTGGGGAACTGAATTCACAGAACAGGCATCCTGGCTTAAAGATAAACAGACATTCCCCTCAAAAGGCAGGCCCAGACTTTGCCCTGTGCATGGCAGGACATGCAGCTGATGGGTTTGTGATGCCATATCTCCGGCACAGCCTTGGAAATGCTGGTGTGCTGGAAACATATTAGACAACATTGTCATGTATTGAAAATTGGCAAATCTCCAGGCTGCGATTTCAGGGGATAATTTGTAGATTGAATGTTAATGAATATTATTGTTGTTATCTTGCAAGGCTGTGCTGACTTCACTCTGTTGCCCATTGCACATCTTGACTTTTACTTTTTTTACCCCTATAACAACCAGCGAGGGCACTTCCAGCACAGCTGATCAGTCAGGAAGCCAGCTGAAGACACATAAGAAAAGGTGATTCTTTCTGTGCCTCTGTCACTGCCTCCCCAAACTCTGCTCTTCAAACACTTGCTGACACAGGATCTTTGTTTTCCTTGAGTCCTCTCATTCATTCTTCCTGCAAACTCACCCAGCCTCAGCAGTGCTGCCCCAGCCATGGCACGTGGAGGTCAGGAGCAGGCATCAAGGGGTTCCTCACCAGCACAAATCTTCTGTTAGCTCCATGGGGAAAGAGGCATGAAGGGGAAATATTGTCATTTCTTCAGCCCTGCACTGTCCTCAGAGCTGTGATGTGGCTTTGCTCTCGGGAGCCTTTTTGTGCCAAACATCAGAGCAGCAGCAGCTCAGCTGAGCACACCTGCAGCAGGTGCTGCAGTGTCACCCCTGGGAGCATCTCTGCAGCTCTGGGGGGACCCTGCCCTCCCCAGGGGCACGCTGGCCCCAGGGGCCACTCACAACACCCTGCTGCCCACCGTGATTTGCGTGGCACTTGCACAATTGATGTGCTTTATGCCTGGGGACAGTTAAATGGTAGCTCTGTCATTAGTTTAAGCAGAGGTTAAAGGTGATCAATAACAAGGGTTTCACGCCCAATTTATCACCCCTTGCTATTTATTCCTGCCTTTTGCTTTCCATTCCGTGGTGCTTTTAGAAATAGTAATTAAAGACATAACAAGTGTTCCACTAGGCAGAATATCAAACACTCCAGATATTGATTCCATTCTCTCCCTTTTAATGATGCTGACCTGCGCCTGTCCCCAACACCAGCAAGGCTGGGCCAGCCTGCAAGGCTGCTCCCCACAGCCAGAGCAGGGAGTTGAGAGCTCTGGGCAGAAGGTGGAGAACCACAGAGTGCTCTGGGACAGGCAGCTTTTAGCTGTCAGGTCCAAGTCACTCTCTGAGCCTCACTGCTTGGCCCATCCTGTGAGCACAGACCTGGACTCAGCAAGGGGAGCACAAGGGAATTGAGATATGAGGTCAGATTTGGTGACCGTTTTCATCCCTTTGCTCCCAAATGCTTTGACAGCTTTGCTTTGTCACGGCATGGGAAAAAAGTGATGAAAACTGCCCTGAACACGGAGTATCCTCAACCTCCTGGCACTTCCAGCTCTGCAGAGGACATAGAGGCACAAAGGGACATGGACCTGAGTCCCAAAGAAGAGAAATTCGGAGCGGTACCCTGACCCCCACCTGGCAGGAACGAAGGCAGGGGACAATGTCCAACACCACGGCATGTCATTGCTCCTCCAGACAGCTCTGCCATATCCATGTGTGTAAAAATAACCCTGTGCTGCTGCGAGGCAGCCGGGAGCTGCAGAGACGGCACTGGGCTGCGCTGGTCAGCACGGGCTGGAGCCGAGCGGCTCCCGGCTGACGGGGAGAGCTCCGGCAGCGGCTGATGCCCTTCCACAGCGCTTAAACTCAACACACAGAGCAGCCCATCCGGCTCTCCACAGCCCCGGGCAGCAGGGGCAGGAGCGCTTTTACCAGAGCAGGAACATTCCCATACCAGAGAGAGGGGGAAGCAGGGTTTGTTTGGTCCCTGCAGCACAACTCTGGCCAGCACAGGGAATGCTCTTCCCCTCAGAGTGGCTGAGAAATCCCTCAGCATCCCCCAGTGTGTGCACAAAGGCAGCAGCTCACACTGCTGCAGCTCTTTTTGCTGAGGTGTCTCAGCAATCCGTGTAAATTAACCCTTGCAACTTAATGTAATGTTTTATGACATCACTTCATGAGAAGTGAGAACACTGGGGAAAAAAAATCCTAAACATTTCTCAATCCTTAAGAAAATGAAGAGGGGATCTGGGAGTAAAATCTAGGAGCTCTGATAGCATTTTAGAGGAAAGTCTGTGTTGTAGCAGATCTCATAATCGCCCTCCTGTACTACAATTCCTGTACTACAATCCCTCATTGCCCGTCCTTCTGTTGGTGTGCCTGTAACCAGGTTAGTCTTAAACATGACTGAAAAAACATCTCCAATTTAAAACTGATTATATATTTAAAAAAATCCCCAAACATAAAGACATCTAATGCAATAGCCTGACTCTTTATCCTGCAAATCACTGCTAAAGATGCAAATGTGTAAATTCATTTCCTAGAGTTTTGTCTGGCTACAAATTTATGATCCAGACTAATCTCAGTGGCAGAGCCTTTAGTGTGACTGAGACGTACTAATACACAGCAAGCTCCAGGTGATAAAAATCACAGGACAGATTTTCTCAAAAAAAAACCCCCAAAAACCCCCAAACCAAACAAACCCAAAAAAGTACAGTAAAATGTGAAGATGTCTATTTGCCCATTGGCCCTCTCATACCTTCTGCTGATCCCTGACTGCAGAGCTGGCATTTCCATGGAGCATCCAACACCTCTTGTGCATGTACGTGATATTTGCAAGATTTTTGTGCACTTTTCACTGATTTACTTTGAAGGACGCAGCTGTTTGGGGTGCAGCTCCTGAGACAGAGCTGAGCAGCTTCAATGAGCCATCCACCTTCCTTAAACGTGCTGACAGAATAGCCAGCTTGGAAACATCCTTTAGGAAATACTGTGCTGTGGCTGTGGAAACTGCTAAGAGTTTTAGCCCTAGAGAATCTGGCACAGAGATGGAAAGCAGATTCCCCCCGTGGAGCTGAGAGAAGCCAATATCCACAAGGAAACAGGTCCTGGATGCTGGTGGATGCTGCACAAAGGCCTTGATCAGGCAGAATGCTCCAGATAAAGGGGAGAAAAAGGAAAATAAAGAAACACCTTTAAAGTTCGGCATGAAGAGCATTCGTTGTTGCAGCAAGTGCTCTCGGCAGCGTATGAGCCAGGGAAACGATGTAACCAGAACACCTTTGCAAGGCTGACGAGAAATAATGCTCCATTTGCCCAACACCAAAAATAATGTGGAATCAAGGAATATGAAATATTAATAAGGTCTGATCTAACATGCACATTATATCGTGTGTACACCATCACAGATTTGCAATCTCATAATCCCCATGCACAGCACAGACACTGGGTCTGTGTCAGCTCAAACTGAAACTTGGGGGAACCTCCCTTCAGTGACACAGAACACCTGAGGAAGTGCAGTTGGCCATATCTCCACTGCTGCACACACAAGCACACCTACACTCACAACAAATCACCAGTGGGAGCAAAGCTGGATGCCCATAAATCAGCCTGGCAAAGCACGGCAGCACTTCCCATGAGGGGCCCTAACCAGCTTCTGCTCTGTGTGTTTCCCTGCAGAGGCACAAACGCACAAATCAGGGATGCTGCTGCTCAGAGCCCACATTGTACTCGCTGGTGGGAGCCTGCAGAAAGCCTGTTCCTTGGAGGTGCCCATGTCAGGAAGGTACATTGGCCTTGCTCCCCCTGAGCAGCGATATTAAGATTAGAGACCAGACACTGTCATCTATGGACATTCAGCATTTTAAAACAAAACCAGAACACCCCCCAGACCACCTCAGCTTGCTCCTGCCCCTGCTGGGGCTGATCTGCTCCAGAGGAAAAGAGGGCAGCAAGCTCTGGCAGCAGGCAGAGCCCCCATGGGAGCCACAGCCACTGAGTGCTCATCCTCAGCACATAACAACCAGCAAGCACCAGCTCCGAGCCACCAGCCAGGATGTGCTCATTTCACACAATCCAACTGTAAGAAAAACACAAGGCAACTGAGAAGAAGTAATTCCAGACTTGTGGAGTTCTGCCCTGGGGTAGGACTCAACTCTGCATCCAGTACCTGTGAAATGCCATCTCAAAGCTGTCCTGGGACTGATCCAGCTCCAAATAACCAACAGTAGAATTAGCATAAAATGAAAATATATGCAAATAACAGTAGCACAGAATTACAAGATTTGCTTAACCTGATGGTACTGAAATCTCTTCTTCTAGGGGAGAGCAAACAGGAGCAGGCAAAATTGGGAACACGACTCTTTGGTGTTAATGCTGATGCTCTGAATTTTCATGTAAAGAGATTATGGTGCTCAGCTGCTGCCTTAGCTCATTAGGGGCCAGTTGCATCGCAGCACTGAGCTGGGATCAGGCACAGCTCTGGCTGGGCAGCAGTCAGAAGACACCAGATTCAGTGGAAAGCATAAGATGAACATGGCATTACTAATTACCAGTGACTGTCTTGCCAGGCAAACTGCTGTGCTGTAGTCACTTCTGCAGTTGTTATACAGCAAGCATTCCCTGCTCTTGCAAGTGGCAGAAATAATAGTCTAAGACAAGAATTCTAGAAGAAATTGGATACTGGAATTCTGCAACCTTTCCCCAAGCATGCAGGAAAGCTGATTGGTAACTGTCCACCTTTTTACAAGGGGAAAAGCAATACCCCACTGCACATTGTCTGCCTTATGGAAAACAGCCATGTCCTAAAATCACCAATAACCAAGTTATAAGATGACAGCATTTGGGAAGCACAGCTGCCCTCCCATGTCCCTGGAGCACATGGGCAGGCTATGCCTGGGCAAGGGTGGCATAGCACAGCTCATGCCCTTCTGGAGCATGAGGGGCTGAGCCCACACCGGAGCTGCATTCACCTGGTACCAACCTCCCCATCTGGCCAAAGACCCCTTGACCACCACCTCAGCTCTCCTCAGAAGTCTGAGATGTAAACCCTTGGTCAGCAGCTCCTCTGGACTGTGGGCAAGGCAAGCAGATCACCCCAGTCCCTGGTGATGGATGACACCTGTCCCAAGCAGACGAGCACAGCCCAGTACCACCACAGGACTGTCCAGAGCCTGAATGCTCTCAAGAGCATCTGCTGGGGCCAGGCACTGCTCAGCAGCAGAGTGCTTCTGGGTTGGAGCAAGGATTTCCCACCAGCACAGACCTAAACCCCTCTCTAAACTGCACTGGCAGTGCTGTTGTTCCTTACCTACACTTCCTACTTTGTACATTTGCTATTTACTTCGTTGGAGCATTGTTAAGAAGTAGTTGTACGTCTGCTTTTCTTCAACGCACCAACACCACACTCCTATCTTTTCTTGCTTTACTACTGATGTAGTAACATGAGGTCATGCTTTCACCTTAGTGAGAAACAACCACCAAAAAAAAAAAAACAAAAAAAAAAAACAAACTCCCTCCAGTAATTGCTATTTAATCCCTGACCAGGAAAACTAACAAGTTTTTCTAAGATAGGCAAACCTTTGGGGCATTTGATTTTTAGAATAGCTGAGCACTGCGGCACTGCAGAAATGAGATATACAAAGAGTATTTTATTTTTTGCTGCTCAACGGTACGAAAGAACTGATGCAGAGAGGCTACCTTATCCAATCTGACACACTGAACAACCCAGGGGTGCTCATCCTCCCCAGCACTCACAGCACATCTCATCCATTAGGAGAACGCAAAGTGAAAACTGACCCTTCCCTCCCGAGTATCAGTACAAATCCTCTTTGCCATCCAGGTTAGTTCAGAACGAAGAGGTTACTGAAATGTCTCCTGCTGTAGGAAATAAACACAATTAAACACTCAGTGCAAACGAGTTCGTTTTCTTTAAGAAACAAGCAAACAAAAAAAAACCCTCTTTTGTTCAGTTTTGGTTTTGTTTCTTCTTTCCCTTAAAGCCTGGCTGTCACACAGAAATTCTTGAGCAAAGGCTGCAATTACAGCATGACAAAACACTAAAAACAGTGGTACATGTGTGGGGAACACACAAGGTAACAGATAAGGACAGATTGTCAGAGATGGAAATTAATTTAAATGCTGTCATGATATACAGACTCAAACCCTTGAACCATCCTCCTCCTTTACTTTTTTACTGGAGTGTATCATCTAAGCTACTACATCTGCTTAGCTATTTAGAAATTAGTAAATATTCAGTAAAAACGGCAAAACTTTTTGAATTCAGGATCTCTACAACAGCCTTACCAATCTCTGCTCTTCCATAAAAACCAGTCTCATTACAAAAAAGGAAGCTAAGCCTGTAGCAAAAGCTGACAGAACACACACTGCACACTAAATCCTCCAAGTGAGATTTTGTATTCTGCTCTATATGCTGAAGTTATTAATACCCTAACCCACAGCATTCACTAGCTTGTTTGTATCACAAAGTGAACCATTTCTTTACAGAGTATTTGATGAAATAACTGCTCAAAGTGACTTTATTTTAAAATCTCAAAAATCAGTTTACTGGAATTTTGAATGAGAACTTGATAGTCTTGTATTAGCTGATGTAGAATAGCTGCATTATAAGAAACATTGTAAATGCAATAAGTTATAACATTATCAGTGGCAAATGTGACATTGCTTAGACAAGTAATATACACCCCCACCAAAGGCACAAAATGCAACAAAATCAAACTGCAATGAAGACAAGAATTTTCAACTATAAATTTTCAAGAGTAAGTTACACTTGGTACGTTAGAAATTTTTATATATATTAAAAGGAATTATACACGAATTGCAATGCATAATCCAGCACTTTCGCTAGAAAATCCCCTTTAAAGCTTCTCTTTTCACAGCACATAATTTGAACTGAGTAAAGTGGGGAAACCATCCAGTGCCAGATGTCTGAGAACATTAGCAAATTCTCTGCCAACTAAAAAGAAAGAATTTGGTCCTTTACTATCAGATTTTGATCAAGTATTTAATCAGTGCAAGAGCTCTGTATGGGAACATATTTCAGAAGTTCTCCCCACACACAAAACACCGCAGGAATCCAAGGACCTGCAAAGGCAAACAATCCTCACATGCGACTTTTCTTGGTGCTGCAAGAGAAGATTTAAAGTAGCGATGCAGGATCATTCTTCCAAGAACCGAGAATGCAAAAAACCTCTATTTTCAGCCTTTCTTGGCGCAACCACAAAACATTCGGGCATGAAACCACGAAAAGGAAAGCTGGTAACTTCAGAAAACCCAAGAGCGTGGTTTGCTTAGCAGGAATCTATTTCGCAACACCGGAGTGCGTGTGTTACCCTTGCAATATGTGGAGGGAAGTTTCGTGCGGGCTGTTTTCTGCTCACACCGCGCAGTTACGCTCGGATCAGTAAAACAGAAGGTGCGGAGAACACGGCAGGGCAAGAAGCGCATCCACGCAGGGCAGCGGCTTCGCCAGAGCGCGGTACCGGGCGGGCAAACCCCGCCGAGCATCGCAGGTCCGAACCGAGCGGCACCGCGGACAACGGGAATGGGGCTCCCCGGGGACTCGGTGGCCACCGCGGCCACCGGGAACGGGGCTCCCCGGTCACCGCAGGGCACCTCGGCCACGGCAGCGCCGCCACCGGCCCCGACGGCCGCGCTCCCCCGGCCGGGCGCCGAGCCTGCAAAGACGACACGAGACCGGTTCCTGGGTAAATGGTTTATGTAAGTAATAAAATATTTACTATAACATAAATAAAAACGTACCCTCGCAGTCTACATTGGTTTTGCAATAAGAGATACAAACAAAAACCGAAACCCCAGGGAATGAACCGGACTGAACCCACCAACGGGAGGGTGCAAGCTCCGCGCACGGTTAGAAATAAATAGAGACGGGCCGGGAAATGGTTTCGAAGCGTTCCCCCCGGGCGGGCCGGGCCGGGCAGAGCGGGAGGGGCCGAGCCGGGGGCGCCGCCGCCTCCCGGCCGCGCGAGGAAGGGAATAAATTAGAGATCGCAAACCTTTGGCTACTGCTGCGGCGGCCGCTGCGGCTCCGGCGGGCGAATAAATAGAGCACGGGGCGCGGAGCGGGCGGCCGGGCCAGTCTGAGAATAAATTAAAACGCGTCCCCCACTGCCCGCGCCCGCTGCGCCGCCGTCGGGGCCGCGGGGGGCCGGGCAGTCACTGCACGGCACCGGGCAGCGCGTGGTGCAGCGGCGAAGTGTCTGCCTGTGCGTAAACGTCCTCCATGGGGGGATGCGGGACCCCCGCCGGCGTCATCCGCTTCTCCTTCTGCCGCCGGTTGCAGAACCACACCCGCACCACCTCTTTCTCCAGCTGCAGGGAGTCCGCCAGGGAGGTGATCTCGTGCGCCGAGGGCTTGGGGCACTTGAGGAAGTGGTTCTCCAGGGCGCCCTTGACGCCCACCTCGATGGACGTCCGCTTCTTGCGCTTCCGGCCCTGCGCCGCAATCTTGTCCAGGTTGGTGGGGCTGCCCGTGCTGGAGTCCGTCTCCTCCAGCCACTTGTTGAGCAGCGGCTTCAGCTTGCACATGTTCTTGAAGCTGAGCTGCAGCGCCTCGAACCGGCAGATGGTGGTCTGCGAGAAGACGTTCCCGTACAGGGTGCCCAGCGCCAGCCCCACATCGGCCTGCGTGAAGCCCAGCTTGATCCGCCGCTGCTTGAACTGCTTGGCGAACTGCTCCAGGTCGTCGGAGCTGGGCGCGTCCTCGTCCGACGGCTCGGGCGGCCCCAGTGGCGGCGGCGAGGCCGCCAGCTCGTGTCCGCCCGCCTCCTCGGCGCCCAGCGGGTCGCGCAGCCCATGGTGCAGCGCCGGCGCCGGCGGACCCAGCATCCCGTTGAGGCCCGCGTAGGGCTGCGCGTAGAGCAGCGGCTGCCCCGACGGCGGCGACATGGGCGGCAGGTGGTGCGCACCGCCCTGCGCCCAGCCGCCCCCCGCGCCGCCCGCCGCCGGCTGGTGCACCAGGTGCGGCCGGTGGTGAAAAGCGGCGGCGGACAGCTCTTCGCGGGGCCCCGGCGGGCCGCCCTTGGCGTGCTCGGCGGGCTGAAGGTGCGCGCCCCCGCCGCCCCTACCGCTGCCCCAGTCCGTGCCGGCGCTGGGCAGCCACTGGTGGTGCGCCAGCCCGACGGCGTGCCCGGCGGCGGGGGCCAGTCCCTGCAGGTACTCGTGGTGCATCATCTTCTGCACCTCGCGGTACGTGGTGCCCTGATGCAGGCGGTCCCCGTCGGGGTGCATGAGCGCGGCGGAGCGCGGCAGGTACTGCGCGGCGGCGGCCATCGCGTGTGCGCCGCGCCGCCCGCGCCGCGCTTTAGAGCCGCGCGCCGGGGCGCGGGGCTGCCGCGCGCCCGCCCCGCCCCCGCGCCCCATTGGCCCACCCGCCGCTGCGGGGGGCGCGCACCGCCCCGCCATAGGGTGCCGCCGGCGGGGGGCGCCGCCCCGCGCTCCGCGCTGCCATTGGCCGGCACCGGGCGGGCGCTGTCCACGGGATTGGCTGGGCCGGGCGGCCCCGCGGCGGAGCGGCCGCTGATTGGTGGAGCGCGGTTCATTCATGCCGAGCTGCCCCGGCCGCACGGGCGACACCGGAGCCGGACTCTCTGCCCGTCTGTCCCTCTGCCCGTCTGTCCCTCCGCCCCACTGTCCCCGTCTCTCTGCCCGTCTGTCCATCTGCCCCTCTACCCGTCTGTCCCTCTGTCTGCTGCGCTTTGGCAGTGGGGAATGTCGGCTCCTGCGGCTGCTGTGGCCACTGGTGCTTAGCCACTGGACTGCGTGCTAATCAAGACCGGCTTGCTACGTTGAAAGTCGTGATTGAACTTTTTGGTAAATTTGGACCCTGGAAAGGTGGGGGCTCCTTCCTAAACACTCCAAAGGATAGAGCAGCTAGGGCCAAAGAATGAGGATCTGAGATTGTCTGGGCGTCATGGGAAATGTGTGTCCTGGATGCTGCCTCAGAGGCAAGTCTCTGAGCCGGTTTGAGGGTTGGCACAGGATAAAGGGTGGAGGCATTTGTGGGAAAAGACAATGACAACAAGAAACAGACATGTCTGGCAGTGCTGGGAGAGGGGCAAGGGACGTGTTAATTAAGCCAGCTCCAGACTTCATCTGAGGCTTGAGACCCAAGTGAATCAAAGTGGGCACCGGGAACATTCATCACATCTAAAAATTAATCTTTGTCTCTGTGCTCTATGCATAAAATGGAGCAGAGACGGTGACCTTTGCCAAGGGCTTGGATGAACAATGAACCATGGGATCAATAAGTGTACGAGTGTAACATGTCAATGGCCGCACACCGATGCCCTGCGCTCTCCTCAGCCGGGCAGGATGGCTCGCAGCTGCTGAGGATATTCACTGCAGCCTCCTGACGGGCTCTGTGTGAGGTGTGCTACATCCCGGTGCGTTGGAGGCACTTTGTCATTCCGCTGTACTAGAGCACTGGTTTGGGCTCGGGTCCTCCAGCTCTACACGCTGGGACTATTGGAGCCAGCAAAGAGAATCATCAATTTTGGGTTTGGGGGGACCAAGCAGGGCCGGTGCAGCACCCCACATGAGCAGCTCAGTGCAGTGCCCACCCTGCTGCACTGTCCGCCGTGTCCCGGTGCCGCGGTGGGCCTGTGGGCTGTGATGCATCAACCCCTGGTGCAACAGGGTGAAAGTGCTGCCCACATCCACTATGTGACCGCTCCGATTTGGCACACACTGACCCTTGTCCTGCTTTGCCCATCTCCTGGAGCAGCTGGCTGGGTGGGATCGCACAGGGTTGGAAAGGTCCGGCTCCTCCTCCAGGCTTGCAGTGGGCGGGTGGCCACACCCAGCCCCACAGGAGCCGCTCCTGCCTTCCCGCAGCCCAGGGCCAAAGCTGCAGCCACGGGGCTGGTGCTGGTCCATGGCGAGAGCTCAGCATCCCGGTAGGACCTGGGGAGCTGCTGGTCCTTGTTTCGCTGAATCATGGAAAGAGCAGCTCCAAGAGTGACACACCTTGCTGCTGGCAGTCTCAGCCATCCACTGTCTCTAGGGACAAGTTTGGGACTGAAGACGTGCATTTTTTACTGTGGAATTACATGCAATTAGTTCCTTTCACTGAACACAGTGTCTCTTTTCAGGTATACAGCCCTAGAGAAAGGCTGGACTTTGTAGGAGAGATGGGTCCCAATAGATCATGGGGCATATTTCATTAGGAGAATAATTTATCTTTCTTGTTTTCCTGAGGAATCCTTTGCACACAGTGCAGACGTTTGTAATGAATAGAAGCCTTTCAAATGATTCAGTGACATGCTGTAAAATATCATACTTGGTTAAGCATTTTCTGTGTTTTTTCTGACCTAGACTCATATTCATGTCAACTCTCCATGATGCAGTGCCATAATATTAAAATTTTTTGTAGCCAATTGCTTTTGATATTTATATCCATTTTTAAGGGAATCACAATGAATAAATGTGCCCAGCTCTAACTTTATGCAAAATAAGCTGTGTCTAAATCAGTAAATCATTAATAGAATGAATCATTTCCAAAGGCTGAAGACTGGATTGCATTTCAAACTTTCATCTGTTCTCTGTGTTTCAGGAATTACCAAAGGAGAAAACACATCATGTGTGATAATGGAGGTCCCCATCACAGACTGTTTACACAGTAGTGCTGGTTTGTGTTTGATCAAATGATCTTTGTAAACCAAGGCACTGTGCACAGATTGTTCTTTGGGCTTGTTCTGCTTAATAGAAGTAGAATTTAAAGACTGGGAACAGCAAACAGTAGAGGAAGATGAAAAATTCCCATTCAACTCCTCCCTCAGTGATTCCCAACTCCAGAAGTCAGAGACAGGTGGCAAAGTTCTCTCTTTTATTAAACAACATGAAGGAGATAAAAGCAAAGGAGAGGGTGCTGACCCTAAGTGGAGAGGACAGGAAGGATCAAGATGCCTGTATGAGCACTAACTTCAAGAGCCAGACCTGCGTATTTGTGTTCCTGCTATCCCTGTCTCCACTGAGGTCTGGGACTGAGGAGTTGTGCAGCTTGAAAGACCCTGCCAAGATTTCATTACATTGAAAGTGTCCTCCCATTTTTTAAAATAATTTTTATTTTATCTATTCTTATTTTTACATAGCTTTTCAGAGCCATATCATCCAGCAAATCCCCGCAGGAGGGCATCCAGGTTTCCTAGCAAAAGCCAGTTCCTTCATTAAGCCTTGCCAGGGATATTGGCATGCAGTCCATTCCCTCTTCAAGGAATAAACAACCCCATGGGCAATGTTCGATGTGATTCATTCTCTGTGTGACTGTGACAGCACCAGAACCTGCCTCATGCAGCTGGGTCTGAGGCTGGTGGGAGGACTGAAATAATGAGGAGGCTCAGCACAGAGGGAGCAGAGCTGGGGCTGCTGTGCACAGCGAGGGACCTGCTGGTGATGCAGCGCCTGCTGTGCTTCCCTGGCCAGCCCAGGGAGGCTCAGGATTGCTTGAGGATGGTCTGAGATGAGGAGCTGTGTTGTGTCAGGACATCTGGTCACTGGGAAGCTGAATGAACAGCTGCTGCTGCTGTCTGGACCCATCTCAGACACTGCTGGAACAACTGGATGGAACATTGGAGCAGGGACTCTGGACCATTTCTGCATCAGGGAAAGACACCAGCATCACCTGTCCACTGAGAGGAGGCCAAGAGTTAACTCTCCAAGTAGAATCTGCCTGTAAGTGTGAAACTGCCCTGAGAAGAGGCAGCATTTCCCAGAATTTTTGGCATGTTGCCTAAATGTCTTTCATCTAGGACATCTAGGAGCACAGATAAGAAATTTTTACACCTTTTTGGGTGGCTATACCTTTTGGCAAAATATTATTTTTTCTTTGCTCATCTAAACTTGCAGAATTCTTAATTTGGTGAGTGACAGCTAACAAGTTAGTGTCTGGGACAACAGTGAATTTAGCCATAAAACTAGAGAGGAAGAGAACTAGAGAATAAATAATGGAGAACAGTTAAGACAAACATCTGAGTTATGCTCACTGTGATTAGCTGTAGTCATATACAGTCCTGTAATTATTTGAAAATTGTCCAGAAATATGTTCTCACTAGACCAAAATGAATGCAAAAAAAATGCGGTAGTGATCTTTTATTGAATCAATGAAATTTAGATTAGGCAGTCACTAAATTCCTGTTTACACAACAGACCTTAATGGCTCCAACGGAAGCGCTCAAATGTAGTCGAGAAATAATCCCTATTTATGAAAGTGCCGTAATATGCATTTACATAATCCCCACTTTAAAAAGCTATATCAGCTCTAAAGTTCTTCAGCTCAGAGATACGCCCCAGGGGATCAAAAGTTATACACAAAACAAAGGGGGAAAGATGTACACACACATCCAGCAACACGCACCATAGCCTTCAGGATTATCACACAGGAGGAGGCAGGGATAACCCACCAGCTCTCCTCACCCTACTGCACCTCCAGCAGGGTTTGTGCATGTGCACAGACATCAATTCATGCACTATCCATCTCTGCAAGGGGCTCTGCATGACCTTGAGCACGTGCTGGTACCGCAGGGTCTCTCTGCATTGGGCCTGCCCTGGCTTTCCTGATCTTTCTTCACAATATTGGTTTGTCCTCTATGCCCAGGAAGCACCATGATGAAACTAACAGTTTTACTCATGTTTTGAGGTGTATGTAGCAACTTTAGAAAGCAGCTGATAGGATTTGGAACTGGTGGGTTGTGGACTTTATTTGTGCTCAAGATGACTGGGCAGTTGCTGATATTCCCATGTGACGGATGTGGCATTTTGCTGTCGAGGTGCTGTCCTTGAAATAAGAAGTATGACAGGGTACAGACCTGCACCAAGCATGTTAATGTTACTGAAGGGTCTGAACTAAAACAAAAGCTGCTGTTTACTGTGGAAAACAAGCTGCTTCTGAAAAGCTGATTATTTGGAAATGTGAATTTTGGGGACTGATTTCTTACCTTCTGCAATTTTACCTTGTCTTTGCAACTACCCATTGCTTAGGAACAAAATTTTATGAGTCTGGTCTGGTGAAGCCTGAGTTTTGCATTCTGGTGGCTGGGTAAAATCTGTATTGGATTCAGTAAAAGTAAGAAAGGGAAAATAGAATTAATTTCCAGCTTTAGAGAAATGCGTTTGCTGCCCGTATATTCTGAATTCTCTGTGTGTCTTTTGCTCCAAACTCTTTAATTAGCATTTATAATATAAATAAGGACACAGAAACACAGGGCTATTGGTATTTACCCTCAGTGAATGCCAGCATTCAAGTGCTGTGGAGTTTCGTGTGCACAAAACTCATCCTTGCCCAGGGCTCCCGTGTGGTCACCCAGCTGTGGTGGTGCTGCAGGCAGAAGTGAGAGTGATAGCTGGTGTGCAGCTGCATGGCCTGGCCTCTTCCCATCTGGCCCAGCCCTTCTCCAAAAGCCAAATGGGATTTTTCTGGTTTGCTGGGGTAGGGCAGGGTCCAGTGTCCCCTCTCCTCCTTTGCTGCTGCCAGTGTCCCTGCCTGCCACCCCTGGAGAGCTTTGCTCCCCTCATCCTAGGGAAGTCTCTCCTATTTCTGCATAAAGGCTTGAAAAAATCTTCACCTCAAACCCTCATTCCCTGAGTGAGGTCAGGGGAAACAGGAGGGCTTAGCACCAGACTGCACCAGCTGCCCGAGGCTTTAATTGTTTCTTCCCAAAATAACGCAGGAGGTTGGTAATTTCACTCTGTGTGCTCCCAGCTCAGTTCTACTTTAATAATGAAGCTTTTTGGTTTCCATTTAATGAGGATCTTGGCAGTTTACATAAAGCAACCACATGAATAAATACTCAGTTTAGAACAGATAAGACCTGGGGGTGAGTTTGGTGGGGGGTCAGCAAGAAAGGTTATGCATTCAGCACATAAAGGTGTCTAAGGTTGTGATGTCACTTGATCTTGTCAATCTAGTATCAACTGGAACATGGGGCAGAAGCAGCTGTTATTTACTGGAGTAACAGGATCTCAGGAATAACCACACCTGCACCTGGTCAGGCTCAGGGACTCTCTTGTGCTTGTTCCTCTGCAGCCAGCACAGCAATCTGCTAAGACTGACTGCTGAGGAAGGGAATTGTACAGAGAAGGGCTCATTTTTACATTTTCCAGTCATACTTGGTGTAGGACAGCAGTGTTCCTTTATTCACCTCACTCCACATTGATTACTCCAATGATGCACAGTTCCAGATCTATGTGTCCATATTGATGGGCCACAGTTCCCAGGTTGGCTTCCCAAACTGAGATGTTTTGAGAAATGTACAGATATCGAAAAACAAGGAGGCAGAAATTTTCTTTGTGGCAAGGCTGAGGTGCAAGTGTTGGGAGATGAAGGGATGAATCCCTATAATTTTGTTGTTACTACAAATTATGCCTTGTTTAAACTCTCCACCTCAGGCTTTGATCTGCTGTATTGGTGCTAATCCATATATTTATGCTTTGCTAGTATGGATTTAAAGCAGTGTAATTCAGGGCATTGTCAAGACCAAGAGTCCTTCCTATCTTCTGCCTGCACTGTCACTGTGTCATAATTCTTGCACTTCTGGTGACTTTTCATGAGCCCTTTTGTGATAACTGAGACAGAAGGTGAGTTCAGAAGGAAGAAGAACACCACTTTTTAATGAAATTAACTTCTCAGGTGATTATATGCTTCTGGAGAACAGAAATCAGGCACCAGCCTTCAGACTCCCCTGCTTCTCCCTGCCCTCACCCCAGCACTCCAAGCACCCCACGAACCTGGCTCTTCTCACACTCTGGAATTCAGGTGTAGAGAGCTGCTGCTGGCTCTTCACTGGTCCCACTCTCTTCAGAGAAAAGGAAGTGGTGAGCAGCTGGGGTAGAAGATAATGCCTGGGACAGCATCGCACTAGGTAAGTGCTCTTTTGTAAAGATGATGTCATTTCTTCATCTCTTTTTGAGCCAAGCTCAATGACGAAAATGTGAAACCTGGCCAGTTCTGAGGCTCATCTTTGACCAGCTCATCCAGTAACTTCTCTTTGTGTGTTGCTTCTCAGCAACCTACAGGTTTCTGCCCTTCCCTTTGGCCATTTCCTTAATAATTTAAATAGTTCTATTAACCTGTACTTCCTTCAGTCCCATAGAGAGTATTTCTGGGGGTCAGCACCATGGAAACATCAAAACATAGCTGGATGTGTAGGGTCTTACCTGGAAGACAATGTTTTCTTGTGCAAACAAACAGCATTGGACTGAGTGGGAAGGGTAGGTGCTGTAAGGGATAAACCTTTCCAGCCATGATGGTGGACAAATCCATGCTGCTGCTGCTGGGACAGGAGGAGCTGAGGATGAGGAGCCTGCTCAGTGCCCTGGCAGGGTGTTCCACCGGTGAGTCACCGCTCTCCAGGAGCCCCACCAGCCCCTTGGCCAGACAAGCTTTGCCTTCATTAACTCTTTCCTGTAGGAGACGTAGAAGACAATTAATTACAACTTAGACTTTATTCCATTAAACTCCTCCAAGCTCCAGGGGGAGAGCCTTAAATTCTACTCTGATCCTGTTGCCACTGACGCCTGTAAAATCTCTCCACAGACTTGGATGGGAAGAGACAGTAATTCCATGTTTGCTTCCAGCCTGAAGCATGGCCACTGCCAAGAGGGCTGAGCCTTTGAATGCAGCTCCTCTTCCCCATCAGCAATTGTCTCAGAGAGATGCATTGTCTTCAGAAGATGATTTCTGCATGTTCCAGTGGCAATGGACCAAGTGGCCATACACTGCAGTTACTAACAAAACCTTGCTCCCCTGCCTGATCTCAAACTTCCATTCTGCTGTTTCCTGTAAAGACAAACCCTGAGCTGTTCACCTTTCCAACTGAACTGACTTTAGTTACATGAATTTTGAAAGAGGGATCATCACACCTGAAATGAGAGGTATCACACTTGCAGTTTTGCTTCTAGAATAGAAATCTTCACAAGCAGAGACTGCTGCAGCTCCACAAAGTTGGCAAGTGGGCAAATCTTAGAAAAGAGCTGTTCCTCAATCTCCTTTTCATAAACTATTTATGCTTCAAGGAAGGCAGAGGACTGAGTGTAGGTTGTCTGTGTCCCACTGGACTGCATTGTTGATGAGGTAGGAGTGGCTCCTGCTGTGTTACAAAACCAAGTTAAGTGCCATCACCTAGTGCAACACTACAGACATGTCTTTGCATGGGTTCTGAAGCCATGAGCCATTGTACTCTGCACAAGCAGCTGGTTTTTTATTCACAGGCAGATTGCTTGGGTATTTGGTATGGAATAGGTACAAGGTGATGGAAGAAGTGCTATTATTTATACAGGATATGAAAATGCTACTGGTTTGTGTGCAGTTTTGGTCACTGCAATATAAGAAAGATAATAAAAACTATTAAGGAGTGTCCAAAGGAGGGCAATGAGGGTGAAGGGCCTTGAGGGGAAGCTCCATGAGGAGCAACTGAAGTCACTCGGTCTGTTCAGCTGGAGAAGAGGAGACTGAGGGGAGATTCTTCAGTTACAGCTTTCTTGTGAGGGGAAAAGAAGAGGCAGGCACTGATCTCTTCTCTCTGGTGACCAATGACAGGACCCGAGGGAATGGCCTGAATTTGTCAGGGGAGGTTTTGGTTGGATGAGGAAAACGTTCTTCACTCAGAGGGTGGCTGGGCACTGGCACAGGCTCCTCAGGGCAATGGTTACAGCACTGAGCCTGACAGAGTTCAAGAAGCGTTTGGCCACCACTGTCAGGCACATGGTGTGACTCCTGGGGATGGTCCTGTGCAGAGCCAGGGGCTGGACTCGATGATCCTTGTGGGTCCCTTCCAGCTCAGCATATTCTGTGATATATTCTGTGACTGTGGATGTAGGACAGCAGAGTTCAAAGTCAAATTTCTCTTTGTTCCTGTGTGTTGCAAGTAGCTTTACTGGCATGGGCCCAGAACTTCTCAGACTGGTTACAGGACTGTCTCATCCGAGCTCTGATCAGTGCCACAACTTGTATTTCTTGTATTTTGTTTAACTGTACTGTGGGCCATCAAACTCCCACTGCAGTCAATGGGCCCTCAGGATCTGGTCTTTCTCTCCAGTCGTGGTGCAATGATGTGTCATCTCTTCACTCTGACTACTGTTCTGAACTCTTCACAGTCCCACTTACTTGGGTCAACATTTCCTTCAACCTTCTCAACAAAATTCTTAGCAACAACACAGAAGAGTTTCTTTCTACTTGCTGTAGTTGGCAGCTTGGATGTGTCCCAGTCTGTGATTGTCAGGAAGGACTAATGACAGCAACACAGACAGTGCGACAGTGGGAATGAACCTCCACTTGCTTTTCAGACACCTGTATATCCCAAGAATCAGAGGTTCAGGGGCTCTGCCTGTTCCTGAGAACACAGTGAGCACTTTTCTGCGAGCCTGTTAACAACTGCACCCCCACTATTGGCTAGGTTGGACTATGGGCAGGTTTAGACACCTGTTACAGTTCTTATCTGGGTGAGGCAAGGCTCACAAAACGGTACTGCAGACCTGTCAGCTGCCTCAGACAAAACAGCTGTTTGTTCCTGTGTCAGCACTGGGGGTGGGTGGAGCACCAGTGACATTAATGGAAGGATTTTCTTTACATACCAGGCAGTGAAATTGCTAGAATGTGTTCTGTTTTTCTTTCAAATTCCTATTCTGAGATCCTAAAATTACATACAGTAACTTAAAGGTAGAACATTAGAACCTGCACTGGTGTGGAAGCTTGTGTATCCCCTTTGCTTGCACGGCTTCAGAGCTGCAACTGCCCCCCCGACATTATGGAGTATTTTCATTAGATACCCGACCTCTGGTTCTGATTAAATAACTTGTATAATTAGATTGAGACATCTGCTTATCCCTGGGGGAAGAAATCCCTTTCAGCACTGGACTAAGTCTGATTTGGTTAATTACCTTAGCAGTACTGTATTAATAGAGATTTTCTTGATGGCAAGGAACTGTGGTATTGGGTTTATCCCTCCTTGCTTTCACAATACTACAGTAAGACAGTTTAGGGATTAGGAATCAGGCACTGAGCCCAGTATTTCCCTCCTCTTTTCACTCGTGTAAACACTCTCCCCTCGTTTTACTCTTTAGATATTCCCTGTTTTACCAGCCTGTGAATACAGTTTCCAGGTTCTTTGTGGTACATGTAAGGATAATCTATTCCCAGTGACTGCTCAAAGAAATGCATCCTGTGGTACTTGTGAGTAATTAAAATTAGCAATGTGAATTTCTCTCAACAAATGATTACCATTGGCACTGCTGTTTTCCAGGTCACTCTGCAGAAGCAGAGCGGTCCATGTGCACATGGGCAAGGTGGGACACGGGGAGAGCAATGTAGGAATGCACTTGGGTTTGCAGACACCATCCTGTTCCTTCAGCACCTGCAAGGTTCCACATCCATGGGCAACTGCACTGCAAAACTCCCCTGCAACTGCAAGAAACCCAGATCCTGTCCTTTGGTCAAGCCTGACCAAAAGTGAACAAACTAAACTGAAAAAGAAGCAACTGAGATTTACATCCAAGCTTGGAAAAAGCATTCTCAGAAGAGGCAGGAACTCTTGGGGCTTGCTGACAGTTGCCAGGGTAGGTGGTCCTGCTAAGGCCCTCCCTGCACACCCACCAGACTGAGCACCCCAAAATCTGAGCTGATTATTTAAATAAGCTGGTCTGGAGGCCCAAAAGCACTTCCAGCAATGGTGAGAGATAAAGCAGGAGCATAAAGAACATTATGCAATAGAACCTTTTTCCATCCACAAATGGAAATACCTAATAAGATATAAATCACCTATTTAATAACCAAGACCTTATAGAACTAGATATTCAGACTTCTCAGGGAAAACCAAATTGTCAGGACCAATAGTATTTACTATTTATATGACTTGCCAGCCTATCTAAAGGCTCATCTTTTTCAGAATGCTCTATGGGTAGACAGAAGGTGCTTTCAGAAAGAATTGTCCAGATGCTTTTCAAAGTAAAAAATATATTCAGAATATATTCTGAATTTAATTGTAACACTGAATCTGTGATTTTTAGAAAAAGGTGGTTGGGGTGGAAATCATGGGTGAGGAGAGGCACAGGAACATAACATGAAATGCTTGTGGCAGGTCAGAGGACAGATACTCTGTCCAGCAGCAGAAGTCTAGGGAGGGCTGTCAGGACAGCACAAAGCTCACACCAGTGCCTCCCCAGAATAGTCCCAGGGCCTGACAGCTTGCAGAGATCTCCCATGACAGAAGTGAGGTTTGTTATTCAGTAGCCACCAGCCTTTCTTAACCCTTCCACAACTTTGTCTGGTTTATTTGTTTTTCTATTTATGTAAACCTTCAGCCTGCACAACATTCTGCAGCAAAGATTTCTGCAGATAAATGACACACTGTGCAAAGAGCCACCTTCTTCAGTTTGAAGTTGAAGGACCAGAGCCAGTGAGCAAGTAACCTCTGGGTGAATTCTTCATGGTACTCACAATTCCAGAGACTGCTCTCATTTTGTCCTGCAGTCACATCTTCTCATGCTGAGGAATCAGTCTGTGGAGCTGTGCCTCCCGTGGATGCTGTTCTATACCCCACATCAACCTTGATGCACATTTCTGAATATTTTTCTATGCAATTCTTTGTCAGCTAGGAGAGAGAAAGAATTGAACAATTTAATTGGATTTCTGTCACCTGTGTTCCAAAGACTTCGGGCCACCCAAAGCAGCAGTCAGGAGAGAAGTGCCTCTCGGGGGTCGAAACTGCTGTGGGGCAAATACATTCCATCTGAAAATATTTAAAGGCAACAAAACTGAACAGTCTGGTTTTTGCTAGCATCTGAAATAGTCCTTTGCTGGGCGAATGGTATCAATAAGCTTGCTCACATTCCTTCTGAACAAACCAGTTGGGAGGTGGGCAGGCAGAAGCAGCAGGAGTGTTCATCTCAACCCCCCTCAGCACAGAGTCCAAGGACTGGCCTCCTGCCACAACAGTCCCAGTTTGAGCCGAGGAACTTTTTGCCTCTTTTTTCAGGTCAGAAGGTTGGATTTTGTCCTGGGTACTTTTCATTCTTTGTAGTTTTCACGTGGGAGCACGAAATACAGCCAGATACATTTCAGGCAAGGCAATGGATTACCTTGTACCGACATGCAGGCCCAAGGTGTCCATTATTTATAGACCTCATTTTCTTGTAGCAAATTTGCATAGATGAGCTCCCAGTTGATGACAGGCCAGAGCTACGAGGCTCAGGAGTCAGCATGGTCACAGGGAGCAGGATAATCCAGCAGCCAGACATCACTTCATGTTATGTTGCACCAAGACTGAACTAACCTGGCCACAGGTTGTGGAAGAGTCTGGAAAAAGAGGGGCATAGGAAAATTTTGCCAGAAAACTGAGACTGCTGAGCTCTGGAGGCGATATGTCATGATTCCTTACATCACTTGGCCATCATGACTGCTTAGCAAGTCGAGTGACCACATCCAGATCTGCCAGTGCCGTGCAGCCACAGTGTGTTTGGGGGATTCAGGCCCTGTCAGGGGGCTGAGGTCTCATGTTGTCACTTGGAGTAACTTCCAGCTTGAGAGAAAGCAAACTGCTTTGTCAGAAGCTACACAAACACTCCTGTGCCTGGCTGGAAACAGACACTGCCAGGTGTCAGCTGGGTGGACTGCTGCTGTTGGCATCGAATGAATTAATGTACTGATCTGCCAGGAGCCAGAATGTCACTGGTGGCAGCTCAAACATGCTCCTCTGGGGATGAGGTTTAGCAGTGCATGGGGTAGGATAAGAGTCTGTCTGCTCCCTGTCTGCAGCTCAGCTCTGAAGCCAGGGAGCCACCACTGTGAGGGAAAAGGGATCACACTGAGAGGGGAAAGGGATCACACTGTGAGGGGAAAGGGATCACACTGTGAGGGGAAAGGGATCACAATGTTTACTTATTCCTGAGAGAAAAGTGTCTCAGAAGCCATGTGAAGCCACATGAAGCTCATGAGCAGGGGTCAGTGGCTCATGTCACCTTCTGAGAGCTTCTGCAGGGAGAAACGCTGAGTGAAGAGAACAGGCTGTGGGAGGGAAGTGAGGGGCTGGCACAGGCCATGCTGTGCTGCCCTGCTCTGGCATTCCTGCTCTGAGCCAGTGGTGGGAGCCCACTCCTGCAGCTGCCCTGGCCAGGGCTCTCCCTGCTCCCTGCCAGCTGCAGCCACCCCTGCACAGCTCTGCACCTGCAGGTGGCACAGGAGCAAGCCCTGTCACCAGGGAGAGTCTGAGCAATGTTAGATCCAAATGCACAAAGCTGGATCATGTACCACAAAACCAGATTTGCTTAGCTAATCCTCTGATTGATTTTAAGGCCTTGCTGAGACTAAAAGACTATTAAGAGATTTGTGCTGGCGGCACCTCCCAGCACAGGAACCAACTCCCCTGCCATGCTCCTGATGTTTCCTGGCCATGCCCTGAGACCCTTCCCAGCACAGATCAGCCCTTAGCTCCTCCATTTAAATTCTAGCAACCTTCTCCTTGCTGAGGCTCTGTCTGGAAGATGAACACTCATGCCTAGAGATCTCATAGGGTGCCAAGTCCCAGTCCAGCTCTCCAGGCACTGGCTGAAGCTGGGCATCCCACAGGGACACCCCATGTGGTGTGGAATGCTGACTGAGGGGGCAGAGGGTCTCTCATCACAGCCCTCAGGAATTTCAGCCCAATGTGCTTGGCTTTTTCCCTATAATTTTCCTGTTGATCTTTGAATCTCACTGTTAGGAAATCCCTTCCTCATCTCACAGAGCATTAGTGCTGCCTTGTGCTCAGTCTGCAACACTCCTTATTGCTCCCTGTTTCCCTGCTTCAACATCCCCAGCCCAGTTTGGATGTGGTACAATGTGCTGAGTGTGCAGACCTGAAACACTTGCTCCTGCCTTTGACTACTCATGTGCCTGCCTGTTTTTCCCAGCACCTGCCTCCTCATGTCCAGATTCAAACTGCAGATAATGTAGCCTGGCTAGCCTCCTGGGCAGGGCTGTGTATGCTGGGAGAAATGCTGGCCTTGAAAATTGGGTGTGAGTCTGTGGGATTCCTCAGATACTTTCTGCCACTGGGATTGTCTGGAAGATGCTGAAGTCAGACTCTCTATTCCAGATATCTCAAGTTTACACCAGAAATTATGCCCAGTGCCTGGCAGGCCACTGTTCTAGGTATGGCACAAGCAATGATGTCATAGAAGCTCTCCAGGGAGACTTTTTAAGTAGCCCTGATCACCAGATCCAGACTCTGCCCAGGGCTTGGGGGCCCTGCTGAGCCCCAGCAGGAAGAGCCACCCAGCAGAGACCCTCTTCAGCACAGAATGGTGCTGGGCACAGATGGCACTGAGTAGGATCTGGTCATGCTTGGCTGTGGTGGACTAATCCTGAGGATAACAGAAGAAACAGATCCCAGCCCTCTCCCTGGTGCTGGCAGTGCTGCCCTGTGGCCCCAGCCTGGCACATGAGTGGAATAGGGAGATGCAGTCTCCTGGAGTTCCTCTCTTGGTTGTACTACAGCTGCAGATGTGGAAGTCCTGGACTGCACCCAGTTTTTGCCCTGCTGAGCATCACCAGCCAGCCTGCTCCCCAGGCACAAGGCTTGGAGCTGCACAGCTCCAGCACAGTGGGCTGGTGGCATCTGGGACACAAAGCTTGCAGTCACTCAGACTGAAATGCTGCTGCCAGCTCCACTTAGTGCTGCAGCACAACCCAGGCCAGCAGCCTGTCAGCCATGTGTGCCAGGTGATGCCTGTCCCAGTCTCTGGGCACACCTGTGTACAGTGCAAGAGACCCACCACAGACTGCAGGCTGAGCCAACTGAAAAGGAGGTTTTTAACAGCACCTTGAAAGAGGATGAAAAACTCAGGGGAGGGCTCGTAAAGTGCCAGAGGCAAATAAAAAGATCCCAAACCAAGACATGATTCTAAAGAACCAAACTCTTTTTCTGGTTCCAATGCCACTTCTTTCCCCTGATACAGGGCTGAGAAGTATCACAGATCTGGTAGCTTTTGTTGATGTGATTTAAAGAGCAGCACAGAAACTGAAAAGAAGAGCACAGAATGGGAATGAAGGTCTGGTAAGATTCCCAGAACAGGGAATCCTCCAGCACAAATTTTGGAGGGTTTTCAATGAGCACATGAAGCAACTTTGCTGCTTGTGAGAATGCTCAGGAAAGGGAGAAGCAAGAGATTACAAACCATTCACGCTGGTATCAGTTCCATGTTACACAGTGGAGTAAAGAGTGTGAAACACCAGTGTAACAGGGACTTATTAAAAGTATGTTGTGCAAAGCAATTCCAAGAGACTGCTTCACTCAGGACAATGACTTTGCAGTTGCTAGGATTTATTTCTATTGCAATAAAACAGTTGATATAATGCTGCATTAATGAGCTTAAAGCAGGGAACTGGGAGCAGAGTTCCCAAGGGGCAGAGTAGCAGGGGCTAGTGAGCAGGTAGGAATCCAGGTCCATCATCAGGGGATGCCTGCCCTGGGAGTTGGCATTGCGAAGCCACCGGTGGGGTGCAAACTGAACCCACAGAGGGTCCAGTCCACAGACATTCCTCTTGTGGGGCAGAGATGGACAGCAGGATTTTGTGAGCCTCTAACTTCAAAAGATCAGTGGCCATGACAGGCAGAGAATCTGCTGGGATCACACAAGCTGCTTCGTTCCTGCTTTTTGAAATAGTATGAGAATTGTGAAGCTGCAAGACAGGAATGTGGGCAGAGACCTGATGGATCCCTGTAGCTCAGCTGAGCAAAGCCCTGTTAATAACCTGAAACCCCCGAGGGAGGGAGGGCGGGACAGCCAGGTCTGGTTTTGCTTAACCAGGGTCTCCTGCCATTACATTACAATATCAAAGAACTTTGTGTTAAGACTCAGATACAACAGCAAGTGCACCCCCAAAAGGACCAGTCCCTAAGATTTCAGTGGAGTTTGCTGCAGGAGGGTAGAATTTAAGCCACAGTCTGGAGAAACAAAGACTCAGAGGACAGGATCAGTCTCTAATTACCTTGCAGTTCATGTGAATATGCAGGAGGACGAGGAGAGGGAGGGGCAGGAGACACAAGCTTGAGAAGCACTGATGTGGAGGTAGGGAAGGGAAAGTTTAGGCTAGATGCAAGGGGGAAAAAACGCCTTAAAAATGATGGGTGTAAGACATTCCTACAGGCAGCAGGCTAAAAATGTAGTCACAGGAGATATTTACATAAAAGTCAGAGGCAGTTTGAGCAGGGAAGTTGCCACGAATGATTCAGTAAAGGGGCTGGCTCAGAGTTCTGGCAGGACCCAGCTGTCCATGCCAGCCCACCCCAGTCAGTCATTGCTGGTGGCCTCCAAACTGCTCTGGGTACTGGGAAAATGAGTGGGCTCTGATCTCGTAACCAAGGCATCATTTTCGGCAAGAACTCTTTGGACATTTAACATACTAACATTTAAAAAAGAACAGAGATGTGCTATTTAGAAAACACTCCAGAAGGGTAACTCTGTCTTTTTCCAGGAAAAATGTGTTTGCAGCAAGCATCAGGTGCTGCTGTGTTTTAATCTAAGTTAAGAGACTCCTGTTGGAGCTCCAGTGCTGATTACTTCCCATAAATCATGCTCAGTCTCACATCCCCTCTGTCACATCAAGGCACCCCTCCATGAGCATATCCAGTTAGAAATCCACTCCACTGACCATATTCACCCAGTCTTCCACTCAGCCCATCCCAGCCAGCCTTCAACTGCTTTATGCTTCAGCGTCCACAGATATTTACAACTTTTATTTCCAATAACCTCAAACTGCAAACAGAAGATGGTTCCTCAATACAATGGATGAAATAATGTAGAAAAATAAATCCTGAGACCCAAACCCCAAGTAACAAAAGATGTGCTAAAATAAAAATGTTAATATAGAAGTTTTTGCGCAATTAGGAATAACCTTATTAATGATTCGAATATTTTCCGATTAATTGTCTGGTCTATCTCTCATGAGACCAACTTCAAACAGTTGAGAATTGGAGCTTGGCTGCACTTGTTACGGATGGAGCCAGACAAAAAGAACAAGTAAACCAAATGGTCACATAAATTTCAGTGAAAACATGATTCTATTCTGTTAGCGAACTAATGGTTTTGGCTGAGAATGTGCATTTACCAGACTGTCCCTTTGTACGTAATGAGTCAAATCCATTTTCCTATCATCAAACTTGTAGATGGCAGAAAAGAAAAATGTTTAATTGAGTTGAACTATAACACTGAATTTCTAAGTTTGCTCACTGTGGATTGTTTCACTGTCCAGGTTTCTCCCCCAGTTTGAGGTCTTACTCCTGCACTCAGGGATTAAGCAAGAGGCACATCTGGCAAACATTTTTGAAGGAGACTACACAGAAATAATCAAAGGAATTTGGACCTGGTCTAAAATCTCTGAGGCTGGAGCCTCCTTTTCCTGACAGGATCCAGGAAGCAGTGCTTCCGTATTTATTTAACAGTGAGAATATGTCAGTTTGTTCAAAAATATGGAATTTCTAACAATCTCAAGGTTACACTTAGAGTTGTGGTAGGCTTTAATGAGAAGCACTGTCTCCCATAGGAGATGAACTAGTGGTTCCAGCCACAGCAGGCTGATAAAAACTCTCACTAACAATAAATATCTTATCTTTTCACCTGACCTTATGCTTAGCTACTTCCTAGAAGAGCTGCCTAAAGTCAGGAGGACCTGCTTTGGTCCTCACAGCTCAACCTTGAAGTTTCGGGAGTGGGCCTGTCCACAGCTCAGGAGACTCTTCTGGTTCCTTCCCACCAAAAAACTTGTTTATTGTAGCCTCAGATGAATCTTTTCTATAACTGTGGTTAACCTCTTCCTATAGTAGGGCTTCTTATGATTCACCTATGCTAAGTATTTTGCAATTAAAATCCCCCATAGAGCAAACCAAGCCTTTATTACAGCTGTAGAAGGCTTCTTTGTCTGGCTGAACCGGGCCTTCTACTTCTGTTCCCATGACTTTTTCCTAACAAGTCTGCAAGCTCTGATCCCTGGATTGCTGCTGGGACCATCAGCTTTCATGAGATGATTTTAAAGGACAGACAGAAAAACAGAAAAGGTGGTGGTGCTGGTGGTGGTGGGGATCTTTCAGTCTACTTCGTATAGGCTTCTATTCTTTGAGGTTAATAATTTGTTCTTTGGTGTAAAACAACAATTTTATGAGATGGGTGAATCATACATTTTCCTCTAGCAAAAGGAGCCCCCAGAAGAAAGCAAGGTACTTATCTTGGTATGTTGCTAAAATCACAAACAAGCAACTGGCAAAAAAGGACATCTATCAGTAAAAAAAATCTGTGCCACGCCAACAACTCCAAAAACAAATGCAGGAAAACAAGGTCTAAAATTTTTTATCACAGTGAAAGACACTTCTGAGTAAAAAAATCAGTATTGACAATATCTAATTATTGGTGAAATCTATTAGGAAGAAAGACACTTTATGTTCTGAAAGACTACTCACAGCTCAGTAACAATCCCTCAGGTTTTCTATATGAGGGCTTAAAAGCTTTTCAATAAATTCAGGGGAAGAACAGAACAGTTTACTTCCAAACCTAAGCCAAAGTTTGCTGTGTAGTTAAAACGAGTAAATGAACTTGTGGATGTGACTCCTCTGTTTCCTTCTCTCACAGTGTCTTCTACACTTGAACGACAGAGCACAGAACCTGAACACGAAGGCTTCATGTTTTATTAATGGTGTCCAATTCATTTCCTGTTTTCATGCTGATAACCTACTGAGGGAGAGGAAGGGAACTCAGGTGGCAAGACCTCAGATCCATTTTTCTTACACCCATGAACAGTTCACAAGTGGGTATTTCACTCGAAAAATCTCTTTATTGCATGTATTACTGCATTCTCTGGGAAGCTTCACTCGGACGGGTTCTCTGCTGCTGGCACACACCTCTGAAAGAATAAATGTTTTCAAGGCAAGTTCTCTTCCAGGTGAAAGCTTTTAGGTTTTAGTTCAGTCAGTGCCCAGCAGTTATTTTCACTGTTGTCCTTTCTACAGGACTAACCTCATAATACACCAAATTACTGCCCTGGCAGAAATGTCCTTGTCAAACAAAATTCACATTAGCAATACCATTCTCTAGAAATGCCAATTTATCCCCCACTAGGACAAACCAGCACAGTGGTCAGCCCAGTAGATCTTCACAGAGATCTTTAAACTACAATAATGTTACTAGTCCTGTGGAATGAAGACATCAAGAAAGAATCTTCATTTCCCTATTTCTCAAGCTGATAATACAACAAAGGCCTGGGTCTCATTAAATACACCTGCAGTTAACATAAAATAAATTCAGGGAAGAGAAACTGAAATTCCCCAGGGATTCTTGTGCTGGCCAGAGATGCCCCAGTCTGCCTCAATGCTCCTCATTCCCTCAGAGCAGCAAATGTTTTAACAGCAATGACTTGCCTCCAAGCAGCTGCTTCCTATAACACCCCTTGGCCACTTTCCCAACAAGAAGAAATCCCTTCTATGCACAGCCTGAGAGCTGCCAGTGTGGTCATGCTCCATGGCAGGGGGTGGGGCTGCACCACCGAGCTCCTGGGGTTTCTTTTAGGACATTTTTCTTTGAAAGATAACCAGAGCTGCAGTGAGATTGTAACCTCCGTTCGTTGGCAGGCAGACGAGTGCCTGGAGGTGCAAGTGCAAGTGTGTGGTCTTGGGTGTGGGGAAGAAAGGAGAAGGGTGGTGACCTGAATGTTGGAATGGAGTTCAGAGCAGAATCTTTTCTGGTTTCCTTTTTGTGTGTTTTTTGGTGTGGAGTTTTTTTTTTTTTGTTTTGTTTTGTTTTGTTTTTTGGTTTATTTTTGCCTTTCCTTGCACTGGGAACCCCAAGCATGCAAAGGCAGGAGATCCCTGTCCCAGCAGTAATGGAATAAAAGCACATGACGGTGATTTGTCACCTTCTGCTTCAGGAGCTCCTGGCGGTGGACAGCCACACTTTTACACCTTCCTCTGAAACCACGAGGACTAGAAATACTACTTTTTTTTTTTTTCAGTGAGAATGGAGATTCTCATGTAAGTGAGGACCTGTGGAGCTGGAACACACAGCACTATCCAAATGCTGCAATAATAGTTTTAAAACATGAAAACTGGCAAACCTGATTTTCCTGCTATAAACATTGAGTTTGGACTTGATACACAAACCTGTATGTCCCACTTGAGACTCAGTGCTCAATTTTTATGTGTCTCAGCTTTATAGACCTGGGCTTCCAGGGCTGAAAGAGAGAGAGAGAGAGAGGACTGAGGTACTCTTAAACAACAATTTTTTTTCTACATGTTGCCAATCTCCAGTGACAGAGATTCCATATGTTATCATGTTTTCCATTTAGTCATCCTTACTGCTCGTTTCCAGATGCACAGCAGCTGGAAAAAGTCTCCCAGGTTTCACTGAAACACTGGCTCCTGTTCAGTGGAGTGTAGGAATTACTTTGTGCCGTTGAATCACCCTCATGCTTGGGCACCTGAGTACAGAATTCAATTTTTTTTTTTCAAAATCTAAGTGAAAGCTTAGATTGAGTTTTCAAGCAATGCAACTGAAGTGTTAGGCGGTGCAAAACATTAGAGAAGCTGCCCTTACTGAAGGTCTAACTGGGCACAAAGACAAGAACCCACATTCCCATCCCTAGCACTAAGATATCTATTGCAAATAAACCTTTGTGAGTGGTTGGCTCACCCAGCCCAGCTGGCATTGCTGACAGTTTTTTCTCTTTTTGAAGTTTTACCTGATGGTTCTTCGCCCATAGAGGTGCAAGGCACTGTATTTAAACATAATATACTGCAGACCTGTAGCTATTGACTCCCCATACACTCTACCTGTGTATTTGCTTATGCATTGCTTTATCAGAAAACAATGATGTCCTTTGTGTAGGCAGTACATATAATAATAATAATAATAATAATAATAATAATAATAATAATAATAATAGTAAGTGCAAGAAGTTTTCTGACTGAGGCGGATGATTAATCAATTTGAAATCACTGAGTTTTCTTTACGGTCATCTGCCACTTTGCATATTGATTATTCTCATGTTGGCCTGTAAGAAGATGGATATTTACCACTGAAAAGAGAAGAGCTGCCAATGCTCAAGGCATCACCAGGCTCTGCAGACAGGTATTGTCATAGGGTGGCATGTTATGTAAGAACTCTTTAAATGCAAGTTACTCTACATTCTTGGCAGCAGACCACATAAAAATTCCCTTTAGATGTTGATGGGCTAAAAAAAATATTAAAAGAAAAAAAAAATCTATATGAAAATCTCCTTATCATTTACAATGCAAATCTTGGAATGAATTTTAGTAAATTAAACTAGAGATTTACCTAAATTAAGCTGGCATTCTATTCTGGTGCTTCAAACTCTGAAAACATTGCTGGCTGACAAAACAAGCCCTGGAATGATTAGCAAAAACCCTCCTTCACAGGCAGCAGACGAGCAATCCCTTTGAACCTTCACAGCACATCATAAACGCTCAGCAGAGTTACAGTGTGGCAGTCCCAGTGCTATCAATTATTTACCCTTTTTCTGTTTACCTTCAGGCAGCAAGTAATTATTTTTAAATATTAATTTAGTTGTGTCATGTACAGTTTGTGGTCTAGCCCTGAGATCTGAGATACAGAAAAGCAAACTGCATCTCAAATCGCATTTAGCTGGTGACGCATTGATAGCTGGATCCCCATTTCAGCTACTCAGCAGCTACATTCAGCTTTTCCCATCTTTAGAAACGAAACTCTGTTCATTGCAGGAAAGTGAAAGCAATTTTCTTAATAGGAAAAGACACTTTTTTTTAGCCTAAAAATCTCAGAAATTGAAAAATCTATTTTATTCTAAAAAGTTTGTTTTTTTCCTATGAGGACTTTTTTCTCTCTGCCTTTTTGTTTCCCTCAGAATTTTCCCCAGAGTGTTCCTTCTTCTTTATCCTCAGCTAATTCAGGCTAAAAAGAAGGTAGCTGTTGTTTCTGCAGCCCCAAGAGAAAAAGGTCTTGGAGACAAAGCTTGCCTTCCTGCACTGAAATCACCACTGCTTGGAACCTGAAAAGAGAGGATGCTTCTTGTCAGCTCGTATGAATGCCTCTCCACAGGGGACTGGTTGTTTCTTTTTAAAACTTTATACCAGAAAAACAAACACTCATTTTGATGTCTCTGCATGAAGGCACAGATTTGTGCCCACAGAGAGCTCGATGCAGTACCAAATTCAGAGCAAACTGCTGGTTCCACTGGTGACAGCAAGACTGGGATCCTTCTGAGCAAAAATGCTTTTGAATTTTGGAGTAGTTTGGTTTGCCCTGTTGCACTTTCAGCTTTTTCTTAGTCTAAATTCTTGCAAACAGCCTTGATTTTAGCTGTTTCTGGGACAGAATCAAGGAGAACTGGAACTCTGACGATCAAACCTGCGTAACGTCACTGGTGCTGCTGCTGTTCTGGTGGCACTTGTCAGCCCCAGCCACCAATTTCCCATCCTGCCAGGTTCTACATGATTCTATCAACATCAGAAGCAGCTCCCGACAAAGAACATGCAGTCACAGTCTGGACTGAGATGCTGCACTGAAAACCAAAAATGAGAAAAACCGAAAGGAGATTGACGTGCTCCCAGGAACAAGCTAAGGTGCAACACCATTCCAGTGAAGGAATGTTTGTAAAATTACCTGGTGAATATCTTTGTTTCATGGAAGAGAAAAAACACTTCTGTTGAAACTGAACTGTCACAAAAGTAGTCATCAAACCTGCAGTAAAATCCTGAAAATAGAAACAGAAATTTAGTGTTAACAATTAAGGCAAATATGTTTGAAACTATCAGGAGATCAACTGTAGGATTCACTTCAGCCACATGTGGTAGACAGTGTGGGCTTGCCACAACCTGTATTTTATTTTGCCTGTCTGTAGATGCCTCCACAACAACATGACACAAACTGGAGGAACAGAGAGAGGCTCCTGATCATTATTTAAATTAATGAACTTCCATAACTTCTATCTGATCCATGGACATTGTGTCAGTGTTTGCAAACATCTCTGAGCCAGGGAAATAACTTTTTTTTTTTTTGGCTTGTCTCCCATGTACCTCAGAAACAGCAGAGACCAAATTCTGCCTGGATAGATGCCAAGTTTCTCTTAGTCTTGGTGAAGACATTTAGATCACATCATTTAACTAAATCATTTGTCCAAGGTGAATGAGGGTAATGGCTGAAGAACCAATTTGTGTGTTAAGGGTAACGATGGTGAGTCTGCTCTTCCCACCAGATGCTGGGCTCTGTTCCTGAAGCAAGTAGGCAGAAAACCACAGATCCCAAAAGTTAATCAATTCTTCCCAAAGAAAGCTGAAGCACCATGGACCAAGCCTGGAAACAGCAAGAAATATGAAATACCACTGCTGTGTCACTTCTGAGTGTAACACCGCTCACTGCATTGCCTGCAGTGTAAGTGCAGCAATCACACACCCTGCTTTTATCCATCCAAGTGCTTGACAAGACCCAAACATCACCAGCATCTGAATTCAGACTTCAGTCTAGCTCTTGTTCTTGATACTTTTCACAGAAGTGAGCCTCACAATTTACTGATGGGATGTCACAGTAAAGCAAATAGGAATGCCTGTGATGCTTTATAAATTTTACGTGGTCACCTGCTATTTTTTGACACAATTTTCTACAGGCAACCCAAGCATTTGTAGGCAGAAAAGCTTTGGTGCCCGAGAGCCCCTCAATTTCTTCATCTTTTAAGAGTTATTTACATACATAAAGCTCTTCTGCTGTGTGTGAATTCAGCTGGGACCCGAGGCAGAGGAGGGCTGAGAAGGAGGAGGGAGAAGAGAAGGGCTGAGAAGGATGAGGGCTGAGGAGGAAAAAATCTGAGGAGAGGAAGGGCTGAGGAGGAGGAGAGCTGAGAAAGAGTAGGGATGAGGAAGAGGAAGGTTGAGGAGGAGCAGGACTGAGAAGAGAAAGGACTGAGGAAAGGAAAGGCTGAGGAGGAGAGGAGGAAGGCTGAGGAGGAGGAAGGCTAAGGGAAGGGCTGAGGAGGGGTAGGGCTGAGGGGAAGGAGGATGAGGAAGAGGAGGGCTGAGGAGGAGGATGAGGAGGGCTGAGGGAAGGGAAGGCCGGGTCGGGCAGTCGCTGCTGGCGCTGTCCGCGGTGCTGAAGGCCGGCCCCGACCCCGCTGCCCTTGCCCCGCACCCGAGCGCACGGGCCGCTCAAAGCTCGGGCAGCCCTCGGATTGATCTCGGTGCCAGTGAACCCCACACTGGGTTAGGTGAGAACAAGTGTGGTCTGTTTGGCTTGTTGCTTAAGCTGAATACTGATTCCCACAGACGATTTTGAGGGACAATCACGGCAGCCAAGAAAACAGTGACATGCAGGAATGGCTGATAAAATGGCAATGAAACGTCTGTTGACATTGATTTTGAGCCTGCGGGCAGAGATGAATGATTGAAACACTAGGCTTGTTAAAGCTAGAATGCTTTTGATTTCTCTGCTCTGTGCTGAACAAGATTTAGCTGGAGGGAAGTTAGCAATCAGCTAATTGACATTGAATTAAGCATGAAATGCAGTATAACTACTTTTCTCCTGAAATACTCTTCAACAATGTTTTAACAAGGCTTTTAATTATTGATTATTGCTTATAACACACAGTAGATATTTTATTTATTTTTAAATCTCGTGTCCTTCAAAAGTATCAGCTTGAGTACTCTGTAGTTCACCTCTGCTAATGGGAACCAAACAAATAATCAAAGAAAAACTATGACTTCTCTCTGGCGAAGCATCATAGCATAACACATCAGTTATCTGGGTCAGGTCAAGGAACAGATATTCCATAAGAATTTTAGGAAGTCCACTGTATCCTTCAGCAAAGGCGGGGAAATTGAGAGAGAAATGTGGTGCATTTATAGAGAATGTGCTGAACAGATCATGCCTTTGGGACATGTTTGGTTCAGCCTTGGCAGGTTTCAGCATCAAGCCACAGCATACTCACTCTGGGGGAAACAATCAGAAGAGTAAATATGTGGAGACTCATGTGTTTAAGAGGTAAAGCAAAAACTGCACGTGCAAGCAAAACAAAACAAGGAATTCATTGCCCACTTCCCATGGGCAGGCAAGCAGGTATCTGCAGTCCCCAGGACAGCAGGGTTCTGGGACACCTAACAGGGACTGGGGAACACGAACACCATTTCTCTGAGTGTCCCCCCTTCTTCCTTCTTCCCCACAGCTTTTATTGCAGAGCATGTGGAATATTGTGGAATATCTCTTTGGTCAGCTGTGTCCCCTCTCAGCTTCTCCTTCACCTCCAGCCTCCTCACGGGGGAGGAGCAATCTGAGAGGCAGAAAAAGCCTTGGTGCTGTGTAAGCAAAGTTTGGCAATAGCTGTTAACATCACTGTATTATCAGCACCCTTTTCATCACAACTGCAAAAGGCAGCACCATATGAGCTACTATGAGGAAAATTAACTCTAATCCCACCAAAACTGGTACAGAACAGTAATAACACTAAAAGAACTATCACATGCATGAACAAAACAAAGAAATGCTCATTTGCTGCATCTAAGAACCACGAATGGCACTGACAACAGTGGGCACACCATCACCAGTGCAGCCGCATTTGCTGCATGTCAGCTACAGCACAGTTGCTGCTCAGCACACACCGAGGTACAGAGGGGGCAAAATCTGCTGCTTGCTAAGGAGAGTGTGAGAGCCCAAGGTTTCTCAGAGAATTATACTGAATCATCAGTACAATGATAAGGGAGATACTGATACAAACTAAATACAGGAAAAGACAGATTTTTGTGTGTTTGTAAGAGCTTGCTATTGCAACAGTGGACATCACTCCTTAAGGTAACTGATGTCTCATGTGTGAGATGCCCTCCTTTCCTTACAGAGGCACAGAAGCTTGGGGAAACCAGTGTCTTCAAAGAGACATCTACCCTGTCAGCAACTTTAAGATAGTGGTCCTTCTTGATCTTGTTTATCCAAAAATCATCCCTTGACACTGAGAAATCATCATAGTCAAATGTTTGTCACTGTAGGAGCATGCTCACCACCACTGCCAACACCAAAACTTTTTGTAAAATGGAAGTTCCAAGAGCTTGCATGCTGACAGCAAGGCAGGTGCTGCTTGGCTGTGAGGAGAAGGCTGTAGGCAGCAGGGCTGAGCCAGATGGGGCTCAGTGGGACAATCTGTTCCACTGAGCACGGAAAGGTGAGTGTGCACACAGCAGCAGCTGAAAGTGCTTGTGGGAATCTCTCTCCCAGCTAACTATAAATGGAACAAAGGAAATCTTTCCAGAGGCTCTCAACATATCCAGCAGATTGCACTGCCCACAGACTTTAACTCTCCAAGAGGCAATCTGTGACACTGTGCTCCCTTTCTGCTCTCCAGGGCTGCACTGCTTTCCTGCTATGCTCATCAATAGCCAGGAAATAAGTTTATGGTTTGGTTACTTGGGTTTTTTTAAAAATCAAACCTAAGTTGTAGAGTACAATTTATCAAGCAAGAAACACTGCCTAGAGGGAGTGGAGTGCTGAAAAAGGGAGAGAGACAGTATCACTTCAAGCTCTGAGTTCACACAAAGCATTCCCATTCAGCAGGTGTAGACATCAGAATAAATAGCCTTCTGGCAATCTTCCAGATGGCCTAAAACTCCAGGCATATTTAGCTTGATTACCTTAGATTTTTTCAGGCTTGCTGTCTCTGCACTTACTTGTTCTACATCCCCTGCCAGCTACAGAGAACCAGCTGTGTCTGGCCTATTGTGTGAACATCTGGTTCTGACTGTCATATCCAGCTGTGAGTCTTCTGCAACACAATTCCATTACCTACCAGTACAGACAAGTGCAAAATAATGAACGTTGGAAGAAACAATTTTTAAATACTCATTCACAGAAAAGGAGGTCTAAATAAGTTGTGGCTTCTCAAAACCCTGTCCAAGTATAAATGACCAAAACAGGGAGAATATTGGGCAGGTACTCTAAGGTGCAGCAGCCAGACACAGTTATGTGCTGAAAGGATGAGGTGACTGTTATTTCCTTGTCAAATGACTGCTTTAATCTTTAATCTGCTCCAGCCCATTTTGCTGGATGCCATGTAGGTGTATATCCTAGTTTGCAGTAATTGCTGATAATAGTCATCAGTGACATGCTGCCTTTCTGAATCCTGAGACCAGTTTCAGGCACTTTAATATAAGAGCAAGCCTCAAGGAAGCATGAGAATGACAAGGAGAGCTGGAGATGTGAGTTCATGTCCCACAGGCAAGCCTGGGAGACTCAGGCAGCCTGGGCAGGTGAGAAGTGCTTCAATTGCCTGTGCTAAGTGGCTGTTGCTGCTGCAGCCACACCAGAACAGGGAGCCATGGGCCCTGTGCAGGCGGAGAAAGAGGGAGAGGGGAACTTCACACATGGAGATGCCAGTGGTATCACGTGTGCTTACTGGAATCGTTGGTCTGGGCCAGACTGTTCTCAGCTGTTCCCCAGTGAGGACAGGAATGAATTTGGAAGGAAGAAGAGGAAAGAAGAGACTAAGAATATTAATACTTTCCTGCATGCTTTTGGCTCTGTTGAAGGGGCAGCCCATTTTATAATCCACTCAGCTCATGGGTGTAATTCACAGCACACAGAGTCCACACTGCCACAGGAGAACCCAGAAAATGTTCCCATGACAATATAAACCTGGAAGAAATGAATGTTTACCAAAGCACCCTGTAAGGAAGATGGAAGGGGAATCTTGTGCCTCACATATCAATACAATTGCTAAGCACACAGTAGGATAAAGCCTCAACCTGTGCACCTCCATTGCAAGAACTTAATTTTATGCTGCATTTTCATTTTAGCTAGTGATCCTGGTACAACTACCACATCCTGTGTCTACCCATGGTATTGGTATAACCTGTGCTCCATATTCTCTGGAAGCCAATTGCTGTAAGAGATGCTCCATTATCTGCTCCATTCTCTTTTCAGATATCACATACTGTCCTGTACATTATGGTGATTTTTGGCCTCTGTTCCCTCAGTGTGCTCAGACAGAGATGGAGGCAGTGCTGCTCTTACCTGCCCTTCCAGCTGTAGCACTGTTTCTCTCCTGGGGGAAAATTACAGATTCTTCTCAAAGAGGATTGGTTCTGATTTCCCATACATTTCTTAGCTACTCATGCAGGCTGCTGGTCTCATGGGGAAAGTGTTCCTAACACTCCTCACTGTTCAGCTTGGCTGATGGAACTGTGGGTTCCACAAATTCCTCCATCCCCCATTCACCCATTCTGGATGCATTTACTTGTCAAGACCAGGGAAGGAAATTAGAGGGAACAGGTCCCAGGATGCCTCTCCCACTTCTGGCAGCTGACAGAAGGTGTGAGCTCAGCAGAGCTGAATTCCACTGCTCAGTCACACCCTTTGGAAACTGCAGTACATCCCTTGTACCGATAGGTCATAGTGACCATGGTGGCCACCTACAATATCAGGTCATGGAGCTGAAAAGAACAGCAGCCCTATTTTATTATCCCTGAAGAAGAGTCTCCCTCACTTGTAATCACTGGCACTTCCATTTCTCCCTGCCTGTTAGCAGTAAAACAGTGATGGTTTGTGCCTTAGTCTTCCCCTTTCTGGTGTTTTCTTTTGGATGAGTGGGTTTTAAGGCAGGTTTGGACAGCTGAAGGCTTTCCCAGTCTTGATTTTTTGGTTAGCTCTTTTTGTTTCTAAGGGAAGCTTTCAGACCATACTGAGATGGTCTCCTACACTAATCATTCCTGACAGCCCAACAGGTTCCCATTGTTCTAGTCACTCTCAATATTAATATTAGAATTGTTATATATAACATAGAAAAAAGGACTACAGTATATGTTTCAGTAGGTTGTGAGTTGCTTTTGATTTCACAGGTTTTCTGCCAACTGGGAATTTTCCCTGAAGGAAGTTTCAAAAACCTTCTCAGCCTCTAGGAAACTATTTGTTTGGCACAGTTAACTTAGGAGCTCTTAAAATTTTGTCAAACACATCAAACCAAATGGCTCCCAGGTAAAGATCTTGCATAACAAGTTTCAACCCACACAAACTTCTAGTGCTAGCTTGTGAACCCCTGGAAACACAGGCCTACAAAAGACACTGCAAACAGAGGGGGATCTGCTACAGCTTTGATCTTTTATCAAGAATGAACAGAATTAGTTTCCTTTATTTCAGCAGTTCTGGTGCACTGGTTGTGTGGTACCTGCTTATCCATTTGTTTTGAATTTCACTGTAAGTCTTTGAGGCCAAGACTGTCAGTCCTTGTTACAAAGCCCTTTTTGAAATGGGGACCTGCTTGGAAGCTGCTTTCATGTGGCTCATCACCATAACCAGCCCCAAGGCCTGGCTGTCTGTCCTCCTCTCCCCCAGGCTTTACAAAGTGGAAAGCAATCTTTCTGCATAACTTTCCAGAACTCTGCCTCATGGTACAACAATCACATCCACTATTCCCAACGGGCTCCTGCAGAGCAGAGGATGTCCAGTGCCAATGGGATGAAGGTTCACTTCCAAAGGATGCTGATGCAGAATGAGTTCTTGCCCACCCAGTCACTGTACCAGGCCACGTTCAACACAGATGAGGATTCTGTGATCAAATCTGATAAAATGAATTCCTATGGATGCTACGTATAATCTAAGATGAAAGTTCAGTTTTTCAATTATGCAGAAAAATGGAAGTAAATGATGAATTACTCAAGACACAAGTGTGTCTTTACGTAGGTGCCCTTGACACTGGCAGATGTCTTTGTTGTATTTACAGTGCAGTGTGAGCTCAGGTAAATCCAAGGACAAAGATAAGGCAGAGACACAGAGCACCATGTCATGGCCTCTCCAATCACTGTGTGTCTCCTCTTTTACTGTACCTAATAAAGCTCAAATGTATGTGTTTTATCTCATTATTAATTAAGCATATTTATCTCTTAAATCAGATGTGACTTGCACCACAACATCAGTAATTAAATTAAATATTGATGTGTGATGGTTGTGTGCCGAGGCTGGATGGGTAAGTGGAATTGCCATTTCTAATTAACATCGTGCAGAAGTAGCCCCATTAGGTTTCTTAGTTAAATCTCAAAATAGTAAGAGTAACAAAAGTGTAACAACACTTAACACTAATTAATAGGAGCCTCATCAGGTTTGATGAATATCTTCACCTTCTTTTGAAGGCTGGTGACGAGTCTTTTGTTGTATTATTGTGAGGCTGTGGACTGTTTAGAACTGGTAACTCTACTGTGCCGTAAGTTTGTGTGGCAAGGCTGCTTATTTGCTCCTTTGAAGAAGCAGCCCCTAAGAGGACCCTCCCTGTCAGTATTTCAGCAAGGGATCAGCCTTCCTTCTTCTCAGGAGCACATTGATGTGTGTGAGAGAGTCTGTGTCTGTCTAGAGAACCCACTTGCCCCATCTCAAACATGCAAGGCTGGGTGGTGCCCTGCATTTTGAAGTATTACTTTCTGCCTTGTTATATAGAGCAATTTCTCCTTGGGGAAGACTACAAGGATTTATTTTGTTTTTATTTAACACTCATTAAATTCCAGTGCCTTAGAAGCATTTCAGTGATGGTATCACAACTCTTATTACCATTCTGCCACATGTAGAACTGAGAATACAAAATTGTTCCACCTGGGATTAGATATGGGCTCCAGACAGGATTTCAGGGTGAAGTCCAACAACATCACTACTTGCAAAACATAATTCAAATAGTAGTTTTCACATAGTCTGGGTAAGTTACTTCATTTGAAGTGATTAATACTCATATTCATTTAACTATTACAGATGCTATTCTCAGCTGTAACCAAAAAACAATCAGGTGCATTATGAGACTGTTCCCCAATTTGTATTTTAGAAACTATTTCGAAGCCAGCCATCCTTCCCAAGAGTCAGAGAAAATAATTTTCCAATAACAAGAATGGTTTTGCTACTCTTACAAGTGAATGCAAATACAAGGCTTCATGTCTGACCAAGTGTCTCAGGGCTGCTGCAACACCACCCTGAGCTTCTGGCAACCAGAAGAGAGTCAAACACCAATTTTCTTCCCTTCTTTCTGATCACAGCATATCTTATCTGGTTTAAAGATGTTACTTATTCTCTGTAATGAAATGGTACAAGCAATATTTCTTATGCCATTACCACCATGTCTATTTGTCCTTCTTACTGCTGTTTCTTCCACAAAAGTCTTCCTCTTCAGTTTTATTTACCTCCCCACCTGTGCACAGAGCAAGTCACAATTTGGATTTTGAAATGCTGCAAAAATTTGATTAGGAAAAATTTTGATATTTTGACTTAAACATGCTGGTCCAACAGCACAGAACTGACCTGAAACACAAAAAAACCCCCAATTTGCCAAGTGGAAAAACAACAGAGGAAAAACACACACCTGTATGCAGACAGACTGATCATCTAAACATTAGTTAATTTTCCTGGTAATGGAAACAGTCAGAATTTGTCTTGATCTTTATATCTTCAAGTAATTTCCTGGATCAGCTGGTTAAGTAACCCTAGGGATCATCCTCTGGCTGTGTAAGTATCTGGTTAAAAAAATCTGTCTTCTGGGAGCCCAGGCTCAGTTGAGCTCATGGACAGAATTTTACAATGTCTGGCTCTTACAAACACAGGTCTTCCACCAACACCACCAAAGGACACTTCAATGTAAACCATCAGGCAGCAGCAACCAGTTTTTGCCCAGTATCTCGGACTGCTACTTCCACCACCCCATCTGTGCTGCATCCTGTGCTCTTGTCTAGTCACTTGGCCCGACAGAGAGTGTGCCAGGGACTCTGGATAGACTGAGGAGCAGCCAGGCTATGTCAGCCCTCAAAAATGACTGCACAGAAAAGGCTTTTTGGTCCTTGTTGGAATCTAACTAGCAAGAAGAGTCTGAAGGGAAATAGAAAATACAAGACCTCATTTTCACAGATACCGCTCCAGAGACAGCTCAGCACCCAGCCGGCGGGGAGAGACTTCTTTTGGTCAGGCCCAAATGCTACCTGGGCCGGTTTAGCAGGTATAAGAAAGCTTAGAAGTTCTCTACATGCAGATAATAAATGCAAATGTTACCTGTGACAAGTGCAAACATATTGCTTATGTTATAGTGAAGTAGCAGAACATGCTCTCTTATTTTTTTTACAGAGCAGATTCATACCTGCTTGGAGGATGAATCTCCCAAAGCACTTTGGGATGCAATTTTGGCTGCTCTTTTCCTAATACACTAAGGACCAAATGAATTATCCCTTTTTCTAACCAATGAGGCTGCCTGCCAGATCTACTGATATTCCAAGCAATGTCTTAAACAAATTTTTAGAAGCATGTGCAGTAGTTAAGTAGCAAATGTTACCATCCTTTAAATATCTGTGTACATTGCTTGAGAAACCTGACTTTCATTTTGTATTTAGGATTTTTTTTCTTCTCTACTGCACATCCATATTCTTGATTGAAATGTGAGTATTAATATATTACAATATTTCAATGTACCAACAGATTTTTGGCTAGTTCTCCTTGAAGGATGTAATTTCCTTTATTAAGATCCAGAGTAATTACAAAACAGAGAGCTAAAGGTGGATCCATTGGAAATCTTCTACAAGCCAAACCTTGAGACACATAAAGTGCAATAAACTTCACCATGCATGTATGAAATCATACTGTTTTTCACAGTTTCTCATCTTTCACTCTTTATATTTTTATTTATGAATATGTTACACATTTAATAATATTTTACAGATCTATTGTTTTAATGTGCTGTGTGTGGGTACTGCTACCTTACTCATCCAAATCCAAGCCACAATCATAACTCAACCTAAGTCAGAATTCTCCCTGTGTGCAATCAGACATTTCCCTCTGAGAAAAGCTTCCAGCCAAGAACTCTGATTTTATAACTGATTTTGGCTCAGTGAGGCAGAATTGCCCTTTGCTCATACCAGTGACACCCAAATCTCTGGTCCTGCTGTAGGGCTGTACTACCCTTGCTCATGCCTGACTTCTCAGGGCCATGGCCAGAAGCTCACACCAGCCACATTGTATACACTCATGGGACTATTTTGCCCATAGTGATTCATGATGTGGAATACAGGTATTTTGTAATGCCAGTGGTCACTGCTGATGGTGTTCCTCTTAGAGAGGGCACAAAAACAACCTAAAAAGGAGAGGACATGGTGAAGAAAAAGCCTAGTCCATAAAGGAGAGGAGGCAGAGGAACAGCAGAGATGAGAAATTACTTTTAGTAAAACAACTCCCATTTCAAAGCAGCTCAGGACCCTGAGTTATTGCCAGACAAGTCTGCTCCCTAAAAATGTCAGCACCAGCCTCTGCCAGGGCTTGCCAGGCCCTCCATCCTTTCACCCTTCCCAAGCCCACTCACTCATTCCAGTAACGTTGAGCTCTTGTTTCCCTCTCCAAGCCAAATAAACGTTGATAGCAGTGTAACCATTCAAATTTCATGCTTTTAAATAGCACATGCTGTATTCAATGAATTTCAAAGACACGCTAAACCCAAATTACTGCTATCCATGGATCTTGAGAAGCTTTTATAAAAGGCTGCATTACAGTCTAGTACAAAGCAGTGATTTCCATAATGCTTGTCTAATGTATAGAGCATTTTACATAGAACAGGTCCTGTTTCATCTTGAAATGCTTTTTAATTAATTCAGTTCATTAATACTGCTTGTCATGGATAAACTCTTGAGACTTAACAAAAACTTTACTTCAGCAGTTGTCAACACATTTCATTAAAACATATGTTTTTGAATGCTTTCTGATAGCATCACAATTCTTCATATGCAGAGTGCAGTACTTAAATGTATTAAACAGAAGAAGGAGGATAACAAAAATCTTTGTATTGACAATGCTGCATTTGGACATGAGAAATGGGTGGGTAATCGGGGCCTCATTCTTTTCATGAGCCCTAAATTAATCAAAATGAAACCTGCTCCACAATGCATGGGGAGCATTCTGTTCATAGAATCCAGAAATGGTTTGGGTTGGAAACAACCTTAAAGATCATCCAGTTCCAACTCCCAGTTCCAATGTTCTACCAGACCAGAAACCTTGCCTTAAACACTTCCAGGGATGGAGCATCCACAGCTTCTCTGTGAAACCCATTCCAGTGTCAATGAAAGGTGTACTTGACCATGGCAGCAGTGTCTGACTGCATGATCTTCAAAGGCCCCTTCCAACACAAACCATGGTTCTGTGAAGAATATCAGAACATTATTGTTCTAGAGGAAATTAAAGAAGGCTTGTTATGGCCTCCGATTTGCAGTAATCTGTAATTGCAGATTGTATTTGGACTGACCCAGGGATGTGTTCACTATGAGGAAATGTTCTCTCCCTAATCCTACAAGGAAGCCCATGTGCTTTCAAGCTCTGCTTCCATCTCAAAATACATTTCCCTTTCGTTTTATCACCTCTGAGATACACAGTGACACAGCTGGTACTGCAGCACAGGAAAGAAAGTGCTGCTTCCCCCATGCAACTGAAGTCTTGTAATCCTTGCAACAAATTCCACAGAAGCAAACCATCCAAGACAGGGTGACAGCCATTGATTACTCTTCAAGAGTTCAAAACATTTGAAATTTAGGCAGTATGATGCTTTATGATCTGCGTGTCATTAACCAGAGGAATAGTCTGCTGTACAGAAGGAAGAGAGAGGGATCATACTGGACAATGTTATGTCCTGGATCATAGACAGTCCTTCAAACACATCAAACCTGCCCTTTAACTCCTCCTGGCAATCCACGTCTGTGTCTGCTCTGCATGGAAACGCACTGGACAAGGAACAAGACTGGAAAACTGGCCTTCTCTTGATGTGTGAATTACAAAAACACCTTTATTTTAAACAACGGGGGAAAAAGTCAAAAGTCGGGGTTTGTTTCAGTTATTTTTTAAAGGCCAAATCCTGTCCCAGGAAAGATTTGCTAAATGGATGAATAATGTAAAATATTGAAAACTCTTTCTACAACATTTCCACTGATTATTTAGTGTGTCCTGCTCATATCCCAGGCCTTCCTGTCAATCTGTATTTTAAGACACCTTTCTGTCTTGCTGGCTATGGTCTCTAATGCTTTTTAATGCTGTCTCCTGTGTGTGTTTTGTGTAGTGGAATACTTTACAAATCAAAATGTTATTGGGGAATAAGCCTATGATCTCCTGTGTAACATTTCCTGGCTCTACTGCACACACATCCATTGTTCGATATTGAATTGGTCCCAAGAAGCACCAGAGCATGTGAAAGCTGCTATGAATTTTGCAAAGTGGCTTCAGGGCAGTAGAGCACGTCAGAGCACGTCAGAAGAATAAAGTGCAAAATCTGAAAGTCCAAATTTAGGAGTCTCAGTCAATACTGAAGACTAAGCAAATGCCCTTGGTAATAGGTTTTGTCTTTTTATCTTGTGACATTCCTAATATAGTTGAAAGGAGCATGCTTAGCCAGGATACAAAATAAACCCAATTATTAAATAGGTTTATGTATAATTAAACTGCTAGACTTTACTTAATACTACATGTGATTAATTTTGTCAGCCCTTTCCCTCCTGCACAGTTGTTGCATTCCCCTTCTATTCAGTGGTTTTTACCTCTCTTACAGTGTGATATCTATTCAGTCCTCAGGGAACTGGGGTGTTTGGGAACGTGCAATGCATTTCTATTGGAGCCAGCTCAATTGTGGTCACTCCTGGTCAACTTTCTGCAGCATTTTTTTGTAGAGATATCAAACCAAAACTGCCCAAACGGGCACATTCATTCAAAGAAGACTGAGCGAACATGCTTCTATCACTGCTAATCTATGAGATTTTCCTCAAAAATTCCAAGAGAGAGTTCAATAAACTCTCACACAGGTGCTTTCCCAGAGGCTGCTCTGGTCATCGGGGTCCTCTGGCCAGGGGTTTGGCCAACATGCCAAGGGACAAACATTCCATGGTTCTTGGCATCACCTTCCTTTGTTGTGAATGACATCCTGCTCACACTCTCAGAAGAAGAAGGATCCTTTTCTACCTATAACTGCTTTTTGCCTGTTTTCTCCTTCCAAAGCCACAGTGCACCATGAGACTAAATAGAATGTTTGATTAAGCTAATTAATTGTATGCTTATAATAATAATAATAATAATAATAATGTATTAAAAAGCTTATAAAGAAAACACTGTACTTAAATATACACAGTAAGTTTCTGTTTTGCTAAGACCATTTTTTTGTGAGAAAAACTACCTGTGTCATCCCAATCTACTTAAGGTCTGTACAAAACAGTAACATGTAGAAACATAAAGTAACCTGGAATTCTTTATTTAAAATTCCCTGAAATGAACTACAGTTGCCATGTTTACTGAGAGACAGAATTCCTCAAGGACACTGTGCAGAGAATTACACTGATAAAACAGATATGAATTATAGAGAGAAGCATATGTGTGGGGAAAAAAAGAACCTTTAATGTGTAACTAAGCACAAGAAATGGTAAAAAATAAAAACCAGTAACAAGAAACTATTTCCAAATTTGTTATGTATGCATACAGCATATAGCCTAATGCAAAGTTATATGTTGCAGTTATTTAATATCTTTCTTCAAAGGTTTTGTTAATACATCAATGACTGAACATCTAAAGGGGAAAACATATTTCTCTTTATAGTTTTAGATAATTGTCCCTGAAAAAACCCCAAACCTTTAATTACAGCTCAAATGAAGAAAGCTTGATTTGTGTGCTGTGCCCAAATGCTGAGGAATCGGATGTAAAATATTTGTAATATTTAGGGAACCCTGAGTTTTACATAAAAGTAAACAGCATTGCCTGAAGGCACAATTTCCAGCAACACAATAAAATGTGCAGTGAATTTATGGTGGCCATCCATTAGCTCTTACCAAGGCAACGTCGCCCATATCTGTCGTCCATCATTATAATAGAGGGTTAATGCACCGAATTTACATAAAAAAGTCATATTGTCTGCATGAATTATTTACACTCTCAGCTGTTTTTACAGCTTGGTTTCAAGCTGGATTTCGGGAGAGATTCAGCCAGTAAATTACTCTGTGGAGACCTAACTGTATAACTACAAGCAGAGTCTGCAAAGAAAAGGAAAGGGGGATGTACAAGGAAGGCAGTGGTTGTAATGGGAGAACAAGCTGTGGCTTTTCTTTTACTTGCACAGGAAGAAAAGGAGGGCAGGGAAGCTCACCCGAAAAGTTCTGTGCATGCAACTGTGCATTAGCATCTCCTCACAGCTGCACACATCGATGTGATTCTGTTGGAGATATGTTCAATTCCCAGGCATAAATTCACCGATCAGCACATTCTGTCTTTGCAAAATGATATGCTGTTGGAAAAAAGCACATCTCACACAACATCCTCCCCCATCCCCATCCTGATCTATTTATTGTGCAGCAACACCAATGGGCACAACTGGGTGTGGGCTGCCTCAGGACACGGGAATATCAGCCCTGTCCTGCTACAAGGACAACATCAAGAAATGCCTGTTATATTCATAGAATGATGTGGAGATTCTCTTGGATAAGCAGTGACATCCAGTAAGATCTGTACCAGGATTATTTGATGGCAGCCACTAAATGTCACCTGGAACTATTAAAGCTACAGAGTCATGGAGGGTTTATTATTCCCAAGAAATCCACTTTCTCCTTGAAAAAAAAAAAAGAATCTCAAGTGTTATGAGTTATTTGAAGTAGCTTGTTTCCAACTCATTCTATAGTTGATCAAAGCTGGGATGGTCCAATCCAGACTTACTAAGAACTTTTACAATCTTTACCTGGCTTCTTGCTGTGCTATTCCACAATAATCAAGAATCATAGTTACCATGGTAACTGATATTAACTGATACTAAGGTATTAACTACAATGTCTCCTTTACTGTGTCTCACACATTTGCTATGAGTCCTGCTGGTCTAGATCAGGAAATACCCTCCAAACTTAGGCAGGACAGCATCCATGACTCTGTTAAGTGACAGCTCTTCCCTCTCCCCCGTGCCTGCCATTGCCCAGAAGAGAATCCTGTTGTGCTGTCACACTGGTCCCATAACTCCAAAAGCCATTTTCCCCCTGAGGATGCTGAGAGACAGGCTTTGTGACCCAGTCATGCTCTGAAAAAGCTCTGTACAGCATGTGGCACCACCAAATCACAACTAGACTGGGCCAGTATTGGTATTTCTTCCTTCTGATTGTTTACACCCTTTAAATATTTGGGGGCTTATGCACCATGCTGCAGGTGAGCCAAGCTATACATATTTATCTCACTTCATCTTCCCTCTTAAATCAATCTTTCCAGTCAATCTCTTCACTCTCTAATTATTTTTGTTGCTCTTCTCTGAACTCTCTCCAATGTGTCAATCAATACCTTCTTGATAATGAAGTGCTCTGTAAAGAGCACAGTATTCTAGAGGCAGCTGCATACAGTGCAACAATGCAACCAGTATGGATTTTCAGTCTTCACAGGGCACCAGACCAGGGTTTTGAAGACCTGGACTCATGTTCTTACTCTGAGGTACTCTGTGTGACTTTGGGCTGGTAATTTAGTCTCTCCTTTAGTTAACCATCTACAAGCACTGTGTTCTTTGGTACACACAAACACTGAAATTAGATGGCAAAGTGTGGCAAAGTAAGGATCTTGCTGTGTAGACAGGAAACACAAATATTTAACCAAATAGCAGCATTCTAGTGTAGTTCATTCCCTACCGGTATGGAAGGATGTGTAGCTGTTCCCTGGTACAGTGCTGTTAAACACCACCAGACAGCAGGGCCTTGCCAGTTATTGTAAAGGGGACTTCTAGCATTTGCTATATTGTGACCATATAATTTTGTTTTTCTTTTAGCTAGTCTCATTTCTTGCACATTCACTCAAGCATCAGGACTAATTTCTGTTGCATCCTCCAAGAAAAAAAAAAAAAAAAAAAAAAGAATTTGAAATTGGTGAACTTCCATTTCCCGACAGCTGAGTTGTAGATTTCCTTTACTGGGCACAGTGGGATGCAAAATAGAACACAGCTATGAGAACAGTCCTGTACTCCAGTATTGGGTCTGCAGTGGGCTCTGGGGTTGATCTACTGCCTCAAGGCTATCAATGTGAGCGACAGCATGAAAAGCATTCAGCCACTGTGTACGGGAGGACCAATTTCCCACCTCTCATACCTTGCACAGGTGACTTCCCCAGCACAAGCACAGCAGCTGACCTGGGTTGATCACTCAGGTCTTACACCAGTAAAAAAAGCAGCTTTAGACTCTCTGAAATGGTTCACCCTGTTATTTTTCCATAAACTGCATAAATACTGCATACCATGAAGAATATAGGTACATGTAATTAAGGCATGATTAAAACTTGTCTAACAAAATTGTTTTAAGCTTTTCTTTCATGAATCTCATACTCTTTTCTTTCCTCTTTGAGAAGAGAAAGTTAGGAATATCAGAAAGCAAAGATGTCTGAGAATTGCAGTTATGATTCATAAAGCTTCCAGAAAAGCATTATAATGTACTATAGGATGTAAGACTAAAAATTATTCCCCACTGAAATGGTATTCACACAACTTTTGCTGTACTGAAGTGTACATCGTAATATAATCATAATAACTAAAGTAAGTTTCCCTTGGGGATTATACCTCTGTGTGATTTAATCCTTAAATTTGTTTTGCTTTCATCCCCAGGAGAAGAGAGGTTTCAGTTAGAAAGTATTCTTCCTAGAAATATCAGACACTGCACATGCATTCATAATCTGCACTTACATTTACAAAGCCCGGGCCACGAGGTAAGCAGAATTAGGAGCGTGTTACGATTTTGTTTAAAGAAACATGGTTTTTTCAAATAATAAAAAAAAAAGAAGGGCACAGCTGGGGATGAGTTCTGCTTATCCTGGAAAGTTCCCTATAGGACTCTCCCTTCATGTGACAGAGGAAATTACTTGCTTTCAAGAGAAGGCTGTCACTCAGAGTGTCTGAAAATGCACAGATCAGAGGGAAAGGGTTTTTCATGATAACTAATAAAGTGTGGAATGAAGTGCTGTAAAAACTTATGGAATTTCTGTGTCATTATGGGTCTTAGTTCATGCTTTTAAAGATAGTGTGAACACTTCAGAGGTTGGGTCACAGTGCCTTCCTTATCATGAACTGTAAGAAAAGCAGTCATCAGCATACTGATAATGCAAGTCAAAGTATGATCTATCTATTCAGTTGTTAAGGCTGTTCTTAAACACAGTCGTTCTTTGCTGAGTGATTTTACCCAAGAACAGTGATTTTGCCAACACATTAATCATTATTCAGTCACCAGCACACCATGATTTCCTTCTGAACAAATTTGTTCACAACACATTTCCATAACATTAAGTGGAATGTTTGTTTTTCAGCTGGCATACAGTGTGATCCCCCTTAAAAATAAAATTATATATTTTATATGCAATATATACATACACACACTTTCAGAAAGACATTCCTGAAGCACAGACTAATCAGATCACAAGCCAAAGCTTATCTACCAACAACCTGCACCTATAGGAAAATACAGGTAAAGTTTGCATTATATTGCAGCTTTCTCACCTTTTGGAAAAATTACTAAAATAATTTTCTTCACATGACAGTCCAGGGAAACTGCTCCAAGTTCTAATTTGAGAAATACAATTTTTAATTAGCCACTTTCACTAGACAGTAAACTACTACACTCCTTTTTGAAACATCTACTAGGGAACAAAACAATGTAGTCATCTAGTGGAAATAATGAATGCCCTGCCATTTGAGCAATTTAAAAATAGCCTGAGAAAAAAAAAGAAAAAGAGACAGAAAGACTCAGTTTGAATCATAAATATACTATTAAAGATGAGTTACATGTGCAGCTGGTATGCATAGCCAGGTACAAGCATCAGCTGCAGCAGATGTGTAACACATCCCAGGCAGCAGAGACTGTTTCACACAAGGAACTTGTTTCAGATGACAACGCCCGAGGAAAATGTAGCAGCAATGGTCACAGGATAAATGTCCTCTTGATTTTTAAAGACTCATTTGTTTCTACTACACCTTCAAAAATCAATAGTCAATTGCCCAGATATTCCCAGTTCTATTTTAAACAGTGCTGAAGCAAAACCATTCTAATGATCTCTGAAGTCAGGACATAAAGGAGCTCCCCCCAGCTTTGGTTTCCTTTTTATTTGGCTGTCTAGCATCAGAAGGAAGAGCAAGCTCAAGGGCTCTGCCATTGGTTTTGCCTCTCAAAAGTGTTCCGCACTCTCCAGGTTGGATTTCAAAGCTGTGCCAAGCGCCTGTGAAGCCCTGGAAGAAGGAAGTCACAGCAGGAAAATAAGTCCTAGCTGGTTTCTCCAAGACAGTGAATCATATTGTATGTGTAGGAACATCAAACCAAGCATGTGTTTCTACTTCCTCATCATGATGAAGTTACAGTTAAGCAAAACAGAATTTTCTGACATGAAAATCAGTTGGCAGAAAGTCAGTTGTATACAAATAAGCATGGACTCCTCAGACCTCTGTGTGTGTGCGATGCCTTGCAGGGGAGCAGGTACCCATCCAGCACTCACAAACTCCCCAAGGGCCCCTGGCAGAGCTGAAAAGCTCAGACAGATGTTGCTAAAGCTTTATGGGACTTACTTAAGGGAGGGAAAGCAAAGGACAAATGCCTTCTTGTTAGAGTGCTTTAAGGTAGCTCCTTGCACAGACAGCTTATCAGCACCCACTGTATTTACAACAATGCATTGCCATAGTTGCATGCATCATCCTTTCCTGGTTTTAGTGTGACAGTCTGGGAGCACATTGCCCAAGGTCTGGGATCCAACATCACCTGAAAAAGCTCTGCAGCACTGTGTTTTCATGTGTTTGCCTGGGCTGCCTTAGAATTCACTGCTCAGAGGATGTGTCTCAGTTTGGAGACAAATTTAGGAGTAGAACACTCATTCCAGAGTGTTTCCTCTAAAAAAAAGGTTTCCAACAATCCCTTTCCACCAATAAGAAATGAATACTGGTGGATGAAAGTGAAAAAACCCAACTGTTTATTGACAGAATGCTCACATGGCACGGGAAAAAAGGTAAATAACTGCTGGATATTGAACTGTCAGACCATACCTCCCTCCCCCTTCACACACACCAGCACAAAAAACCAAAACTCCAGGGAAAGAAAAAAACCCCACAACAGCCAGCAACATGATGGGGAGAAAGATGGTGCCAGCTCCTGTCTCAGGGAGGAAAAAACCCCAAAAACAAAAGGCTCACACAGCAGCTGGGGCAAATGGGTGGGAAGCTGGTGAATCTCTGGTGTTGGTCCCTTCTTCACAGATGAAGCAGGTGGGATTGGTGTGGTTTTCTCCCTGGCTTGGCTTTTCTGAGGTATGGGGCTGAAATGGAGCAGACTCTTGCCTTTCCCATCAGTCTCTGATCTCAGACAAAAAACAAGCCACCCAGTTCACTTTGAAAAAGCCAGCAAAGGATTGCTTCTGCAGCCTCTCCAAGGCCAGGGAAAGGGAAAAAAACTTCTTGCCTAAGCTAACAAAAAAACCAAGCTATCCAACCAAAAAAATCCCAAAAAACCAACCAACCAAAAAACCCAACCCTCCCCCAAAAAACCCCAACCCCACCAAAAACCCAAAAAAACCAAAAACACCCCCCCCCAAACAAGAAAAGAAAAGAAAAGAAAAGAAAAGAAAAGAAAAGAAAAGAAAAGAAAAGAAAAGAAAAGAAAAGAAAAGAAAACAAAACCCAAACCAGACCACATGGCACTCAGATATCTGAGGAGTGAGGCTTTGAAAAAACCTGCTGAAGAGTGCCAAGGCTTCCCCCAGACCCACCTTACAGCTACAGCAATCATTTTTGGGAGTAAAGCAGATGACCAGGGAATGGACTCCTCACCATAAAATCACCCCAAGACAGGATGTCATTTTGTGATACTGTCTCAGGGTACATATATTTAATAACATGGATATAATGTCACACCAAGACACTGCCTTTGTCAGCCTGCAAAAAATAACCCAAGGTGAGAGGATATGGAGCCACAACTGCACAGCACCAGTCAATATGACAAGGAGCCTGAAACCACAGATGTGCACTGGCAGCTCTCTTGGTGGATGGATGTTAAGAACTTCCCCCAACTCAAAGATGCTGCTCTTTGTGGCCAAGTGCCAGTGAAAGCTCCCAGCTGATGCCCAGGGGCTGCCCCTCTGCCCTGGCCACCAGTGTGATCACTTGCCAAGGGCCCTGCTGTAGCCTGGAGCATCCATAGGGCACACCCATCTCTAGAGAGGATTCAGGTTTGTGACACCAAGGAAGAATGTCACACTGCCAACCAACCTTATGGTCTAAAGCAGCAGAGCAAAACTGCTAATAAGCAACTGCCACTCTACTCACTTTTTCTACTTCTCTTCAGTCAACACCTAGGTAGGAATTTTCAAAAAAAATTCAAGTGAAACATTTGAGCAAACATTGCTATCAATTTTAAACCGAGAGATGTTACAGAAATGCTAAATGTGAGTCATAAGTTCAAAGCAGAAATTAAGAAAGCTTTAAAATAAGTTGTGATGCAATCTTAAAGTAATTTAAGGAGCAAGTTTCCTTCACACTTCTAGCATTTCTGAAACTCTTTAAGTTCAAATCAGTTTTGCCAGCAACACGCCCAGCCTGGTTTGTCTTTGTGACAAGGGTTCTCAGGTTCAACAAATACTTCAATGGAGAACTAAACCCCAGGTCTGGTTACAACCATGGCTTTGAGGAAATGACTCTCTTTCTGTAATAGGTTGTGGGGCTATTCTGAGGTGATGCACAGCATGAAGTTACTACACTTTAGCTGTATTATTAATAGCACAGCTCTATTGATCCCATACAACTTTCTCTAAGTATAGGGTTATGTGAATTAATAGCTTTTACCTAGTGCTAGGGGGCATGCAGACATGCTATAAATTAGACAGTCCCTGACCCAAAGTGCTCACAAACCAGATTAGAACAAGATGCAGCAGGTGGAGGAGACGGACTCGCGGGGAGGGAGGAGGAGGAAGTGGAAAGGCAAGCAGCATTACACATGAAGAACTCTCTGCTCAGCAACAGCCAGGCACTGCCAGCTGGCAGGGATCTGCAGGCATCAAAGATGAGTCTACAGAGGGCCTTAATGAAGGTTAAGGAAGTGGCTGTTTTAAGGGAGTTTCCCTTATGTATGTATAAGAAATAGCCTGTGGGTAAAGCATGAGGTACTTGTGGGTGAAGCAGACTGGTAGGCAGCTCTGTCCTCCCAGGGGCTGGGTGCTACTGCTGATCTACTGGGTCAAGAAAATCAGCTTGTGCAGTGCAGATGACTGTCTTCCATTCACTCACATACTCCTCTCTACCTGAATTTCTATCTGGAAGATAGTGAAATAGTCTTTAGAGGTGCTAATGATGTCATTATAAAAACACACAAAAGACATCTCGGCATTTCGAGATAAATTCAAGCCAAGTGCACTGCCAACATGCCACACTCCATGGCTCCCCTTTGAAATAAATGGCTTTATGCACTTCAAAGAGGGCTTTGTTTCACTTGTTTAGCACAAAATGCAAATACCTTGTCAGACCGAGCAGAAGAGAAAATGCACTTTGCACACGGGGAGCAGAAATACTCAAGCAGACACTCAAATGAGAATGATCTTAGGTTTGGGAGGCACAGCAGGTAGGGGAGGCACTAGATTTCTTCTATCTAGTTTATTCCATTTCTAGTTAAAATTATTTTCAGAATTTAATCACTTTGCAAGAAGAGCAGCAGAGATAATTAGATATTTTCTGAGAGAGCTTCCCTTGCACATATAAAATCGGAGTAGGAGAACTGAACACAGAGATGGGAGCATGGCCATGACACAGTCTTCACCATCTAAGAGCTCAGATATTTTTATTTTTCGAGAAAAGACTAACACTTCTTTAACAATTTACACAACTGCCACATGGGAGACGATCTTCTAATACTCCCTTGGTAAAGGGTGATGTAGTTTTTGCCCTTCCAAGTGTTGCTCCAGGAGAGGTAACATTTTGGGGGAAGCATCTGCCCTGAACTTGGGACAGGCTACTGGAGCAGAGAACTCGTGTCCATTCTGCTGAGAGGGTGCAAGTCCTGCTCAGGCTCCTTACAGCAACTCTTGGGTAGAAAAATCTTACAACTCCTGGGCCTCCCATCTCAATGCAAGATACAGTTGAGGCAGATCACATCAAATCCGTGCCAGAGAGAAGATTGTTTTGTCTGGCAAAAATTACCTCAGAGCTCTACAATTAGCTTAAGCAGAGTTTCTGAAAAGTTGACTTATCAGCTTACTCATTAGCAGGGATGCCTGCTCCTCACCAGGAATTACTCTGAGCTGAGGTAGCAGCCCTGACCACACAGAACTGTAAATACACATGAGATTTAATGCTGACCAGAGAAGGGAGAGGTGACAGGACAGACCTTTCAGAGGACACAACACACTGGAGGCTGCTCCTCCCTGGGCTCTCCCTTGGGATGGATGGCTGAAAAGGGGGTGGGAGGAAAACAAGACAAAATACACCTTCTTCCTTGCTTCTCACAGGTATAAGAAGTTGTCTTCCTTGAGAAAGGAAAAAGATTGTTCTGTTCTGACTCTGGACCTATTTCAGCAGAGGTTGTTCAAGTTGGAAATTACAACAGAATCATATAGTAGTGTGATAATATGGCAATGTTTAGGGGAGTTACACAGTAGAGACCCTTGAGTAGGAGACATTTTTGAATAGCAGCTGATGAACCTAATGCAGGAAAGAGAGAGAGAGAGAGAGAGAGAGAGAAAGAAAGAAAGAAGGAAGGAAGGAAGGAAGGAAGGAAGGAAGGAAGGAAGGAAGGAAGGAAGGAAGGAAGGAAGGAAGGAAGGAAGGAAAGAAAGCAAGAAAGAAAGCAAGCAAGAAAGAAAGAAAGAAAGAAAGAAAGAAAGAAAGAAAGAAAGAAAGAAAGAAGAAAACTGGACACATTTGAGCTGGATATCCACTAACGCAAAGAAAAGTTGGAGGCTGTCTTTTCCCTTTATGTGCCAGTTCTGCAGGGCATGCAAGAGAGATCAAGATCAAGACACTTCACAACTGGAAGAAGTTATGCCATCCTGAAATTGATTTACTCCTGATCTGGCATCTGTACCAACCACCTACGTTTGTCAGGGGTCCCTCCACCACAAGGCAGGTATTTGAAATTGTTATTAACTTCCCTGAGCCAAGTAGAGTAGCTTGCAGGTGTCCAAAAATTTTAATCTGGGGCTGTCTGAAGAGAGACTGAAGGGGTTAAGGCCTTTAATCTTAAATTTAATAAGGTAGTGGCTAGGGTTGGCACTGCCTACCCTCTCTACTCTCCAGGCATTTCACTCCACACCTACAATTTACTGGAGTTGTTCAGCAGGCATCTCTTTTCCCAGGCACACAGGTGGTATAACTGAGAGGACAGAGAAAAAGAACTTGGTATTATTTTGGAAACACTCCCAGTCCAAAGAGCAGTTTCATTCCCCAGCTGCCCTCCCCATGATGTAATAGCCACTGCATATGAAATGCAACTGTGTCCAGAGCCTCTCAGCACCACGCCTTGGCTGCCCTCACCTCACCTGCACTCAGGCTCAGGAATGTTCTAACAGCAACAACTTCCCTCCACCTGCTCAAACTTGGCACCCCTGTCACTTCTATCCCAAAACAGGACAGGGAAGCTCTCATGTATTCCTTCCCAGACGTTATCTGGCTCAGCACAGTGATGACAGAACTGACTAAAGCTCTATTATGAAATATGGAAACATTTCAAACCTCCTGTTCCAACTTTAATGTGTACATTATAGCTGCTGTAAGTACTCTGTTTATCCTAATAGAGTTCTTTATTTATTGGTTCATCCAAAAATAAAATTATGAAAATGGTTTTAAAGAGAAAAGGAATACGTTCAATGTATCTGTCTCTGCAGCCCTCTTGTCTGTGCTGGAAGGAAAGGGCTGTGATTCTGGCACACTGTGGGAGGCTCAATAGCTGAACTCCAGTGCAGCTGCCAGAAAGGATATACTCAAGAATTGAACTAAACCTTAACATTTCACCACACTTCTTCCAGCCAAAAGCTTTTTGTACATAATCCTGTGTGGCAGATAAATGCTGCAAGTCAAGTTCCTGAGTCTGTATCTGGTGACTTACAGAGAGCCCCCCAGAAACTTCCATTTCCTATTCATAACATCCATACAGCGCAACCTCAGAGGATAACCCAGAGAGAAATGGGATCTAAAACCTGTTTGGTCAAAGTATCATTTGGCAGCTGATCTGAATGAAACACAGCTTTTTTTCTTTGTTTCTTTATATAAATGTTTAAGTCCCTGGAATGGATGCTGAAAGGTGCATCAGGTGCCAGCCTGACAACTCAGGATCCACAATTGTCTCTCTGCCCACAGGGCAAGTAGCTTCTATGAACTATTTCTCAAAATTCACACCCTTAATTGCAATTCTAGACATTGTTGATCTTGCAATTGTTCTGTAACACAATCAGCTTAAAGTGGAATGGCTGAGACCTCAAAGTTTATTTATAAATAACAGCAGATGCAAAATTTGCATTAGAATGGTAAGAAGTTGATGCTGTTGCTCATTTACTCAAAGCCATGTCAAAAGGATTTATATAGCTGCCTAAAGACTTCTTCATTTTCTGTTTCCTTTTACCTGTAAGCCAAGTCCTGGCCTAGAAAGCCAGAGGCTCCCTCAGACAGGAGAGAGCACAGATAGGGTGACCGCAGGAATTCCAGGTTCCCAACTGGAACCTCCCATCAGGAGGCTGAGGCCAGCTGCAGGCTTGTCAAGTGGATGCTCACTGCAGCAGTAGGTAATTTATGAATATTTGGCTCCCTTATGTGTATTTCTTGAATAAATAAGGTTGTGGCCTGGGTCAGTGGGAAAAATAAAAGGGAAAGGGAAAGTTCCTGCTGTATATTCTGAAAGATAGAATGACCTTGAGGACAATTTATTTCAAGAGGAAAAGCACAGTAAGACTTCTCACAGAGTGCTCAAAGAAGCAGCCCCTGCTCATTCCTCAAATATATTCAGAACAGAGGCAAACACCTCTCACTGCAATTCAAGGCTGCCTGAGTTTTCACCTGTAGATACGCAGATAAACTTATATCATCAGCTTCCAGCTTTCTGTGGGCTGGAATGTCAGCAACAGCTACAGTGATTTAGTGCAGCAGCTCCAAATGGATTAAATCAGAGTAATTTGAATTTTACCCAGGCTTGTCATATAAATCTTAGAAACCACTGTCTTGCATAAAAACTTCCTCTTGATGCTCCTGAGGAGTCATGACATAAACCAAAAATTTGGTTGAAAATGAGAAACAAAGATTTTTAGCATGGAAAACAGAGGCAACATGAACAGCATATTGGGCTGAAAAACCTGACTTGCTTTATGGTAGCAATTTTTTGTATTTTATGAAGTATATTTTTCCCATTTTTTATATATTATCATGCATCTTACAGTGTATTTTTTAAAATGAAGTCAGTGTTAATTTGAGTGATTTCCACTCAAATGGAATATTTTTGAAACATTCCACTCTTCAAAAAGAATTTTACTACATAACAGTCTGGAATACTTTAGTAAGTATGATACCACTAGAATGTTCCCTGTGTGCACAATCAAGTACTTTTTCTATTTAAGAATCTCCTTCTAAGAGTGGCATAGCAAAAAGAAATTTGCTACTGGCTTCACTGATGTCAGATTTTGGGTTCTATCTTGAGTGATACAAATGACCTGTGACTTTATGGTCCCCAAAATTTAACTGTATCTTGCATTTATTTCAGCACTGCCTGTGTGAGGATATTTGAATAAACCCAGTAAAAGGACTGCTATTGTTTCTTTAGAAACAAATTAAAATTACTCATAAAGATAATGTATCTGAAGAATGCACTTTTCTTCATCTGTGTAGGATTTAGACAGAAAGATACATCTATCCACAAGCTGTTCCATGTTTCTAACGATATTACAACACCCTCTGTGGATTATATTTACTCTCTGGTCCACAAGTAAAGCTGCCATTTGCCTCACATGAGTCATATGTCATCATCCCTGATCCCAGTTCTCTGTAAGTTACTGGACATCAAAGGATTCCAGGTCCAAATGCTTCCTGAAAGGCATTTTAGCTTCACTTTTGCAAGTATTTAACATGGACTAAAGACTTTTTCTTGTGTAAAAACTCATACTCACAAAAGGACTGCAAAAACTTTGTAAATGTAAGTCAAATACATCAAAGAAAACCTTTTTTTTACAGGTATCTGTAACTTTTTCCCCAGCAGCATTTACTCAACTTTCCATTTTTGGTGAAAAATATTTTTAAAAAAATTTTTTTTTTTTTTTTTTTTGCTTAGTTAATTCTACAATTCACTCTCTCTTGTATTCAGACCAGGTTGCTGCTGCAGCTGCTACCTTTGAGGAATGTATGAGAGCATTCTAGGATTCATTTCTTCTGACTTTTCCATCAGGAACAAGCAGGGCAGAAGCTCCTGACAGCAAACCCATGCTCCTGTCTGTCCCAAGCTGCGCAGTGACTGATGCCAAGATCCTCAGGAAAACAGGGAAGGCAGCAACCACCTCACGCTGACCCTCTGCAGGGCCTGGGGAGGGCACAGGGAGCAGCAGACCCTGCAAAAGAGATACATATGAACCAAGCCACAAACCCATTCGTTATTAAGTGCTCTCCCAACCTCTTCAGCTTAGACATGGGACAAAGACTGGCTGCCAGAGATTGTTGCAGCCCTGCAGGCTGGACCCACTCACCTGCCACTTCAGTCTAGGGTTTTCTTCTGAATCCTATCACACATCCCAACAGGGCTAGAAAGAGTTAACAACAGCTCACAGCACAGCTTTGCCAGTCTCAGGACAAATACGGCTGCTAAATGCAGTTGCTTTTATTTCAGTGAGACCAACTGGGGAGAAGAAACTCAAGTGCAGACTTGATTTAATTTCATGGTGAAGGCAAGTCCTCGGCAAAATGATGCCCAGGTGCAGGTGTTTCCCTTCTGTCACCCCTTCCAGGAGGTTCTTCAGAGGCTCCCTGCACTTAGACTGACTTCAGGAGGTCAGCAATGCACTGAGCACACAATATCAGGTGTCTGCCTGTAGTGCACATACACTGGAATAATCATGTACTCTCTTTTCTTTGGTTTTTGAGGTGGATATGACAGTACCTGGAGGAGATACTCATCTGTCTACCTAACAATCAGAAATATCTTAGAAAATGTGTCTGAAATTAATCCATTGTGAAAGTGAGAAGGGAAAACATAAATACTCTCATTAATTCATGTGTACATACACCAAACTTTACATAATATATGGAGTAGTTGGAAAGATGCCTGCAGGTCTAATTGCATTTCTGTGTGAAGAGCATTTACACTCTCTCATCTCTGCTTTCTCCATTCATTTTAGTAATTACATGTAGAGAAGCAGCTAACACACTTGTAATTAAAACCAGAAGTGAAGGATTTTTAGGTGTTCTAATACAAGAGAATTGACATAGAAAGCAAGCAGAGTTAGGAGAAGTGGATTACTGCGGTCATATTAAACAAAGCAAGCCCCAGGAAGAGCCTGTGCTGGAGTGCACACAAGGTGCTCATGAAGACATGGATGTGTGCAGGCAATGCCAATCAGAGTCCAGACTGTGCACACTCTCTGCATTCAGTGTTTGCTAAAATATATTTGATCACAAGACCTGGAACTGTGTTCTGCTGCTGGAAACCTCTTGTTTCCGACCACCAAACTCAGGATTTAAAACAGTTGCTTTGTACAATCCATTTCATTTGGCATTTTATTGGCAAAGGCTGTAACAGTTATGTCAGTTGGGTGGGTGGAGTCCACATGGAACTCCAGATCTTTTCATTTAGATGATGAACATTCATGACTCAAGCAATCTGAACCAGATTTCCTTTCCTTTCCTTTCCTTTCCTTTCCTTTCCTTTCCTTTCCTTTCCTTTCCTTTCCTTTCCTTTCCTTTCCTTTCCTTTCCTTTCCTTTCCTTTCCTTTCCTTTCCTTCCCCTTCCCTTCCCTTCCCTTCCCTTCCCTTCCCTTCCCTTTCCTTTCCCTTCCCTTCCTTCCCTTCCCTTCCCTTCCCTTCCCTTCCCTTCCCTTCCCTTCCTTCCCTTCCCCTCCCCTCCTCCCCCTCCTCCTCCTTCCTCTCCCTCCCTCCTTCCTCCCTCCCCTTCTCCTCCCTTCCCCCTCCCTCTCCCCTCCCCCTCCCCTCCCTTCCCTCCCCTTCCCCTTCCCCCTTCCCCTTCCCCCTTCCCCTTCCCCTTCCCCTTCCCCTTCCCCTTCCCCTTCCTTCCCCTTCCCCCCCTCCCCCTCCCCCCTTCCCCTCCCCCTTCCCCTTCCCCTTCCCCCTTCCCCTTCCCCTTCCCCTTCCCCTTCCCCTTCCCCTTCCCCTTCCCTCCCCTTTTCCCCTTCCCCTTCCCCAAGTTGTGCACAACATTACATGTGATGTGCAAATAATAGTTTCACAAAATATTCTGAATTCTCTTTCATTTTAAAATGAAAACCGGATAATGTCTAAACTTAATCTGGGAAGTCCTGAACTGAACTGAAGGACAGCATGCTTGCAGCCCAAGTATCAGCAACTCACACAAGGACTAGTCTGATGGCAGAAGGTGGGAACAGTATTTGAACAGTCAAATCTTTCCCTAGGAGCTTTCACCTCAGTGTAGTCCAGAAACCAACTTTTATAAATGCGTTTTCTTCAGCAATTTACAAAAAAAACCCCAAAAACCAAGCCAAGTTGTACTTCTAGGCCGTTTGCATGGCCATCTGAGCAGCTTTGCAGCTTCCTGCAAACTAAACAGGCAGGGGGAGACCTAATTCCTATTAATACTCAGTATTCTTTTAGCAAGAACAGAAGCATTCCTTTCAGAAGAGACATACTTGACCAATACACGACCAAGATCATGGTGAGACATTAAGATTTGGGTTTATTTCTCATTATTCTACTCTGATTTGATTGGTAATAAAAATGAAACTCAATGCCCCAAGCTAGTCTGTTTTACCTATGGCAGTAATTGCTGAGCAATCTCTCCCTGTCCTTGTTTCAACCCACGAGCTCTTCATCATACATTATATTGTTTCTCCCCTACCCTGGTGATGAGGGGAGTGATGGAGTGGCTTGGATGAGCACCTGGCATCCAACCAGGTTCAATCCATCACAATACCTGGCAATTTTAGAAAAAAACCAAACCAAAACCAACCAACCAAGCAAAAAAAAAAAAAAAAAAAGAAAAAAGAATAGAAGAAAATAATGAGACAGAGAGAAAATAGCACAAAAAAGGAGGAGCTGTGATTCCTTGTTTTGGTGCAGTGCAAACCAGTGCCCCATGGCTCTGGCTGCAGTCTGACGCACAGTGCTGCCAATTGGTGCCTGCTGTGCACACATGCAGCCTCACACGTAGGGGCAGGCAGCAGCATTTGCCAGAGCTCATCCATCCCAAATGCCAGCAGCCAGTTCTCAGCAGATTCCCAGATAGCACCATGGAAAACCAGGTTCCAGCTCAGCAGCTCTCACCAGCACAGAGCTGTGGGCAGCCTGCCTGCTCTGCGCAGCTCTGCATCTCCTGATCCAAGTGCCACCACCCTGCCACCCCATCCTGGCAGCCACCATCAACCACTGCACCCCATGGGGGAAAGAGGACACAGTATTTCTGGGTTGGAGAGGAGGCACGGGAAGGAGAGTGTCCTAAGGGCAGCACTGGAAAGGAAGGAAGGGAGGGAAGGAAATGTCTTCAGTGGGAGCTGAGCCTCCTGGAGTGGGCAGAGGGCCACTGGCTTGCACTGGAGCAGCTGCCAGCTGGCACCTGCCTTCAGTGTGGGCTTGCAGAGATGAAGTCTGTGGAGACAAGGGTGCTGGGCACCCCGAGAGCCCTGCAGTTTTCAACAGCCTCCCTGGCCATGGGTGGGCAGGGTCTGTGCACCAGCTCCACAGTGCATGTGGGCCTCACGCCCCCACAGCTCCCAGCCCTTAGAAACCTCTGCTGTGTTATGACAATGTCACAGAATCACAGAATCATGAGGTTGGAAGAGACCTTCAAGATCATCGAGTCCAGCCCATGCCCCAACACCTCCACTAAACCACAGCACCAAGTGCCACGTCCAATCTTTGTTTAAACCCATCCAGGGATGGTGACTCCACCACCTCCCCGGGCAGACAATTCCAGGATTTTACCACTCTTTCTGTAAAAAACTTTTACCTGATATCCAACCTACATTTCCCCTGGTGTAGCTTAAGACTGTGTATAGTTGCTGTTAAAAGAGAAGTCGTGTAAAAGTAGAGGACAGAGAAGAGCTCTGCCCAAGGCAGCATGAAAATAAGCAATAGCAGGTCTCTGTTATGAGTTTCTGCAGTGCTCCCTCCCCCTCCCAGGAGACACATCAAAGGCAGATGAGGAGATCAGTCCGCAGCAGTGAGCCTGCTGGAGCCCGCTTGCTCAGCACAGCAGAATTAATTAAGAGGGTGGGAGAAAGAGCCAATACAAGTCTGATTCTGTCAGGGAGCATGGCACTGATAAATGGGGAATGCTAATTCAGGAGTTTCTCGTTTCTTTCACACCTGCCAAGGAGGGAAATGGGAGCATGATTCAGATTTGAAAGACACTCGATTTGGATACCCCTGACAAGTCACATGACACCACACCTACCACTGCTTCCTCGAAACCTAGGAAAACTAACCCAAAAGAACTTCAGCCCCTGTGATACACGCTTTAAAGAAAGCTCATCAGTGTTTTGGTTACTGTTGTTTCAGAGAACAAAGCAAAGGTGAGGCCCCACACAGAAAAGGAGAAGCCACAAATGGGGACCTCTTACCCTGCTGTCATTGAGCATCTTACTAGAACAAGATAAGTATAACCAACCAACAATTCAGGCGAAATTAATTCAATTGTAGTTGACATAATAAGTACTAAGACACTGCTTTTCTATCTACTGAACACTACAGGGTTGGAGATGTGAGACCCAAATTAGCAGGAAGAAAAAAAATATGAAATTGAAAACTCTTGAAATACAGGATTTCCAGGCATTCAGGTGCTGTAGTAGGGAGTCACTGGAAATGCTCATTAATTAATTAGATTAAAGATGTGCAGTCCTCACTCCAGGGGTATTGTTGCTCTACGATTTTTCCTTGCTCATAATTCAAACAGGAGATGAAGCATCTGAGCTCAATTTGGGACTAATAATTTCTAAATAAAAGATAAATATGTCGAGGTTTCATAAATAGAAAGAAGAGCATGACATTATAAATCAGTTTTAATATCTGTGTTATTGTAAAGTTTATCTGGCCAAGCTCCTGCCCTTTGCAGATTGCTCCTATTTGTTATGTATTCAGATGCATTAAAAATTCCTTGGAACAGGGACTTTCTTTGTGCATGAAGAACTCCTGAACCACTGTTTATGGAGTGCTGTGCAGCCCTGAGGCACAGCTCCACTGAGTCAATTGCCTGTGAATGTTTAGAAAACAGCTCTTGTGCTGCACCTACCCTGAGTGGGCTTTTTGGACTGCACAAGAGGTGCATTAATCTGTGTGTTCCCTTCTTTTTGTTCCTCATGATGGATATTCCAATAATAGTTCTCAGAACTGCACCACACAGTCTGAAGAGCTCCACAATACCTTTTAAACTCATGTCCAAAGATTGATATTCCAGCACCTGGCAGGTCTTGATGACTAGGCACAGAAACACAGCCCAAGAAACTGGTCCACTAATGCAACACTTTCTAGGGTCAAGTGAATGACTATCAGGCCATCATCTGCCCAGTAGTTAAGCAAAGTAGTGTCTGTTTCATCTAGAATATAAAAGGTGCTTTGTTCAAGTCAAATAGAATCACATATCAGCAATGTACATTAATAACTGATAACATAAATATCCAGCGCATTTAATATTATCAAACTAATTATGTGTTGGTTTGCCAGGAATAAAGGTGAGCTTTAAAAATCCAAGATGACATGATTACCACTGAGTAAGACATTCTTTCTCATCCTGAACACACACTAAAAGCATAGGTGACTGAGACAAGTCACCAGGCTGGAAGCCAACTTTATTTCATGCACTGAAATTGCGATGAAAATTCTAATGAACACATCTTGACAAGCTAAAGCAGTGCTGCTCTGGCCAGAGGTCTCCAGCTCACTCAGAGGTAGATGTGAAAGTATTAACTTATTGAAGGGTCACACAATGCACACAGCATGTATTCCTGCTAAAGCTAGCATTGCAAAAAATGTTGACTGCCATAAAAATTCTGCAGTCCAAGTGCAAAAGAAAAAAAGAAATTTACTTGCCACCCTTACTGTAATGGTACTGGAGAAAGAGCTTATTCAACACATGGACCTGCTCTACACAGGGAGAGAAATTCTTCTCTGAGCCTGAAACACTGCATGTACCAATCTCTGTGAGAGAGCTGGTGTTAAATGGGGTCAGAGCTCCATTTGCTCTGGGGAGAAGAAAGGCTCACTTTGAAGACAGGCTGGTTACCCTGTTTTTCTTCCTACACCACAGCTTCCAAATTGCAGCTAGAACTTGAAGGGAGTTGTTCCCACAAGCTCTTCAGTCCAATGTCTCCACCCAAGAGGCTTGAGTAAATAGCAGAAGCTCTGGATATGAATCAGATGGAAAAGATTCATCCCTCTCTGCTAGGTCTGAGTTCAAAGGCATCCATGGCTGAAAAGCTAAATCAAGATCACTATCTGTGTGTGAGGGCAGGATGGAGCGTTTAGCACCAATGAACTGCTCACCCTTACATACTCAGATGCAGTGTAGCAGGTTGTATGTACCATTCCACATAACACTGAGAGAGGTGGGGAACTGTGATTGTTTTGGGAGACTTTCTTTCCTCTGTTTCCTGTCTGTTCAACTTCCTCTAGCTGAAAACCTTGCACCTGCCCTCTCAGTATCAGGACTCAGCCTCCCAGCCAGAGGAAGACCACAGATTACACAGAACGTACGACAGAGCATAGTGCTCAGCCTCAGGTTGATGGTAAGACCTTCTTCTCCTTGTTTGTACCAAGACACAGAGCAAGCTCTCATCAGGAACAGTGTGCATGATCCATTCCTCCTATGCACACATCAGACCTGGGTTCTGTCACATGACATTCTGTTCCAACACACAGGTGACATCTGTGAAGCTGTTGTACCCCAAGCACATACAGCCCATGCTGCAAACACAGCTTGCTCCATCACACCTGTGGAAAGCACATCATGCCATGACTAGAGTACGTATAAATGGCCACAAATGAGAGATGAAAAGGGCAAAGATATGTCCATAGACTGTCTCAGTGTCAGTGACTGGCTGAGAGCACAGGTGCCTCTGAAGACCGACTGATCAGTGACAAGCCTGTTCACGAGTGACATTTGCACACATCACAGCATCCGTGTCTGTGTTCCCTTGTATGTGCAGGCACAGTCCTAACTCCTCACCAGCATAGGTACCCTACCCGTGAGCTGGTGCTGGAATACAGCTGGAGCCCACAGCTGGGGTGTGCCTGTACCTCCCTCTGTGAAGTTGTCTGGTTTATTATCTGTAAAACAGAACACCCGGGAAGATGAGCCAAATAGTATTAGATATAATCAGATACTTTCTGTCTTCAGGTGCCACCCATGTGCACACCTCCCCTACCAGCTGTGGAGTGAACCTGCTAACAATTCTATTAATAACAAGCAGTAGAAGTAGGTGAACTGGATGAACTTGTGTGAAAGCAAAACCCCAGAGGTAGATTGGTTGCTCTGTTCAAAGCAAACAGATAACTATCCCAGGCTTCAGGCAACTCTCCCCCTTTCCCACCTCCTCCTTTGGGGCATCTCCAGACATGTCCAGGGTGGTGCAGCCTGTCAAACAGACATTTAATTGGTGATGTATAAATTTCAAAAAGGGATCGCAAAGCCACCAATGACCCTGTGAAATGCCAAATGCCAGTGCTTCCTCTGAGGAATCTTTTGTATTCACCTTCACTGTGCATGCCACTGCTGGTACACAAAAGTGAAACTGTTTGTTCCTCAGACGCTTGTGTCCTCAGCTGTCTGAAGTCCCAAGCTGCCTGCAGTACCACTGCCAGCTGCCTGTGAAATCACAGGGCAGGGACTGGCTTCAGCTGAGCACAAAGCAGCAAATGCCTACAACCAGACTTCTTACAGGCAGAGCTCCTCATTGACCACAGGAGAACACCACAGGAACCCATTGCCAAGTGTCTGCTGATCCCTGCAGCCCTTTCACTCCTGATGCAATACCTGAGTTCTGTGTCAGTGCAGGGAAGAGCAAGCGACAGACTCTGGATTGCAGGATTTTAAGTCAGTCACTCTTCCATCAATTGGCAGGCTGAACAATGGAGATGGGAGGCTCTTGGACCCATATTTTTGTACCCTTGACAATAATAAAAATCTGATGCTTTGTGGGTTATGATTGTCAAGGGGCCACAGCTCAGCACCAGTGTGATGAGCAAGACACTTTCAGACAGGCAGAAAGACATGGCTTAGGACCTTGAGGACTGAGGAAGAACAGTCTCCTCAGCAAGGTTTCGGATACCTTGAGCTACCATTGTGCTTCTGAAATTCATACTCTTCTCTCGCCTTTCCTCCCCTCTTCAGATCTAAGAACAGTGTGCAGAGGTACAAGTAGAGCTGGCATTGTGTGTGTTTCATATGAAACAGTTCAATTAGCTGTTTTGGGGGTTGTAAAATAACTTCGAGGTGTTATATACTCATACTTGCAGTAGCATCTCTGGGATTAAAAAGCCTCTTTCATTCTAATTTACTGGTTTTTAGAATGCAGACGGATTCAGGCCAAAAAGGATCTCCCACAAGTCTAGCTGGGTTCTCAGGGGGCTTTTTAATTTTGTGTACTTCTCTATGTGAAATAAAACAGTGTTCATTTCAGATTAACATGCATATGGCAGTCTTTTAGATTCTGGAGTTTTCTGCCTGTCATTATGGGTAAAATTTTCAGCAGCTTTTAAAACAGCTTCAAGTGGAATTTTGCAGTCAACAGCAAGGATTTTTGGAAGCATCTGTATAAGGTAAAGGCTCAATTCCTATTGTAATTCAGTGGGACTTTGCCACTTAGCTGGCTTTCCAGCACCATTCCAAAATCACAGATAAGAAGTAATGAAAAATCTTAAAATGATACAATAAATATTATTGCTGTTTACTACATAAATCAGGAGCAACTAGAGAGAAGAGTGCAAAAATCATAAGAACGTAGATTAAAAATAAGTCCCTTTGCGTTGCAAACTCTCAGAGAACACAGAAAATGAAGGTAAAACCAGAGGTGTGATTCCTCTGAGAAAAAAGGAAAGGTTAAGGAACCATGAAGAATATTTCTATACTACTGAGTGCATTAGGACAGGAAGGCAAGAGGGATCAGCATAAAGACCTGTCGAGGAATCCCTTAATACTGCAGTAAAGCAAACTGTAATTTCATTTCTCCCTTGGGCATGCAGTCCCTATCCTTAAACAACAGCACTTTCACCTGGGGAAATGTTCGTGTTGCTGCAAGGAGGATGCTGAGCTTGCACAGAGAGGTGTCAGTGAGGCTGACCAGCCTCAGCTCTCACATACCCCTTATGGTGCTACAGCTGGCAACAGCACTCAAACTGATCCTTCCACCTACACCAAACCCATCAAATCAGGATCTCTTCTCAGTACAGGGTTTAGATTTCCCTCTTATGTTAGGAAAGAGGGCTTTGGGCTCCACTGTCAGTGTTGTCCTGACTGCACCATTACATCACAACTCAGTGCTCTTACACTAAATGGTGCCATGGTGCTATCCTAGAGTGTGTTTGGCAGTGTTCAGGAAAAATAATCCTTTGTTTCTGTGCACCAAAAAAAAGTGGAAAGCATGTGTGATTCCTTCTTTGTGTGAGGATATGATTCACGGATGGCATCTTTTATAAACACATCATGTCCTCCACCTAAAGGTGCTATGTGCTCCAAAAGAGCCAAATATATTAGCATTCTTTAACCATAACTTTTGAAGTCGACATTTGACTACTTTTGCATTTCTTCTAGATTGTAGTTAGACAACTCCTAATTCTACGGGGAAAGCAAAGACTATAAAATGCCAGAGCTTCACTCTGCTGAAATAACATTAGTGAAATATCAAGTCCTTTATGATGTCATGAGGGATTCCTTAATATGACTATAGCCTCCTAATGACATCATAAAAAACAACTGCAACATCAGAAAACAGCCAAGGGTCATCAATCAGCCTATCCTCTCTCCTACTCACCAGGGGCAGCAGCCCAGCTTGCTCCTATCTGCTTTTTATGAGCAGTGCTGTCCTCTGAATAGCACACAGACAAGAGACTAATAATCATACAAATATCAGGGAGAGTGGTCAATCATCACCTGAAATGTTCAGTACACCTGAGGGAAATTCGGGTGCTGCAGCCTGAAGAGTCTGCAAGTTTAGCATGTAGAAGAGACAGCATTACTGCCTTAGAGGCGACCTGGCATTCTCTGAGCAGCAGGTAACACAAGTAGGTAATTCAGAATTTTTTAAAATGTGGGGACAATGGGCTGATAAATGAATTCTGTGGTTGCTCTCTTTATCCTCTAGGTGTAAGAAAAGCTCTTTCCATGTTGCCCAGGTAGCCATCTGCATGTTCCACAGTGTAATGACCACACTGAAAGAGTTTCCATCTTCCAAATGAAATGGGTGATGGTCCAACTGAGACACAGTGACAGCCAAATCCTCTGACAAGAAGGGAAACAGCCTCCTCCACTTTTGAAAACAAAATGTCTCAGAGTTAGAGCCTCATGATACTCTTTTAGGAACACCTGGAATTTTTACAGGGTTGGGGACAACTCAAGGACTTGACTGTCATTAAAAAACCCCATGTAATGAGACAGATACTGTGGTTTTGAGGGTCTTGGAGGGTGTTGAAAATGGAGCTTCTGCCAGCAGAGCCCTGACTAAAGAAGGGTTTTTTTTTCAGGTAAGAAGGGGAAATATCTGGTTCCTTACCTTGTTCCTCACAATTTTACAAATCTTTCTGCAATGAACTCCTGAGTGGGCAGGCTGTTGGCAGTGTACTTCACAGTGGGCTGTAGAAAATTCCCACCTTTTGAAGTGTTGGGAAGGGGACTTTGTCGCAGCTCTATAATTAACTGAACCTGGAGATTGGATCTTGGCTTAGCAGTGAGTGTGCCTTTGAGCTCTGTGTGACTCTGACCCCTCTCAAGGGCACATGGGCTAGAGCTATCTCCAGCTTTGTGTTTCACCTTAGAGAAGTCTGTTTTCACAGATGATTTCTGGTATGAAAGTTGTGTTTTGACTTTTACTTCAAGTCTCCAGTGTCTCTAGCCAGCCTATGGAGAAGCACCCAGCACCCTTCTCCCCTCCTTTCCACAGCCCACAACTGATGCAGAAAGGATCTTAGGATCCAACAGGGCAGCAGCTCAAAACCTGGTCACTCTGGGCCAAGTGAATTATATCAATAGTAATGAAAATTGTCCCATTCCTGGGCAAGGGAGCAGCAGCCCCACTGCCTTTTCCTGAGGCTTAGAAGTCTCTGTTGCTCTGGGAGGTTTGCATCACCTTCCTTACTCCTTGCAGAGCTCTGTTGGCTACCATCTGAAGAGTCCCTGGCCATGCCAAATCCTCATCCTTGGTGAGTGCTGGGCCAGTCGTTTCTGTGTACTGATTAGCTAACAGATATTAGACCACTCTCCCCTTTGATCTGTTTATTTCCTAACATCAGGTTAAACCAATTTGTGTATTTTTTAAACACTGTTGAGGAGGCTGGAGGGAGCAAGTCTCTGACACAGGTGTGCAGAATAGTATTGTGCTAATGGCTTGGCTGGTGAATGTTCCCACTCTCACCAGCATGGCAATTCCCGAAAACAGCCAGTCCAAATCTTGCCCACAGCATCCACCTGAGGGCAGCTGCTGTGATTCCAACCACACCCTGCTCAGGATATCCCACATAGCATTTTGCAGTGGGCAGCAGGCCAGGCTGGCTGTGTCCCTGTTCTCAGCCCAAGCCAATACTCTGGTCAGAAGATCCCCAGCATGAGCAAATGGTCTCAATGGAGCCACTGATCATGGGCTCACCACTGATCAGCCCAGCCCAAGGGACCAGCTGATCCCTGACTGTACATCTTGTCACTATTTTTTCATGCCTTGCCATCTGCACCCTCATAGTTTCAGTCTTTCAGTTTGTAGGACCAATGCAACAGCCATCCCATGAAGCCTAATAAGGCCAAATACTTGCAGAACAGATTGTCTTCCCCAGGGTTTCTTTCAGTTTCTCTTTCTTTTGTTCCAAACAGCAGTCCTGTGTTGAATGCTGCTGTCAGACAGTTCATTAATTTAAGGGCACCAGAACTCAAGCAGATAATTTACAAGTCAGCATAAAGTACAGAGGAGGAGACAATGCTGTTAGCATCTTTGATAAGCAAGATATTCAATAATTTTAATCTCAGTGTAACTCTGCTATTTCCAGATTATATAATCCCACTCTTGAAAGAGGGTTATTTGAGCAGACTGTCACATTAAATAGATACATTTGCTGCATATGTTAATTGCAGTGGAAAGCTGTTAAGCAAATAAGCTTGTTTCGTCAAAATGTTATTCTTTTAGCAGGTCTGTTCCTTTCATGGATCTCCAATTCACAAGCCATGCTCTTCTAGAATGCACATTTCAGTTTAAGGCAAAGAAAAGTGTTTACTGAACTGATCAATTTTTTTATCACGCCTGACTTTTGTTCAAATTTTAAGGCGTTCTATGCCACAGAAGTAAATTATTTTAAACAGGTTTATTTTTACAGTAGGATATCAATAGAAAGGTTTGAATCTATATGTAGAGAAGGGCTAACAGTGTATTTTCTTAACAGATATTAGCACTAATAAATCCTGCAATGTACTGCCTGACACACCACACTCTAGTACTACCCATTTACTAAGTTGTCTTTATCACTTCAGGTAAAAAGCAACTGTGTACCATCTAAGCACAGATCATATTTATTGTTACTATTTCTTATGCAATAAAATCCCCTTAACTGCATGTTATTTTTTAATAAAACCTAGGGGTTTGATAATACCACTAAGAATAGGAAGATATATGTTACATGCTGCTTCTAAACTCACCCATTTTAATTTCTTTAGTCAAGTGAACGGGGGTGAAGGGAAGGAGAAGCCTGTCCAAATTGGAATGCACAATCTTCTGACAATCACTTAGTCTGCATCTCTCTGCTGTGAAATCTGGTAACAGCTGGTTCGCTTTACATGCGAAGTAGGAGCATCAGTGGTGGAAATAGAGAACAGATTGGAAATGGATTGGTTCTGAAGTGGTCATTGGTCTCTCTTCCTTCAGAGAGGCACACACAAACAAAACACTAATTAATGTTTCCAAGCCAAGACACATTGTGGGTGGCAATTTTCAAGGGGAAAAGGAAGTTCTTCTAATAACCTCTAATTTTTGAAAAGACAAATCTGATCTTCCTAAGCCGAAATTTGAACATCCAGACTCATGCCTAAATTTTAAAAATAAATAAGAAATGTGACCAAACTCGCGTTCTCCAGGATTCTTCATGGGTTCAGAAAAAATTCAGAGGTATATGTATGTGCAGCACTCATCCAGACATGTAAGAATTTACGTGGCATTCTTAGCTGTAACAGGTGCCAAAGCATCCTCAAACCACATTCACCAAAGTGCTGTTCCACCTGTCACCTCTGCAAGACTCTCTTAGCTCTGTTTTTTGGTAAACTTATGCATCCATGTAATTTCATTTGCTTATCAGGATCTCAGTCACACTCATGCAGTGCTGTCAACCACATCCTGAAGGCACAGGAGCGCTTGAGGTATTCCTGCAATTCCAATTTACATGAAAAAAAATTACTGATGATGCATAAAATATCGAATGTAATTCAGTCTCTCCAAGAATAGCCAGGCAGACCATTCTGACAACAGTAACCATTCCACTAATGACAGCAGCCCTCACTCTCATGGAGAGGCCAGGTCAAATTCACATGATTATTTTTCAGAGCAGAAACACATTTTAAAAAAGCATATGCAAGCAGGTATAATTTCTCCTTCTGACCATTTCCCTGTATTAACAATGTACATTTCCACTCCATGTAAAAGTCAAGATAAACTGAATATAAAGAAACTACTCAAAGCAATCTCCTTTCACTAGCAATCTGAAGGGAAATGTTTTCCTTAAGTGCCTTTAAATGAACCACATTGAGAAAATAAAGAACATTATCATCTGCAAAAGCTGTGTGCCTGCTGGCCATACACTGCTTAAGTACAGTATTCATAAAAAGGAAGCATAAAACCCTCTGAACAGCTTTAGGGAGTGCTGGAGCCAAGGCAGAGAGAATGAAAATGGGCTGAACTTGCAGGTGAGGAAGACAGAGACTCAGTAAGATACATGAGCTTCAAAAACTCAGCAAGGCATCTCAACAGGACAGCACTGTGTAGGCAACCTGTGTGATTTAAGATAAGGCATGAAGTGAACTAAGACTCAGTTCTGTTGAGTAAGTCTGTAGCTGAGCTTACCTCAACTAAAAGTCTTCTTCTCATGTAAAATATGATAACCTCGATGGCCCATTCGACTGATGTAATGTGAAAGACTGTGAGCTTGTTACCCAGACTGAGCACTACCCACCTCAGGCTACCAAGCTTCATCTCAGCTCATCCTCTCACAAGGTCTGGCCTTTCCATTACAGCCATGCGTTAGGTTATGCTCCCTTGGCATCTTGCAGTACAACCTTAACCAATCTGGTCAGAGCTGGTCATGCTTTGACTGTAGGGTTAAACTAAATGTACCTAGAGGTCTCTTCCAATCTGAATTATCCTGTTTTTCTGTGATTCCAAGGTGGTTGAACACAGATGTTCCAGAAAAAGGGATGGACCAATTTGTCATGCTGGGTTGTTCCTTGCTCAAGGAGAAATTTCCTCATGAACTAAGCTAGTTATCAACTTATATTGCATTGATAATAAGTTATATTATCAACTTATTATCAACTTATAAGGATAATATATTTATTACAGGTTGAAAAGGACTTGTTACAACTTCATAAGTAGAAGGAAACTAGTAAGAATCTTAACAGTGATCAATTATCTAAAATCCCACTAACAATACCACAGTTTACAAGAGTTCATCAGAAGGTGAAGAGATATCTGAAAAAGCAAAAGAACGTGAATAAGGGATAATGCATCTCCAGATGAGGAAAAAACCCACAATACTAGAATGTGGAAGAGTATCTGAATGTGAATTCCTGGTGAGAAATACATTTTTATTTATAGGAATAATATGTTGCAAAACCTTCTGTGTTCTTCAGAACTTGTTTCCAGAGCAGCATGTGAGGCTCAGAATCATTAAAAGTTTCTGCCAGCACTGGAACATCTCCTATTGAGGCACAAAATATAAACTGGTCTGTGACAGAAGGAGGGCAGCAGGGAGTGAAACAGACTGTTGGGTGTTTGAGGCTCACAGGTCCTGCAGCTTTCCTCTGTTCTTGACATGTACCAATTACGATATTTTTTCCCTATGACTTCTCGTTAGGTTAAGCTGTTATTTGTGTTCAGAATTAAAGAAGGAAATCTGAATGACAAAACCATAAAATATTTTATGTTCTTATGCAAACACAGGACTGCAGAGGGTGCCAAGTCCTTTCATGCACCAGGTGAGTGGAACTAAGGCTGGACTGTGACTTTTCCCCCAAGATCCTACTTGTACAAGCCCTGCCAGCTGCTTCTGCTCTACCTACAAGTAAAAGGCACAATGCTCCTTCAGTAAAGATCAGAGAAACACAGCTGTATATGGTTAGACAGGATTTAAGGTCTACAAATATATGTTAGACAAGTAGGTATTTTGGGGATTTTTTTCTCTCTCTGCTGCCACAAAAGGTTATTGCTGACAGCTCTATAAGAGAAATTATGGTATGTGTAAGGACACCACATGAAATTGCATTACAGCTATGATGGCAATAAAAGCAACTCTATTTTTTGATGGAACCTATTACACAGGATTTCAAGTCATGTCAAAAAATATCGGCAGTTTTAGGTTTTCCTATTGCTTGAACTGGTAGAAATCTAGCCAAACTAAAGAAATCAATGTGAAAGTCTGTTCTGAGAGGAACATTTGCATGGTTCTTGTAATACATATTCATACACCCAAACCCCTTAGTTCAGCTCCTATGGTAGGTGAAAAAATAGGACATGGGATTAGTGCTGCCTTCCTTGCTTTTTACAAGTCAGATCCTCATGTGACTGAATTATGTGATCAAGAGATAACACTCCCTGCAATTCAGCTGAGAATGTCTTCTCCTTGGGAGGACTTCCACTAGAAAGAGAAGTGAGTACTGTGGGTCAGTAGAGCCCATCTGGATGAGCAGTGCTCTGTTTCCAGCTCACAGAATCGTTCTCTGTACTCTTGAGTATGTCACTTATCACGAGGTGTTCCAACTTCCCACTCCTGCTCACTTTGTCAAGCTCTCACTTTGGGCAAATACAGCACTCATTTGACTTCACCTCAAGGCATTACTGTAATAGAAAATAAATATTAATAACAACTAATAGTGCTTGGACATGCAAGGCCAACTGTGGCCTGCCTCTGGCTGTCAGGAATGAGTGTTGCAAACCTGCCCACAGGAACTGTAGCTGTGTAAAACTGCCACAACCACCACACACATTTATCGACAGCAGAGTCATGCAGCAGCAACCTCATCCCCTTTCCGGACTGGCAATCGTCGTCCCAGGTTTGCAAGCTGATTTATCTTCATGCACTTTGTTTTGTGTGTTTAAAAAATGGCAAATACTCGGGTATAAAAGCTCTCTGTCAACATATTGGTTTACATCAAAGAAAAACCTCTGAATTCATACCAAATATAAATTCAAAATTTTTAATGGAGATATTAATAATTTATGCATACAAGTAAAGGCTAAGGACATTTGCCTTTTATTGGTGTCAGTAATCAGCATTCACTATATGCAAATGGCAAAACCCTGATAAGCCTTTATTTGATTATTAGTGAATCGGGATCGAATACAGGCATCTTTTTCAAAGGAGTATATAAAATTGTTGATAATGTCTGCACTTTTCTCCCTATAAACATTTGTCAATTCACTTGCCGTTTGCTGCTCTGTGTATACACATGCCCAAGCTAATGTTAGCTGAGGTTGCAATATAGCTATGTTAAATAATTTTATCTGATTTGCTGGATGATAGTATTTCTAATGGAAAACAACATGGTAATTTCAGAATGTTACTGATTAGATGAAAATGATATTGCATCAAAGTTACTTCCTTAATTTATTCTGAAAAAAACAAGAAGGATTTCTCTATTAAGATGCTTAATTAAATACAAAATCTTTACTCCAGGTCCTGCATGTGATGTCTGAAAGGAACAAAGACTGATTAGCATCTTTTACACTCTGCTTTTCTTTTTGTCACTTAGATATTCATTACAGCCAATTCTAGTCAGGCTTAGAAGGCCTGAGAGAAAGGGCAAACCTGGCACCTTTAAAAGGAAGAAGACTCACCTCTGGGGTCTCTTGAGCTAGCACAGCCTGATCCTTCCCCTGTTCTCAAAGATCATAACTTAAGGGTTTGATTCCCTTAGTCTTGAATCTATAAAAATCATATTTCTATAAGCTCTTTTATTGTTACCCACATAGTCAATAGTGTCATTTTCATTCATGTCATTCTGTAGGAAGTGACAGGAAGTGCACCAGACAGAACAGAGCTATAAATAAGATTCAGCTACTCTGTTCCAAGTGCAGATTCAACAGCATTCTTTTAAAAACCACAAAAGCACAGCTTGGGAATGATGGGAAGTTTTCTACTTTCTGGAGTTCTGAGAGTAGCTTTCATGAAGTGGCCACCCTTTACTACTGACTTTAGTGAATAAAATACGCTTTTTCTTAAAACAAGCTCTGTGAGTTCAAACAACAGAGCAGGGTCACATTGCACAAACACATTACCTCATGCTTATGAGCAAAGGAGCTCAAGAAGCATAGCACTCTTACATACAAAATACTCCACTTAGAATTTCTTCTTAATATGAAAAGTCTTAAGGTCAAAGATTAAAATCTCACAGTAAACGGATTACTATTGTTTTCTTATAGGCTTGCTCTGCAACATGAATGATTGCTTGCATTACAGCAAGATAATGTTGTGGTTACCTTTATGGGTGGAATTGTGAAAAAAACACATGTACAAAGTCCCTGGGCCATTTTTATGGACGGATAGAATTTTGCAAACACCAGCTTTATGTAAATCTTCTGGAACAAAACTGGCCAACTGGTGCTCTGTCAGAGACACACGGGCAGCAGCTTTTATCCATGTCTCCAGCAGCCTCACAATGTCACCCAAACTCGGCCCCCTCTGCAGTGGAGGGGAGGTGCTTATGCCCCCAAATACAACTTTCAGGATGGGGGTACCAAACGTTGATTTTTATAGATTTTTTCTTTTCTCTTTAATTTCTCCATAGTATCTTCTGGTTTATATCCATGTAAAATGTTGTTATTGTGTGTGAATGTGCACAGATAACCTTCAGCTACCCTGGAGAACATCCACAGCTGAGTACTTTGTCTATATTCTGTACCAGCTGAGTCACAGCCACAGCCTCACAGCAGCCAAAGCACAGAGCAATAGGAGTAAGTTATGCATATCATTGCTCCAAACAGCAAGAAAAAAAATATATATATATAGGTTCCTGCAGTCTGAAATTCCTGCTGGAGCAGTTCTGTGCTCTTTGGAGTAGTACTGCACTTCCTGGACACAAATATACATATGGAAACACAGATATTTCCAATTCAGCCTGACACAACATTGATACTGGAGGAAAGCCTCATAAATCAGAGATGGATTTATTTCAGACAGTGTCTTTATCTTTGGGGATTCTGGTTGTGCCTTTAATTCTGCCTGACTCTTCCACACTGAAAGTAAGTTTCACATGCAGATGCTTTGGTTTTGCAGAAAGTATCAGTGCCAGTGGGTATCCCCCGAGAGTATCCCCTACCAAAGCAAACAATTTTTAATATAAGACAGGAAATCACTGGCCAACTGCTCAATATGAACTTTTGTACAGCATTCTAAAAGCAAAATGAAGGACTGTAAACCATAATGCGGACAGATTTGAAATACAGAGATTGTAGTTACACCTGTAATACTAACAACTTCCAAAAAATATTGCAGAATAAACAGAAATCTTTCCCAAAAAGCATCTTTTCTGGGAAAAGAATCACAACTTGAGTCCACCTCAGAGAGGTGAGTAGAGACTTAAATCCTTCTTAGGTTCCTGCCTTGCTCCACATACACAAACACAACCACTCCTTTGCGAATCCAGCCACCACTGATCCCTCTTTTTACCACACTGGCAGAGGAGATGAATAGTTAATGGTACTGGTAAGTCCAACTATCTCAAGGAGATAATTATGCTGTTACTTGAACCCTAAGTCTATATACTTTTTCTATGCAACAATCAAATATTAATTCAACAAACTAGCATGAGTAGCTGCCTAAGGCAACGAGCAGTGATATTCCTATTACCATGTTTCATGCAAAAACGATTAGGAAAAGGAATTTGAAGAACATGACTCTGCATATGAGTCCATTTCTGATTGCTGAATGTCTGTTTTTCTGACTTTAAAACTTCCCTAGTTTTTGACAAAACATACAAGCAGTATGCAAAACACTTGTGAAAAGAGGAAGCCCAATCAGTCTCGACAGACAGAGAGAACAAAATGGGGCAGAGCCAAGAGCCTCTCTCACCCTCAGTACAGAACACCTGGGAGCAGCCTCCTTGGTAACACCCCCGGCAGGAGCACACAGCCTGGGAGGCAGAGCAGCACCAAATCCACCCTGTCAGCCAGGAATAGAGAGTGTCATGCAGTGGGAACAGGGAGATCCCTGCCCTGCTGTGGGCTCCCACCTGCATGTGCTGTAACCATGCCCATGTTTGACGTATAAACCCAGAGAACATTGCACTGAGAAATGTGAGGGGTTATTTAGCAAAAACCTTGTTGTCTTGTGCTGATACAAACAACTTCCTTGTTGTCTTTTTTTTTACAGCAAAACCATTAGAAATGATGCTATGACTACAAATGTAGAGAGCATTTAATGTTCAAGGCTTCTGAATTTTAGTGTTTCTCCTATTGCCTCATTTATGAATTGTAGTTCAAGCCCAAAATATTAAAAGCAGTGTAGAGATTTAGATTCTTTCATGCCAATTAGAAATAATTTCTAGCTGTGCTTCAATTAATAGGCTTTTACCTTTTGTTACACTGGGAAATCACTTTCCCCCTGTAGCACAGGACATCTGCATAGATTTGTTTCCCATTATCTGTAATGGCACTGGCAAATACAGAGTTCATACATTTCTGCTAAATATATCGGCAGTTGTTGGAATACCAGTTTCTAAGAAAATTACAAGTTTAACTATTCAGTTAACCCAAAGTTACAATTTAATTAACGTACCAGTAGAATATTCAAAGAAGGTGTCACCTTATCATTCACAGTGAACTTGAAAGTTTGTTTTCATTCTGGTTTTACTTTCTCCTGTCTGATGACAAATCTCACTATTTCTGGGCCAAATGGATGATGAAGCTGCACAGGACTCATGAGAGGACTCTGGATTGCCTCCTCTGCTGGGAGCAGCAGACCTGAGTATGCATCACAAAGCCAGGAGTGCTGCCTCTGGCATCTTCAGCAAGAGTAGATAAAGTCAAGGAAAGATTATTCTAGCAGGACTGGTAGGCCTGGCTTTCCTCTCTGGTATTACAAATAAATGGTGAAACTGCATTGTGAGTTTTGCATTACTTTTATAAAACTGTGTGTTTTCTTCACCAAAGCTGAGCAGTGCCACTAGCACCCATGAGTGTCTGAGATGCAGGAGGTGATGGTTTGGTTAATGCCCAACAAAAATAAACAGGGATTTCCTATTCAAGACCAGCAGAACTGCAATACTCACAATGCTACTCCAGTATTTCCAACATTGCTCAGATTTCCTGTGGGCTTTCATTTCCCCCCATTTGGCATTTGAAAGCAAGAGAGCAGAAAGGTAAATGGGCCTTCAGGTGCCAACCAAAGAATTCTGAGGCAAAAAAGTAAATACTTGCTCTGGATCAACTCCTCAGAGCTCCATAGTTCTTCATTTTTTTGCTCCTTGATTGCTTTTTGCAGCTGAACTTACCAAATAGAAGTGTCCTCAAATGATTCTTCCAACTAATCTGATAGAAAAATAACCTTGTTATATTTATTGACAGAACATTGAAATAAATATTATAGGTCTAGAGGGAATGTTTCAGGTAATTGATCATTTTTTTAGGAAATAACAAATGCACTGTATTCTTCTTGGCATATGTTGTGGATTGACCCTGGCTAGGTGCCAGGTACCCACTCAGTCACTCTATCACTCCCTCTCCCACTGGGAGAGGGGAGAGGATAATATTGAAAAAGACTATCAGGGTGAGTAAAGGCAGTTTTATTACAGCGGGGAGAAAACTAGAACAAGCAAGCTGAGAGTTGCACGCGCAAGAGCAGAGGGGAAAACAATCAATCTCTACTTCCCACCAGTAGCGATGTCCGGACACTTCCTGGGAAGCAGCGCTTCAGCACGCGTGACGGTTGGTCAAGGAGGCAAACATGGACCAGCCCTGAGTGCCTCCTCCTCTCTTCCTCCCCTTATATATCTGAGCTGATGTCATATGGTATGGAATATCCCTTTGGCTGACTGGGCTCAGCTGGCCTGCTGGTGTCCCCTCCCAGGATCTTGCCCACCCCCATCCCTTTCAGTGGGGGAAGGAATGTCACAGGGACAGCACAGCTTGGCAGTAGCCAAAACACTGCTCTGTTATCAACGCCAGCTACCAAAGCAAAGCACAGCAGTGTAAGGCCTGTGAGCTTTACCCCAGTCAGACCCAATACAATTTCCACCCCTTATTCCATACCATTTGCATCATGCTCAGAAATCCTTTCCTACTCACACATGCAATTTAAGCTACATCCTTAAACCATCCCCATAACATTAACTAGTATTTCCTTTCCTTTTGCATCCTTCCAGGTGGTCTCCATTTCCAGCAGAATGCGGGGTCAGGGCAGGAGGAATAGTAAACTTGATTGTCGAGGACTGGCACCATCCCTGTTCATGGTGGCCTTTTTCTTGCTCCTTGCTGAAATTCGTTCTTCATCAGCTCATGTCCCTTCTGCTACTTACATCCTGCAACATACAACTTCCAACATACGTTATTCTTACCCCGAGGTTAAGTCACCCTGGGGCACACACTGGGTCTCCCCATCCTCCCGCATTACCCACCAAGTGCACCCAAGTCCTTGGGCAAAGACAATCCCACAAATGGGTTTGCCCTTCCCCATGGGGGACGCAACCCACACTGACTTCCCCCGCCACTTTCCTACGTGTAGTGCAGGAACCTTGTCTCCCTCCACAGTGTCTAAGGGTTTCGTTTGGGCGGGACCAGGGCGGTTAACAGATCCCCTAGTACTGACTGGCCAAGTTGCTTCTGCCAAGTTCACATCCCAATGCTTCCATGTCCCATTACCTAGTGCCCGTAGCATAGTTTTTAACAGTTCATTATATCTTTCAATCTTCCCAGGGGCCTGTGGCTGATAAGGAATATGATATATCCACTTAATGCCATGCCTCTTTGCCCAGGAGTTAATAAGATTATTTCGAAAATGAGTCCCATTTTCTGACTCAATTTTATCTGGGGTTCCATGTCGCCACAAAATGTGTCTTTCGCACATTTTGTGTGAAATTGTGTTCCGAGCCGTGGCGTGGTTTACTGGGTACGTTTCCAGCCCGCCAGTTGTGGCCTCCACCATGGTGAGGATGTAACTCTTGCCTTGGCGTGTTTGTGGCAATGGCCCAATGTAATCAATTTGCCAGGCTTCACCATACTGGAACCCCAGCCACCGCCCTCCACTCCAAAGAGGCTTCACTCGTGTGGCTCGCTTGATGGCAGCGCATGTTTCACACTGATGAATAACCTGTGTGATGGCCTCCATGGTCAGATCCACCCCTCGATCACGAGCCCATCTGTATGTTGCATCCCTTCCAAGATGCCCTGATGTTTCGTGGGCCCATCGGGCTATAAATAGCTCACCCTTTCTCTCCCAATCTAGGTCCACCTGAGCTATTCCAATTTTGGTGGCCTTATCTACCCGTTCATTGTTTTGATGCTCCTCAGTGGCATGACTTCTGGGCACATGGGCATCTACATGGCGTACTTTCACAGTCATGTTTTCTATCCGTGCAGCAATGTCCTGCCATAATGCAGCAGCCCAGATGGGTTTCCCCTGCACTGCCAGTTGGTTTTCTTCCACTGCTGCAGCCATCCCCTTAGGGCATTAGCCACCATCCAGGAGTTGGTCTAGAGACAGAGTATGGGCCACTTTTCTCTCTCAGCAATCTCTAGGGCTAGTTGGATGGCTTTCACCTCTGCAAACTGGCTTGATTCGCCTTCCCCTTCAGCAGTCTCAATGAGTTGTCATGTGGGATTCCACACAGCAGCTTTCCACCTCCGATGCTTTCCTGTCACTCGACAGGATCCATCAGTAAATAAAGCACATTTTCTTTCGTTTTCTGGTAACTCGTTATATGGTGGTGCTTCTTGGGCATGAGTCACCTTCTCAGACAGTGCTCCAAAATCTCTGGCTTCTGGCCAACTCAAAATCTCTTCTAGGATTCCTGGGAAGCTGGGTTTTCCCATTCGGGCTCACTGTGTAATTAAGGCCACCCCCTTACTCCATGTAGCACTGGTTGCATGATGCGTGGAGGGAATGTTTCCTTTGAACATCCAGTGTAGGACAGGCAATCGTGGTGCCAAGAGGAGACATACTTCTGTCCCAACAACTTCTGAGGCTGCTCGAACCCCCTCATAAGCCACTAGTATTTCTTTTTCAGTTGGAGTATAGTGGGCTTCTGATCCTCGATAACTCCAGCTCCAGAATCCTAATGGCCGACCTCGAGTTTCTCCTGCGGTCCTCTGCCAAAGGCTCCAGGTGAGGCCCTGCTCCCCGGCTGCAGTGTAGAGTATATTTTGCACATCTGGTCCTGTCCGAACAGGCCCAAGAGCCACCGCACGAGCTATTTCCTGTTTGATTTGCTCAAAGGCCTGTTTCTGCTCAGGGCCCCACTTGAAGTCCTTCTTCTTCTGGGTCACTCGAGAGAGGGGACCCACAAATTGACTATAGCCTAGAATGTGCATTCTCCAGAATCCTACAAGGCCCAGGAAAGCTTGTGTTTCTTAGTAACTGCTGGAGACATATTGGCAATTTTGTCAACCACCTCTGTAGGCACATGACGGCGCCCATCCTGCCATTTTATTCCTAGAAACTGGATTTCCTGTGCAGGTCCCTTCACCTTACTTTGTTTTATGGCAAGACCAGCTTTCAGAAGAATTTGGATTATTTTCTTCCCTTTTTCAAAAACTTCTCCTGCTATATCACCCCACACAATGATACCATCAATATATTGCAGGTGTTCCAGAGCTCCACCCTGTTCCAGAGCAGCCTGGATCAGGCCATGGCAGATGGTGGGGCTGTGTCTCCACCCCTGGGGCAGTGGTTCCAGGTGTACTGGACACCCCTCCAAGTGAAAGCAAACTGAGGCCTGCGCTCTGCCGCCAGAGGGATTGAAAAAAATGCATTAGCGATGTCAGTCGTGGCATGCCATTTGGCTGCTTTTGACTCTAGCTCATATTGGAGGTCCAACATGTCTGGTACGGCAGCACTTAGAGGTGGTGTGACTTCATTCAGGCCCGGATAGCTCAGTCGGTAGAGCATGAGACTCTTAATCTCAGGGTCGTGGGTTCGAGCCCCAGATTGGGCACCAAAAGAGACTGTCGTGGGTTGACCCTGGCCAGGGGCCAGGTACCCACTCAGTCACTCTATCACTCCCTCTCCCACTGGGAGAGGGGAGAGGATAATATTGAAAAAGACTATCAGGGTAAGAAAAGGCAGTTTTATTACAGCGGGGAGAAAACTAGAACAAGCAAGCTGAGAGTTGCACGCGCAAGAGCAGAGGGGAAAACAATCAATCTCTACTTCCCACCAGTAGCGATGTCCGGACACTTCCTGGGAAGCAGCGCTTCAGCACGCGTGACGGTTGTTCAAGGAGGCAAACATGGACCAGCCCTGAGTGCCTCCTCCTCCTCTCTTCCTTCCCTTATATATCTGAGCTGATGTCATATGGGATGGAATATCCCTTTGGCTGACTGGGCTCAGCTGGCCTGCTGGTGTCCCCTCCCAGGATCTTGCCCACCCCCATCCCCTTTCAGTGGGGGAAGGAATGTCAGAGGGACAGCACAGCTTGGCAGTAGCCAAAACACTGCTCTGTTATCAACACCAGCTACCAAAGCAAAGCACAGCACTGTAAGGGCTGTGAGCTTTACCCCAGTCAGACCCAATACAGCATATTATGCTGGGAATAATCTGAAAAATGTGCTTACGTTGTAAAAGATCATCTCACAAAAAAACCTCTTCAAGTCCCCAAGGAGCAGGCACCCTTTTGAATAAATCTGATCTTGAGCAAACAAGCAATTTGCAATTTTAAATGTTTGCAGAATTCTCTTTCTGTGCTTGTTCAGGAATGTAAAAGAAACCTGCTAATGCTTTTATCTGCAGCAGTGAGAAGATGTGAAGTCTGGGGGCAAGGGATTTGTTTCTTAATGAATGGGTATGGCTTAAAATCAACTATTGGTAGTTTAATGCCTTTCACTGAATTTTTCATTATCGTTCACTACTAGCCCAGTAGCCTGCTTTTACTAAGGCTTGTAGTCAGAACACTACCCTAGCCAGCTCCATACTGCTCATAACTCTGCTCTGGAACCATCCTTTATTTGGCAGAGAGTGGGATGAATGATAAATAAACTAAAATCAGACTTTGGGGGCCAAGGAGGAGAAGGACACAGTGGAAAAGTGCTGAGAAGCCTTGATTTTAGGGGAAGAAGTTATTTGAAAAATTATGTATAGGCCTGAAGAAAACTATATGAAGCTGAGCAGAATTTTGCTCAGTTTTACATAATACGATGCTTGATATGAAAAACCTTTTCACAAATACGGCAACACTCAGATGCTCAAATGAGATTCTCACTTCAACAGCATGAATCCATGAGCTACCACACACAAACAGCCAAATGGCCTCTTTTGCAAGATTTACAGGCAGCACACAGGTACTCAGTCAGATAACTTCCTAGGGCAGATATTCTGACTTCCCAAAGACAATTATTTGAAATAACATGAGATGATAAATGCAAATGTATTTCAGTGCAGTGCCACAAAGCTCCCCAAAACCCTGTCACTTTCATTATCCAAACAGCCTATGAGGACACTATGAGGACATAAAAAGACACTAATTTTTTTAGAGGTTTTAAAACCTGCAATGAGACCTTGGAAGAGAAACAAACAGAAAAAAAAACCCTAACCCAAACAACCAAAGGACATTACAGTAACAAGGTATACCACAAGTGAAAGCACACAGCGGAAATGCTACTAGCTGCAGCTCAGTTTTATTTATCTTAATGTCCATGTCAAAAGCATTGCTGAGATTCTGAGGAAGCTTTCTGTGATGAGAAGACTAATGGCTGATTTGACCAGAGAGAGAATATGATTACACTCCTCCCACAGCACCAAGCATGAACCTCAGCTGTACATGACTCCCAGCTACAGAGCACTGCTACTGAAAGTAACCTATTCCTTGCCAGGGGTTACATCCAATGTCTGTTCTGTGGACATTATGTACAGAGACTTTGCATGCTTCTGAAAAAAGAGATATGCGAAGCCTTCTGGATAGTATTTGTTCATGAAGAGCCACAATTCTTTTCAGCTCTGTTCACCGTTAGAATTTTACTTTCTTCCTGAGCATGCAGACTCAGAATTCCTGCAATAAAGAATTGCTTTATACAGAACATTTTGCAGCCATAATGCTTTCTTCACAGCATACTGTGTTTTGACTAACTTTGGGGAGTATTTATGCCTGTGTTACATGTAGATTGAGCCAATGCTTTTGATGCAATTTTTCCCACTGTCGTTGTACAAGTATTCAAAAGAGTAAACATTTGTGAAGAAAGGAAAACAAAAAGCATATTTTATTGGCAAGGCTGGCCATCATTTGGTTCTTGATTACCAACTAACTGCCCCTAACTGGAGATGCCAACAATATCCTCAGAGATTTTTGAGTGTTTTTTTAATGGTGCCAGTGAAAAGGTTTGAAAACAATCCATGAGCAGAGATTCTGCTGTTTGCTGTGTGTATACACACACAGACAGAGGAACAACCTGTATTTCTCAAACATTTCCATTTAAGAGAGCACAGTCTCTTTGCACTGTGTTATTTGCACTTCTGAATGTGGAGGGCTGGAAAAAACAGAGAACAGTACAGTCACTGCTTCTAAAACCCTCTTCTGATTTTTGAGTAAAAGATTGCAGTCTTTCTCCTGACCACTGTGCAAAGTTGCTTCATATTTTAACTTTAGCATATACTGACTATCAGTGCATAAAAAAAGTATCTCTGTAAAACCAGAAATCCTTCAGGATCTGTGCATGACCTTTTAACATCTGGATTTTCTGGAAAATAGAATAATTCCAGTTGGACAGTACCTGCAAGGATCATCCAATCCAGCTGTTACCCAGGTTGCTAACAGAGTAAAAGGAGAGTGGTGGAATCAACAGACACTCAGGGCTTGCACGCTGCCACCTCGTGGTAATTCTCACCCACATTCTACAACTACACAAGCCCCAAAACACTAAAACATCCTCCTAAAACCTGAATGCGGAAAGGTAACAACGTTTCCTGGCATCCCCTGCTAGAAACACCAAGGAGCCAAAATGATCATGTAAATTACACAAAACCTGGCGTTGCTTTCTACTTTAAAGGAACTCTCTTGTTGCATCTTGCTCTTTTATACATAGTAGCAGTTGATGATGATATCCGGGTGATATTTCAGAAAGGAGCTCTGAAAATTTGTGCAAATATAAAACATAGAGACTAAAAGTAATGAAGCAGATTGAAAAATTGTTAAAAAGGGGCTCTGTCCTAATATCGGTGTCAGTAGCCACAACAGCAATATCAGGAAATGTGTAGAAGTGACCACCCCAAGCTAAACCCACAAACCCCCCATGACTGCATGTCTGACAGGGACTAACAGCACACACACTAGAGACACTGCAATAATCACCAAAATCCTGCTTCCCCTACACACCTACTGACCTCTGGTGCAATACCTCTCCTTCAGAAACTTGTCCATTTGTTTCTGCAAATATGGACTTTGAATAGAGGCAAGAGACACCAGAGGAATAGGTCCCACTTGGTGCCAATTAGAATAATTCCATGGGCTTACTGGAGATACAAAGGTAACAAACTGGATCAGTGTATGTTCCACAGAAAGCATTTGCACTTTGTGTGTTTAAGAACCATCAACATCTGGGCAACCATAGAAATTTAGGTACGTATTTACCCAAGATTCTCCCTACTGTCTTGCTACTCTATATCTCAAACAGAATTCACAAGAGTCACTCAAATGATAAAAAAAAAGACAGCTGTTGGCACTTTTTTATATTTTGAAACTGTAGCATTGAGGACAAGTCAAACACTTTTTTGCGATACTTTTATTTGCACATGGACTTAATCACACTGCTGCACATTTTGCTCTATAGAATCTTGGGTAATTGGTACCACAAGGCAACCCTTTACAATGTAATACCTTATGCTGGGCCACCATACTGTGAGACCACAGAGTTGATAGCTCACCTACCAGGAGCTGACAGACTACACTGAAAATTGGAGAGAGGAAAAAAATACAAGGAAGCAAAGAAGGAGTGGGAGGGAGACAGAGAAATACATTTTTAAAGATAACCTGGAGGCAAATATAATATTTATACTTATTTATCCTCACAGCACAATCATAAGCCCCAAAACATGTCTAATGAGATGGAATTGCAAAATGGCCATGAGTTCTACTTACTTGGCTTCTCAGTGGTCTCTTAGCAGTCACATGGATCTATATTTTTCAACTATGTGACTGCTGCAGGCAAAACTCCTATAAGTAAGAGTGGGAGTCACAGCAAGTCCTTAACTCTCAGTGGTATTCATGCACAAAAACGCCAACCTAGGAAAAATGAATAGACAGAAAAAAAAAATGCAAGGGCAATTAAGTACTGCAGACAACTGTAGTTAACACTTGTTCCACATTTGCAGGGTATCCTCTGCTCAAATGAACTTCCATTGCCTCAACTCTTTGAATGGCCTCAGCTCTTCAAGCCTCCATAAAGAATCAGAAATATTCTGAAACCAACAAACCATTCAGGTGGGAAAAGATGTCCAAGAGCATAGAGTACAACCTTTAACCAAACACCACCATGTCAATTAATCATAGCACAAAGTGCCACATACTGACATTTCTTGAACACTTCCAGGGATGGGGACTCCACCATCTCCTTGGAAAGCCCCTTCTAATGCCTGCCACCACATCCTCATCAATATTATGTCTTCCATCTATCATTTAGCATATTCTAGCTTTATTTCAAGCCCTTTTGGAAGGCATCTAATACTTCCTAAAAACTTGGGATTCTTCTCCTGATGTAATTTAACTTGCACATTAAAACCAGATGGGTTAGAACTGCTAGAGGTTCTAAGGTGACCAGGTTAACCATCATATTTTCAGAAGATTGTTCCAGATTCCTAATGTGCTGAAAGTATTTCCTTTTGTCTGAATTTTCTGATTCATGTAATCATAGAATAGAGTGGGTTGGAAGGGACATTCCAAGTTTGGCTGGTCCAACTCCTCAGCAATGAGTAGGGACCTCCTCAACTCAATGAGGTTGCTTAGAGCCTCAACTTGATCTCATCCAACCCATCCAAACCAACCCGGAACGTTTCAGGGATGGAAACATTCTCACCTATAGTTAAATGAGTTTCAGACAGGTTTTATTCTGACAATTCAGATACTCCCTGCAAAGGTACCACCCAGCTGGTCAGGAGATGGGTGCATTCCTAAAACAAAATTTCAAATGAGAAAGCAAAGTCAGAAATCATTTATAGTCCCCAAAACCCACACTTTTCAGGCTGAAATTAGAAATACGAGTGAAAATAAACCGACAGCTAGAGAAGTTCCTGACAATTTTAGCTGTTACTGTTTGAATATTGTCAGAAGAGACTGTCAGGCCTGATCCTGCTGTGACATCTGAGAAGTCCCAAGAGACAACAGTTTTGACAAACTCTCAGAGCCATGAACACCCTCAATTCCAGCTGAGGTACCCCAGGTGCTCAGCAGCAGTGCACTCCACAGCAGAACTTGCCTCCATCTCTGCACTAAAGGGTATATGTGACTTATTTTCTCCATTGCATTGCAATCTTTGTTGCAGGTTCAATTACATATAAAAGAAAATTAATACCTACTAAAGGCTGCAGAAGACAGTGTGAAGCTACTTTTTAAAGTATTATATGAATGACTTATTCACATTTATTAGGAATAGACAGCTTGAGATGATAGAAATAGATCCCCAAGAGGTGTCATGTCAATGCTGCACACTGAAAAGTTGCCTGTTAATCTCCAGTCAAACTGGGATCACAATTAGATTCTGCAATCAGTAAACTTAGTATCTTTTAAACTTTTTCTGACATTGCAGATTTCTCCTGCTACCACCCAATTTATCAGCATTTTTTAAACGACATTAAGAATAATTTTATCCTTTCTCTTCGGAAAGCAACAAAAACGTCCTGCTCTCTGAACACTATGTTTTAGATATTTCTGTGAGCGAACAATAAAGATAACAGAATTCACATCATTTGGATACAGAGATGATTTGGCATTGGCTTGAATTCCTGTGTGGTGCAAGATGATCTGCCATGTAATATAAGAGCATGGAAATAGGTACTCTTCCATAATGTTTATAATGAAACAAATACTTAACCATTTCACAGGCTATGTCAAATCAGTGTTTTGCATTTATTTTTGATCTCTTGTAGAAAACAGAGTACTACAAGTCTGGAGACAATAATTTAGTCTAATCTGCCTGATTCATTCACCGTGTCTTTCACTTCTAAGACATAATTTCAAATCTAGCCCAGAGCAAACTGACAGAAAATCTTTGTGATCTGAGTCACAGGAAAGGTCACAGTTAAAGAATTTTCTAAGCTTTAGACTAATTTCAACCACAGCAGCCCATCATGTGGAATAAGTAACAGAGTCACAACACCTACAGCCATGAAATCTCTCAGCATCCTTGCTCTTCCTATGTGACATAATGTTACTGACTGGGTCCCTAAAAATCTTCTAATGAAGGAAATCCATGCAGCTCCCCTACAGACACAAGTCTGTTTGTTTTCAGACACCTTCCCTGCTGCCCTACAAGGAGGGACAGCTGGGCAGGGCAGGATGCTGCCAGGTTTCTGTTCCTGGTGTGCTTGGGATGTCCTCATGCCCATAAATTGTGACATTGCCACCCATGCCAGGGGAGCTGACCTTTTCAAGCAGGAATGGCTGGCAACCGTGACACAGGTTACATGTCCTCCCTGCAAAGGCAGTGACAGTCACTTGACCCTCCTTAGCAGTGAGAGAATGCACTGCCCATGGACAGAGAGAGGAATGTGAAGCCTCTCTGCCTTACGGATTCCTCCCTGACACACACAGAGCCATTCATCTTCCCCTGCATGTCCCACCAACAGCCATATTTATATACCTGTGGGGGCTGTAAGGAGCTTATTTATTATTTGTTTTCATTTAATGATCTCTGTCATTCTCCCCTAGGAATACCCATATGCACTATGCAAATCCTATTAAGCCCCTGGCAATACTGCGAATGCCATGAGCAGCAATATCTGGTACATCAGCTCTTTGAGAGCAGCTCAGCCCCTGAACTGAGCCCTCCCTTGCACTCCCCCCGCTGCCTTCATTTGCTGACAGTGTTATTCCCCTCCCTGACAGTCTTTCCTAGAAACCAGCTTGCTCCAGGCTTCTCTGCCCCCACCTCTAGTTCCCAAATGTGGTCCCTGATCCCCCAATTTCTGCAGAGTGCTGCCCAATCTGCACACTGAGAGCTCACTGGGTCACACCAGGAGAAGACAAGCAAATCAAACACTTCTAGTGACTATCTGTAATTTAGGCAACCACTTTCACTGGATCATAGGGGTGTTATATGACCATGTATGTGAGATAAGATGGTGAAAAAAGAGGTCAACAAATAATAATTAACCTCTATGATATAAGAGCATGCATAATGTGGAGAGAAGATGTTAGAATGGACAAGAATTCCTTCTTTCTAACCACAGCATTGCAGAAACTTAGGGACAGTGGATTCATCCTGAGACTTTAAAATTTCTTTGCAATTACTTCTATAACCTTTGACAATTCACTTACTCTTTCTAAATCCCATTTTCATATCTTTGATGTGGCATAAAAATCATGAGTCACTGTGAAAATCAGAGAATTGCAAACAAAACCATGATCACAGTGAGAACCACTGCTTTTGTTAGGGGGAAAATCTGGTGTTTCTTGTAAGCCCTTGTCACAAGCTTTATGGTTCCCAGAGTATGCTAAAAGTCAGGTCTAGCAAGTCAATGCATTATTTTGAAAATATATATTACATTTCAACATATCCTTCATTATCCTTATACTTGTCTCCTTTTAGCTCTCTGCATTGCTGCTTTGCTATTCTAGTCCACATTATCTGCACTTTGATTAATTAATTTATTCTGATTATTTAATTCCTTTTTCATTTTTCCATATTCTTCTTCCTTGATTTTTCTTTGGTTATCTCCCTGTCAGTTTTGTCTTTGCATCTCTTTCTATTTCTACTCTCAAGTAATGGTTTTTCTTTTCATCTCCACTTCTTCCATTTATTACCTTCATATATGGAAAAACATACACTTATACCTCCAGGGAAAATAATCCACAATACAGGCACTCAGTGAGAGACAGGAGATCCAAAGAAGCTGCAGTGCTGAAAGACACTGAGGAGAGACAGCAAACTGAAGATTAGATACGGTTTTGCATTAATATACAGCTACAAAAAAGCCTAATGAAATCTCGTCATCATACGCAGACCTTGTGTTACCAACCAGAGAGATTTAAATCTGGTCTTGTAGAGATTTCCTATTAGCTCACACAAAATCCTGTGTTAGGTTATGTGGATATGCTGCCTTAGCAATATGAAGTCCACATGAATACCTGGGTAGATGGGTACCATCGATATTCACTACAGAACTGACAACAACCTAAAGGGAATTCAACATTAAAACAGGAAAACAACAAGATGAAAAGGCAATGGCAAAAAAACCTGAACAATGGAAAATGTTGAATAGCACTCTCAGCTTGGGCAGGAAGGGGTTAAAGAGCTCACCAAAAGAGTGGTAAATACGGAATGCATCTGTTTATCAAGGAGGGAGAAATGCTTCTTCACAGCATGCACAAAAGGATAAAATGAAAACAGGATAAACTAGGTTAAGTTTTTCATTAAACTTGGGGCTTTGTAATAGTCAGATAAGAGACAGTTATTGTGAGAGTCATCACTTGAGACTTCAATGGTGAGAGATAGATTTTAATTTTTTAAGTGTCCCCAACTCCATGCTGAGGTGTTACACTTCAAATGTTTTTATTAGAAACAGCAACTTTTCATTTAACTTGCACCCAGATATTAGAATCTTTCTCTAAAATATCTGAGTCAACAAGTGCCTCCTTTCAGTGATCTTCTGGATCCACTCCTACAGATACCAACACAGGATTAAACCATGGACATTCTCTCCCTTCCGCAGCAGAAATGTTGTTTGAGATGCACATTCAACCTTGGAACATAATGAACTTTAGCTGCTACTTGACCATGCTGTAAGTCAGTGTTAATTAAAATATACTATAAATAATTAAGAGTAATTTAAATATTCATATGTTGTTGGGGGCAAGGCCTTTTATCAGACAGTTGGAGAAACATTACTGAACCATGATATATTTCACCAAGGATAACTTGAACCTAAAAACACTACCCTTGCAGGAAGTAATAAGACATGAGAATGGCCACCAGACAGTTTGTTAATATATAACAACAATATTCTTACTTGATAAACTACAATTTCAGAAGTGGTTTATTCATAGGAGCAAGCTTTAAAAAAATACAGGAATCATTCATTTCATTTATTCATGTTGATCTTTTTCCTTTTCTTTCTTTTTTTGTCCATGAAAGTGGTTTTTCTTCCAGAGCACTGGAAATGTCACCTCAAATTGTCACATGAAGTTAGAATTGCTCCTGAGCCAAATGATGCTGTGTGTAACTGCAAACACAGTCTCCCCCAGGTGACTTTAGGAGCTGTGATTTCCTCTTCTGTAAATGTTCATATCTGAGCTTTGTCTCTGGAGCTGAACACAAAGCCAGTATTGAGCATATGCTGTCCTACCCATATGCACATGTAACTTGATATTAACATGATCCATACGTACAGTGATAACACTAAACAAAAACCTCTGACACTAAACACAGAAGTGATGCTGGAACAAGATCTATGCACCTCCCTTTACAGGTAACTTTAGTAAAGATTCCCCTCCCCGGATACAGATGCAAAACTGACAATAAACTGAATTCAGTGGTGCAATTAACCCCCCTACTATGAAAATGAAATATAAAAACATTCTTAAGTGCTTTGAAAAAAATACAATGAGCCAAAAACTTTTTTAAAAAATATGAAATATAGAAAGTAAAATTTTATAAATATGAAAAGCCAATGTTCCAATAGCATTAGTAGTTCATTTGAATTTCTCATCTGTGATATGGACTGGTCAAGCTTTATCTCGTTAAATGAATGGTCTGCTGCCTTTCAGATCACATTAAATTTATTTACTGAAGTATACAAGACAGACTTAGCAGTTAGAGCAAGGAGCCAATGTGAAACCATTGAATATCGGACTTTTATAAATAAAACCACAGAAACAGAATACCAAGCTCAAAGAAACCATTTCATGCACTGAAAAATATAATTTCTTCATAATACAGTTGCAGAGGAGGAGTAGTAATAAGTGTAATCAGGTTTCCAACAAGGAAATTAATCACAAATGCCACCTCAAATGAGTGGTTCTGTGCAGTTCAGAAACACTTGGCACTTGATGGCATTGTGTTCATACCCTAGTCCTGCACAGGATGACTTGTGACTTGGGGCCAAACTAAAAGGTCTGAAATTCTCACTTCATTTCAGGAGGGACTTTATTCACCTCTTCAGAGCACAGCCTATTTGCTTTAATAAGACATTTAAACATCTGCTATAAAGCAGGTATGGCTGCCTGGTGTCCAAAAACAGGTAAAATGGGATTTGACATACTTTATCTCTTGGGTATTTTCAAAACAAAGGACTTCTGCTAAACCTTTCACAGCAGATCTTACCAGGAAGCTTTGGAATTGCTTCTCCCTCACATTCTTCCCACAAGACCCCAAGTGCTGTGACCTGTACAGAACACAAAGCACTATTGTTGCAGTTCATTTGCAAGTTTGCAACAGCTTCCAAAGCACCCTTCAAAAACTGGCTCTTTTTTTCCTCATGATCCTGCAAATAAACCAACAGAAAAGCCCACATAGACCAAGAGGGAAGAAGAGCTCAGGGCAGAACAGCTGTCTCCACTCAGATGTGCCTGGCTTCATCCTGACAGCTTGGCACCACTTCATATGAAGAGTAACTGGGGAGAGCAGATTGTCAGAGACTGGAATAGTTCATGCCTCAAACATTGATATAAAAGAGTTTTGCCCATTGTAACAAAAACTGTACGAAGAAGCTACAAACCAGGAAGCCTCTCTGAAGACACCTGACTGGAACTTCGGACTTATCCTGTCTCTGTCACTCTCTTTCTGTCCCCCCCACCAATTTTCTATTTCTTTCTCTTCTTTCCTCTCTCTTTTCTCTCTCTCTCTCATATTTATTATCTATTAAAACCAATACTTTTGGCATATGATATTGGCATATGGTCTCGTTTGCAACTGAATTCAGGCAGAGGCATTTCTAAGAACTTCAATAACTGGCTCATGACATAGCTCTTGCTCAGGAATGGAGGAAATCTTTCCTCACCTTTCATTCTTGTTCATACATTTCTGTCATTATTATTTGTTCCAAATTACTCCACTGCTAAAGAACAGCTTAATAAAGGAACAGCACACCAAATATCAGGTTTTGGACTTCCTAACCTTTGTTCTATTTCCCACTACGTGCAGTAAGTGTGCACACCTTCCCCACTTGGTATGACCAGAATCAGCCCATGGTTTGCACAAAGAGAGACAGAACATCCTGATTTTGCTACGCTATTGGGCAAAGTGCTGCCTGTTTCAAACAACTCACCATATAACAGGAATCTTTAAACTAGCAATGGGCAAAGATGAATTTTTGAAGTGTTTTGAGATCCCTGAATAACCAATTCTAGGGGGAGAAAAAAGTGCACCACTACAGGGTAAAAAATGACAGCCATGTCGATACAGGAATGTCATTTTTGGTAATAAAAACAAAAACAAGGAAGGAGGATTCTGTTACTTCTCTTGAATGGTTATAAGGTACTTGTTTCCAGAGTTTTTGTAGGAAGGTCACAGCTATCCTGACAGGCTTGACTTCCACTGAAGTAATTTTTAAAACGTATGTGGGTTCAAAGATCACTTTTTAAATTCAGGTAGGGAGTATTTCCAAGTTCATCTCCTGAACCTCTGACATACCCTTTAGGTCACTTTCCTGGTACTCAAAACCAGTGTTAATTCTGCCCTCTCGTAATTACTGGGCAGTCACTGCCTCAGGATAAATCTAATAGTTTTTGGCACTGTCATATTAAAACTTACCTATCAATTCACTGCACAGCTTCAGCTCTCCCTAAATACGTACCTTGGAGGAAAATTCTGAGCAGGAATTTTGCAAAATTATTAAAGTTACCAAACACCCATAAAAAGTTGCAGTTGTAGATACCACTTTTTTTAAAGCCTGCTTAATTTATGAGAGGTGGAAGGTTTATTGCCATTTAGAGTCTACAGTGATGCAGCAATTTAACATTTTGCTGAAGCTGTACACAGCTGCTGCCTCATTTATGAATTTTACATGTTTTTAAATTGCCATGTTTGCAACTGGGGGCATCTGAGTGCTGGGAAGGGTGGAGGGAACAGATTCTCCTTATTGTTCACTGCCCTACTGCTAAAATGTTGAGCAGTTCACGTTCCTTCTAACAAGGCTCTAGCCATGCAGGTGATGCCTTACGAAAGGCTGAGCTGAAACAGAAGCTGGTCAGAGTTCAAAGAATAAGAGAATATTTATTAAAACAAGGTACACTTTGGGCCAGCAGGAGTCTCACAGAAACAACACCCAAAATGGACACACCTAGCACGTGCTTTTTGGACAGATATACCTTCGGTCCATCTGCATATCAGAAACCCATTGTCCAAGTACAGCCTCAAGTCCTGAAGTCCCATCCCTAGTTTGTCCCCTTCTTCTCTTCACTGCTGTCCATGGTTGTTTACATTTTGGGCTTTTGGAGAAACAGCATGTCCTTGAAACTCCGGCTTAGAGAGAAATTGTTTCATCTAAATGACAGTAACAGAACACTAGCTGACAATTTATGGAGTCATAGAGTCATACACTAGAGCAGTCCTGATGTAGAAAAGAAAAAGATAAAACCTAAGGCATCACAGGGAGCTCCAACATTTGCTCTAAAATCAGAACATCCCTCTCTTGTCCTGTCATCAGGCACCACAAGAAGACCCTTGCACTCTTTTCTTCACATGCTCCCCTCAGATACTCGTACTTTAATAAGACGTGCTCCTGCATTTGTAGCTTAAAGTGTCAGTGCTGTCATCAGGTGAAAGGAAATACTCTCACAGTTTGGTTGCACCTCCTGCCTGGTGGGATTTGGCAATCCTGTAGAACATCAGGCAACGAGAGCATCTTTCCACATTTAGAGATGTACACATCAAATCTAAGGTCTTCCAGTCCAAGCTTTTGACTCCCATGCAGGTCAGTTCCTTACTCACTGGGAAGCAAATTCACCCCGACCCTTCCACAAACTTGGGTAGAGACATAGAGAGTTTCAATTAAACAGCAATTAAAGCTGCCAACACTGTGTTAAAGAGAGACAACAGTTGAAATTGAGTCAGCATAAACACCGTACATAGAAAATGGGCAAATACTTGTTTGCAAAATGTTTTTCTTATCATTTATTGCTTCAGAAGGTTTATTCCCATTTGCAAATTGAGCCGTGAGATTGGACATAAAATATCTTGATCACCGTGCACATCCCTACAGCTGCTCTCCATGCAGTCTGCAGCTTGTTAACAGTTTAGGTTCTGATAAGCCTGAGCACTACCATGTGCTCATCAGAACCAAACACTGAAATTTCCAAGGTCACACTATTGCAGTGCACAGATCTCATGCTAAGAGCTGGGCAATACACTCCAGAGATGCTTTACCTATCTGCCTATCCTGGTATCATCAATAATACCTTTATCATGTGTTAGTTAATTTTTTTCATTTTACCAAGCTAGACTTGTTTATAACTGAAAACTAATTAAAGACATTTTGATTTTTCTCTACGAAATCCAGCGTCTCCTCCTTAAACCTTTTTATTTTCTAGCTTAATTGAATTCTATATTGTGTTTATGATGTAATTTCAAAAATCCCTAAAAGACCCAAACCTAAAACTTAAAAAGCTCTTTTCATTACTTCTGAATTCCTTTTGCAACAGGGCAATGTTTTACCTATGGAGTTCGTGTCAACCGCAATAAAATCCAAATGCTTCTTAACAACTGAAGTCAAAGGGAGCCACAACAATGAGGAGTTAGAGATTAGCAGCAGTAATCATGGACTAATTGAAATAATAACCTATTAACTGGTGTTTTGGCAATTCTTGCAGACACAGGAAGCTATATGTAACCAAAGCTGGCATTGCTAAGCACACAGGTTTTGCCTTAATGAAATCTTTACTTTGCCAGGAAGCGACCTCACACTTCCCCTTTCTGTGCGAAACTAAATGCCAGTGATTAGTATTTTGTGTAAGTTTCACAATCAGGGACACTTCTCATGTGAAAGAACTACAAAATAGCTATTTAAAAAAATACAGCTTTGCTCTGCAGCTGTAACAGACACAGAGATGTAAATTCTTGCTCTGCAAGCAAATTACTTCGTTGTCTTAGTTTGTGTCCAGGGTAGGTAGATATCATATCATTAAGATACAGCACATTTAAGTAATTAAATAAATGGTAATAGAGTGAGCATTAACATGCCAGCTTCAAACAAGCAGCTACAGGGACTGTTTGCAAAGGTCACCCCTTTTGAGGATGCCCAACAGTGTCAGTGCTTTCCAGTTTACAGCACAGAGTGATTTATTCTGTAAGGGATGCAGTTGCCATTGGAGAGTCCCCTGCAATGCAGAAAACACTTCTGTCACTTGACAGAAACTCAGCATCTGCCTGTCTTTCACTGCCCACAAAAGGACAAGGAAGATGTTTGGAGAACAGATATGGTCAGTGCCTCCAGCCTTGCAGTCAGGCCATACCCAAATAATTCACTGCAAAACTCTCTCTACCTGTGAAAAACATGGGACCTGCTCACTAATGCAGCGGAAACCAGAGAAGAAAGACTCGGGAGAATTTAACTCTTCAAAAATAAACAATCCTTGGAAACAAAATCCAGGGGAAATTGCTAACATTTACCTCAATAATTCTAGAAAGGGACTAAGCAGCAGCACAAGCTGTCCTGCAGAGTATTTGTGCCAGAGCTGACAGTCTTGCAGCCTGAATCTGTAGACTAGAGCAGTATATGATGTAAATGTTGTACATCATAAAAATCAATGGATCTTTTGCTAAGTGGTCAATATTTATTTAACTTTAGCATTGTTTAATTCAATGTATCAATTAAAGATAGTGTAATGTCTATTTGGTCCCAAGCTGCTGTTTCTGTTTGTCGTTACCTCATCTGTTTGATATCCCTCATGTCTTTAAATCTCTGCTCTTTTGTCCCCTTGCATAACTCAAGGACAGAAGTAATTGACAAGAAACTTTTAAAAATTAATTTCACCGCATATGCCACTAACAGAGAGTGCAAGTCCCCAGGATCATTTATAACTTCATGGTGATTGGCCCTGACAAAACAATACCTTAAAAACTCACAAAAGTAAATTACGGTCCAGGCAAATGGCTGGATGCGAGCTGGGCTCAAGACTTGGAGAGCAGCCAGGCAAAAACAAAGTAATGCGCTTTTGATATTAATAACCGAGATGATATTGATCCACAAGCCAGTGTCACTACTATGCTCAGGCAAGGAGATTGCTTCAGGCATTTAGCCCACTGAAAGCCACTTTCCATATAGGCCATTTAATTCTGTGAGTCTTTAATTATATGTAATGGAACCTAGTTAAAGGGCCAGATACCTATTTACTCATCTTGGATATGGGCTGTGACTCAGGAAGCTGTCAAAAAGGTATATAACTCAATTCTTAGATTTCAAAAAAGCAGCTGTCTTTTTGTATGTTTATTTCATCTGTATATTTCTTTGGCTCAGAGCCTGCTGGGAATTTGTAGGTACATGGACTCAAATTATAGGATGATATTTTTCAGAAGACCTGAAGCTAATCTTCTAATCTTTTTTTTTTTTTTTTTTTTTTTAGATGTCTTTTTTTCTTCCCCAGACCATAAAAGCAGCAATTAGGGAGAGTCAACATCTCATGCTCTCATGCTAGAACAGAGTGGGAAAGAGACAGTACAGATCTACAGTTTGAAAATACCTTTTGTCACGTGTTTGCACACACCTGAAAATTTATTCCTTATGTTCAAATAAAAGTGATCAGATTTACATTAATAAATTACCTGCCTTGAATCTACTAGAAATGGCTGTCCCTTAAAATTTTTTCCCCAGAGAAGGATTTTGAGGAGTGCCAGAGATTGCTCATATTCTTGCTATATCCTTACCTACTTAGAGTTCAGAATTTTTTAGGGCTACAGGAAAGGGAATGGACTGCATTGAGGGAAAATTTGGGTAACCAGTGATAATGAAGGTCTGTTGCAAAACTGTGCTTCTAATTTGGTTTCTACTTGGAGTTCCAAGCTCAAAAGTAGCAACAATTTATGTGTTAAATACATGACAATATTTCACAACAGCAAGGGCAAGACAAAGGAAATTGGGCAGTCAGCAACTTCAGACAGCTTCATACATGGGAAGCTTTCAGTTCCTGTTCCAGTGTGGAGGGCAAGTCCAGCTCTTGAAGACAGGGAAAATACAAGTCCACCAACTGTTAAGACTGAAAGTTATAAATTTTGCCATGTGGTGGTGGTACATTATTGTCAGTCTGTATATTCTTGGGATTAGAGATAAGAAGACAGAAACAATCAAGATTACTGAGAAATGACAAATTGTTTTTGTTGGTCTAATGTCTAATTCAGACATTCAGGAGGCTGCAAGAAAATGAGTGTGCTGATTTGCCTGGAGAGCAACCCTGCTACCTCCCCCAAAATGGATATATTGGCACAAAGTGAGCAAAACACCAAAAGACAAAACGTGTCAGAAAAGAGTAAAGAATAAAACCACTGTGCTGTAAATGCTGGCAGCCAAGCATCCACAAATGTACTGTCTGCAGTCAACATTCATTCAATTTAATAAGAGTAGCTGGGAAGGAGAAAGGCAAAAAGGATTTGGTGCTAAGCCAGCGTACATTGTTTTCCTCTGTAATTTCTCACATTTCTCTCTTAATTTCTGAAAATAAGCAAGACTGGCCACATGCCTACTTTGGGTAGAGATGTTTGGAAGCCCTCTTACATTCTCTCCTGTTTTTTACTGGGAACCTCCCAAACGAAAGAGTTAACTCACTTTCTATATTAAATATTTACATAAAAATGTTCGGGAAGGTGTGTGTAAATTATAAATAATGTAAAGCAGGACTGGTCTCGGTTAGAGCTAAGAGACCCAAATTGTATCATCATAATACATTATTCACATATAATGCATCTATTCTCCTCCATTAGTGTTACTAGAAAAAGCCCTTGAGTGCTTAACTTGAATTTCGAAGAGTGTAATAAATGTGAGATAAACAAATAGCACTGGGGATGCATCTGTAGTTAAACAAGTGTAAATTAGAGCTCAGCCTAATTCCTCCAAACTACATGGAGGACAAACATGATGCTCTCCAGAAACAAGAGATCAGTTACTAAAAACCCCCTCAAAACCCCCACAACACATCCAAATTATTCAATAGAGTTTCCTCTCCATTGCCTTCCACCCTCACCCCCCAACGATGAAAAAGGCTTCACGGCACTCCAAACCCTGGATTTTTCTGATCAGTCTGTGAGCCAAATTGCACCTGGGAGGGAAACATTTCCAGACACAAAAGAGAAGCAAGAAGGAAGATAAGGTGATCACACCAGCTGAGCCTGTGGAGGGGGAGCAGATTGGGCAAATATTTGCTGGCAGGACACATCCTGTGACAGGCATTCCACACACAAGGGACTCAGGAAAGCCACCCCTTTTTGTGCCCCGTGTTTTCTCTTCAACAAAAGCGCATCTTCTCCCTAGACCCCAAAAAATAGCAGCTGCTGGATACTGAGAGCTTAAAATCGATTATTAATCTCTCACTTACTCTCAGCAGTGGAACAGGACTGCACTCAGAAGCAGCACTGACTCCTTGGGCTGCTTTTGCAGGTGTTTTCTGGAGCCTCGAGCTTCTGTTTCTTTTTCACATGGATTTATAGAACTGCAATGTACAGAATTGTTCTGGTAATTCTTGGGACAATTCCAAATTTTTAAAAAAAATTTTTTTTCTTGGAAGTGAAGAGTTTCCTGGCCTGGAAAGTGTTTAGAGGTCTCCAGGTGAGTATGTTCTAGTAAGAACACAGGATATTCTCATTACTAATTATCAGCCCAGTGCATTCAGTCCAACGGGACCTAGAACATTCACTGTGGTGCAGAGCTCAGGTTCCTCTCAGAAAGGCTTCATAAACACTATGAATTTCATCATCTCGTTGAAATGAGAAAGTAAAGCACTATGTGAATGGTGTTACTGCTATTCTGCAAGGTTTTTTAAACCAGTTATTCCTGCTAACTACAGATGTTCGAGTTTAAGAAATAAGCATTTCTCCCAAAGGCAAAGTTTGAATGACTTTTGTTCGGCAAGGAATTTTGTTGTGAGGGTGAGACTTAAGGCAGTGGCACAGTCCTTTTGCTTCCTTCTTTCAGAGCTCACAGGACCTTTGCTAAAATCATAAGATTTATTATTAGTGCAAAGAGAACAAGAGTAAAATGGTTGTCTGGCTAGTGGCATATCTTGAACAGGTAACATTTCCAGAACAAGGGAGCCGTCTGAAGAGTGAGTTGGAGGAAAAAATATTCCATAAAGAATATTTAGTGGGAATTTTTAATAGCATTTACAAGTTACATTATAAACAATTATTAGGTCTTGTGTTGAAAAACTGCAGTGATGAACATGCAGATGACAAACAGGGATTTCCTCAGACATCAGAAGAGTAGAAAATTCAGTAAATTATAAAAAAAAATATTTGTGTCTGAATGCAGCTCTTACTTGCCTGTTGACTCTATTCAGTGTCTACTAGCATGAGTTCTGAGGACAGAGAACAGAATGCAGGTGATGAATTTCTTTCAGGTATGACAGTGGGGTAAGGGGGGGTTTCCAATGCTTGGACATGCATCATCTCCACACCTTTCTAAAAAAATCTCTTTGATGTCATATCAAAAATCTTTATATGTCATGGAAAATTCTCAGAGTCAAGGAATGTCTCCACAAATCCTCAACCAAGTTTAAAGCATTGATCCCATCTGTACAAAAGTGCAATAGAAATAACAATATAAAAAAGGTAATAAGCTTGCCAAAGAGCTACTGCAGAACTGTGTGAAGGCCTCAGCCTCACCATTTTTTTGGTGCTATAAATTGGTTTTCCAGGTACTTTTAAGCTGTACATTCCTCAGATGACAGGAGTCAGACACAGATACTTTGGTAAAATGTCCAGCACAATGGAACCCAAGTTGCAAGCAGGCTATATGTATGTTAATTTAAATATCATTTAACAGCTCTATGCTATCGTAGAATATACCCCAGGCAAAGCCTACAGAAAAAACCACGAATCACTAAGAGAAAGTGGTCTTCAAATAGAGAACATTTTCCCCCTAGTAAGGTATTTATTCTCCTCCACTCATTACTATCCAATTAGCTCCTGAGCCCTTTCCCTAGTGCTGAGGGTTGCTTTCCAACAAAACAAAACAGTATTGCAAAACAAACCAAGAGTCCTAGCCCCAAACAAAACCCTCAGTGTGATTAATTAATAGAGAAATAGATTTACAAAAAAGCTGAAAGCACAGGCACAGCAACAGAGAAATTCCCCTAAAAGCCACTGGGACGCAGTAAAGTTGCTGCCAGCCCATGGGGACAGTGACAGTGACCATCACACAGATTTACTTTCCAGCCCAAGGTCTGGCAGCTTCACTGTTCCAGCTTCTTTCTACTCCAGAAGATTTCCCTGGCATTCCTGAGCTGATTGAAAAGTGTCCGTGACACGTGTTTGTGCCAACAGGGGACTGTGCATCTGTGTGTGGCTATGAAATATTACCAAAACCTCATTTACTAATAGAGTTTAAATAGTAATTTAACAAATTTAGCAGTATTTTCTCGATCAATCATTGTGTTTTCTCAATGCATTCTTGTTTTCTTCACTCTTTATTATGAAATCTTGGTCTCTACTTTATTAAAGAATTTCATAAACAAATTACAAGAATTACTTAAAAACAGCCTGATTTAAAAAGATGTAAGGATGGCTGTAAAACCACTCTAGTTCTATTAACCTGCTAAAATTCACTAAATTGTACACCAAAGATAATTACATTAAGTGAATTTGTAAAGTTGCATAAAAAGGTGATGAAGAAACAGAGAGATTTGAGGCCCTCATATTTGAAGATAATTTCTCCTGAAAAAGGCCAGGTGAATCTCCCAAAAATGTTTACTTTTGCTTATGTTCTCCAATGCCACCAATCATTAGTAAATATGCTTTTTGGGGTCCTATTTCCATAAACAATTAATTGGAAACAGAACTGCTTTCTTTATGCTCAAACACTCCCTTGAAATATTTGCATCCCAGTCTCCCATTGGGGCAGGACACAATATTCAGACCCTGACTAAAAAGAAATGGTAAAAGGGCTGACTTTTTTCCCCAGTTTTTGGAAAGAACAGCCTTAAGTGTGAAAAGTTACGTGATTTTCACAATTACCTCATTGCAAACAGGTGAGGATGTTAACTACTGGCACAAAGAAAAGAAAATTTTCCAAAATTTCCAAATGAATGACATTACTTGTGGGTATGTTTATGTGCTTATTTAATGTGAGACTATCCCTTTAAGTACACCTGTCACAGAAGATTTATTTTTCTCCCTATTGTCTCAGACTGCAGCACAAAAGGTCCAGTGGCCAGGACACAAACCCTGGAGGCTTTGGCTAACAAAGGGGCTGACAAGGAGAGCCTGGGTGACAGTGAGTGAAGTGCTCACCAGATCCTTTTGTTACAGATAGCAGATATATAAACAACATTTGATTCACAGAAATTAGGAATTATGTGAGCATCAAAACCACTGAAATCACAGTGTCTGGATGCCAGAAAAGGTGGTGAATATCAACAATTTAATTATTTCCAAATATTTTCTCAAGTATCTAGAAACAATTTTATGTCACTTTCATGGAAACCCTTTTTTTTTTTTTTTTAGTTTTTCCCTCGTTCTCTTCTGTTTAATAAATATATGCATTTTGAATATTAGGTGAATAGTCCTTGCAACTGAACACAAAGGGGAAATGATGCAGACAGCATTATGGTCTCGCTTCCTCTTTTTGCATTAGGGTGGAAATGATATGCAGCAGGGATTACGCTTTGTTTAAAGCTGTGCCTCTGCCTCTCAAAGAATATATTATACAAATCTTCTAATGTTGTTGAAATTCCCCAAAAGTTGATTGTGTCAGACATAATGTGGCAATGAGGTTCTTATCCCTACCTTATCCTGAATAAATATCTAATATCAGAGAGTATAACCTTGGAAAAGTATCCACCAGGGAATATCCCTGCCGTCAATAATTCATGGTGCTGGTGGTGGGAAGGTGCATTCAGTGAGTCCCTGACATTACACAGAATACATTAATGTCCATGCAGCCCCAGCCTGAGGAGTGGGAGGGAAGGAGAGAGCACAAGGGGACCGACTTCCCTTCAGGCCCATTAGAAAAAAAACTCTCAGAATTATTCAAAGTAGCACTCTGCCTGCAGAACGCACACGAAACACCAATCTCCCCCCTCTCCAATTCCATAATCAGAATTATTTGAGGGTGAGAGCATGTGAAATACAAATCTTTACACATGCACATGAGGCAGAGATTTGTCTTACATCTTCCAGCTGTGAGACACAGGCTGAGCCTCACTGATCCAGCATGGACAGAATACACAGGAGTAACACACTGATGAATGAGGTCTTCAGAATTCCACATATTAATTCTACTAATCTTAATTCAAAAATTAATACATTTGGGTTCAGTAATGTTTCTATAGGCAAAAAAACAGACGCTATCCAAATGAGCTCAAAATAAGTATGATAATTTTGTGATAGTATGTAGCTGTCTTAAAGGTGATTGCAATTTTAACTAAAGACAAGATGGTAATAAATTTCAATACAGTCTGGCGTCTTTTTCATTCCTATTTGCTCTTTTACTGTTATGTTTTAATGATTTAGGAACCAGAAGAATAACTAAGAAACCCAACAGTCATTATCTCAAATAATGAGAGTTTTTAGTGCAAAATCAATGTTTGTTATAATGAAAATAGATTCCTCAGCTCCTGCAGGGATATGTACAATTCTTTTTCACTGTTAAATAGAATGTGATTGCTTATTTTCACCAATATAATGAATATTTTTATTCAGGAGTAAAAATAAAATGTCCGAATTTATTTACTGTTATTAGGCACATGTATTTAACCAGAAGCTACCACCATATGACTGAAGATGGGGAAACTGAGAATAATTTTCTGTGAACTTTTAGAAGCTTGAGGGAGAAGTGCAAAATTTCCAAAAAGTAATGAAAAAGCTCACTCTGGGGGAAAAAATTATTCTGTTCAGATGGTTGACCAAACTCTTAATTTGTTATGTCAAATGAACGCAATTCAAAAGCTAATAAAAACATATTAAGCAAGCTTAATGAAGTAAAACAAAACACTTCTTTCATATCAAAATATCAAAACTGTTTTTAATGCTGAGGAAATTATTATTATCATAATTATGATTTTGATCATTATGATTAATGCATGTATTTATGGTAGTTTTTGATCTCTGAACATTAGGAAAAGCATTCACATTAATACTTCAGAGATATATTCTAAAAATGTCCATATGATCTGCAAGAATGCATGGGAACTCAGAGGCTTAAATGCTTCATTTGGAAACATTGCATTTCTCCCTGGTTCTCTTTGGTTTTCATGCAATACCTAAAAGGTGTAGAAATTGGAACATTAACAAAGTAGAAAACGAGCAGCAAAGCTGCAAATACACTTTAAAATAATTTCTTACATCATTCTTTGAGTAACAGGTGAAGAAAAAGTTCTCGGTGGAACAGAACTTCAGCTGCAGCAGATCAGCATGGGAATGCACAGGTACTCACAGTGACAGGTTGGGGGTCTGGGAAGGGTTTAGGAGCTCAATCTGCACCAATTATTCTGGTATTGTTTCTTGAATAACACACATTTCTTTGGCAGCCGCAATCTCTACGGGTGCCTTTTGCACTAATGAGGTGACAAAATGCATCATTCAGGCATCTATGCATAGTAAGAATTCCTTGCAGTGATACAAATGTTTAGGAAAACTTTGTCTTGACTGGGTGCCCAGGCAGGTGTTGAGATCCTTGAGCACAGGCAGCAAACACAGTCAAAGCAGGGTGACTTAGAGCAGGCTGCTCTGGGAAGTGTCCAGTGCCTTAGTTCTTCTATCTTATATAATTTAATCTGTTCACGAAGCACTGTTTGAAACCACCATAGTCTGACCTTTGGAAGTTCTAACCGAAGAAAGTCTTCAGCATGATTGGTGTGAAGACTCTGCAAATCCTGCTGCTCAGTAACAACAAAACCTGAAGAGAACAGGTATACTTATTCCATGCTGTGCAGAGGCTGTATCCACATGCAGAACTGCTTCTGCCCTTCTGTACTTTCCTGGAGCAAATATCACTTATGAACCAGTTCAGCCTCAGTTGCAAGCCAGTCACTTAATGATGAAGACTCAACAACTGGAATTATACAAAGAGTTTCCACAAGGATATTTTTCCCTTTTGTGATTTGATAAAACTGAACCTTTCCTGCTTACTAATGATAATTTTCCATGAATATTGGAGAAGTGGAACTTTGTGTGGATGACTTATTATTGAAAAACAAATTGCAATCCACAGAGGCATTTGTAGAAATAAACATAGGAATTCCATGAGCAAGAAACACTTCCTGGGAACTATTCCATGCTTATTTAGCAAAACACAACATTACTTTTATGTCAAACAATTATTTCAGTCACAGATAAACCTCACAGGTCAGACTTGATGGTTTGTTCTCAATGCTGATAAAAAAACATTTAAAATTTTTTTTTAAGGAAGAGTGTTACTTAGGTATGATTTTGAGCAAATCATCATCTGCTCATAGGTACGATCCAGACAGAAGTAAAGACCAAATTCCTAAATTACTCACTGTGATGTAATTTTTCACTTTCACAGTAGCCATGATTGATATTAAATAGAAAACTGTAATTTTTGCTTACAACAGCAGAATTCAGATCATTAAAATAATATATAACAAACCAAGAAATGCAGTTATGCAGGAACTTCCCCTAATTTCCATGTTCCTTGCAACAAAACATGCTGGGGCTCACATTATAGAATCTGTACACATTTGCAGAAGCTGATCCATTGTGATGCATGCTCATTTTTGTCTTTTCGAAACAACTTTCATGACTAAAAAGCATTTTATTTACAGCATACAAGTTACCAGTGTTGCAATATACCTGCCTGAATTACTACATAAAGCATATGAAATAGTTATATGTCTCTGCCATGTAGAAGATTTGTTAATAAATGACATTTACAGGAGAAGGGAGTCACAGACTTATGCAGTGTTTCAGAAGACTTCCAGAAACATTCCTCAGGATCTGATTCCTGACTAAATACCTAAAGTACCTTAACAGAAATAATTTCTCAGAAATGCTTCAGGTGACACTACTTTAAATCAACACTTTTTCCTAATATTATTCATCTTTGTTTGATGTTGAAATCATCCATTTCAGTAAGATATGGGACAAACCAAGAGTTATAACCAGGAGTCGTATTTGCAATACAATACATGAATATATTCACTTCAGAGGTAATACTGAGGCAGTTTTCCAACAGAACTTTGAACAAACATGCATAACAAAAACTGAGCCTTTCTTCACCTTTAGTGTAGAGGAACAGCTTTTCTTCTCTTCTTTCTGTCTCTTTAGAATTTAGGAGTTTGGAAATCCATCCTGCGTATTTCCCAATATGCAGGTGCATTCTCTGCCAGCTGAACTGAAGGCCCAATCAGCATACATAAACCTTGCCCCTGAGCAGTCTGTACTGCTTTACACAGAGATCAGGATTGCTTTGAATTACACATGCAATCAGAACATTTCATAGAGCAAATTGTGGTCATTTTGACAACTATACAGCAAGCTTAATTTCAGTCCAAATATACATGATATTCAGAAATACAATGAGGTAATTTAACGTTTTAGAAGGGGGGTATATAGTATAAATTAGCAGAAAAATCATGACACTTACAAACTTGTTCTAAAGATGTATTGTTCCCTTTTCTTCAGAAATAAAACCCCACCCCCACAAAAGAAAAATCAACACCACACCACCCCCAACCCACCAATTTCTATTAAGAATAAATTAGCCACTGAAGAAGAATTCCACTGATATACAATTCATACCAGGAGACTATTTGAAACTTGGAAAAGGAAGGCAGGGAAAAGAGGGAAGGGAAGTAGGAGGAAGAGAATTATCAATGCTATTTTCAGCACAAATCCAAAATACAGTCACCTACTAGCTACTGAGAAGAAAATTAACTTTACCTCAGCAAAAACCAGCATGCATAAACGTTGGACCAGTAAGAGATCAAATGGCAGAGAAGAATATGTAAGATAGGACACATTGATTCCTAGGACTTACCATGTCCTTTAGGAATGCTACGGCTGCTCTCAACTGCACAGCTCTCATATGAGAAACATCAATGGTTTTTCATTCATTTCTGCTACAGTCTGTCACTTATCCGCTATCTCCTTTCAATTAAAGATTTGTGTTGAAACACATAAAACCTAAACTTGTTTTATAAAACTTGTGGTATGGAATTGTGGAAAATTTTCAATCATTTTGATTGATAGCAACATCATCATTGTAGTCTGATTTATCACTCATCACTTTATACTCCTGACAAAAAGGGTTAAAAGTCATCCCTTTCCAAACATTTACTACCTGACCTTTTCATAGCTATCCTGACAAATTTTTAGATTTCTGTATTCCTTAAAATGCACCATGATAGTAGCTGGAATCTTCTAATTTCTTTACACTGTCTTCCGAATTATTTATTTAAGAGCTGTGTAGATAAGCTCTCCATTCTCACCTAGACCAGTGATAAGGGAGGAAATGGCCTTTTTAGAGTGTCTCTGCTTTTAAAGCAGATAGAAATAATAAGATTGACAAAGAAAAAAGGAAAATCAGGCATTATGAGGGTAATAACTTAGAAAGTGTCAGATTCAGAATAATTGAATCCAATGACATTTAATGCTATGGAAAACAATAGCAGCAGCCCAGCCGCCCATCTGATTCATGTCTAGTTCATGTTTAACAAAACAAGGCTAAGGGTCATGCAGTCATGAGTCCCATAAATAACCTGTTAATGGGATTTCCAAACAAGCTGTCCTCAAAATGGTTTTTTGTCTCACAGAAAGAATATTAAAATGCAAATGGATTCGGGCTGTGTCCTCATAAACAACCATGTTCATTTAACCTCTGACCCTGACGTTTAACTGCCCATTCCAGCAATTTGTATGGTATTAGCCACAGCATGCCACTTCAAAGTGCTAACTTTGAGAAGAGAGGACTAAATGAATAGGTTACAATCTGTGATGCCCAGTTAACTACGTCAAACTGACTTTACAGGAATAAAAATTTTATTTTAAAACTTCCCTCTAGTTAGTTGACATTTGTTTTTGCTACGGGAAAAAAAAGTGCCCAGAAAGGTGCTCTGAAACATTATTGACTGCACAGTGCTGTGTGCCAGCTCAGCAGAAGATCAGCTGGAGAGTTTTGGCAGAGACTGCCAAAATTCACCTGCCTTCACCTGCCTGCTCCCCTTGGCCAGCTGCCAGCACCACTTGGTGAAGCACTTTGTGTTTTACAGCTCCCTGTCCAGATTTTCTTGACCCTTTTCTGTAGCAGGATATTCCAACCATTCCCTGCAGCATTTCCAGTCACATTTTTAGAAGAATGTGGCTCTTTTTCTTACAATATTAAAAGGAGAGCCCACCTGCCTGACATGAATAATAAAAAAATTGTTCGTTCTTCAAATTCAACCACATCTCTCCTACCTGATACTCCTCATGGGTCTCAAGCACAGACCTTCAAAAGGCCTGTGGGAGCGTGCCTGACCATGGACAATGTCAAATTAAAACAGCAACAAGCAAAATATCTGCTAACTGTTCCCAGTTAAAAGTATCACGAAAATCACAGTAAATACCCACCCAAACCAAATTAAAGTATGACTTGGTTTTAAAGGAAGCGATTAATTCTTCAAAAGCACATGACTTCTGAGAAAAGGGTTAAGAGTCCCTTTGCAGTGAACTGTGTGTTCCAGAGGGAAAGGAGTAGTTGGGATTTCAGAATACTCTTATCTGACTGGGTGTCTATATTTTTTCATCACAAAATTTCTATTCCAAAATATTCATAGCACTTCCAAGTTGATTAGAAATTTGTAACTTCTAGAGAAAACTGCCACAACTGAGACTGGATCTAAAAGTTGTTTCAAAGTTTGCTGCACAACATTGATGAGAAGGAAATTATCTGAACTAACAGTCTTTAGAAAGGAATGATTACTTTCATGTTTGCTAACATTAGACCATGCCCAATGGTACTCTCAGTTGATTATTCACCTGGACTGAATTTTCACATCGGTTTTGGATTTAGATTTTTTCTTAGTAAGTAAATCCCTTCCTGTAAACAGCTTTTCAGGGGCACAGTTTCAGGTACCACTCATTGCAGGTCACTGATTTATCTTATTTTGCTCACACTGATCAGCAGTAAAGTCTCTGAATATCAGAATTTCAGCTTCTAACACTTTTCTGAAATGTGCCCACTTTCTTGTCCAAGAATACTCTAAGTGATGACTTCTGTCCCAAAACAGGTGATAACAGGTCTTTTTACCTCATCTCATATTAACTTGCAATTTTCTTTTTCCACATGAAACTCCAAAGGAAAATAGAGCAGAGGCCTCAGACTGCTCAATGACCCTCCCAGCATGGTGTGTATTAAAGATTTAATGTTTCGTTAGCCACACCACTGGCTTACAGAGGACCACTCCTTAAAAGTTAAATCTAAGGCCAGAAATGTGACAACTGCAAACTTTTCTTTCCTGAACCGGGCTGAAAGCCGAGTCATTAATGCTGCGATCGGTCTAATCCAGAGCATTTGTTGCTGCTAATTATTAAGGACAAGCCTCTTTATTGAACCACATCCTTTTATCAACATTAGGATGCATGAGCCAAGGCTGTTGTTTTAAACGCACTCATTAACCACACAAATCAGCCCTGTTGACAGAGCACTTTTGAATTAAGCATCAGACTGTAGTCATTGGACAAGGAGCAATTTATAATGCCATTAGCAACACTTGCGAAGGTTACAGGCATCAAAAATTGTTCAGCCGTAATTATTCTTAATGGATACAAGGAATAAACTGACGCAGGACAGCTTTTTCATTAGCTTTCAATCAAGCCTGATGGCTTTGAGAAATGTACAGTAAATGGATTTTGGGGACAAATAATGATGTTGCAGCACCTTTCACTGGAAAATGCTCTCAGTTCAGGACTTAACTTTTAATAACCTTAATTTGATATAATTAAAAAATATGATTTGCTTTGAAGATTTTGCGACAAATTGTTCTGGCTGCTGTTTAACCATTTTTCAAGTGTTCATCCCAAACACGAAAAGAGAAAAAGATAAAAATCTTCAGATGCTTGGGATTCTCATGAAAAGCATTGGACTTTCAACTTCCAAAAGCCAGAGTAATGAGGACAGATTTTTTAAAGTGAACTCAGAGCACTTAGAGAACGAAAGAAATTTTACAAAGTTTATCTACCCCAAAAAAGCATCAGCACATACACAACATTCTCCACAAAATTCTGTCACAGATTCAAAAACGGGTGATCTATCTCTTTTTCACAGGTAAAATAGCAAACAAAATACTAAAAACAAACAAAACAACCCAAACAAAACGAACTCCACAAAACTAAACAAAAACTCAGCTTAGTTTTAAACTGAGTTTGATGCATTTAAAATCACATTACCCTATTTCTAAAGAGCAAAACCTTCATAAATCAATCCTTATTTCATGTCCCATCACAGCAGCTATAAACAGTCCATGTCTGTCAGGGTTACCTTCTTTTTGCAACCAGAGTCTTTCCAGACAGATTGAAGATTTTGGCCAAATGGACTTTTAGTCACACCTGACTCAAGCCTTGAAACCAATCTTTAAAACCAGGAGGTCTTCTGGTCTTTAGCACTATGTGGTCTAGCTCATAGATTTCCATGTTTTTATTCTCAGATCTCTTCACTCTTTTTCCCTTATGCAGATCAAAGAAAAGAGGTAATTAAGAAAATTAAGAGAAGGCAAGAATGTGGTTTATTGTCCTTAGTCATTGTATGCTTGTCAGATTGCAGGTCATGATAGAAATTAATTTCTTCCTAATGTCTGAAACTATCTGTCAGTTGAAGCCATTCCTCCTTGTCCGCTTACTACAGGCTCTTGTAAATAATCTCTCTCTATCTTTCTTGTAGGCTTCCTTTGGGAACTTCATGTACCTTCAGGTACACGAACCTGGCTTTCAGCTCCATAATCTACAATGATTTTGTTCTTTAAATAAAAGTACTTTCCAAAGACCAATTTAGAACTTTAAAAATCCATAATTTAAGTGATTAAAGTCGTGAAGTCTAGAGGATTCATCCTTTTACCATCACTAGACAATTCTCTTATACCCAGCCTCTTTTCCATCCTCACCATCATACTAGGCTGCCTGAAAAACAAGGCAGCTGCTGCCCATCTCTCTTTTGCATGTTAATTAAAAGACAAGCATTGAACACTTAGCAACAGGATTATTTTGAATTATTGCCCTGGTTGGGTTTATCTGGTAAAACTGAAGATGACCTTCAGTGGAAGAGCCAAATGGTTTTTCATTCAGGAAGCTCATTTCAGGTTTATCTATGACTTTTAAAATATTCCTTATTTTAATAAAATAAATTATGTAGACCAGTTACAATAATAATGTAATATCTGATTCTAATGTTATCTTCAGCTTCTAACAATGGGTGGGAGAGAGGTCCTGCTCCAGTCTATCAGAGGAATGTAATGACTATTAAAAGGCAAGCAGAGATTTGTATCACTCAGCTGTTCAGTGTCATTGTTCCAGTCTCTACAGTGGAGAAACAGCACATTTCTTTTAAGTAAAATATTGCTGGGAACTCACTGCTTCAGCAATTACCTCTGAAACACATTGTTTTCTCAAAGCCATTAACATGTCAGATCATGGCAGTGCTTGACATTCAAACACGCCTTGGAGGGCTGCAATTCAATTTAAGGATCACCTCCTCTGAGCAGGCTAACCTGCAAATTTCACAAAATCTGAGAGAAATTCTCAGGGCACACTTTGATCATGCTGCTTCCTAAATTAAAAACAAAACTGTAAGTGTTAAACATCTTCAACAAGGCATTAAACCTCAGCCATAATCTAAGAGGGGTCCCTTAATGAGTAATGACATATGTTGTGAAGGCAGTTATCTCCTAATGTTCAGCACTCAGGCAGTACAATGGAATGGCACAGTGTGCAGGAGGGATGGATCATCACTAATGAGAGGATAATTTGAAGCTCCTCTTCTGAGAGCCCCAGAGGAGACTTTCCATTGCTGCAGGATGGAGAAGGATGCAACACTCCTCCTTATCACACACTTCAGAGAAGAATGGGAAGTGACAATGTGATAGAGCAAAAGCTGAGGCTGAAACAGAAAATGGGTTTGGACATTGGGAGAGTCCCTGAAAGGATTACCTTCCTTTGCTCCCCCAGAAAAGTCTTGGTGCAAAGTACTCAATCTTCTTACTCTTTTCCACCCAGCTGACCACTAAGGGCGTGCTGGACACTGCTGTCCCAAAGGGGAGCGTGGCTTCTGTGTAGGTCTGCTGGGGACACACAACATTCTGCAAAAGGAGGTGAGGTCAGGGAGGAGCCCAAGAAGCGATGGATGAGAGCCATGCTCAAAGGCAGACAAAGAATCCAACTCCTCATTTACAAAAAAACCCAAAAAACAAACAAACAAACAAAAAAAAAACCCAACAAAACCAACCAAACAAAGAACCCCAAAAAACAAACAAAAAACCCCCAAACAAACAAAAAACCCCAAACTCTTCAAAGTTACATTTTGATGTTTTTACCCTAATTTCTTAACATTATCCTTTTCCAATATGTTGTACTTAGTGATTGTGCTGGGAAGATTATGAACTCTGCAGGGAAACGCAGGTTGAAAGAGAGGGGGCTCACAGACAACGAGCAGACCTCGATGGTAGAGACAGTAAGTCAGGGGCTACACATAGGAACAAAAAAGCAGAATAGGGGAGGGGAGGAGAAAAAAGAGCTTCCAATCATACACAGCCCTGAGTTTGTTAGCAAGGGCTTTTGTGGGGCTGGAAAGAGCAGGGAGTTTATGACATTTCAGCCGTTCCATTTGCCTTCTTGTTCTAACTGAGGTATGTGCCTGGCCAGAGACAGACACTGGGAGCTATGATGTGTTCACAGAACAGCCTCACCTGGCTCCAAAAGAAACTGCTGCAAATTCAGGTAGGTTGTTCATTTGATACTTCTTTTTCCTTCTGTAAACTGTGACTTATCAGTAGCAACTACTTGTTCACATGATATAAATATTCAAGGCCAATAACGGTACAGTACCCTGTAGATTATTGTTTTTATTTATCTTTGCCACCCACACCTTTCTCCTCCCACTTAATAGATGAAAATGACTATTTATTCTTGACTATTTGTGCCAGGGGAGGTTTAGACTGAATATTATGACAAATTTCTTAATTGAAAGGGTGGCATTGGAACAGGCTGCCCAGAGAAATGGTGGAGTCACCATCCCTGGAAGTGTTTGTAAGGTGTGTGGCTGTATCACCTGGGGACGTGGGCTAGTGGTGAAGACAGTGGTGCTGGATTAATGGTTGGACCCAACGATCTCAGAGGGCTTTTCCAACCTCAATGATTCTATGATTCTGTGTTGATTCTAAGAAATAATAATAAAATTTTAAAACCGCCAAGTTTAGTAAGAAAAGTCACTCATTATTAACAGGGGAAAAGACAAGGAGCCTGATAATATTGCACACCATTTCTCTATGTGAAAAGCTTTTAAAGTCCACATAACCCACACACATTCTACTACTGGTAGTTTTATGGGATCCTAATGAATTTATCTCCTGACCAAAGGGAATAGCATGCACTAAACATCTCTTTAGTCACTGATTTCTTGCTCTGTGAGACAGCTTTACATAGAGAAGAGAAATGCCTGTATTTTTGCCCTCCCTCTCTGACCGAAGGCAGAGGAGCCAGTTCTGCCCCTACAACAGAGAAGGAATACATGGCTGAAAAGGGATAGGGGATTCAACCAAAGCTAACAGATATTCAAACCAAAACTTGCCTGTGATTTTATGTACCCATGCAAAATTGTCATTTCCTGCCCAGCATCTTTTTTACTTTGGTGTTTTTTCTTAATTGATTGTTTCGGTTTTTTTTAAGACCAATCTTCAGCGATTTAAAAGGAAAGCTGCTGAAGACCACTTGTAAATGCTTCTTGCATTGCTGGAAAAGCCTCGATTTGGTGACAGAGTAGTATTTAATAATCATTGATATGGAATGCGTAGCTCAGCCCTCCTCCCTTGACCCTTCCCCTCATGTAAAGACATCTGCAAATTAAGTGAATAACAATCAATTTGAGATGTTGCCATTTGCTGAAGCAGGCATTACTGGTTTCTACCTGCATCTAAATCAAGGGAACTGCTTCCGGAGACAGTGATGACTTGACATTACATTGCAAAATTATGAAAAGCATCAGAGCTTTGGTGAACCTGTATTGAGTAAACTGCAGTTGTTAAAGTTATAAATCTGCAGCACTTGGAGCTCTGTAGAGAAGGTCTTTGAGATGAAGCCCAGGCAGCCTAATAGCCTGTCCCTGGCAGAGGGCAATAGTTTATTCCTGAGGGCGAATGTCAGAACAGGCTCACTGTCTGATGAGTCCTTGCCCAGATTTGTCCCCATCTTCTAATATTTAGTAGCTGAAGGGCTTCTTGAGCCCAAGGTCATGTGTGAAGAAATTCTACAGCTCTCTTGATTTTGTACATGGTAAATTCGCATTCATGCAATGCCCTGCAAATTGCTTATGGACAGGAACAGCACTCAGCGAGTCTTTTTCAGCTGTTGCCTCTGTTCCGCTGATGCCTCTGCTGGGCTCACATTGTCATTTCTCACACAAAAACAGTGCCAGGCCCCTTTCTAGCACTGGTGTCATACACTGGTTCATTCCCAGTTCTACCATGTGCTTTTCAGACAGGGTCTTTAAAACTGTTTAATCTTTACTATGCAGTACAGTAAATATTACACAGTTAAATATTACAGTATAAAACTATACTCTGTTACATAGCAGCCTTTTTCCACTTTGCTATTTCTTTCCCAACCGTTTCAAGCACTCATATTCCTTTTTTTTTCGGCAATTGCCAGTTACTGATTTGCTATTTCACAGGTGCTAAGACAGCTGAGATAGCTTCAACATCTCACTCCTTGGCAATAGCAAACAGCTCAGACCACAACGCTTTTAATGTGGAGTTAGGATTTTTTTTTTTAAATGCATCACTTCAAAAATTAAACTTAACTGAGTTAAAAATTGCAATACCTAGGATTTGAGGTGATTACATGAAATTCAGACTGAAAGCTCATATTATTGACCAAAAGGTCTTCACCTCTGTTTTTGTCTTTTTTTTTTTTTTTTTTTTTTTTTGTTGGTTTGGTTTTTTTCCCCCGGTCACCTGATTCCCCAGTTTTTGAGATGACTGCCCTACTTTAAGCAAAGAAGAGGAACCTCTTCTTTTCACTGTGGTGTGCAGCCTTCACTCCCCTCCCAAGTGGAGAAACAGCAGGGGGGCTTAAACACTCATGGGGGCAGAAAAAATGACAAGAAAACCATCTTTGTTCCAGGAATACGGGATGAGGTCACGTTACTATGGCAGCATGAACCATTTCCCCTCTTTCTAGCCAGTAGAACTTTGCCCATAGTTTATTCCCTGGGAAGCCTAATCCAGAGTTCAGACTGGGGGTGGGGAGAGTGGGTTTAGAGGTCAACAGCAATGTGACAATAGCCTAGTCAAGAGAAAAGAAAGCTATGATATAGAAGAATCAAAGAGTCGGTTCACCAATTGCTAGAGGCTGGCTCACACAGAGAGGTTAGAATTCATCCCCTCACTTTAGCTCAAAGTTCCTGATTTAGCTGTTCTGTGCTCAGCATACAGAAAGCCTGAATGATGAACAATAAAGGGCAGGCAGTAACAGATGAGGAGACAGTGCTGGCAGGAAAACTGTGTATCATGTGCCCAGTGCTGTATTGTATTTACCAGCAAAATTACTGTGATATTTACAGGCATCTTAGACTAATGCTGTTATTTTTCCTGCTTCTTTCCTTACAGTTGTGAATAACACTAACAGAACAGAACTTCTCCACACAGAGGCTGCAAGCAGAGAAGAGGGAGTTTCTGAATAAACGTGTATGTATGCGTGCACCCATGTGTGTGTAAATGCTCCCATAAAAAGGGACAAGCATAGACTCTAAAATATTATAAAAGAGCAAGAGGTAAAATTGACATGTGAGTTAAAGCACTGACTTCCGTAATCCTTGAAAAAAAGAATTCTGATTGGTTTTCTTTCACTTGGTGGTCCAGGGAAAAAGAAGACAGACAAGAAAGTAAAGAAATTCACTATTAAAACTGACAAGAACAAAGATCTGTGAGATCAAGGTTCTCAAGTTTCACTGGTCTCTACAATCCTGAGAAATATTTATAAGGAAATTTGGAATTCCAACAGCAGCACAGAAGTTGCAAATTACTCAGGGAAAACAACACATAAGACACCAAAGTGAACAACTGTTTTCTAAATATTCACAGGCATTATTAGCTCAGCTGATCAGAGCATGGTGCTAATAATGCCAAGGTTGTGGGTTTGATCCCCAAATGAGCCATTCATTTAAGAGCTGGACTCAGTGATACATGTGAGTCCCTTTTAACTCAGAATATTCCGTGATTATTTTATGGAACTTCTGTGATTATTAGTCCAAAACAAAAGATTTACTTCTCTCTTAAACAGGGCTACAAATATTTTCATCATCCAAGGTCTGAAATACCTTTTAAATCCAGCAGCATGTCCCTCAACACTTGAAAAGATGAAAAGATCTTACTAATACCCCAAATATGTGAGAACACCATACTGGCATATCCTTAACTAACAGCCCATGGGCACTGCTCCATTTCTGGACAAGGGGGAATTGCTACTACATTACACTGAAAAGCATTTCCAATTAAGGAGGAAAGTAATGTAAGACAAATTAAATACAGTAAAGAGCTGCTGTTGAAAAGCACTACATTTATTAAGATAAGACACTGTGGAACTGTCCACTTATGGTGCAACAGTGATTTAAAAGACCACTCTGGTCTCACTGAAGCTCAGATACTTAATTTAGGCCTTTCAGCAGCTCACACTACAAGGACTTTTTCCACCCCTCCCCCAATATTATTCCTTTAATGTGTGACAATAAGGCTCATGTACATGGAGGTATCCATTGCGTAGCTTGAATTAAGCCATTTAACCTCCACTAAAATCCCATCAAGAAAAATCAATCCATACTCAGCTTTATACTACAGAAACTAAACCATGATTGGTACCTGAGCTAGACAGCCTCAAATTATATCAGGTACATCTACATTGTACTGTAATCATTTCTGTGACTACAGGGTAGACATCTGTAGCCTCTGGAGAATTACTGTCAAGGCCTCAAGAAAAGCCTGTCCAATGCTTTTCTGTGGCAGATTAATGCAATGAGGGATTTTCCCAGAGAGAAAGCTGCAGGTGTGCAAACTGACATAGTTCCTGGAAAAGTCTAACGCGCACACCTTATTTCCCTATCTGCAATGTGAAGACTGACTGGTCCTGTCCTATTAGAAAGAGAGTTGGCAGCTAGAGAGATTTACAGACATAATTCCTCTTGCCACGTACAGGGTAGGATGACTTGGGATGAAAGGATCTTGTAGCCTATTCCACAGGAAGCACCACAGTTACAAAGGGAAAAGGGAATACATCCCTGTTTCACACTACAGCACTGATACAGACAGTTACAGTCATGGACATATGCTAAATGCATAACAAGGATTAAATGGCCCAAACACTGTCTAAGTTTAAAATCTCTCTCTGGTCAAGGCATAAACTAAAGATAAATTATGTAAGTCTGGGGCCAAATTATCTTCATAAGGATCAGATTTATTTACTAAATATATAGGATACATAGAAGTCAGCAGGAAGCATTTATTGATTAGCCATCGACAGCACTGCGTCACCCAAGAGCACCATAATATTGAATATGTTTACTTGGTCAATGTGCATCTCTAAGCTACTGTCTCCTGCAAGTGAACAGTATTATGGCCTATGGAGAGAAGCAGGACTGGAGAATATAAAGACATAAAAAGTCTCCCTGACAAAGGGCCCAGGGCAGCCATGTTCAATTCCTAAATTGAGAGAAGCGGAGATAATCCTCTAATCCTGAACAGAGTAGCACAAATCATGCCTGCCACCCAAGCACCAGGAAAGATTTCTGTACAAGAAAAGAAGCACCTTTCCCTTTGGCATCAGAGGTCATGGGTGTTATTTCATCTGGCATTGTCTCGGAGTAGAACTTCTTTTCATTGTGATAACTCTTTTCTATTTCAGGATGAATCTGCTGATTTCTGAGTAGGATATACTTTCAATTTCTCTCTAATTTTGAGGAATACAGGGTTTAGAAGAAATGAGGCAGTTTGGTACTCTAAGAGCCTGCTTTCAGCTTTTTGTTGTGTTCTGAAGTAATTTTGCTACTTTGCATTTTAATAAGTAAATTACGTCAAACAGATCCCTTCTTAAGGATGGGCAAAGCATTCCCCTTACCTAAAGGTGTTAAGCAACTGAGGTGAGAACCTGCTTTAGCTGTTGTTCTAAGACCAACAAAATCTTCAATTACTCTGCTAGGTTATATATAATTAATGCAGAAATCCCCTTTTCTGGTGGGCACTTCTCAGTCTCATTTCTGTGCTATAGTCCCACACAGGCTTAGTTACACAGTAATATTAAGTGTTCTACTTGGAAATTGAAACTTTATATTCTAAGGCAATTGTCTGCATCTCTCAGGTGGCCTGAGTCATTGCCCACCTGTAAAAGCTTATAGCAAGTGTATTCTATTTAATGAATTAGGACTTAAGCAAGACTGGCAGATGGGGCAGATTCACAGAATAACAGAAACATGAAATGACTTGGGTTGGAAGGGACCCCCAAGGATCATCTACTTTGAGCCCCCCTTGCCATGGGCAGGGACACCTTCCACTACCCCAGGTTGCCCCAAGCCCCGTTCAACCTGGCCTTGGAGACTTCCAGGGATGGGACAGCAACAGCTTCCCTCTGACCAAAGAATTTCTTTATAACATCCAATTTAAATATCTGTGGTAGTTTGAAAGCAAATCAGTGAGAGGCTCAAAGTCAGAACTACAATTTAATAGGAAAAATGTAATAATACAAAAAACACTGTCAGAGTCAGAATACAACCTGACACCCTGTCGGTCAGGGTGTTGGTAGTAGTCCACTTAGAAGGTGGTTGCAGTCCTCTGGGAGTGATAGATGTGATTCTGTTGAAGCAGTGATCCTGTGAAAGGTGTAGTTCTCTGAAGGTCCAGTGGTGTAGAAGGATCTGGTCTTCTTCTGGGAATCTAGTGGAAAAAAGCTGCCTGTGGTGCTTCAAATCTCAGTTTATATGCAGATCGGGATACATTGGTTCCTCTCCCTGGGCGGGGCATCTCACAATGGGATGATGAGCCACTATCTGCAATGTTGGGGGTGAGGAAAGTGCTCAAGCCGGCCCCAACGACCGGCCCATTAGCAAACCATTCTGCAGCCATCAGGAACACTGCCACGCCCAGCCCCAACATCCCATGAAGATGGTGATAGAATACATACCATTGTAACCTAAGACAATATCTCATTTTTTTGTTTTAAAACCATTCTCCATTGTTCTGTCACTATCTGCCCATGTAAAAAGTTGCTCTCCCTCCTTTTCACGAGCCCTGTGTAAGTGCTGGTAGGCTGTGATGTGGTCGTCCCAGAGCCTTCTCTTCTCCAGGCTGAACATCCCTAGCTCTTTCAGCCTGTCTGCATAGCAGAGATGCTCCAGCCCTCTGATCATCTTTGGGTCCCTCGTCAAAGATCTAGAAATATTTTTATTAGCAATAAGAAGCCTTTTCCTAGGAAAATAGCTTGGTCTTTTTTTTCTTTTCCTAAAAAAAAAAAAGGTTATCCTTGCCTTCACCACCTGCAGATGGTCCTGGCAACTGACCAAGAGTCTGAGGGTTGCATTTAATTTGCATAAATCAGAGCTGATTACAGTTACCTTCCTCATTAATAAACGGAGTACTGATTAATAATCGACAATACACAGAAGGTACCGATGCACTTGCCAGGCACTGAATGTAGCTTAATGCCAGACATGTTTCTAAAAACAAAACTCCCATTCCACAATGCTCCTGCTCAACACACAAAGGACAACCAATCTACATCACAATGCAGTCTTTGTTCTGAAAGGAAGAGAAAGTCCGGAGAGTTTCTTTAGCTCTTACTGGTCCTATCTTCATTTTAAACCCTGGTGGGAGGGTGCAGAGATGTGGAGCTGCTTTCCTGGCCCCGTCTCATTCCACACTTCAAGCAAAACTCCACACCCCTTATTGCTCCTATTGTGGGTTCTGTTGATGCCTTAGGATTTTAGCTTTTATATTTTTTATGTATTTGTAATCCTGCAATTCTTTAGTGTACAACTCTAAACTCCATACACAGTGTCAGCTGCTGCTCTCCCATTTGGGTCAGACACAACAATTCCTCTCCAGGCCTGGCAATCAAGGACACCTGACTGGCCCAGGCCCTGAGAGATGGAAACAAAAGTGAGCTAGGGAGAGCAAACTTGGGGTAAATGACTTCATTAGCTGAAGCTGGAATTGGAAGATGAACCCCCAATATGCAAATGGACCAAACTTATAAAAGTGTGAAAATCTGTGACCCATCATCCATTTCCGGGTGTAGCCCCTGAGGGCTTTGTGTACCTGAAGGCTCTTCAGTACATATACCTGCTTTTTATTTTCTTAATTTTGTCTGGCCTCTGTTTTTAGGTTGTCCCAAAAAGGCATCACTGTCACCCACATATTCTGCACCAGCAGCTGAGTTGCAGTCAACAAAAAAAAAAAAACAGTCAAGAGGAGAGAAGTGTTTTCTGCTTGCCTGTACAGGGAAGATGCAAGAAGCACATTCAACACAGCACATCTCTCATTTCATTATGACAATATACATCATCTACCAGCATATTTATTGCTTATATAGATGTGAGTTTTTGACAAGAAAAACTGATTTATCTATTGGATAATTAGTAAACTTCAATAATTGCAAAAACCTCTTAGCAATCAGTTGACATTTAATTAACATACAATAACTGTCTTATTAAATCTCCATTAAAAACCTGTTAGAGTTAATTAAAACCCATGATTCCATGATTCCTGGGGAAACCACATTATAGTTAGACAATGAGCTGCCTGGAATGGAGCTCCTTGCTTATTTCTGTTGCAATGAGTTGCTCTAGTTTAAGGTAAGGACAACACTATGCTTCAGATTCCAACACTTTGTGGTTATGTAAAGACATGGCATGAAAAACATGAACGAAAAAACATGAAATGCTCCAAGATTTTCAGCTGGACTCAGTGGCAAACCCTTTTTTTCTTAGACATTGTGTGAAATTCATGCCTCAAGCATGTCCCAGGTCAGTAATAGCTCTTGTGTTCCAACAGATCTTTAAAAACCATCATAAACTTTTGTGTAGAGGGACAAATGAATAGTCTACCATGTTCTTTTGTATGTTACTCTAATAAGATTATTTGGAATTTTGGTCTAAATTTGTTCCCTTATCCCCTGAGATCTATTTTGCTGGCTTCTGCTAAGGTAGAAGCATCTTCTTCTGTATCATCAGATAGACAAAAATTGGATTATACAGAAAACTTCCAAAACATTACAGGCAAAATAAATTATACTTGGGTTTTTCTTCTACTCAGCCCACTCAAAGTTGTTAAAGAAATAAAAAACCCAACCAACCGAAGAAAATCCTATCCTTTTCTTCTTGCAAGAGACAAAAATGCAAACATTTAGCACTGCTGTTGATCTGCAGCACATGAACAACTTCAACCAAGTACAAGATCCTTTAAAATGGAAATCAAAATTAGTACCAAGTATAATAGCACTCATATTTGCTCATGTGCTGCCTAAAGTAAGTCAAAGTCAGAATAAAGTCAGTTCACAGAAAATACCACTAATAAGACATTGGGAATCTACCTCCTTGTGGCTGACCTAGGCTTATAGTATTCACAACTTCTCTTTTACATACAGGAATTTTCTGAACACCTAAGCATATGTATAAAAGTGAAATCAAATGATTGCCTCAGACTTGACAGAAGTGCTGAACTAAGAACCATACACTGTCCTCTATTAAAGGGCATCACCTTGAGAAGCTAAAGGTTTGTAAATGTTGTTCTAGAAGTTAGTATTCTCTGCAGTTGTCTATTATATGTATCTATAGAGAGAGAAATAATGATCTTCAAAGATGTTGCCTAATCACCTTTTATGTGACCTTTACAAAACTCAGAAATCAGTACTCTGATTTATCAGAGATTTATCCCTATCAAGGTACTAATGTATCAAAAAAAGGGATCCTGTTTTTGAAAATAACAAAACAGGTACTGAAAAGGAAAACAAACCTATAGTCAGATAGATAATGCTGGGTAAGAGTGAGTGGCTGTACTCACAGTGATCTAGGGACAGATTCAGTTTATAATGAGAGCACACGATGCATTAGTTGTGAGTTAACTTTAGTCTGAGGTCCCTGAATAATTAACCTGCTTTGTTTCAATTCATTTAAATGTCCACAATCTACTGTTTATGAAATTGGAATGTGTCCTACAAAATAAAGTCACACTGCTTTCAGAGTTGTACAGAGGCCAATATGAAAAATGTTTCTCATTATGAATCCTATGATTCAAGTATTTTTCTTACAACAAAAATCAACATTGTCACTTAAAACAAATGTTGAGGGCAAGTGTTTTATCCTAATTAGAAAAGAATAATATTTGGTATTTTTATATTGACATTATATCCACTTTATTTTCTATAAAAATCTTATACAAACCAGGTTAATTATTTGAAAAAATATATATATAATAAGTAGTTTAAAATTAGTAATTTATTACACAATATCAAATGGCTATTATGTAAAGATTTGAGTGCAGCTAATAATACTGTAAATCATCATCACTGGTACTCTGCAACTGAAAATGTACTGTGAAAATGTAAACAGAAAGTAAAGTGAAGAGTATATGTTTACAAATTCAAAATTTCCAGTTGTACCATGAAGGATATTGAACATTTCTAGCATTCCACTTTGTCTTTTTATCCTCTTATATTTTAAACCATGCCTTTTTAATTCTCCTATTTTTCTTCACGGCTGCATCTCTGCAATGCATTTCTTAACCATTAAGAAATTTCTTAACCATTAATTTCTTAACCATTAAGAAATACTACTACTGCTGGAAATTCATCTGTCATTTTGCAAATCTTTTTCAAAGGAAGAAATAAAAGGTTGTCTCAGATAAAGAAAATAACTTAGAAACAAAAATAGTATGCATTGTGCTCTCACTGGGACAAACCAAGTATTATTTACTCTGACATGATAAAATACCAGAAAGTGTTAGAACTAATATCTCTGTAAATAGGAAATTCAGAAGAGAGGGATCCTGGTAGAATCACAAGACAATTGTGTACATTTTCAGCTGCCAATTTTTATGAAACATCCTGATTTTTTAAATCTGTATTTACGGAACTGTGTATGATAGCAGCACCTCTGCCATCCGTATCATCATCTATTTTACATTATTGCCAGGATTTCTCCTGAAGAATTACCAACAGTTTCCTGCACAGAAACAAATAAGGCAGATTATGCACAAGTCATTTTCAATGACAGCTACATTTTGGAGAGTAGAAGAATAGCAAATCCAGCATTGGAAGGAGCCCATCCTCCAAAGAGAACACAAAATTACCCTTCTGAAGCACTCAAGGGGACCTTGGACAGAGAACACTAAATGCCCATTTCACAGGATTCCTTTCTGTCCTGCAGTGGATCAAAGGCACAATAAAAACACAGCACAGGCAAGACTCTCCAGATGTATCAGAACATGTGAGAATCAGACACGTGCCTGCTGGATTTACCTTCTACACACCTAAGCAAGATACTTTCTAGTAAGGAGAAGACAAAGTAGGTTACACCGAAGTACTTTCTGTTTACAGCTTAACATTACGGCACAGCAGAGAAACAGCCTAAAGCCCATCTGAGATGGGTTAAATATGGAAGCATCAGGAAGGTCAAGGGAAGAAATCACTTTAAACAACTGCAGATACTCATTGAGAAGTGGAAAATTTTTCAGAAATTCTGTCTAATTTATTTGAAGACAAACTCACAGCATCAAATGTCTGAATATTTTCTTCTAAAAGCATCTCTCAGGTGATTATTCTCCATGAAGTACACTTCTGTGTTATTAACTCCCATTATTTCTGAAAACTGCACTGATGCTACACAAGCCTTACCCCCCCTCCAAACTGAAAACTACAGTGGTGTGAATGTGCCCCCTTCTATTGTGGGCAGCTCTTGCTGGCACAGAGTATTTAATTTTGCTCTAGTTAGTGTATTATTTAAGAAATGCAAGTTGATTAGAGTCCGAGTTTCTGTCTTTCCTGCAATGCTAGATGATTAATAAACACATACTCAGAACCAAACCTAAAAAATATGCAGTTGTGTAAAACCTTACAATGCAGTTTTGTATTCATCCTAGATGGACACCAGGTCTTCTCACAGCACTTAGAATATAATTAGAATTCAACACTGAAGAAAAAAAATTCCCAGAATAAAACATGCAAAGATTACAATCTAAATACAATATTGTTAGTTGAAAGAAATGAATGTAGAGTATTGAATGTTCAAAATTGTGTTGAATTAGATAAGCAAATCCCATGTAGACTTTGTTAATGATTCATAATCAGCTAATAAGCTCATCTCTAGTAGAATAATGATCCATGGACCTGTTAGCTCATTTATCACTATGTTTTACAACACCGGCAAAGAAACTAATTAAATCCCAGCATCATTACACAGAATTCCTTTTAATAGAGATACAATGATGCACTAGAGGCTACAGATTACACTGCAAATTGTACCCAGAGATTCTGGACAGCAAGTTTTAATTAAGACCTTAGCAAGAAGCTACCCACTTAAATAATAACTAACTAGGAAACATCTGCACACTCAAAAACACTGGAGAAAGGAGAGAGTAATGAAAGGGGCATGATGTGAAGTATGGAAATTGTAGTTCTTTTCTACCCACAGCAAAAAGCTGTTGCTGTTCACCAACTGCATTCATTATCCAACACAAACGAAAAAGCAGAATTCTGGCTCCAGATCAGTGTTGAAGATACTGACAGAGGCATGCATGCCAGCTTATTAAAAAAAAAAAAAAATCTGTGCAGCACCAGCACCAGGCCGGCGCAGCTGGAACATCTCCCAGAATACAGTAAGGATTCCCAAAGCACAAGTGAATCCTTAAGAGAAAGAGCACAAGAAGTTTTTATGTCATTTTGTTCATTGTGGGAGAGAAGACAACTCTGTAACTGCCCAGAGGAACAGCTTTCTGTTGTGGAAGCAAAAGAGTTGGAAGAACTTATGAGACAGCATAGAATGAAAAAAGAGTGAAAGATGAATAGTCCAACACTGGTATTCAAAAGAGAGATTATTCCAATAGTGGGAAAATAACAGAAGTAGGCATTAGCTTAACCTTTTGTCTTGAACATCTCAACCCAGAGTAAGAAGCACACACAAATCCTGCAGTGAATCTGAGCCAAGGAACAGCATTTGCAAGCAGCTTTCAAATGCACGTGTAAAGGAATATGTAGCCCCAAAAATGGTGAGTTGTTGCTATAACTATTGAGAAAGTAATCAAAAAGGCAAGATTCTAGCAAAACAGCTTGGGCTTTGTTGGTTTAACTTCTTTATTTCTGAGAGTAGTGATTATTCAGTGAAACACAGGCACACCTGAAAATGCTTAACAGGTCAGGTAAGTCAGACAATATTTTGAGACAGCTTCTAACATGGAACAATGAGTCAGTGAAAATATGGCTCACCACAATAAATAATGGTCAAACAGGCAGCCAAGAGGGGCTGGGGAAATTGCTCCATTCCTTTTGGAATGCCACTTTTAGACATAATGTCTTACCTTCAGCAGGTATCCTCTTTCCAAACCACAAATACCCCAGAACTCTGCCTGAGAGCACATGCCTAGATTTCAGATGCTCAAATCAGAATAGAGAAATGCCATTCCAGTTACCTACAAATCTGGACTATTATGACAAAGGGAAACACTTTTTTTCCCCCAGTTAATATTTCCTATTTGAAACACAATTTGAAAATATCTAAAAAAATTAAAAGCTTGTTAGTGTATCTTTTTCTTTTCACAGCTGAATTAATGCAAAAGGAGAAGCAAATAGGATAAATCTGAGTTTGAGCTGGATCTATTTTAAAGTTAGGTCTCAAAGACTTTTGCAGAAATTCATTACTTAAGAGTGTAGCATTCAAAGAAATTGTCTATCAGAGCAACTCCAGCAGAATCACCAATGTCTTGTTGATTTTTCTGAGATTTTTATAGTCTGATGAAATGCAATTAAAGATTCCCATAGTGACAATTAAAGACTTGAAAGAACTGAAGTTGGTGTTCACATTATTAGGTGGGAAAATGCAGCAATGCTGTAAATATCCATTAGCCATTACAGTTCTCATTAATCCCCAAAACCAACTCATTAGTGTCCTTAGACATGACAGACAAGTACAGCAAATGAGATAAATCTATCAATATATTCATTGTGTGCAAAATCAGGGCTTCCATCATCATATTCACACAGTGACAATCAGTTAAATGCTCCTTCTGCAAGAAATAAATGTAAGAGAGTCTAGCTAGGATACAGAATGATGCATGGTGAAATAACCAAGACATCAGACAGTTCAGTTATACTTACAGTAGGTTCATGCAAAGTTCAGGTTGGTTTGAACTGTCACAGCTGTTTAGCCAATGCTAAATTTTATACAATATATTGATTTAACCTAAACTGCTGTAACTTACAGTTATTTCAGAACTGAGGGCTGTCAGTTTGTGGAATTTGATGGAGGCTTCTGGTTGTGTAAAGAAAACCTCAGTAGATCTCTTAAGGGCTGGAGACACATCCCTGATATAGCCCTGCACTGATCCCTTAGGATTTTAGCTTTTATATTTTTTATGTATTTGTAATCCTGCAATTCTTTAGTGTACAACTCTAAACTCCATACACAGTGTCAGCTGCTGCTCTCCCATTTGGGTCAGACACAACAATTCCTCTCCAGGCCTGGCAATCAAGGACACCTGAGTGTCTCAGGCCCTGAGAGATGGGAACAAAAGTGAGTTGAGGGGAGCAAACTTGAGGTAAATGACTTCATTAGCTGAAGCTGGAATTGGAAGATGAGCCCCCAATGTGCAAATGGACCGAACTTATAAAAGTGTGAAAACCCGTGACCTGTTGTCCATTTTTTGGATGTAGCCCCTGGGGAAGGCTTCATCTGCCCTAAATGTACCTGAATATACCTGCTTTTTATTCTCTTAATTTTGTCTGGCCTCTGTTTTTAGGTAGCCCCAAAAAGGCATTGGCATAGTGCTCAGAACACTACACACTGTTGAAGATGCTTGATGAAGACCAAGGACCACTTTCCAGCATGAGGTACAAAAGCTCCAACCACTACCAACCACATTCTGAGTACAGATACAGACTTTCTCATGTGAATATCTCTGCTTCCCAGCTCTTTTTCATTCTTCTTTCTCCCATCTTCTCTCCACCTTTGTTTCATGAACTCTTTTGACAAAAGCCTGTAATTAGGTAATTTTCTTGTACATCTGGTACTTTCCACCCATGTCTTTATCTTTTTAACATTACACATTCACCTTTTCAGAGCTACCTTTCAGAGTTCTCAGCTGAGAGGAAAATTCTACAGTCTTTTGCTGAAGCACAGCACAGTCAGAAAAGCAAAACTACTGAATTAGACAGAAACCAACAGTGCTAATAATAACACCACTGTTTAAATCAATAGCATGGCCTTGCCCAGAATACTGGTTTTATTTTTGTTTGCTTTATCCCAGAAACAGAACACAGAGAGAAAGAATTCAAAGATAGTCACAAAAATGGTGTCAGACCAGCAGGAATTAACTGCAAGGCATAATTAGAATATGGGTCTGCTTAGTTCAGGAGAAAAAAAAAATCTCATGCAGTTATAAAAAAACCCAAACTGCATAGGGACTAAAACAAAAGTTCCCACTTGCTACATTTGGGAATACAGGCACATGATAAATAAATCTGAAAAGCATGTCGTACCTTTATTGCAATCATTAAGAAAAACTGGAGGTTGGGGAATGAGTGGAATTGCACATAAAATCCAGTAGGGCACAAGAGGTACTGCTGTAGATAAAGTAAACGTGCAAACGAAGGGCTAATAGCACCATTGATGTGATGACTCAAAAATAATTTAGAGACCATAGCCATGCCAGGCTAAATGATTGTTCTAGAGATTTGAGACAGATGTGAATATGGCCTCTAAAACTATTCTACCTTATCAGTTTAGGAAAGGGTTTGGCAATTCCACAGCTGTAGAAAGCACATTCTGTAGCCCTCTCTATAAGGATCAAGGCAGTGACCTTCTCAGACCTGGTGCACCAGGCTGGTACCAGACAGCACAAACGAGACTTTGCCTCCAAACGATGGGTGTTTCTGTGTATGTCTATAAGCTTCTCCTCTGTGTTCAACTGGGAAAGCATAAATTAGATTTTCACCATTCTTTGTACAGTGGGATCTGTTTTAAATGCATACTGTGGTTTAGAAGACATTTTAAAAATACCACCCATGCTTCAGAATGGTCTTCTTTAACTGGATGATCACAATTTCTTCACCTTGTCCAACACCAAGTCTCTTGCAACAGCAGGGGTTCTAGCAACACCAGCTCATCACAGGATGAAAGGTAAGTCCTGAATCAGGAGCAAACATGCAGTCATTCTGAATCTCTTAAACACTTTGTACTCCAGCATTACTAGAAAAAAATTGTTCAAGCAATACTGTGACCTCACTGTCCTCTACTCTGAAGCCTAGAAAATTACATCATTCCCTTAACCATACATTCGGCAGGTTGAATGGCTCAGCAGGGACAGGAAAGAATTCCCCTGAAAAGGAAATGGCAGTGAAGATGTGGTTTTTCTTAGTGCCCTAAAAATTGTCATTCCTACATGCTGTCTGTGTTCCCTGATGTAGAGGATGTGGTCATTTTATGCAGAAAGTACTCTGGGGAATGAGTTCATTTTTATCCAGAACCGGTCTTCGTAGCTCTTTGGAAAAAAGGGTTAGGAACATCCAAACACAACCACCTTGACAGACCCAATATGCACAGAATATATCACTAAAACACTTTCTATCATACTGGGGTATTTTTCTCTTAATACATGGAGAATATATTATATAGTCATTCATGCTTTAAAGACCTCAGAAAAAGTTCAAGACTTCTACAGTTCCCTATACTCGCTTCCCTCTTCCCTTTCCTCCCCAAGTAAATATCTCCTAGCACATCAGCTGCATCTGTAATTTCTTTTTTCTCCAGCACTGTGGGCCCCTTGTCATCCTCAGTTCACATGGCCAAAAAGTAACAGCTTAGTACAGGCTGCAGCAGAGGCATCACCTGAGAAATTTAACTGAGAATATCCAGGACTATTTCTCTTGAAATCCTGAGTGCTCTACACTTTTAAAGAATTGAGGATGCCCAGCTATTTATGCAGCAAGAATGGGATTCAAGATGGCAATGTCCATATTGTGTAACAGAACTGGATATTCATACAGACGTCCACGTGCTCGATGTATTTCAATCTGTTGCGGTGGTTCTGAACCAGGAAGAACCAGGACTTCCGGTGGCATGTTCCACAGAGAGAGAGTTTTCCCCCGAAGCTCCCAGAGGCAGTGGTTTGGACCGCCAAGCCACGAACCCCAAGTTCCTGCTATTGGTTCCTTGATTTGTCTGTTATGTTTCCCCGTTCTGGGAAATTCCCTGTCACTCCATTGTTCATTCCTTGTTCTCTCTTCCCCCCTCCCCTCCCTAAACCCCATTCGACCATGTACTCCGCCCCTCCCCTGTATTGCCCCTTTGCCCTCAGTTTATTGGATGTTGTTCCTCCCTTAAATACCCATGGAATGAGCTGTTCTTGGCTCTTGGTCCCTGTGCTCCTTTGGGGGTAATAAACCTACCGAATTCACATACTAAGAGCCCTCCTTCTTTGGGAGTTCTTTGCTATCTCGCCGTGCTCTGAGGGCAACATCTCCCCAGACCGAACGCGGACCGGCGGTGCCCATCGTCGGCTCACCGGGGGAGCCTTCCAGGTTCACGCTAGTGCTCTGCTGCCGGTACCGGGGCGGGATAAAGCAGGGAACGTAACATCAATCTATTTCAATTTCCCAGCCAGCTTATTGGACTCTGTGTGAAGACTGATCAGTTTATTCTACTTGTTATTAGAAGAAACAATAACCCCCAATTTAGCTATTGTTTATTCTTTATGCTCAAACTCAATTGTTATGAATTCCATTGTTATGAACACAGCGTCAGAGGAGAAGTATCTCAGTTTTATTTAACATATCCTTTTGAGTGGAAAAAAAGAACCATGCACAAACCAAACAGCCCTTTCCCCACAAGAAGCATTCAAGTCTTGCATCCACCTCTTTAACAGAATCCTCAACCTCTGAACAGTGAATGTGAAATAAGTGAACAATCCCAAAACACATACTGGCATTTGCTCAGCACCCTGTTCAGACCCTGGCTGCAGGAGTACCGGGATCAGGAGAGTATCTGTAAGAGTCAACAGGTGCATTTAATATTGTGATTAATCAGAATAACATCGGCATTATGGGGTTATTTCTTTGTAACTGTGTTGCCTTTGAGGTTCTTCAGATTTCAGTATGGCAATTCTTCAACCCCAGTTTCATTTTGTCCTGTTTAAATTACACCAAGTGGACTGACATGAGTATTGTTGATTCTACAGCCAGATAACTGACACAGAAGCTTTACTGATTTCCACAAATCATGGTAGCAACAACTGATTTTATACTCACATCAAATTGTTTTTCATTTTTAAAATTAAAAGAATTTTAGCTTTTGAATAAAATGCATTTTTTTCACAAAATCTAACATAATTTTTAATACATAAATCAGTTCTCACACTCTTTTCTACTACCAAAAAAAGTCTTAAATTTTAAGTACGACTCAACCCTAATGCACAAGGCTAATTCACAATTAAGTGAATTAATGCCAATGTGACTAGAATGCTTGTAAGAAAGCATGATTTGGGGGGGTGAACAATTATGCTACTTTCCTTTTAGAAGATTTTTTGTGTTTTCTGTTTCAGAGTTATTCCTCCTAAAGCAAATATCCCCCCCTTCTCTGCTGCCAGGCTCACGTATTTTACCTACATTTCTCACACACAAAAATTTCTATGACAGTTATTCCATGAAGAAAAACTTCCCAAATAAAGTAAAGCACAAACAAATTACTTTTCTTATATCAAAACATATTAGGCAGACCTCACAGCCTCTTTGTTGGATTTTGAAGGGGATTCTGGAGGAACAACGAAGCTTAGTTTTTGAGCAAAGGTAATTTTGAAAGGTGGAATCACAGCTTATGAAACTCTCCAGAGAATTTTCTTGATGCAAAGCTAAGAAGACTTTGTGATAATTTCTTAGGAGCTGGCCTCATTCCAAGTTGGATTTTAAACACAGATTATAAGGCAAACACCATCCCCCACAAGTATTAAGAAAGAAGAAAATAACAGAATGGGGGCTGCAGAAATGGTGTCTATTGTGGGACAAAAACCTGTCAATCAGCCAAGTTGACAGGCATCAGAGATTGACAGACAGGCCCTCTCTCTTGACTTCAGTTATCTAGGGGAATGGGAAAAGTGTCTGCAAGAACAAGTTAAATTGCCAAAGTCATTACCAGTCACCAATTACGAAAGAAAAGATAACAAGGTGTATTTTAGAAAAATCGATGCAACAACATGCATTTCAATAAAGTGAGTTTTTCAGAACTTTAGAAAACAAAATGAACTATTTAGGGAATACATTATGGTTTTTTCATAGAATATCAAGCACTTTACTATGCCAGTAGGCTTTGGAGATTCATCACTATTCTCCCTATATTTTGTATGAAGTCCAAAGGTCAACCAACAAATATGTCCCTTTGTCTCTTCTTAGTCTTAACCTACAGAAAGAAAGTAATCTCTCTATCCCAATGATTAATTCTAGGTTCTGTGCTTGGAAAAACTAGAATCCAAACAACATTTTGGTTCCCAAGTGCATCTATTCCAGTTATAAGAGTAAATTCTATTATGTGTTAATAAATTACTAAGAAAAGACCAAAGGATTTTGATATTTTCTGCCAGATTTGATTTTTTCATTCACCTAGGCTGAAAAGGCCCCTTGGGAATTATATTGGACCCACCTGCATTACCTTCAGACAGGCTGCCTAAACTTGGAGCACCAGATTTCTCTCACATCATTCTACTCAAAATTCATCTGTAGTCATGACCTAAATCAAGTGGAATGAAATTTATTCTGACACAAAAATTAAGAAGTCAACAACTAAGGCTCTGAGAAAATAAAGCCTTTTCTGTGATAGAAGGAGGCAGCCCCCTTGTTTTTGTCACCTTCCTTCTGGCAGTATAATCAAGAGCAAAGTAGGACAACCCTTTTGAACATAAATAAAAGTGTTCACTTACTCTGAATTTAAGTGTACTTGCCTTCAGATTTTCCAAGCTCTCATAACAGTAATCAAATATCACTGCAAATATGTTGAGTGCATGTAATGAATTAATTTTTTCTATATTGCTGCCCATTCATTTTTTTGTTGAAGTATTCCAAGTGCTTTCCTTCTTTTAATTTATCTGGCATAAGGTGGTTTGCTTTTCAGTGGAAACTAAAGGAGGTTTTCTAAAACTGTTGATCCAGTTGTGGTCTGCAACCACAACTACACTGGGCAGGCTACATTGGGTCCATAGAGAGCACTTCAAATGGGTCCTCTTAGGCATCACGTCTCCCTCCCACTGAGTCCAATAACACACAACATAACCCACATCTCTTTCTGCACCCTCCATTATGGCCCATGCAGGAAAGTGTGGAAACTGCTGCTCCAGGATTTATTTGCATCCCTCTTGGTTATCTCCTCAGGATTGTGGTGACTTCTATTAATCTTCCTGACTTATGTAACTTTTGTGGCTTTTTATAAAAAAAGAGAAAAATTACTCTGCAATCCAGTTTGATGATCCCACATGCATCTTATACCCTTAAATTCCTGCAACTCTCTCAAATAGTTCTTTTGGAAAACATACACTGAAGAACTTAACACTTCACCTCAAGAGCCAATTGTATCCATGTGTGTCACACATCAGACCATATCTCTGTGCTTTCAGTGAATCACAGAATTATAAATTGAGTTAGCTTGGAATGGAAGGGACCTCTGGAGGTCATCTAGACCCCATCTCAGCTCAAAGCAGGTCTAATCAGATCAGCTTGCTTAGGTATCTGTCTAGTTGACTTTTGTGAACACCTCCAAGGATGAAAATGTACCAACAGGGTTAGGAAAAAAATATTAATAAAAATATTTTACTGTATCTAAGTGGAATGCTCCGTGTTCCAAATTGTGCCCATCATCTCTCATCCTACTGCTTTGCACCCTTAGCAAGAAGTCTCTCTCTGCCTTCTCTTAGCTCGTGACTCACTGCTATTAGGACAAAAATCTTCAGAACACTACTTTTACAGTGAAGGGGGTGGGGGGCAATATAAGAAGACTGAAAACACCTTGTGAAGATCTCTCAGAAATACAACTAAAGAGCTAAAATCATTTAACTAGCTAAATTAATTAGCTGAATCACAGATGGGGGACCATAATGCTTCCACATTTCTAACAGTAACCTTGCACAGATGTGCATTCAGAAGAACGTGAACATTAGTTCTCCTTAACACCAAAAAATGCCTCTACGGCATTTTTAGAGCACCTAAATCCTGCTGAAGATCTGTTTTGTTGCCTTAACCCTGTACTGATCATCTCGAGCAGAAAGGTGTCCCAGGAACTTTATGACCTTGAGGTGACCAGCTCCTTATGGTACGTATGGCTCTGATCTTCAAAGGGGAAGCCATCTCTGACATTTGGTAATAAAACTGAACAAATTCCAAAATCAACATCCACTCATCATACTGAACAACAGGAAGATATCAATCCTGAAAATGCTTTCTACTGATATTTTTTTCTAATTTTCATTAGACCTTTATTTTTAATGAAACTTAGGTGGAATACAGACTAATTTCCACTAGTATATCTGCACATTGCCTTTGGAGGCAAAATTGCTTACAGGGAACACTAAAGCAGCCACACTTTAGAACATTCAGTAGCTCTCAGCTTCAAGGGGACCCATATTTAGCAGCACATTTCAGACTTGTAGCACAACCTTTGCCAACACTTGAGACTTATTTGGAGGATCTTCATTTACACTCTTGATCCTCTGCAGTCTCCCTACCCAGGCAGGCTGACATGTGACTCATGTACCTCTGCCTTCCTGCAGAACCCTCACACCAGATAAAGTGATTGAATCAAAACTACTTTCCATACAATTATAAAACATAACAGACCACAGCAAAAAATGTAAAACCTCCAAACCAGCTCAAAGCTAATTAATTTCTATTACTAGTGAAAGAAGAACCACTTAATGTGCCTTTTCTTATTTAAATTACCATTGACAGCACCTGGAGTTTTTTGTTGTTTTCTTTTTTTACTCTTGGGAACTCCTGTTACAATACTGGTTAAATTCTGTATGACTGTAGAATTTATGAAGATAAGGCAATTACCATTACAAAAACAATCCCAGGTTACAATTCATGGTGAAAAGAAAAGAGTTAGGATGTTCTGTTAAATCATTCACTGATGCATTACATACTTAGTTAAACCTTTTAGTTGTGAAAATTTAGGGCTAATTGGCATCTTTGCATTCAGTAAATAATTATTTTGTTTCATTTATGGATACTTCATCTATATATTGTTAAGCAATAATGCAACTTACTTAATAAACAGCAAAGGTACAAGCCCTGTAGCAACCATGTAATCAATATAAATGACCAACAGGAGAAAGCACAATTCCATAAAGCTTTGATCCCCACTCACAGCAATGCCAGACTTAAACCTGGGTTCAGAAGCAGCTTCTGACTGAGAAGTCTAACACTGTCCTGCAAGAGTTGGTTTTGCTGGCAGAGAACAATTGCGAGAGTGGCCGCAATTAGAGGGCACATTCCCTTGGTATTTTGTACGAAAGAATTCCAAAAACTTAACAAAAACTATAAGCCATGAAAAATTCTATCTAAAAGTTGTGATTGAAGCTGTCTGAACTGCAGCATTGCCTTGTCTGGAAGAACCATGCTATACAGAAAGAACCAGGGGAATTATCTGCTCTGGACAGGGGACCTACCTGAGGTAGCTCACTTCATTACTATATGCCTGATTATGGCACACAATTTTATATTGCCTTTATTTAGATATACAGACCTTCGCATTTCTCAAGACAATCTCCTCTGCCACCTGCTTCTCAAATCTGTGCTAAAGGAAAATACCCATTATCTCTATTAAAGATTTAGATGCTAAGAAACTGATTTTTTTAGTTTAAATTGATTGCACTCTACTGGCTCTTTTTGAGTTTCCCCATGGTTTAGGCTCACATTTCAAAGCTACCTGATCTCTCTGTAGGATGTCTCTGAATATTTATTAATAAGACTGCAGGAATTACCTTTTATATTAATCATCTTCTGTCAAAAAAATGAAGGCCAGCAAGCAACGAACTCTAACTGTGGAGCAGTCAATAGATTTACTTTTCTTAATTGATTTAGGAATTTCTAAGTCAACTTTCCCCAGTAGTGATTAATAAGAAGCTTGTCCACTGTTCTTTAATGCAAAGATCACAAAAAGAGAGCCTGTAAGACAGGGAGTCTAGACCAAAGTACCATGTGTCCATCTCTCATGTGCTCAGACAACTGACTTTCATTAAAATTAATAATACTTCACAATTGCTATCAATGTACAACTACTTTTAGGAAATGCAATTAAAACAAAAATTTGACCTGTTATGCTTTTTTTTCTATTGCAATAAAGAACCAGTCTGGACCATTATAAATACTGTGTGTCCTGCAAATCCAGTTGGAATGGAAGATAAACAAAGAGAATCCAAACAAACAAAATCCTTAAACCCCTCAACTAACATAAAAGATAACCAACAGATTCACTCTCCAAGATGAGTCTTGCAGGGCAGAAGAAGTTAATGTTGGAATTTCAGATTTAATCCATTCCTAAGCAGGAAGAGCAATCACTTTGGCCTTAACCTCAGCTTTGAAAACACTGCTCTGCATTCATGCTGTTTCAACATTTCTGGGTTGCAATTCAGCATCAAATAATCAATATTCAAGCCTGTTCCCCTTGCAGCCTCCCTGACATACCAGACTGAATTCCACCTTCTACAAGAGCGCTGACACCATTTGAAATTGAAGAACAAATTTTGCATATCTCCATGTCTCAAAGAACATTTTTATGCAATACAGATGATATGAATTTTTGCAAGTTCTTGGTGTATACACACCAGTTTCCATTCTTTCCATTGCTGTCATTGCTTCCTGTGTTTCCCAAACAGGAACAGGAATGCAGTTCTGTAAATGCTGCACACACACGAAAATTCAGACACTGATAGAATTCACCATGGCAAGAAACTTTTGCATGGTAAAAGTAATAGTCTCTGTATTTTATAGTTTTAGCAGAATTTTTTGAGATAGTTTTCTCCACTTTTGGTGCAGCACAGCTGCCCTAATAAGAAATCCAAACCTTTTTTGCTCTTTTAAAACTGATTTCTGGTACAATGATAGGTATGGAGGCAATCTGCAAATAAAATTCCCTGAAAAGGTATTTTATCTTCATTCAGAAAAGCTCTCTGCTATCTATAACATTGCTACAATGCCTAAACCTCGACTGGGAGTTCATTAGCAAAATTTCTGCATCACAGAAACATACTTGAAAATATATTTAGACAGGTGTAAAAGAGATGGGATTTATCATCTCTGTTTTTTCAATAAAAACTTCTCCAACATACTCAGAAAATGAACCATGAGAGATTAAGATTTATTCTATTTTTCTGCAAAATCCTACTTCAAAATTCTCAGGACTTTTAATGTCCTTGTTTTGTGACAATAGTGCATTTCCTAGAGAAAAGCAATTACAAACTGAATATCCTAATTAAACACGGCAAAAATCATGCTTTACAGGGAGAATCTAGAGAGAGAGAGGTGGAGTGGTAATTACATTTTCTGTGTTCATTGAGCACATAAAGATCTTAGGAAAAAAAATCAACAAGACAAGGCTATGCTGTAACTTCCCCCAGAGATGTGCCCTAGCTGCATTTTTTTCCCACCCACCTGGGTTTTTCTGGTAGCACTGAAAGTATCCGTGAGAGTTTCGTGAACTGTGTGACAAAATGAAACAGATTCTTTTTAGAGTAAAACAGAAACAGGAGGACCCAGTTGCCTTTTGTGCAGGTGCATGACTGCAGCTAAACCTGCACCAGATGTCCCAGTCTGGGTTGGCTCTGACTCCCACTCAGCCAACTGAAAGGCTCCCTCACAGCCTTTAGAGGCACCACAAGTCTCTAGACCAGCTGTTGACAACCATCCTCAGCCTTCTTGTGGAGGACGAACACAGCTCAGCATGGTCAAGTCAGAATGTGTTGGCAATTACCAGTTTTTCTTGTCCCAACAAAACTTTGACAACATCAGTGACCAGTAATGGGGTGTCTGCAGAATATTCAATTTTGTATCCATAATTTTCTAAAATCACAAAAATTCCCATATGTCATTACAGTTGAGTAGGAGAGCCACTCTAACTCTTAGCACAGTGGTGCTTAACACAAGATTTCTGACTACCCTTTCTCATTGCAGGAGTTCCTGTGTGTGTGGTGCTGCTCCGTGGCTCCCCTCAGCAGTACAGAAATAGTTAAGGTCACAACAGAGTGCTGCTATGTAAAGGAGAAATTTCCCTGTCCTTGCCTAAGTGAATGTCTGGGATTAAACTGACAGCCCACCTTAGTGATGGTGGAATAATTGGTTGTTCAGCTCTGTCCTTGTCAAGCTCTGACAGTTCTGCAGATGTCCTGCTCGGCTCTCCAAAGGTTAGCCTCAGCTGAAGCTGCTGTTCATTAATCATTCCTTCCTGACAGGACTCAGAGCAGCCCACATCTGCCACTCTGTCCCCCTCAATCCCTGATGCACCCAGCTTGTGTGTAATCACTGATGGTTTGCTTAACAGGATACCTGATAAGGGAATATGCATTTAACCATGAGACTCATGGTGTTGCCTTCTTTCTCGGTAATTCTTTCAGCAAGGGGCAAGAAATACAAATTTGGTGTCTTTGGTGTCTTGGTTCAAGACAGACTCCTACAAAAAGAGTGAAACTGAGTGTACAAGAAGTACACAATATCACATTTTTATAGTGTCTCTAATAACAAAAGTATTGTTATGCCTTCACATAACAATACTTTTCAGTCCAGTACCATAATCACTTTGAAGATGGAAGGACATGGTGCTCACTAACCTTGCATGGGTACATGGTAGCTCCCTACAGCTCCTGAGTTGGAAAGAGTGGAAAAAACCCCACCACGATCAGCTGGGGAAAGAAAAGCCTCTATACACCCTTCTGATCTTGTAATTTTTTTTCAACCACTGCATCTCTCTGGACTGTAACATTTGCTTCACTGTCTCTTTGTGGAGACAGTGACTGAAAAATCCCATCACCAGCTCTCCTTTAACCCAGAAGAACTGGATAATTTTCAGAAGTTCACACAGCACTAATTTCTTTGGAGTATTCTGAGTGCTTTTACCAGAACCTGTGTCATCCATGAGTAGTATATACCTTAGAAAAATCAGAGAACTAAGATAACTCCCATCAATTTCAAGTATACACCAGAATTTCAAGTGTGCCCCAGAATAAACTGTGCATCTTGCAGTTACACAAAACCACAAATATATTACTGATGACTCTTGCGTAAATTGGAATAACCATCAGTACACAGACTGCCAGTGTAATATCGTTGCCAAGGCTGTGTAAGAAATGAAATAATTGCCCACTTCAAAATCTTATTACAAGATTGCCCACTGACTTTTCTTAGCCTGCTAGTGCTCATATGTGAGCATTGCAGGAATCATCATTTCAAATAATTGATTAACTGTCTAGTCTACAAAGTTTAAAAAGGAACAAACAAGGACATTAAGTGATTAGCATTCTTACATTTAATTTGCAAATCCTGTCTTCACAGCTAAAAAGCCAAATGCCTCAGGCTACATCTCAGGCACAGATCCCAACAAGCTTGACAGTAGAAAGAAGGTGCTACAAAGGCACATAACTGACATGCTGGATTAAAGCAATCAACACATTGACCATTAATCACGACTGAAGGCTTTACAGTGTACTCAGAGAATGGCAGAGGGCCTGCTATAGAAGGTAGCAGTGATGCTGAATTTCAAACTGCTGAGCCAACCCACTAATGTGGTTTGGTCAACACAGGCCCTTATAGCTGCAGATCTTCAGTTAACTCAAGTAAATCTTGGATTTAGATGAAAAGAGAAAAATCTGAGTAATGGACTGCCTTTCAAGTACCACAACTCTGACTGTACTGGGAAAGCCTAAATAATCAAGTCAAAATGATGTACTCATAACCAGAGTCCCCATCTTATACAGCTCTTCTCCCATTGCTCAGCTGGCAGTGATACTTTGTGGTGCTGCCTCCAATGGATGTATCAAATGTAATAACATCTGAAGAACAGGAGAAGGTATAACCCCTTGCAAACTGTTTTGATTCTCTGCAGGGTTGAGAGTGCTTGTCAGTCACAGAAAGGTGTGTGCTCCATTGCTGAATGGCACAGAACATGTGAAAGCAATGAAGTTCATCAGCTGTGTCAATAATCTCATTGTTGGGGACTGCACCAGGACACAGAAAAGATAAGGGATTAAAATACTGAAATGGATGAGGACCAATTCCATTGCTTTATGAATGTTTTTCTCATTCCTGTTATCCCTCTGCATTTCAGTAGTACCTGGTTAATGAATCACTCAAATGCAAAACAGGTACTTGGGAGATGACTGCTACTTTGAGAACAATTTTGAAACCAAAGGAACAGATCCAGTAGACTATGGCTACAATTGTGTCTATAATTATTAAGCAACAGTCAGATTTAGAGTGTTCATTTTGATCTATGTGCACATATAACCAAAAGACCTCTTCCTACCAAAGGATGTACAATCTATCTCCCTGATTTTCCTTGAACCTACTGATTCAATCAGTATTAATGATCAAATTATTAAATTAGTAAGACATTTTTGAGTCAGTAAAAACTGCATTTCTGTCATGCTTTAACAAGGATTTTACAGGCTACTAAATTACTTGAGCAGCTGCATTAGATTATCTAGTATTCCAGCACAAAATATTGTCATTTGTTCCTGTATTCTCAATGGCAGCTAGACAACGTAAAGAACATTATTTCTTGTTTTGAAAACAAGCCTTGTCCCTGTCTTTCTGCTACCTGTGTTTATGCTCCCCACCTTACCACACACTTCACTTACCAGTAAAATGGACTTGCAACACTAACATACCTGAAGAAATCTTTTAAATTCTTAGACTACAGACAAGTAGACATATCTGTACAATGGCTCTTTTTATTGTGCTCCCTCTGCTGGCTCTGAAAAAATCACGGTTGGAAAAAAATTATTTCCATAACTACGATGATGTCTCTGTTTACCAATACACAAAAGCTGGACATTGAAAATGCCCCAATATTTTAGTTTAAGGTTCCTAAAATTCAGAGAAAGAGACTTCTGTGTTTTTCCAAAGAAAAAGAAGGACATTACCAAGAGTAAGGTGGTACCTAAAGCTTAGGAAAATTGCTAACAATTAGAGAAACAACATTCTCTTGCATAGCAGCAGAAAGTTGCTTCACATAGGGCAAAAATTAAGATAGCCCAGCATGCAGGAAAGAGAGACTCCTCTGGCACTTGTGAGCTCTGTATAGATAGAGTTGTATGGATAAATATTCCAGGTGTTAAGTGAAGAAAAGGGAAAAACAAGTATTTGTCTGCTATGGAATCCCTTTAAAAATTAAGTGTATGGCCTGTGGAAATGTGGCATTATGAAAAAGTAGACAGGCATTGCCAGCAATACAATTAAAATCACTGTGCTGCAAGTAAAATATAAAATATTCTCTCTTCTGTTCCATACCTTCATTTTACCCTTTAACCAGTCTTTCTATCCTCTGAAAATATGTGTAGGTCTGTAAAAATAAAACCACACTGGTGGGACAGTTCTTTAGGCAGTGACAACAGCTACTTTTCTCCATACACTGGCAAGACCTGGCATGTTTAGGCATTTACCATGCTGTCACAAAATGAATAACATTTGACCAAAGACTCATTTCAATGTAAAATGTCATATAAGGATCATGAGAATGAGCAAACTTGCCATACCTAAAAAACTATTTTCTTGCTGGTAAATATAATCAAAATGTTTAGGTCCACCTAGAGAAATCAGACATCAGGAATATAAAAACCCAAGTACTTCCTTGTGGGGATGTAGGGTTTTTCCCCACTTTAGTAAAACTGCCAGTTTCATAGTGCCCTCCCCTTTCCTTCACTTTTGCTTTGATACATAGAAAGGCAGCAGAGTCTTCATGAAGAGCTGTGACATATTTTGGTGATCATAAGTACCACCCTCCAGTGTCCCAAAGCATCAGCTGAGAGAATTCAAATCACATCTGTCCAGGTAAACTGCAACACATTAACCCAGTTTCTCAAAATATATAAACTTTAAAGCAACAAGCATCATGTGCATTTTGTGTTGAAAGCAATCTAGTATTAAGTAAGTTTTATAACGTATTTTATTATTGTCTCAGCTCCTCCATACAGGAAAATTCAAGGACAGCAGTCTGACCTACTCTGGACCCTCTCAAAGCAGTGGGTTGGATAGTTAACCTTCACACCTCTCTTCCCACCTATATCAAAGTTAGAATCAAAGTTTTGTTCAGTCTGGGTTGAGATACTGAGGCTGTGAATTCTTGGGACAGTACCAATCCCAGAGTAATAGGATCTTTTTATTTTAATTGCAGTTCATTATAGATATGGTGACTAAAAGATGAGAGCATTTGGAATTTTTTACCAATATGCATTGCTAAAAACTGCAAATCTGCTTCTTGTGTTGAATGACTGATTTTTTTTCTTTCCAGACAAGTCTTCTGTTTTGCAAGTTTTGTGGAAGACAGTATGCTTTTTATAGCTTCTAATATGAGACCTGGTCACTGATTGTCTATGAAAATAAACCTGATCTGACATTCAAAGAGGGATTACACATAATCCAAATTACAATTTTTTGGATGGATATCTAACATCTTGTCTATGTAAAAATGTCATATGCTAAATGGCTTGGAAACCATGACAACACCTGCTCTCTAGAGCTCACACAAGCTCAATCAAGCCACAATCAAGGATTTCCTTACATGATTGTCTATTATCTCCTCAGTCAGAGATGCACATTAAAGGAGTGAAAAGATCAGAGTGGAATCACCAGCATTAATTACATGCTAGACTAGACCTGTCTTCCTGGAAGTGCTGTCAAAAAGAATTTGGAGTACCTGTAGGACATTCAGAGTAGTCCTCTGTTCATTCTGCACAAACTGTAAAACCAAAATAAAAAAGATTAGCACAAATCAGGCTTACTGAAAATATATTAAGTTCTTCATATTTGATAAAAGAGAAAGTCTATTCAACTCTGCGAACACAGATGCATTCCATAATGCCTATTATGTCCTCCTTATGATGAGAAGGTGCAATTATAGCAAAAGTGAAATGTGCTTACAATGAAGAGCAACATTTTAGACCACATCATTCCTGTATTTATTAGAAGAAAAGCTTGTTAAAAGAAGTAGTCTTTTAAGCCTGCACCAAAGAGAAGTCAGGTTTTCTCTGTAATGCTGTTTGAAAAGGTACAACCTTCTTCAGACTCATTCTTTAGGTAAACTTCCTGAAAGAATTCAAATTAAGAAAGAGTTCTATAAATATCTACGTTTTCCTATGTCCAAAGAAAAAAAAAACAAAAAACCAAAAAACCAAAAAACACCAAAAAAAACCAAAACAAACCCCAAAAAAACCAAAAAAAAAAAACCACACCAAAAAAATCCCCCCCAAAAAACCAACCAAACAAACAAACAAACAAAAAAAACCCAAAAAAAACCACACAACAAAAAGAGAATAAACCATACCATGCCGTGTGATTTATACAGCCAAAGAGAGTCACACAAGAACAACTCTTTCCCACCTCAGATATTTTAGCTATTAAATGGAGGAAGAATAAGGTGCACATAAAAGGAAAAGAAAAAAATATACACTTTCTTTTTACTGGGAACAATCTGTTTTACATATGATATCCAGATACATGTAGGAATTTTATTTCCAAAATACTAAACATTTATAAGAAGAATTTATTTACAAAAAACATATCATTCAGGGTAATGATTATTCTGAGTGATTCACTTTGTCTATGCAAAAAACCTTAAAACTCAAGAAAATTCCAATGAGCACTTGAACTTATCTTTTGTCCGCATGTGAAAGTCTCTGTTAAAGTTTGTGCTTCAGAAGGTGTATTCTGCCACTCCAGAAATACTGGGTTAATGTTCAAGACAAAAGTCCTTCTACACTGCAACAAGTTAGACAACAATCCTGGGCTCTCACATTTGAGCAAAATGCTGCCAATCTTTTTCTGTTCATATGAAAAACATTCTTGTAGCTAAACTTCATAAAAGATTACATCAGTTCTTTCCTTATCCTATGCATCCACGGATTAAATTACTCAGCTTTATGATTCTGCTTCCAGAGGTTTTCCAGGTTTTGTGTATTCTTTTCAGTCCTTGCACCTTAAACTTTTCCTGTACTGAAAACTTGCTCCTCATCTACCTATATAAAACAAGTAAAAAAGGTTTTTTTTCTCTTCTATAATTTCCTTTCCACTGATACACTGACGACATTAGGCATTTGAGGAGGAACAGAAGCTAATTGTTATCTCACATTCCTCTGCCATTTAACTCCCCTGAGGGTGACCAGGGGAACAAGGAGACTTCTGCCCTCAGACCCCACAGAGAGCAGCTGAAGGCACCGAGTTCTCTCTTGCTCCTCTGCAATGCCTGACACAAGGTATGGCACAGCATCAACAAAAACAGAGCACAGAACATCAGATAGAAAAAAGCACAGGTTTCATACAAAGCCAGAAAATAAAAAGTCTCCTGAACTATTTGCAATTTGTGACGAAGTGGGATGAGTTCAGCACAGTGCAACATCGTGCACACCAACATGGAAAGGAAATAGTTGCTAATAGAAAAAAACTGCCTGCCATGAGTATTGACTTAATGTGTCAAAAATTAGCTTTGTGGGTGCAGACTTAAAACTCTACTTAATGGAAAAGGCAAGCTTCAGAATTGTTTGGCATGATCACGAGGACATACATGCAGAGTACTTTTAAAAAAGGAAGAGTAGCACTGACACTCAGGGATGCTTTCCTGAGAGTAGTAATTGGGCTATAGAAAGGCTTCTCAAAATACATTCATCCCTAAGTGAAGAGTTGAGAGAAAAAAATCCATCTGGAAACCTGACTAAATATTTTCATAATTACAAAACATATATCAACAAATAGATCTGCTGGTCCTCTGAGAACATACTGGTAATCCCTGCTACATTTCTCCCCATTTTTAAATAAAAACCTGAACTTTTGCCTTACTAGATGATAATCTAACCAAGTGAACTATTACTACAAAAATCTGTTACAAAAACCGAACTAAAATAAACCAATAGAACGCTCACCTGGGGTGAAAACTCCCTGACTGACACTCTGAGGGTGTTATAACCACTAACCGGAGAAATTTCAAAGCCTTATACAGATAAAGCACTACATTAATTTCAAGAGTTGCATTTCTCACATTGATCAGCTTGTGAAAACACCCCCAAAGAAACTTCTCAATGCCTACATCAAGTTGATGATCAGGCAGTTCATTGTACAACTTGTCAGGTATTCAATGGCACTGCCAGGGCTTTAAACTGACAGGAATCAACCCAAGTTAGAAGCTGCATTCATAAATGTGAGTAAAAAGAAGCAATTTCAGGCAACATTTGGTTTCTCTGAGAGTAGAGTGACACAGTGCAAAACTGCATCACAGAATTGTTCTTTATCCTGGCAAGAACTCTCAGGATATTTAGAGAATGAAATGGAACTGAATATGAGCAGGAAACCTGGTGGTACTGTTAAATAAGCAAACTTATTATGGTTTAAATTAATAATCACAGATTATATACACTGTGAACTGTACATGGAAGTGTTAGCTACTGAGCATGGACCATGCTGTCACCAATTTCAATTCATATCACAATTTCATGCTGATTATGCCACAGAACACATTACTTTCATACAGAATATCAACTGAATAACAACTTTTATTTAGGACATGATCTGCCAAACCAGCAGCGCAGGTGCTCTCAGAGCAGCAGGCTGCATAGGAGCTGCAAGGTTACTGCTGCTGCATGGTTTTCCCTAACACAGAAATTTGTGGGTTTGATGTTTGGTTTTAACTTTATCAAGTGAAAAATTCACCTCAGTGTTACGGAGTTCAGTTTTCCAAAGATAAAGCCTATGACAAGAAATGTGCCCCTAATGAAAGCAAAGAAGGAAAAGCAAAGAAGGAAAAATATAGAGAAAAATATCATTAGGTCCCCATTAAGTTCCATTCGAATGGGCCTAAAAATTAAGAAAGATCAGGGATGCATAAAAGGGATTGCTGTAACTTTCAGGGATACATCCTTTTAAATTTAAATTTACATTATCTCCATCACTTCTGGATAATTGATTGCGCCCATACCTCTCCCCAGCAAACATCACCTCTTCCTCTCATACAGGCTCCTACAAGCTCCCTCACACCAACGAGTGTCACATCTGCTAGAAAACTCCCTGATTGCATGAGCATCTTTAGACAAATCCTTCCCAAGACAGGCTTAGCTTCGGATAAAACCTTGGGTGCAGGGATGACAAGTTTGCTGTAAGGTGGGCCAAGACTACCCCCAGCACTTTCCTGGCTGCACTACACTGGGCTCTGCCTGCCCAGCACCTCCTGTTCTTAGGAGCTGTTCGAGTGGCCAGAGCTGGCAGTAATTGCTGTTGCTGTTGACATTGTTCAGAGCCTTGCCTCACTGCCAGAGACAAACCTTTCATTCATGAAGAAGTGCTTGTTAGGCCAGTGCTGGACTCCAAACCCACTTAATTAAATTTGAAAAAAAAAAAAAAAAAAAAAAAATAAAAGAAAAGAAGTTGCTTGGTTCTGGTGGGAAATTTGCACACAAAGGCCGGTGTCTGAGCCGTTCCCCCACTATTGTGTCTCTCAAACAGTTTTGCAACACCACAGGATCTCTTTCCTCCATCCCCTGCCTTCCAGCCACTGCAAAGGCGGTGGTGACCCTCATTAAAAGACCAGTTCGTTATGGAATGTTTTCCCCATGATTCACTAACAGGCCTTTTCTCCTCATCAATCAAGGGCTCACAAGTGCTATGCAAGCACTCTCCAAGGGCCACTGGCTTCAAGAATTTTAGAAGTAAAACGTGTAAACAGGTACACAGAAAAAGCCTCCTTTGAGCAGTTATGTAAACACTCCCAGTGCAATAAAAAAAACCACAAGATGAAACTGTCAAGTCAGACTCTTATTTAATTGCGTTCACATCCCCCTTTCTGCAGACACCTACTGAACAACACTGGGTCACACTGTCTGGAGAGAGATGGCAAACACAGAGTGCAGGACGGAGGAACAGCTGGGGGACTACAAAGATCAACAAACAGGCTGTTTTGTGAAGAGGGCGTCAGGAAATGGAGTAAGAACTGAACACAGCAATTGAACAGATTTAGCTTTGGCCTCATCTCACAATTTTTGGTTTTTGCCTTGGCTTTCAAATTAACATAATTTTTTGCTGTTGTTTGGTTTTGTTTTTTTCTTGTTTATTTGTTTGTTTTAACATCTACATAGTTTTAATCCCTTGTGGACACCAGATGCAGGTCTGATTATTACACAAAATAACACAAATTGACAACATTAATAATGGATTGTAACAGCATTTCAGAGAAAAGCACATGGAAGGTATCACTAACTGCAAATGTTGTTCTTCCTCTGCACATAATATCCCTTTCTGAATGAAGAACAATAATCTGATCTTTACTACCAAACCATCACTGAATAATTGTTCTTTTATATGGTAGTCTTCTGAGTAAAATTACCTGATTCTGTATGATAGCTACCTTCACTTGTTTCTACATAATTCTCTACTATAATTCAATACTGATTTACACAAAGAAAAATGTTTATGTCATTATGTAAAACAGAAGAAATTAATAGGAACAACACTATCGTATTTTTTGAGATTTCATAGAGTCAAACATTGAGAAAAGTTAATTAAGATAGTAAAGCTAGGAGGCAAAGAAAAAACTTCAATCTGTCCCACAATTTACAGCAGCCTCTTACTGATGTGCTCGTCTTATTGTTTCTACCCTTACAAAATCCTGAGGATTTACTACAGAGAAAATACTACAGAGAAAATTAAATGTATCTACACATAAATACTTCTTGTCGTACCACTTGGGGTGCCATTAAGTAAATCCGTAAGCTTTATGAGCACAGGCACCTTTGATACACAAATATTTTGCAAGTGTATCTGTTGTCCTACAACCTACAAGGTGTTGAACTGAAAACTGCTCTTACACCTGTGATTTCTGCTTGTCACAAAAGACATGAGGCCCTACTTGTGTTATCAGCCCTTTAAACTTCAAAACATCAATATTTCAGCATCTTTTACAGTACAGTTATAAAGCTCCTGTCTCTCAACAGCAATGCCATGCAGTGAACTCTTTTTTTCAGTGCTTTTCTGACACCTGTCAACAAAGAAAACACAGCAGCATTGGGAAATTACTGGGAAAGTATATTTATTATTGTCCAGTGCATTTGTGTAAATATTAAGGTGGCTGGTAAGGCTATCCGAGGTTCTCAGAAATTCAAGTTTATATTCTGGATTGTATTTCTCCTCATAACACCGAAATAAAAACATGGATCTTCTGTTTATTTGTGTTTGTATTCAAAATGTTGTTTAACGTTTTCAAAAGTCAACAAAGCTGAAATTTTATGTCACAGGAAACCTGACAGAAGTATGATTATTCACTGTGTACACTTGAAGTTACTGTTGCTTTTTAAAATCCATTTAAATAGAAACAATGACACAACTACTCTTGATGGTTTTGACCTATCTTTCCCAATGACCTTGTTTTAAGTCCCATGTAGGAAATCAGTAATTCTCAAGAGTAAATGTAAGAAAACAGAGTCCACCTTTTTGGACTCTAATTGAACCACTGTTTAAAAAAAAAAAAAAAAAGGAACTGTTTATTCTACTCCTTTTTACGCAACTCTTTCTAGTTTCACATCTGAACTGTTTATTTTGTGAACACTGCAATATAATTTTCATGAGGCCAAGTTTCAACTTTCCTAAAACAAACTAGAAGACATAATGTGTACCCAAACCCAAAGTAATCAGAATCTAAGATCAGAAATTATTTTTTAGAATAAATATTTGAGACTATCCTTCTGTAACCTGGGTAAATCAAGCAAACATTTTCAAACAATAAAACTCTGGAAATGATTTTGTATCTCATTTCCTGTACTGTAGGTCACCAAAATCTGCTTTTTACATGTAGAGGCATCATTCAAATCTCAATTCTACTTCATTTTTGTTTGCCAAAAATTCCACAAATACAGTAATATTTTTCAGACAATGAGAACTAAGCAGAAAAATCCACAGATTTTTAAATCTACACTAAGGCCAATTGCTTACCATGTTGCTCCTATACTTTCTCTTAAGAAAACAAGGATTATCCAAAGGTGCCTGAAGTCTCCAAAGTCACTTCTAAGTGACATTTCAATAGACCTCTGACCATGTTCCAAGGCAGTGTGTAGGTGAAGTGTTTGTTACATTCTGATCAATGAAAGGACTATTAGTCACACTAATAATTTATTATAAGAGCTCCCTCCACAGGGATAGATGACAACCTTTGCCACTGAAGGTTTTCAAAATAACAGTTTTGGGTACTTAAAAAGTGTGCTTCCATTAAATACCTAGCAAAATGGACTGCATGTTTCATACTTTGTAAATGAGTGTTTCAATTTTGATGTAGTTTTCAGATGTTAAGTAAAAAAGGAGGTAAATAGGCTTTATGTGACTCTGCTGCAGAACTGAATCCATAAAAATGGAGTAACGTTCTTCCTTGACTCTTAATTAAAACTGAATAGAGTTAAAATTATTAGTTTATATCTTGCCTCTTTTATTTAGGATTCATGTATGTTCAGAAGAGGCTGGAAGCATTAATTTCACCATCAGTCCTATTCTACATCTCGTCTCAGTTAAAGCAGATTAAGAACACACACACACAAAAGATCACTATGTACTACCAGAGGCAAATGAGGCTGTGAACATCCAGGTATGTTAGGATTTACTGAGGCTATTCATTACAATTCTGAAGCATATTGCACATATTATACTATACTCCAAGATCAAGGAGGTTTCAATATAGAAACCTCATTTTAATCAATTTCCAGTTCACAGATTCAAGAGTTAAAACTAATCACCGTAAAATATATTTTTTTATGCTAAACTGAAAATCCTCAGAAATCTCTGTGAAGAATTTCAATGCCCAGATAATCCTGGGAGGAGCTTTGTACAGTCTCATAAAGTGCACAAATGACAATTTGTACATGCAGGACCATGCAGAAAAAAAACCACACAGAAGTGCCAAACTCTCAAAGAGCCAAATTTAAACCTTATCCTATTAAAACAAATGTAGCCTGGACAACAGCAGATCTGATGATAAAAACGAGTGCAGAATACCTCAAGTCTAATCCAAATTTCAAACCCATATTTTACTAAAACGTAAACAGAATTTGAATTTTTTTCTCCTCCTCACTTGCAACTTGCTGTGAAATGTAGATAGAGCTGTGTACCTCAAAGAGCAAATGCATTGTGTAGGAGAAAGAGGAGACAAAAATACCCAACTATTTTGACAAGACCATTTTTGCAGTAAAAATTATTTTATGTCCAGGAAAAAAAAAATCTTAATTTTAAAAGTATACATTTATTCTTTAAAATGTCTCTGTGAATGTCTGTGTGCCTATCTGTCTCTAGGAGGAAAACCACTTCCCTATGAAAATTCACGGAAAGATAAACAGTCCAGTTATATCCCTTATTATTCAGTTATATCCCTTATTGTGATTTGCTTTCTGAGGAGCTGGGAATGTCAAATTGATAATTACAGCATTTTCATGCAAAAATGGCTTTTTACCTACCCACAGTATGCAGAATTCCCAGAAACCAGATGAGATATACTATCATATCTTTAAAGTGTTTGGCTGGTAGTGACTCCAAAAACAAATACTGTGGTCCTTATAAAACAAAACAAACCCAAATTGTCACACAATTAATAAAAAGCTTTTGCCCATGGCCCTTAACAATATGATAATTTATTTAAAACAGATACAGTCCTGAAAGTGACCCACTTAAAATTATTAAAAAGATATGGTGTTTATTTTTGCTGTCCATAAAACAAGCAATGGCTTTTGAATATGCAGACTCTTCAGATGTAATTAATGATTGGCTTCTACTGGAATACAGTCTTCTGTGTTTGAGGGAGCTGAATGCAAAAACTAATCAGGTCGATTTAATATGCTTGTGAAAAAACCCTCAGCTTTTCTCAGTGCAACTGAGAATAATGCTGGTACTAATCCCCTTTTCTGAGCAAATCATTTAAATTTTCCTCAGTAAAGTAGGAAATCTCAAGAGCATGGAGTCAACTAGTGCTGATAAATGTGGGACGATTAACAAGGAAGAAATAAAAGCTTGTGTCCATTTGTAGTAACAATAAACACGTCATTTAATTAACTAGAAGGTTTTCAGCAAGTGTTATGGACAATTATTTGACCATCACAGCATGGCCTCATCAATCCAGGCCAAGATGCACAGTTCCACCAAATGACCTGCAAATATCCAACCTTAAGGAAAAGACAGACTGCAACGAAATGTGCTATGACATCAGCAATTAAACTAAGCAGGTTTGACCACTCAGCACAAAAATCAATACCTATTAGCTGTTGAATGTTTAAATACGTACATTTTTCTTTTCTAGTGGTTAAAATCCCTCCAGCCACCTCAAAATACTACTCCTGGTCCTGTTCACATTTCTAGATGCTATAGTATTACACAAAGTTGAAAAAAATCTTCCTCCCTCCCTCTTCCAAAATGTAATATTCTACTTTACAAGATATAGAAGAATGCCTCAATTTGAAATAAAAACAGGAAAAAACAGAGCCAGATATTTGGAACTATTGGGAATTTTGTCTTGTTTGAATGAAAACAATGAAAGAATTTGGTAAAGCTCGAATCATCAGCAAGAGTTTTTAAGTACTAAATAAAAAGTTTTTATTTACTTTGATTCACCCCTTTCCTTTACTAAAATACAGACAAAATGAGCATTTTAATAGTGGGCTTGGTTCTCACTTTGTAAGAAATGTGGTATGTTTTGCTTGTGAAGGTGCCAATATTCTCATTCCCTTCTGATGTACATATTTATTTGATTGTTAGCTGAAAAAAAGTTTAAAACATACTCCAAACCCCCAAAACAATCCCTTAAGGGTCTGCCACAAAGCAGAAAGGATGGTTTCATTCTCAGCTCCTGCTAGGTGGAAGAAGACGTAACAACTAAATTCCAGAGAAGGACATCAAGTTTGTTATTAAGAAAATTCTGTGAGAAGAGTGATTAAGTAAAGATAGCAAAGAAAACTGTCAGTGCTGCTTTTAAAAATGCATTAGTCAGGGAGAGTTTAAGACATAATTGACCTACTGGGGGTGGGGGAATTGATGGGAGGTGCTCTAGCAATCCTTTCAGTTTTACATTGTAGAATTTGAATGTTTACTTTTTTTTGAACAGTGATGCACACAAAAAACAGGTGACAGCTCTCTAACAGCCCCAACAAATGCAAAGAATCCAGAGGGAAATCCCACTCAGAGCTCAGATCTGGGCACACCAGGAAACACCAAGGAGTTGGTAACACTGCTGGCACCGTAAGCAAACACCTTTGTAGTGTATTTTTTGCATCAAACTGGTTCCACATTCATTCCCATGCTATGTGCCTCTGCCACTTGGACTTAAAACCTTTAAGATCTTTGTAGTTCAAGGCCAGAGAAACCCACTTTTACCCGGGTTCCTGTGGTGTAACAGTGACACCCAGTGACAAGTTTACGCTTTAATTTCCTGTGAGCATCCAGAAAATACCATCAATCTTCTGTTTGAAAGGGAAAGGCAAAATGAGTTCATCTATCAGTTACAAATGTCCTTTGTGTGCTTTCTGTGAGAGCCCAGGAAGGAGCTCAGCCTGGAAAGAAAATGCTCTGCTTCATTCTTTGCTTAACTGAGAGTTCAGAGCAATCCCTTCCTCAGCATCATCTCTTTGTGCTGAGCTGACACAGCCCAGTAAGAAATAATAAACATGAAGAGAACCATTATTGCTAACTCAAGAAAAGTTATTACACGTAAGTAATTTTAACAAGGCTTGATAAGTCAGAAACATTTTACAAAGAGCTCAGCTAAGTACAGTCCTGCACACTGTACAACTCCCACAGATAATACAGTCAGGAATTGAATGGGTCTAAATGTAGAAGCATTCAGACCTAAATCTAAATTTGATACTCCCTTTACCATGTAAGCACCATTCCACAATTTCATAATGCTTCCTTACTACACCTGGAAACAATAATTTTGAGGATCTGGCACAACAAAAGCCTGATCTGCAGCGGTATCATGTTACATTTCAGTAACACACCATATTACTGTATTTTTACTGCGTTTTAAAAACTTTCTGTTTCAGAATTGTCTTACTTGAAACTACTGGTCAAGTAATTCAGATGATTTGGATGAACAATTCTAAAACTATAGGTAGTCTGCAGCCTCTAATTTGCCTTGAATGACTGGTCACCACAGTTAAAAAGTGAACCAAGCACAACCACTGCTCATGAACCTAATTCAGAAAAGTCTAGGTCCTGAATCTTTTTTCTGAGTTCTTTCCATATCAGGTTGCTGACAGATCTGTGTGATACATTCCCAGCAGCAGGTATCCCCCTCACTGTATCTTCCTCGAGAGCCCATAGGAACAGGTCTTCCACAGTATGGCAGAGGGCCAGAGAAAACTGTCACTGCAGAATACAGATAATCAGCCCCTCTTTTACTCCATAATTAGCAGAAGTTAATATTCTAGATGTCACTTTACTTCTGAGACCTCTTCTAGTGTTTTCTAGTGCCTTGAAAATTCTTTACTTTGTGAAAAATCTTTGCAGAACTGTGCCCTGAATATCTGCCTCTACATTTAATATAATTATTTCTTCTTGATCTTTGATAAATTATAAGGCAAAGGAACAGCCAGAGTAACAACAGATGCTAGAATATCATTTTCAAGCTGATACTAATAAGAAATTCAATTAATGTAGTACTCACAAAGAAAAAATCAAAGAGGAAGGAAAAATTCCAGACAAATTCTGGTAGTACTTTGCTAAGTACTACCAGAGGTTAGCAAAAATAGAAAGGTTAGCAAAAATAGGAAGTTCAAAGCCAGGTATGGTTAAAACACAGAGATTTGAATCTCTATATTTGTCTCTGTTATTGGTCAAAGATTGGAACAGGTTTACCAGAAATACTGTGCAATCTGCATCTGTAGAGATACTCAAACCCTGACTGGAACCAGTTCCTGGGCTACCTGCTCTAGGTCACACTGCTTGAGCAAGAGGCTGGGCTGGATGAGTTTGAGAAGACCCTTCCAATCTAAAGGATTCTGCAAATCCTTTAAAACTCAGGGGTGGATGGGAGCTTTAAATGAATGGTGAATACCAGAAATGTCAATATGACAAGATAAGGAATATCCTACCCAACCTTGTGCAATTCTTATAAAGCCCAAGTGGTAGTGCTTTGACTGAGTTTGAGGAGAGAAACTATTTTGACTTCAGAGCCAGAGCAGTACTTAACAACCAAGATGGCCACATGCATATTGCTTTTCTAGACACACAAAAGAGTGTGTTAGTCTGGCAGTAACACATGATCTCAGTGAAGAGGTGTATGATACTTGAGCCAAAGTTATCAGCATGTGTATCCTACATTGTGAGCAAAACACACCTGGTGTTTCAGAGAAGAACAAATTTCCCAGAATGCAGCACTAAAAATAACTGTTTCTCACGAGGGTGCAGAGTTAGCTTCTAGGCCTTGAGGAAAATGCCATGTGTGCTTTTCAGCTGCTGGTGGTGAAAAACAGTCCCAGAGCAACAGAAGAGACATGGGCTCTAATTCAGATAGGGGTGACCGGAAAAGAACTGGACCAAGGCCAATAAGCAGCTGGAACTTGCTGCTGCTCATGAAGCTAAAAGCAATTGGGAGATGGGTCATTTTCTCAAAAATGGTCCAGGAGTTGGACACAGTGGTATCACTAAGCCAAGAGCTGCAAGGACCATGGTGTTGGATCAACACACCCAGGAAGAGAGACTGCAGTTGCACTGGCAGTGAACTGAGATGTGATGAAATGAAACATTAACTAAAGTCTAAAGCCCTGCCCTCTGCAGAGACACAGTATAGTACCCAGTAGGTAATTTTATCATGAATCAAAGCAAAACTCTTTGCCTCATTCATGATTTGCATGAATAAAATAAAATTATTGTATGCTTTGAAAATTAAAGGCCTTCATTACTTTTATACTGCAAAGGCTAATTATAGTTACTAGATACTTTAGCTGTTTACTCAGAATAAGCACTTCAATGCACCATAATTAAAATGACTGACAGCTAATTGGTGCTGACATGCACTAGTAAGGGCCATTTCTAAATCTGTGAACGCTTGTAAAAAACCAGTCGAGTTGAATGACACGGGCAAGTTTCCCTCCTGCATGCCTGAAGTCTTAAATTCACACAAGGCTTTCATTCACACATGAGAAAAAATATTTACTGATGTTCCAGAATTGTGACCAACACAGAAAGTGTTCATTGACCGACTGGCCAAACAATCGTTCAGGCTCCTGCTCAGTGACACAGGCGTGGCAACAGCCCTGACCCTCTGCTCTGCTGGAAGCCTGAGAGCAACAGGCACCCAGAGGAGCAAGGTGCAGCTGCAGCAGGGAAACTCACACTCAGGCACCCCCATAGCACAGCCATGCTGGCAGCACAGAGCTTTGATGCCAAAACATTCAAGACCTGTGAGAGGAGAAACACGTTAGGAACCACCTGCTAATAGTTCATGCAAAGACGGAAGCAGAAATGAAATTTCTGTTTAGGTGCTCTGATGATTTTCCTGGCCCTCTTAAGCACAAGGCTTTCACAATTACCTGGCCCACACAAGCCAAGAATGCGCATCAAGTTTAATCATGGCTATAACAGTTTCTCATTTGAGATTCTGAGATGAAAGTAAAATGAAGGAGTAGACCACTCTTTTGCCTGGACTACAAGGATTTCTAATCTGTAAGAAGCACATTATGAATTCTCCCTCCCTCTTTTCTCTTGGAGGATTAAATAAAATCATAAATCCCTACAGACATATGCACTGCAGTTGCAGTAAAGTTCCCTTCCACAAGATCAAGAATTCTAATAAAAGGCATAAATTCCTCTTCAACCTTGAATCACAGTGACAGCTTTTCAGTGCCCAGATCATTGTATGGTTAAAACGAAAAATATTCCAATGAAAACCTGTCTAGACCTCACATTATGTATCAGGCTGCTGCTTTATTTTGAAGGTAGGTTTATTTTCTTCTTCAATAATTTTTAACAACTTAAAATGTCTGCTAACATAAAATGTACAGCACTTTTGGAATGGAGGGAAGTTGTAGTTTTTAAAAGCATAAGCAACATGTCATAGGTGCACTCAGGTAAGAGTCTACCTCAGGCCAAACTGCAGAAGTTTACACTACATATTGAAAACAGCCATTCAGGAGCTGCTCACCTGTAATTAGTTTTTTTCCCATTATACATTTTTATGCACCTGCTTCCTCCTGCCACGATTATTACAAAATAAACTACCAATCTCTACTTTCAAAATAGCAGTTTTCCAGAGTTTCACCACCTTATGAACAAAAACAGTCCAGATGTGAAGAATAATATAAGCAACTCTTGGTGCAAGTCTCCAGCACCAGATGTTACAGGCCCAAAAAGAATTGGAACTATGGCACAGATGTACCATTACCTGTTGTTATTTCCCACTTCCCAAGAAATGGAAGATGGAAAAGGCTACACTCATTTTTTTGTGTGATCACTGAGGACACTGTGATCACTTAGGATCACATTAAGGAAACCAGGAATGTGAATGGACTCCAGGACATTATTCACAAATGCACAAATTATTAAGAGTTATTAAAGACAAAGATGATATTTCTGTCTTAGAAAGTCTCCTGTTCTGGAATCTAGAAGGGAGACACCACGTTGCACTTGCTCTATTTCCAAACTCTTTCTTAACATTGACAACAGAGGCAGGATACTGAGCTTAGGAACCCTTAGGCCTATCCAGTTGTCTAATGACAGCTATAAAAATAAAACCACATAAAACTAAAAGCTAACCAAAGAATTGAAGGATAAATGAGTGATAAAAAGGCTAACAATATTCAGTGAAAAGTGTAGCATAATGTGAAAATGCACTTAAGTTTACATATGCTTTACAGATATTGACAAGGCCCAAAGTGGTTATTACCACTCAAGAAAAAAATCTGGGAGTTATCTGCAGGTGGTTTTATGAAAAAAAGCTTGCTTAGCAATAATCTAAAAGGTAAGTAGAAAGTTAGGAATTGTTTTGAAAAGAACCAAGAACAGGAAAAAAAATTTCTCTGACACTTTTTCAAGGTTCTTACCAATGTATCACAAAATGGACTTAGTAGAACTGGGAAAGACAAAAAAGGCTGGTGGAAAATCAGAAAGAAATATATAAATGGCTTCTAAAATGGTCTTTAAACCTGCAGATGATGGCCAGAGAACAATCACTCACTGATCTTTCTAACACAAAAGCCAGTGAGCATGAGATATTTGAATACCAGGAGGCAGATCAGATAAAAGCACTGCACATTCTCTGGATGAGGTAGAGCTGCAGCATGGGACTCACTAGAAGATTCTACCCTATGGGTTTTACACAGACACAAGGCACCTGGACAAATTCATGCAAAAAAAATTCCTTTCACCTGTTCTCATATTTTCCCTAGGATTCCATGACTGGCTGCTGCTGGAGACAGGATGTTGAACTAAATGGAGCTGTAGTCTACAGCCAAGTACACAGATTCCTGCCCCCAGAAAGACTTATGACCATGTTTTCTTCTCCTGTGAACACTGGCTGCATATTTATGATCTCTGCCACAATGACCAGCAAGCACCTGCATATACAACAGTTGTGGAGTGATGTGATGAATGACTCTTGACAGCAACAAATCAGTCTCATGGAACCACCTTTTCCTCTTAATACGTGTTTTCAGGGCATACAGAGAGGATCAACCATTGCCATGTGTCACCACTGTCTCTGCACTAATACTCCAACAGATGAGCGTGCTGTGAAATGTGTCCACTCCATCAGCTTCGTGATACCAGGTGGCATTCCAGCATAAGTACGTGCAGCTCTGATTCACATTTAAACTGTCTCATGCTTAGATATCTCCAGCTTCAACAAATTCAGCTGTGACAGTTCAGAAAAATTCAAATGGCTGTGAAAAGTCAATGGCTGTCAGGAAGGAGGAGCTCAAGGCAGCGCTGCTTCAGCCAAGCCTTGTTTTGAAATACACAACATTAGAAGATGAGGATGGCTTAGCAGGGAAACCAGGTGACAATCTGGGATGGAGTTCAGTGTTTATATGTATTACCACATCCTATGTTCACACCTGCACATGTAAGGATTTATTCTGGGCCACAGTAGGCTAAGATGCCTTGGGAGACAATGAGACAGAAACATGGAAAGAGTGGGGTATGGCAACAAATAACTTTTAGACATCTTGTCAGAACAGTGAAATCCAGAGCACTATTGAATTTTGCAAGCAAGCAAAATAGAGATTATTCATCTGTTAGTTAAATTGTTTCCTCATAGGGAGCAAAACATCATAAAACCTTTCTGTTTCAAGTTCTTATTAGTGAAGAGGTAACAGTGAGGCACTAAAAGCTAAAACACCTCTGATAGATTTGGAAAAACCTGAAATTAGCTGACTCCACATGCTTAGCCTCTTTCCTCTCTACTGTACATAACAGGCCTGCTGCAAGTTGCCATTCTAACAAACTAAAGTTTCTCTAAAGAAGAGTAAAAATAATAAAGCCTGGAGTTTGGGCAACTGCCTTGGTGCAGGCATAAGCAAATTAAACTATAACAACATGACAGGCCTGATGTCAGCCTTGGCCTACATTCCACAGTTCCCCTGCTGAGACCTTGTGGCTGTCAAGTGCTCCTGATCATGCCCCAGTGATCCCAGAACTCTTCAGCTCAGTGGGTGAAACATTCAAATCGCAGTCAGCAGATGTCTAGCACACAGTCAGCAGAACGAGACAGCACCACATTGTTAGCAACAACAACAGAACAATGTCAGCACAGAAGGCAGTAAGCACAACTCTGGCTAGCACAACATTTTGTGCACAAAAAAAACCCCAGCAGGATCCTATGAAGCCATTTGACATTTTTACTATAGGCAGAAATGCTCAAGTTCTCATAACTAAGGAGCATTCCTACCGCAGGCTGCAGCAGGAACCCAAAATACTTGTGTTCTTCAGAAAAGAAAACCCCAAAGTTTATTCCCAGTTGCACTATCAAGTAGATTAGTGAAGAGTTCTTGAGCTCACAAAACAGGAGATATTTTGGGGATTCACAAATAATAGATATTCTATTTCCTAGATGACTCTATTTCCAAGAAGAAAGCAAAGAAGATCTTGGAATCTACACAAATTTCAGAGAAAAAAATAGTCCATCAGCCAAAAGCTAATTAACCTTATTATCTTTAGCCTTCATTTAGTGTTCCCAATTTTTCCAGTATCTCTCCTGCTATGCTTCTAGCCTGGTCTATCACCAAATTCAAGAAAGGAAAAAGAGCAGTATGGCGGCTCAGGGGAAGATTAGGATGGTCCAGTTCACATCCTTCGCAAATTGCTTTGCTGATTCATAGGGCCACACAGTAAGAGAGACATACATGCTTCTGTAGCTCACCTGGAAAATCCTGATGCTCTGGGTTCTTCTGGTCTGCAACCCAAAATCTCCCTCCAAAAAGTCCTTTTTTATTTTGGATTCATGTAGTGGATGACTTCTAAAGTTTGCTTAATACAGGTACCACATCCTTACATTCAATACTCTTTCAAACAAGGGGAAAGTTCTTTACAGACTCAACACTGAAAATCACAAAGATCACAAGTCATAAGGCAGCTTCCAGATCACACTCCATTTGCTGGGTCTGTGACACATTCTAAAATTTTCACACATCACAAAATACAACACTTAGCAGTGTCCTCTTTGTGGAACTTAATCCATCATCTGTCTCAACCATCCCATTTTCTAAATTAACAGCTTCACAGGCAGCCACTATATTCTCTCTGATATTCCTGTGGTTTTATTCTTGTTACTCACCACTAGTACTGCAATGCTCTCTTTCATCTATATGCTCCAAATTTCTCTGGCCTTCTCCCAGGGCATGTGCAGAAAAAAAACCCTGTTGGAATTGGAGTTCCGCCAGATCTAAATTCATTGGCACTTAAAGGAATTCCAACTAACCTCAAATCACTGAAAAGAATCTCTAATGATGTCTTATTTTTCCTTCTTTTTAAGTAGATGAATTTTTCTGGCTTATTGAGGGAGTTAGGCAGATCTAGGTTTTTACAGATTGCTTCACCAGTGACAGGACTCGAGGAAACAGCATGAAGCTGATTTAGGAGAAGTTTAGGCTGGATATCAGGAAAATATTTCCATCCAATAGGTGGTTGGGCACTGGAACAGGCTCCCAAGGGAAGAGGTCTCATCACCAGGCCTATCTGAATGCAAGAAGCATTTGGACAACACTCTCAGGCACATGATGTGATATTTGGGGTGCTCTGTGAAGGGCCAGGAGTTGAACTCTAGTAAAATGATCCTGATGGGTCTCTTCCTGTTCAGCATATTCTATTCTATATGCCAAATCATCAAATACCACAGGAATACCAACATGTGTCTAATACTTATAAAATGGTGAGGAGAAATATAATAAACACCTGAAGGAAAGAAACAAGCATAGTCAGAGAACTCAGAAAAAACTCCTGAAATTACTTCTAATTTGGAAAAAGTCCAGCATAAAATCAATCTGAAGATGACAACTAAGGAAATAAATATATACTCACAGTTTATCTAATCTGCCCAGTGAATTCTGGGCTGCAAGGTGTAGTTTTAAAACATTTTCTTTCCCTTGTCAAATATACCAAACATAGCACATGTGCTAGTAGCCTACATTCTAATTGATAAATTAAAAGGACAGTGTAATGATCCAGCCTCATCACTGGCACTGAAAGTATCTTACCCAGGCATCAGAAAAGAAATGCATGAACCTCACTGCAGTGGTGATGGTCACCGGGTCCCCGAGTGTGAACAGCTAATGCCAGACTTCAGGAAGTGTCTGTCACAACTGATCTATTTTGATGTCCATGATGAAACCCTCCTGGGGTTAAATAATACACAGATACAAGACAGTTTCACCTCCACTGGAAGGATTTTAAAAATGAAATTAGACATGTTTTTGAGGCAAAATATTTTGCAGTTAACTCCCCAGATCTGCGCATATTCCTGTAGAATCTGTGGCCAAAGGAAGCTCCTCTAAACCATTTCCCATCACCTCCTCTGATCTGTCAGTTTCAATTGGGCTTTTCTTGCAGCACTACTCATCCTGTGCTGAGAGGATAACAAACAAACAAACAAACAGCTCATCCTTCTATGTTTATAACTGCAATCTAAAAACCTGTATTTAGTATTTAATCCACTTGCTTAAAAATCTGAACTGTTTCAACATAAATTATTCACTACTGCACATTTCAGACTACTGTGCTTTACCTATTTCCAGCATTTGTTTAATACGTAAAATCATTTGGGCTATAATTTGTTTTTAACTGTTTCTTTTTTTTTTAAATAACCGCAGTTGTTAGTGAAGCAAACTGAATTCTTCTGAACGGAATTGTCCAACAACCTTCTCTCCTCTGAGGGCATTTTTAGGAAGAAAACTGTATTCCAAACCAAATCAACCAAAAACCTGGAAAATCATCTTGGTAGTTTGACATAAAAAGCAGAAAAGAAACCAAACAGAAAGTCCATGAGACCATACAACCACTTTGCAAGAGTCTTGTTTTAAAAAGTCTTTTTAAAAACTTTTTAAAAAAAGCTAAATGTAGATAGTGTAAAGTTCAAAAAGCAATTGAATTCTCAGGACAAACTGTCCACTAATATTGGTGCAGGAAATGGAAGAAATTATGAGGATTTCCACCATAATGGTCACTCCCATGGCTACTTCTTTCAGATACTTTCTCTCCTATGGAATGCCAGTAAATGAGTAGACAGCAAATGACATAAGCAAGGACATAAGAATGGACACGTTTCAGAAAAGCAAACCCATCTGCCTTTCACCCCAGCACTCACAAAGACCTTTAATATGAAGTGGATTCTTGAGTGATCTTAGCTGCTTAAGTCAGAACTGGAAAATTCTTTGGTAATGCCTTTCCTACTTCTCTTTTTGATAGAACGCAGAAGTATATGATTTCAATGTTTTCCTTTCTATGCTGCCTCATGTTTCTCCTCTACTGAAAATTCCTGGACACCTACTTAGGGTTTACCAGAGATCAGCACTGTTCACACACTGCCAATAACAGCTAAGTACCACAAATTTCTGCAGTACTAAATGATGTTTTTAAACTGATAAAAGAATTACTTATTTTAGAAAACCAAACAAGCAGCACTACCAAGAATCTACATTTTTATTTTGATAGTTGTTACTGTTCCTAACATTTCTCTAGCTCAGCATGTTTCAGTTGGACCTACAACCGTTTTAAAGTGCTTATAATACGGTGCTGGTTTTCTTGTACCCCAATCACCTAGGATAAATGAAAGAAAATAATCTGATGTTTCAATGCAGTGAGGGATAATCTGATTTAAAAACCCCTCAGCACTGGCAGTATAAAGAGGTTAACACAGTTAAAACTACTATAGTTTTGCTCAGTTATAATGTTATGTTCCACTGTCACTAGTACCTGTGCCAATGTATTTTGAAAGCATCATGAATAATGCCAAGATTTACCTACAGAGATGGGCAACAGTCCAACTTTACAGCTCTGAGGACCAGTACGTGATACTGACGTATCGTTGCCTTCTGCACGAACAGAAGAAGAGAAGCTGGTTCTTTACACTGATGGATGCTCACAGTCACAGTGGGAGTCATTCTGCTGTTGTGGCACCACGTGCTGCTCAAACAGCTGTTTGCTTGCCTGTCCTAACAGAAAAGCTGTGAACCAGAAAGAAATGTGCACCTCAGTGTTTCCGTTTCTGCAGCTATGCACGTGCATGTTTCAGTTTCTACTCCACTGTACCCAACTGGGAACTGTATTTGATGAAAACCCTATCCTAAAGACTGGCTCCCTCTAGTGCAAATTGCCAGGAATCTGATTCTGTCATGTACAACACCAGGCTTCAATCAGTTTCCTTAAATTATGCATTCTCACATACCAGACGTCTTGCTTGATATTTCAGTCGTTAACAATTTTGCACTGAATAAAACACCTGTGGTCAACCTTAGTGCTTAAGATAATAAATACAGATTATGTTCAATTAAAAAAATTTCTACTTCTCAGTAGGCATTTAACTTCTAGAGTTCACTTCCAGCTAGAAAGCACGTGTTATTTTAATAGGAATATACCTACACAAAACTGCAACAGCTAACAACTGTTAACAGGCCACAGATACCGTGCTCTTTGGCGCTCTTTCAAATAACAGAATCGTACTCTCAGGGATGTTTTTGATCCTGTTCCAGCACTAGTAGCTCTGTGTACTGGAGAACCTATTCCAGTACAGCTGTCAAGAACTGAAGTTTGAGTACTGTGCTGGAGATTTGAACATAGCATGGACTTTACATGCAACAAACTTCAACAAAGACTTCAACAGCAATCACATCTGTCTTTGCAGAGAGGGAGAAAAGCTTCACTCAGATAGTTGTTCTAGAATACTACAGCAAGAATGAGCAGAAAACTCCTTTTCTCAAGGTATTGACATGGTCAAATACCTATTTCTTCCATGCCCAAAAGGCCTTACCCCATATTCCTTTCTCCTACTTAGAGTAGGTGCTGATTTGATTGGGGTTTAGGTTTTGCTTTATTTGCTTACCCTCCACATTACCTATGTCACCCAAGACAAAAACTTCAAGAGTGAGAGTTTCTAGGCAGTCTATGCTTTTTGCTCTGTCTCTGTAACAATTATACCTTGTAATACATAATAAAGTGAAATATTTCTCCTCTCATAAGTTTAATGTCATGAACACCAATTCTTCACAGAATAGTAAGGAATAACAACAGAAAACTTTATTTAATAAAATAAAAGTGCAATTTAAGGAAGAAAATGCTCAAAAGTGCCAGTCCCAGCTGGGGAACTATAATACACCATCCCCCAAGTTCTTTGCAGTAAGGGTAATGTTTGAAACATCCATCTCTAAGTAGTACTGTTAGACACAGGGCATTTATTTTAGATTTCCAGTAACAGTTCTGTCAGACTCTGCAAGATCTCCCTCTCCAGATTATCTTCAAACATATCTGAGTGAAAGGGCAAACAGAAATTTGAAAGAGATGATTGATTCCTTTGTGGGAGATACAGTTACCCACTGAGACAGGAACATATATGAATTCTGATTTGCAATCATTTCCACTATTTATGAGGTCACAGGACATGCTCCTGCTGAGCTCAATTTAGCAAGAGCTTTAGCAAGATCAATGCAGAGGGTATTACAATCACATTGACTTGGAGATGTCCAAACTACAACAAATTCGTAACTCAAAACTATAAATAGACTGACAGCTAAACATATTTCAGTACACAGCCAGATTAAAAAGCTAAGATGCAAACAGAAATTAAATAATTGCCTTAAAGGCATCATTAATTATGAGTTTAAAAAAAAGGGATGCAGTTCGTGCACTTAGGCAGGCACACTGAAGCCAACAAGAACTTCAGGTGGTCATGAAATGCCTCAGTTTAAAACAAACTAACAAAAATTCCACCAAACAGCAACAAAAAACCCCACATCTCCTTTCTGTCACAGAAAGAAACATTTCCACCATAACCCCTCATTTCTTCCAAGTGCACTGAGAACCAACCCACTGAGTGACTTGCATTGGATTTGCATTTCAGTCTCCTTTCTTCCTATGAGGATTGTCTAATGATCACTGCAATCAGGAGAAAGTTGATGGCTTTAAATACAGAATGTTCTCTAAGATTGTTTCTCCTTAGATTATGCATAGCTAAACAAGCTGAAGCAAATACATCCAAATATTTCACCTCCTTCCTTTTAATTTATCTTTTTTTATTATCCTTTAACTGATGTTTTATGTAAATTAATAGATTACGTGTTCTCCTTTCACCTTTACAGGGATTTAAAATTTGCTATTTCCTAATTTTAGCAATATAGTATTTGGACTGAAAGATCTTTAATATGTTGTACATTCTTCTATTTTCTTGTCTAGGAAACTTCCTTAGCTCTTCATATCCCAGACTTTAGCAGAAACCTGTGCATAGAAACAGCAACAGCACTGGAAATGGAATCAAAATATTACACCGCATTATGTTGGCTTATTCTTTTCTTACGTGTAGTCTTTGGTTTCACTACACTTAAGTGTATTTTATTGGTGTTTGCGATGTGCATTTTAACAGAACTCTGAAGGGTGCTGCAGACAGAGGTGAGAACAATCTGCTTTTTCTCCCTGGAAAACCAGCCTATAGGAAAAAACCCATTCCAGTAATTTAGTTTAGCCCCACATATAAAATAACAGAAGTCAAGGTGCCTGAGCTGTTATTATTTTTTTCTGATGTTTTTGACACCAGTGTGCTGAGCTTTATGGCATTCACCATTCCAGCAGTGGTGAGTTCCCACTAGGTAGAGTCATAATACTCCTTAATATTTTCATTTTGATGTAATTTGTGGCCCTAGCTTTTTAAATATCCGCTCTGTAATAATGTTTAATTTCAGGGGTCACTCCACCAAGGAGTATATTAAAGCCTATAAAACTCATTTCCAAAGCTCAAATATCAAACTGTGATCAGGTTAGGAGGGCAGCATCTGTGAATATTTCATCTTTTATCATGCTGATAATAAGGAGATGACAGAGGCACATTATTACAATGAGAGAATTGCTCATTTCAGCCCTGGCTGCTGGAAGCAGGGGTCTGCAGTGTGCATTACTCAATAAAATCAATTCTTATATGAAAAGCAAGTTTACTGAGCCACCACTGTGTCTTATTTGATTGTAATGAATAATATATGGACCCAAGAGCTTGCTCATCTGGTAGGGAGAGGGAAAGGAAAAGGCTTGAGTTTGAAGGGGCATTTCAGTGTAGACAACAATTTATCAAAATTGTATTTTATTGTTCAGAGGCAATGTTATGGGATCGCAGCCTGTTAGACTTATAATTTTGAAAATAAATCTTAAAGTTCCACTAAGGCAAAGAAGAATATGAGCCAACATTGAACACTGTAAAACAATTTCTATCTTGCATTTGATTATTTATGATCAACAGATAATGTCCAACTAGCACGACAGTTTAAGGTTTACATTATTTCTGCTGCAATTTCTTGTACTTTCACCTTTTTTTTTTGGCCTCATTTCACACTACTCTACCTAAAGAAGAAAAATTTGAAAAAAAAATTCTATCTTACAATTAGTAAGATGGTGAACACACCTCTATGAAACAGTAACAGCAACAAAACCTATTTTGAGAGGGATACAGGAGAAAAGGCTGACATTCACTTATCTCTTGGATCATATTCTATTACTATTTTTGCTTAAACATATTTATACCATTTGAAAACAGCTTACTAAGAACAGAAATATGGATAATTTCACAGACCAACATATATATTTAGTCCAAATTTGGTAAATTTAGCTGTTGGTACTGTCTCTCGTGAACCTGTTTTATTCAAACATTTGTTTCATGATTAAATGTCAGATTGGATCAGATTCCTATCTTTTCAGTTCTGAACGTAAAATAAAATAAATAACTTCCCCCAAATACAGAAATACTGCAAAGAAAAAATTTTTAAAACTATTAAATTATCAAGTCCCAAGAAGTTTTATGGATATTTAAACATAAAACTCTCTATATGTTATCCATAATCTTACATACACATTTACTGTTATTAGGGGCATTTCCTGTTAGTTGTTCTTTTAAAATAAAATATTCCATTTAAAAACTACTTTACAGGCAATTTTTTTCTTACACACTTAAATTTTCACATCATAGAAACCAAATCAACCTTTTACATCACTGAGTGTCATATGTGCAGTATCTAATGCTAGATTTACAAAAGTAGACCATTTGTTTGGAAGCTTTTTTCACAGTAGCATCTCTAGTAAAATGTTCACATGCTTCCTATTTACTCAGCCCTTATGCAGCTACTTTAAATAAGGCAAATATCTTCTGCATTCCCAGTTTCCACACTCTGCAAACATGACAGTTACCTCTGCCAGAGTTACACATCAATCTCTGTGTCATGAAGTACAAGTTAAGAATTGGATCTATGGAGTAAGGATTTTTCAGGCAATTTCTAGTTTTCAGGAAGTGAAATGACATTATGTTACTGACTTCTTTCTTCCTTTTTTTTTTCCTTTTTTTTTTTTAAAGCATCTCAGTACTATTTTGACCTGCAGCTTTAAATCAATGCCTTATAGGAAAAGGAATCTCAGTATAACCACATATTTATTATTAGCAACAGAATTAAACAGGGCCATTTCTTTTGAGAATTCTGAGAACAAATGGCCATCATTACAAAAATATGACTTTAAATTGTCATTATTACCATGCTGTGATAATGAGCTATCATTTTGGCACTTGTAATCCAAGTTGTGTTTTATCCAATCCCTCGCTGTAAAACATCTTTAACTCGTTTACATATGAATATTTATTCTGCCTGTCTTCATTTCTTTCCCTTTGCTTACACACTACCAAGTTCAGTAGGGTTTAATGGGGAATCTTATAAAAGATCACAATTTCTTAGAGACTCTTTAAAAATACATCATTTGATGTTAGAATTATGCATACATAACCTTAAATCAATTTATTAAGAAGGTCATTTCATAGTAATTAAATCTCAACAATGAAGAACTGTCCAACAGCATGGAGAGTTATTTTTATCAAAACATGTTGCAACAGCAATGTTTTCTTCCTACCCTCAAAACCTCTCTCAAAGTACAGGTCCTCTAAGCAAGACAAGGAAATAATTCACAGAATTACAGAATCAGTCAGGTTGGAAGGGACCACAGGGGTTTATCTGGTCCAACCTCCCTGTTCAAGCAGACTCATCCTAGAGCAAATTCCTTCCCATTTTGCTCCTATTCCTTTGATTCTTCCTAAAACAGTGTAATCATACTGATCCCCATTTATGATCAAAATGAAAAAATATAAAAAGATAGCTTCACATTGATTCAATTTCAAAAACTTGACCTACAAAATTGCATAATTAACCATTTGAAATTGTATTCTTATTTTTACCTTTTATTACAGCACAGAAAGATTCACTATTAATGCTTGAAGCAGCACTTACTAGAGAGTATATAACCTTAAATACTTAATTAAAAAGTTCTATTTCCATTTACAGAAGATATTAGTGTAGTCAGTAACTTTTAAAGGGCTTGTTAATGGTTCACTCTTTTCATTCATCATCAAAATAAAGTAATACTAGAAGATGTGTTTTATTAATTTAAGTGGAGAAATGCACTTATTCAGCTGTAACTGCCCACTTACAAGTGATATTTGCTTCTTAAAGTAAATTTCTGATATTCAGTGGTTATAATGGTCTTACTAATGGAATAATAACTAGGAGAATGTCATTGGCACACCTTGGATGGCAGGATGCTCACCTGAGGTTTAGGAATGGTATTCTCCAATGTCGTGCTCCCACTGAAACCATGCCCTGCTCACTCACTTCTCCCTCCCTCTCCTCCTCCCTGCTGTGGTGGATTGGAGAGGAGAATTGGAGGCACCAAAGGCAAAGACCACAGGTTGAGAGAAGAACAATTTACTGGAAACAGCAATGAGATGAGAAAACGAACGTAAAAGCCACAGTATTAATCAACAAAGTGTACAAAGGAGAGAGGGTGATCCAAGTGCACAATCCTCACCACGGAGCTCAACCGACCACTGCCATGCTACCCCAGCTCAGAAGCCATCCCTTCCCCCATGCCCAGAAAATGATGGGAATAACCTCCAGGTCATGGCCATCTCTGCTCCTGGCTAATGCAGAAATGAGCCCTGCCCTGGATGGATCCAGCATACCACCACACTCATAACAGAGCAGAAGTTGCAGCCATGTAAAAAGTTCATGGGAAGTTAAAGAGTGTGAATTCTTAAGTAAAACCAAGAACCCCTTAAAAACCTGCCTGCAAGTACTCTGTTTAATTTAGACTGAGACAGAATTCACTTCACAGACATGTGTGTGTGTATGCACTTCCAACTGTTGTGAAAATCTCATTCCTTGAGTATTATACCAATTAGTCTTCATAGTACGAAATTACATTAATGTTCTTAAAATACATATATACTAAATAGCCACACTTAAGTATCAAACTGAAGGACCTCAGCTCATGGCGAAGAGAAGGGCACACCAGCCCTGGAGATAAGGACTTCACTTCCTGGAATCTTATGTCTGCGAAGGATAAAAGAGATCCCTGGACAACCAAGAGAATTTCAGCATCCTGGCCCCTCCCTCTCTCTTACACCCTCCCATTGTCTGGTGTCACAGATGAGTAACTGCAGTGAGACTGACTTCAGCGTCCTCTGCATTCACAGAGGAACACAGAGACGTGGATTTGGGTATCTGATACAAGAGGTGCAGGGCAATAGTGATTGCTGTTAGAGAACACTGAAAATTAGCTATCAGCATTAAGGGGAATAGCAACTGCAAAATCTTGTTTAGAGCCCAAGCAAATTTGTTGTTGCAATTTTGCATTCTTACACATTTGCTAAAGCTTGGACCAAAGCTCACACTCCCTACAGAATAACAGTTTTCATTCTGTTCAATTTCCTGTTCAGTAATTATCACCAACACAGGCATTAGATAGTACAGAGAAAAGAGACATAGATTAAAGTTACAGAGAGAGAGTTTTTGCCTCTGAAACAAAAACCTTCCAGGGAAGAATTCATTCTGCACACATTAGAGACATGTAGTTTTTGAAAGGGTGGGGAAAGGTAAAGGATGAAAAAAGAAACCCCAACCCAAACCAAACCAACAAAGGAAAAAAAACCCAAACAAAACCCAAAACACCACAATGCTCATCTTGGACGCATTATTTGCATTTTTCCTAATACATGCAAGCTGCTGTAGAATAGCTAGGAGTTATTACTCATTATAGTTTTCTATTACACTGTGATAAATGGCACCCCCAGAGTTGCTCAGAGGATGCTTATTACAGTCATTTAAGTAAGAGGTGATTTACCTTAAATAGGTTGTTTCATATAGCCATACACCATGCCTATACAGGCCTGTCACTGCTATTCTTATTAGTGCTAGAATTTTAACGGAATGATGACTGTTCCATGCATGTATCACACTGTATCCTGTTTATTGTATCTTGCAAAATAAAACTGCACTGATTCCACATGCTGTAGAGCTAGAATCTTTTTATTCTGTTTAGAGATTTGACCCTCTTTTAGTGTCAAGTTCAAGAAAGGTTTTTGTTTAAAAGGCAACCATCACTCTCTAGTGACAATATTAGAGAAGACAATCTGCAGGCTGCACCACTCAGTTTCCTGTGTATCAAAAGAAGGCTTCTTCCACCTACATATTTCATAACTTGGTACCTTATTTATGCACAGATGCACAATACTGTTCAGACAACATAAGAGCTTGGGCAAGAATCTGACATGAGCAGGCTTAACTCCTCTTAAGGACTTTGGCCTTCTCTTACCTGCTGTCACAGAATTACAGGTATTAAGAGCAGGTATAAGGACATTCTGCATCAGTTCATATCAATATGACAGACATTTAAGCCTATAAATAGTCTGGATACCATCAATGTAGGTCACTGTTTTTAAAGCACAAGTTCAAATTGGAGAAGATAATCTGTTGAGCAAGTGAAAGCATGACTTCATATTTTCAGTGAAAAATGAATGGAAGGTAAGCATTAAAAATGTAGAAAAGAAAATGAATTGTCCTCTTAAATAAAGAAAATGCTGCATAGCTTTCTTCAACCTGTTCCTAAAATCCTTTAAAAAAAAAAAACTTAAAGTAGAAATATTTTACCAATGGCCACAGATTTAAATTCTCAATGCTGCATTTCCACCCCAGGTAGCAGAACTTTTCTCAAATTTAAGGATTTCTAATTGTTGTACCTTTCTGAGTATTAGCATCATTATTTTGCACATATACAGAAGCATTTGCACTACACATGACTCACGTAGTCTTGACAATGAAAGAGTTTTCACTAATGTACTTCTCAAAATATTGAGAGCAAATCTCACACAGCTGAATTTTGCTTGATTGTATGACCATGAGAACACATTTTAAGCAGGATACGGGAGGTTTACAATTCCATTATGCATAACTAACAACCCAACAATGTTTTTCAGTTTATTTTGTTTAAAAGTGAAAAGCTCAAAAGTGAAAACCCAGAGCAAATAACATGTTAAATTTAGAATTCAGTGCTAAAGCAGTACAGACTACCTGCAGTTAAAGATCTTACTCCAGGATAAAGTTCTGGTGAGAAAAACAGATGGGGAAATAGCATTATGTGTTGTTTTTTCTCATGTGACAGAAAGCTATCTTTTTTCAGATTTTGGCATTCAAATTCAAGTGCCAATAAGGTTCAGCTCTAGGGGTATTGAAACTGCTTCACAGTACCAGAAGTCCCTGTGGTACTGAATGATGGATAAAAACAGCTCTTATAATCACACCGGTCATCATAATGAAGACAGTACACTAAAGTTTTTCATCTGATCCTGTAGAACAAAAATTCTAAAGACAAGCAAGAGAAACATGCAATAGAAAAGGCGAAGCAAAACTCAATATTTTAAAAAGAAACCCTATTGGCAACCCTATTGGTACCTATTGGCAAAATAGTTTTGTACAGAGCACCTGCTCCCATGACAGTACAAAATCATCAATATAAATGAGGATGCTAAAGCTGTACCAGTCACGTATGTGAAGTATAACAATAAAAGTGCTGATAAGTAAGTAGTTTTAAATATGAAAGTAAATGTGCTTGTTGATAACATAAAACAGTGACACTTGCATTCACCTGTTTTGACATTACCCTTTCAATGACTGTCAGAATCAAATCACAGACCCAGTTACACAAGGATTCCACACCAACTTTGTCCAGCATTCAAAGTAAGTAGTTTGAATGGAAAGCAGTAGTGAATTAAACTAGCTTTCTAACATAAACGGGTAATCCAACAGCCAAAACACATTCTGATGAGAATATATCAGAATAAAACTTTGACTACTTCTTAAAACGAAGTCTTTTAGATGCTAATGGCCATTGTTTTCTCACTTAGTAAGCAAAATTTTGTGCCACAAAAGGATAGATGATTGCAAAGATTTAATTGAATGTCTAAAAGAAAGGAAAATATTTCTTAAAAAAGCTAACATGGACCTCTTACCCACTCCTACAGCAAAATGTCCTGTAACAATAGAGATGTGATTTACTGAAATTAAAATGCTATTATGGTGGAATTAGGGCTTCAATATTTTCAGCAGCTTAAACATGCCTTCAATTTTTAAAGGACATCTGATAACAGATAATTACATTTCATCTTATTGAAACTGAGTTGTTTTCTTAAGGAAAAATACTTTTTTTTTTCCATGAAGGTTAAAACACAGCCATCATTAGCAGTAGCAATAGGTGCCTACTTCAGCTTAGAGGACATATATTAGCATATAAATAGCCATTGGTGGCTGCTTGATTCTACCTATTTTATGTTTCAATGTGGCATCAGAATTCACTTAGCAAGAAACATGGGGAGGCAGTGAGATATGTGCTCTGAGGACGAGTTCTGTAATATGGTGTTTCTACAGAAGGGGCATCTTTTGCTATTAAAAAAAAATATCACCTGTTCTTATGTTACTGAGTTTTATGCTTACTGTATCATTTAAATACTCTAATTAATGAGTTCTGCAGAGCAATAGGACACTGTGAGAAGAAGGTGCATTGGTTAATGCAGCGGCACTTTCCTGAGAATATGAGAGTATGTCAAGGTAGTGCGTTTTCTATATGATAAATACAATTGTTTATTTATTTTATATTTACCTGAAATGTGTCTAAAATTAATTCTGCCTTTTTATTGATGGAAAATAATGAAAAAGCAAGGTGTCGATATTACCCTGCCAACACTACTTTCATGCAATACATTTCCTCATGGGAGGCAGACAGGGAAGGAAAGCCATGAGCATTCCCTGTCCTCTGTTTCAGACTGACCTTCAAGATTTACAGCTTTAAAATGTTAATCATCATGAGTGATATTTCTTGTGTCACTAAGTGGGCTGCAGCTGCACAGGGAGAAACGTTCTTTTTAACAACTTTCCTCATAGCCAAGGAGGGGTGACTGGAGGTAGAGCAGAAGTGAGCAGATGGTTCCTCCAGGGGAGCTGTGAGGGCAAACACACTCAGTGCATTCTTATGAGGGAGGTGAGGAGGGCCTGCAGCAAAACAAACTTGTCCTGTTGCATGCATAGAACCTTTCCTGAACCACAGCAAGCAGCTGCTCCAACAGCTTCGTTCAACCTCCTGCTGCTTCAGGCTCTCAACACACAAGAGCAGCAGGCAAGAGGATGTGACCACTCTGGGACCACTCAGCTCAGCACACTGCTCCTTCACAATCACCCCAAGCAGGAAAGAGCAAAGTGTTACTTGGCTTTGGAGCTGCAACAGGCAATTGCATGCAGACAATTTCAGGGCAATTAAAGTACTACCCAGGAAATGTCATTAATGTGTATCAGCTTTAGCAGGTAACAGCATAAAAATAAGACAGTCACCATGTAAAACTATCTAACTTCTGATGCTAAATGGTCTAAGCCCTGAACCTTTTAGTGCCCCTCTGTAGTCACATGTAATACAGGACAGAAGAGGGCTGTTCCATGATTCTGTGTTCTCTAGCAATAGGACAAGTGGACACACTCTTGAGCTGAGCCAGGGGAGGTTTAAGTTGGACCTTAGGAAGAAGTTCTTCACAGAAAGGGTGATTGAGCATTGGAACAGGCTGCCCAGGGAAGTGGTGCAGTCACTGTCCCTGGAGGTGTTTAAAATCAGACTGGATGTGGCGCTCTGTGCCATAGTTTACTTGACAAGGTAGTGTTAGGTCACAGATTGGTCTCAATAATCTCAAAAGTCTTTTCCAGCCCAGCTGATTCTGTGATTCTGTGATTCATATTCTTCTGGAGAAGCTACTGGCAGCATCTAAAACTCTCTCAGGGTCTGCATTCAAGTAACTGAACCCAACCACTCATATCTATATGTTTTGTTGTGAAAAAAGGAACTATTCATCCACACCTTGCATGCTATCAATGCATCCTGATTTCTAACAAATCAATCTCTTGTGTTCCAAAAGGTTTTTTAAAATAAGAAAGCAGCCAATAGTGTGGACAATGCTTTCATGGATACCACTTCTGAACATTCTGCCTGCCAATACTAAGCCCTTATAATCAAAGCTTAGAATCTTCATTGTTCACCTACCTTCGTTCTTCATTTTGGCCTTAGGCCAATATTTTCATCCATTCAACAACAAACTATTAAGCCCACAAGGGGCAAAGTAAAAAATAATTTCTGGCACCACAAGTACCAATATTCTTGTCGAAGAAGCGCAATAAGAGATTTTTAGATTGGGCTGATTAAAATAGTTATTAAAAGTGTTAATGTTTAATTATAAACAAAACATTGGAAGAAATTAAATACCAGTCCCATCACTTTCCAAATTACCCTCTCACTCTCAGTTAATCAAGTCAAAGAAAGGTCAAGGACCTCTATCTTCCAACAAACACAATTCTTGATTCATTACATTAGTCAAAAATTTTAGATTGCAAAAATCTGATATAACTCAGTAGAGTTATCCTATGTGCATCATTATAATTTTTAAATATATTATTTCATCTCCATGACCTTTGCAATACAGTTTATACTGAATGAAGCAGGGTCAATGCCCTGCAGATGAAACAGGAATCCTAACCAGGCACTCTCTTTTTGATTAAAAGAGCTGCTGAAAATAAATATTTTTTAAATTAGTAAAGTCTACTTTTATGGCTTTTATGTCATTAAACCAGAAAAAAATATTTTTACAATAAAGGGAGAAAGATGGGAGGATCCTACAATATATTACTTCTTAAAATAGCAGCTTAACACCCTCATATTACAGGGGTTTAACAAACATAACAGAAATCTTATCTGCTAAACAACACAAAGCTTGTCTATTATAAATACCAAAATGGTGATGTATTTTTCTTCAAGAAGCTTTGTGAGCTCAGTAACAACTGATTAGTTTACATGACATTGGAGACAGCACTGTTTTTTCTCTACCTCCAAATTTCAAGTCTGCATTGACATAATAATGAAGAACAATAGATCCATGCACCTCCCTTTAACAGCTGTACCTGAGAGAATTTAAGGGAGCAAACTAATCAACCAACTAACCAACCAACCAACCAACCAACCAGAAACACAGCAACAATGAAAAATCCAACATCAGGTGTCATTTAGATTTCTGTTTCCCAGACAAAGAATATTTCTGATGTATACATATTTTGTTCTTTCAAAAAATCTGTAATAATTAATTCCATAATTACTTTCATACAGTTTATTTAAAAATATGCCCAGCAGTTAGGCAAACATTGGCCACATGATCAGAAGTATGGAAGTCCCACAAGAACAAGGATTGAATGACAGTATATATTGTGAGTATGACAATGCTTGCAAATGTTTCTAATGCACAGCTTAACTTAACCATAGAGCTAATTTTGCAGCCAGAATTATGTTGGTTTAGGATCTGTCTATAACCACATAATTAGAGAAGGAAACTGAATGGAAACTGAACAAGGACACAATAATTCTTTTGCAAGGGAACACACCTTGAGGGGTGTGCACATGATTGCTGACTTTTTTTCTGTGGCAGGAGAACTCAAGGAGGTATAAACATGGCAGCCATTCTATGCCATAAATCATACTCCTAGGTAAACTGTGTGCTTTTCCTTGTTTTAATGAGACAATCTTCCCCTTCATGGGAGAAGCTATCAAAAGGAGAAGTGTCTCTGATGTGATTCATATGTACCTTTATTTTCAATTGGAGCAGCTTTGTTGCAGGCCCTTTCCCTTTCATCTCACAGAAATATCTAACATGTCTGACCTGAAAAGATAAGGGATTTTAATAGGCATTCCCAGTTCATCTGACTAGGTAAATAAATGCTTCTTCTTTTATTCTTATGCTGATCACTAAAAAACCTTAGTCTGAAAGAGAGCTTTGTTCATTCCCCTTCCTGAAACAGCTGAGAAACTACTGATTCACAACTGATTCTATTATGCAGCCCTGGACTTTTTGCAAACATAAGCATTTGCAGAAAATATACCTCAGATAAAAAAATAATTTATTGTGATGTGAAGAGTTACCAAAAAATCCTCTCAAAGTATTTTTAAAAATCAGAGTATTTGTAGACTGCAGCCTCCGTCCCTAAAACCCTTTGATCCATTCTCCAGCTATAGGCAAGACAAGCAAAAGCACTGCTAGGATACTTCTGAATTCCTGAATTACCTTAAGCAAAACATAATGACACTCACTGAACTATCTGCTTTACCTGCAAATGTACTACTTCAAATTGAACCAAACTTGAACCCAAACAGAAAACCCTTCTCTTCAATGAAGATCTAATATAGTGCCTGTAAAAATGAAAATAAAGATTTCATAAAAGCAGTGTGTCACTAAGTTATCTTTAGAAACTGCAAGTATCTTCATAAAAAGTAAACATACATAAGCAAAAACAATAAACCTGCAAATATTTGTGCTAATGCATTTAAGAACATGCTTAAATTCTTGTCAGACTATTTAGTGTTGTTGTAATCATTTTTATTCTCTTAATGCATTCTCATTGGTGAAACAACAAAGTGTAAACATTACCCTGTGATCACACACTATGGGAGTCAAGTGAAAAATGGAAGCTGATTTCTGCCAGGGGTAGATCTGGCTGCAGAGCTGTAACCTCATCAGCAGAGTTCTCATTTTCTGAAACCCCACCTTGCCGGGTCAAGCATAGATACAATATTGTTTGGTATCTCAAGGTAACAAAGAATGAAATTCCACTAAAATACTTAAATGGTTTTCAAATTGATGCTTAGCATCTTGGACAATAAGATTAGAAACAGCTTAATCACATACATGTTTTAGAAGGGCAAACAATGGTGAAATTTGCCCACTTGTTTAGCTGACTCTCAGTTTAAACAGAGACATTTCATATGTTCACTGTTCCTGTGGTTTTCCTTACCACAGGCTTATTTCCACTCTCCACATGAAATAACTCATTCAACTTAATTTGAGAAAACGGACCAATATAAAGAATAACATTAAAATTGCTTCAAAGGGACAAAATCAAAGGAGAAAAAAGCCTTGCAAGGAAAGAACTAAACTATCACCCATCATATCCCACGCTGTCCAAAACATATAAATGCTACAGCTATATTTCTATACAGTCATTTGCATGTAACTTGGGACTTTAAAATAATAATAATAATTTAGGTTTGAAATCAAGTCTACACAGAGTTAGGTAATTTAACACTGCTCCGACTGTGGAAAAAAATACCTGATCTGCTTCTTCCTATTGGGAGGTAATTCAATATTGTATTGCAAAAACAACCCAGAAACCTATTTCACATTCTGTTGACTGACTGGATGGGAAATGTACTGCCAAGACAGACAAGTCTCCTGAGTGCAAAAACATCTGTAATCATAATTGAACTATAAAGTGCTGGCAGCATCTGTTTCCTTATATCCCTGCAGGGCTTATGTGTAGCATTTGAGGTGATCTCAGTATACTGCCCAAAACGGTTAATCATTGTACAATGGGAAGGAGAAAAAGTAACACTCTGAGGGGAAAGTATCACTGAGGAAATGTGCATTACTGGATCAATGGCCATTAACTGAAGAACAGATTCACAGCAGGCTGTTAATGATGAGACAAAGATTACAGCTAGATACATCTTTCTGGTAAGGTCATCAGCTCAGAAGTAATAATAACGATGAGGCAGCACACACTAGAATGGATGTGTAAACAAAAAACAAAGAGAAGGGAAAAAATTATGAAGATGGCAAAAAGATGCTCTCAGCTGATACTTACTCATTCCACTAAGTATTTTAAGTACTGTGAGTCAAACATAGCAGTGAGGGGAGCTTCTTTCTAAGCACACTTTTAGCAGATGGTTTTTTTCCCCGATCTCTTTACAAAACGCCTCTATAGAGGTCTGTGTTGCAAAGCAGTCCATAAACTTAAGGGGTTTTAAAGGGTCACGTTCACGGGGCCAGTCACATGTATTCCATTATAACTGTTGAACTTATAAAAATGTGTCATTTTGAATTGTGAGGATGAAGTATAACACAGTGAGATATGTTTAGTTTCCTAATGCCTTAAGAATATTTTGTTCACTGTATAGTTATCACACACTTATTTCTGCAAGGCATGCTGCCTCTTGTACATGTCAGCTGAAACGACAGCAGCCCTATTCAAAGACAGATGACGAACCTCCTGCTGTGCTGGCAAACAGACACTCAACAAGACTTGACTTTCAGTGCTAACAGGCATGGACAGCGAACTTTGCAAATGAAGCCTCAGACTGAAAGAATGTGTCCAAAAAGCCCAAAGCTTCAGCCTCCAAGCTGTAGACTCTGCCCCTCAGCTTGATCAAAGCAGCTCTCTCAGTTGGCCTTGTTCTTTCCGGATCTTTTAATCAAATTGCAAATCAAGGAAAGGTTTGAAATGGGAAAAGGCATACTACTGGACTATTGACAGTCCAAAATAAAACATTCTGGAAAATCAACATGGTTTAATAGAAGGGTAATGTGATTTTCCCCTCAAAATAAAACAACAAATCTCCCTTAGTTTTGAAATATTATACCATTATATTGCATAAGAGCTTCTTCTTATAGACTTTGCAGGAACTGAAATAACTTTGTATGCTGAACTTTATTTCACTATAGTAACCCAGAATTTTCTAGCCAATTTACCTAAATAATTACTTGGAAGGCAAGCAGGGAGACAATCCAGCAATATTTCCCAGAACAGGATGGCAGTGATTGTGCACTTACATCTGCATAACTTAAATAATTGTAGCCTGATGTCTAACAAGACATTCTTAAAACAAAATGAAAGAACATCCAAGAAGCTAAAGCATGGAAGTTCCTTTCAAATGCCAGCAGCCAATTCTCTTCTTTAGGTATGCACTTTCTTGATGTTTATGGTAACCAAAAAAGGCAATTATCTTTGGTACTTTTGAACACTCATGTTACATACGGAAGAACTTTCTCACCACATTTCTAATGGCATATGGTAAAAGACTTATTCTGAAAAAGCAAGCAGGAGAAAACAGCACAGCATTCTTGAGCCTTCAAGGAGGATCTCTACTACGCTTAGTAGCTTTAAGGAAACCTAAGTATATTCTTTAGTCAAAACTATTCAATAACCAATGTATAAAAGCATGCTAGGATTTTTTTTAGTCAGCAATTACCTGAAATTACTACCATTAAAAGGAAAAAAAAATACATCAATAAATGTTTTTGTCTCATAGATATCTTCATAGTACAAAATACAGAAAAAACAGTATTAGAGTCTGCTATTTACCACAGCGTAAAACAAGAGCAAGTCAGAGGAAACCAGTGTAGATATTCAAGTGTAAACTGGTTTAAGTTTGGAAGTGAATAGAGCCATAGGAGTAGGGCAGAGGGAGAGCGATGCTGGTATCTTTCCTTTTAATAGAGTTTTATAGATTTATAAATTACAGTAATCATACATCCATGCCCGATGGTTGCTTTCATCTGCTTAATTAACAGCAAGTAAATTTGGCAGAAGAATTAAGATACCAAGCTCTTTTCAGTTTCATTTTTAACAAAACCCAGCAAAAAAACAAAACTATGCCCAACCAAACCAACCAAACAAACAAAATCCCCCCAAACAAAACAGGAACGAGAAAAAACATCTCCCAGAAAACTAACACATAAAAGAGGGAAAACATTCAATCTGTTGCTCTATTGAAGTAAACTCTATGCTATAAAGTCAGTAATTTGTCATCCTTCAGCAGCAAGTCTACATTTGGTTTCTTTGGATTTGGTCACAATACTCTTCTGCCACAGCCTGTTAATAGTTAAATGATGTAAGAGGAAGGTGCAGGCAGAGGAAGCATGAACTCAGAACTGGTTATACCAGTAAGAAGTGAGGACTATTTTCTTGCATATTGACTTGCTAAGAACTTCATTGCTCTTGGATATGAGTCTTTTCCTACAGGATTCAAATTAGAAACAAACAAAAAAGAACATACACGCACACTGCCAAGACAGACTTCTCAAAATTAAGAATTCTGTAAAACAGCATGGCACCCTCTATGTTCTCACAGAAAAGTAATAAATCCCAGCTGATTTAAAAGCTAGTGCAAATCTTCATTTAGAGTTATTACAATTACACCACAAAAAAGCACAACTGAAAGAAACAGAGAACAAGACAAGTAATAAATTATGATCTCTATGTTTTCATAAAAATATCTTTTTTTAAAACATTCACAGACAGATGGGTTTTCTTTCATTTTTCCCATTCCCTGGCAAACCAATTGGTCTGCTTTTCTTTGGCATATCGCTTCGAAATATGGTGTGTTTACGGATTGAGGTGTTAGGGAACTAATACAAGTTTAAAAAACCACAACAAACCAAACCCAGAAATAAAGAGGTTTTTTGAGGTTTTTTTCTATTTTCTATCCAGAATACTTGGATTGTTAGAATGCTGCCCTTGGGCTTAAATTCATTACTGAAAATGAAACAACATTACAGTTTCAATTAGTGTCCATTTATACTGTGATGCACTGGTTATGGGATTCCTGAGAACAGAATATGTTGTAAAAGACATCTAAGTCAAACGTACCTAATGATTTAAGTAAAGGATGGTTCTTACTAGAGAACACACTTCCTTTTTTACAATGGATCAGGGTTTCACAGCTCTCATCTATGTGCTATTGGTAGGGATTGACACCATTGACAAACTCTCTATTATGACTGAATCCATTCTGATTTCCTCTTTGTCTATCACAATGAACAACCTGTGCATGAAAATTAGCTGATCGCTTTTAAAAAAACATATAAATTGAATTTAAAAAAAAAACAGCAAACTCAAATTTAAAGCAATGTATTTATCACTATAAACATAGTAAGGGCTGTTATGAAAAGATCAAAGATGAAGCTTCTTCCAGTATTTTGTTCATTCTACATTTGGTAGCTTTCTATGTGGCCAGGCAATCCAAAATGTATAGCTAGAGAAAACGTGGAGAGGGGTTCAAAATGAAAAAGGAAACATGAAATAAAATTCAACATAGATCTCCTCTACTAAAAACACAATATTTGATTAACTAAAGACCTCACCTTAGAACTTCACAAAACAGTGCAAAAATAACATCCTCAAAGAATTACTACAGAATCTGCAGGAATTTGTTGGAGCAGCCAATTCTTTTCTGTGGTCTCATATGGTAGAGGGAAGAAAGTAGGCAATTATGAATAGATCATAGAATTTCTTTTTCTGTGTATGGTAGGGTAAGTCCTGCTTCCTGTTAAATGGAAATGCCTTGGTGTCTAATGTTTCACTACTGCAATTTCATATAGGGTTTGGATAGTTATTCTGCTTATACTAATGTAACTTCGAAGAAAATTAAATAAAACAAAAGAAAACCTAAAAAGAATTATACTCTTAAATTTTCCCAAACATTGAAGGCTCTTAGTACTATGAAATGAGACCCACAAAAAATTAATGGTACATGCACCTACTTTCACAGAACAAATAATCTGTAATTAGGTAACATGATGAAATGAATATGTTAAGCATGCTACAATAAATTTTCTGACATATATCTACCTTACAGAATGCAGGACCTAGTTGGCTTGTCTTTGTTGTTTTTAGTACAATTTTACATTACAAATCATAGTTTTATGCATGATGTTAAAAAAAACTCCCACAGAATACTATCTCTGTCCAAACCAACCTATATTTCTACTGTAATACTGCAAATCTGAAGGGATCATACAACAGACTTAAATTATAAAACATTTCCAAATATTTTTTCTGCATTTGGAAATATAAAAAGTGCAACATTGTTACATGAAGATTCAAAATTTCAATATAGGGAGAAAGCAATGCAATATTTCTTCTTTCCCAACAGACAGAAAGATTAATTAGATAGAGAGATGTCAGTATGCTGGTCTACACTCCACTCAGCCACAGATAGGTGAAATCATCTCACCGTGTATGGATCTCTACATTACCACTGGAAAAAAAACCCCTGCAGTTAAGAAAATGACTGGCTAATAATATATTTAAAACCCCACCTGACATGATAAATGAAAGAGAATAAATGTATACAGCTAGTGAAACTTCCAGGGAACAGGGGGAGACTTCAACACTTTTGCTGACAGTGACTTTACTGTCAGTGGCCTGTCTCTCTTGGAGGCAGCTGTCAATCACAGCCCATCCTTGTCTCCCAGAGGAGTTCATTGTGCCTGCAGACAGTTGTGGAATAACTGCTCCTAGGCGGCAGAGCGGCAGATGGAGTGTATCTGTCAATCATTGTCACTAATTATTAACTTCTGTCACTCAGAGCAAGGCAACATATCTCTGCCTGATCCTCTGTGATTTGATCTGCTACGCCACCTCAGAGACAGACAGTTCAACCTTTCATTATATGTCACACACACAGTGCTCTGCTGGGTCAGCCCTCCTGACTCACAGCTCCAGCAGAATTCTGTTTCAGCCAGCGAACATTACAGAGAGGAGCTGGGACGAAGGACACGCTCTGTGTTCAAATACAGTGGGCACTCATTCTCTGTAAACATTAGCACAGAAACACCAGTGTCCTTAGTTTTAAAAAAGGGGAAGAAAAATCATCTAAATATAAGCCAAATAACTCAGATTTTCACATGATAAACCGCCCCCTGTAATTTGCTAAAATGTTAATTTTCTTATCTCAAAAGACTTACCCTTAGAAGAGTCACCTTCTTTTAACGGCAATAATTTACAGCCACTAATAAGGTTAAAGGAGGTAGGACAGACAATAAGGATCATCCCTTCCTTTCTCATTGGCCAAAAAAATTACAAGAAATCATAAGCACTGATTTCTGATTGATCTTATGTTCATCTGCTTTTTCTATCTTGGAATCACGGGCACTTTTATTAAAGTTCCAAGCAACACTGGCCATACTCACTAAAGGGAAAGGATCAATAACTGAAATATATCACTGAAGGAAAGGTATATTCTGTTTTTCTTTATATTTTCAAGTAAGCACCCAATATAGCTCTAGAAATTCTACTGAGCCAAACTCAATGCAGTATCCCAAGGTTGATCAATAACATTTATTATGCAGAGTTTATGATATAAAATAAATCATAATACTTTCAGTACTTAAAATTCCATAAATCCAAGAGGCTTCAGACACTTTATAAAAGTATAACACTTCACAATTTTTCTTCAAGCACCTCTGCTTGGGGAAAAGTCTTATGCACAAAACTATTTAAATAAGCATACCCCTCTGCACCTTAAATTCTCTCTCTCCATTGTTTATCGCACTGGTAAAGTCATTTATAATGAAAAGATTCACTCAGGCATAAAAAGTGGTGTGGATTTTTAAAAAAGTACCACTGATATATTCTATTTTATTATATTCTAATACAACAAACTGTAAAAATGTGGATATCAAAAAGGGATTGACACAGACACAGATTAGGGGACACTTAGGGAAGCACTCCAATTTAAGCTTCCACTGCAATGTTGTGGAAAAATGGATGAAGGCAAGAACTGGGTGCATGTAAGAGTAGAGAAGACAAGAGGAAACTATTCTGTTATTGCAAATTGCATCAACGAATCAAAACAAATGGATCCTATTTAAAAGGATCCACAAAGTATTACAGAAATAACATCACCATTGCAATAGACTTGCAGAATTCAGTACTTCATGAAAAGACTCGGAGAATTAATTTCATCATCATGTGCAGGGACCATCATGGAAAGAAAAGAAAATGACAAACATTCTGCAGGCTTTTGAAGACTGCTCTGAAAAGAAAGGAGACAGGACTGCATATGTACAAATTAGACACAGGGTGAAAAAACACAAATGCCCTGCACCAGCACTTTTTAATAGTAGAGGTGATCCATTTTCAACTGTGTATTGTCCACCATCTCTTGATACTTTTGAACATTCTCCTCTCCAGACAGGGCACATTTTAAAAGTTAATGGGTTCAAGAAGGCACTAATGGTTGAAATACAGTATTAGTGTGTCCCATTTCCAATGTTATCTGTCTTGAAGTCTCCTAATATGTTAAACTTAAAGGTTTTAAAAATTCAAGTAGTTTAGAATTGCCAATATTTTGTTCTCATCTTAAATTCTATTAATGCATTAACCCAATACCACTTAGCTCAACTATATCTTAGCAATTAGCTCTGCCAGCTTATTTTCTTTGCTTCAAATTTTAAAAAAACCAAAAAACAAGTAACCAATAAAGTTTAAATCTTAAAGACTTTTCCTTACCAAAGGATACAGATCCTAACCAGCCCCAGGTTTAGTGCTTTTCTCTCCCCCAATAAAAAAAACCAACAAAAAATAGACTTATTTATGTATTTAAACACTCGTTGCTGTCTTGATAGGTCTCTCGAAGATCCTTCTCCACTTTTCTCAGAATACTCGTGACACAAAAGCAAATCAAATTTCAAATTGGTAAAAAAATAATAGCCTGGCTCCTGAATGGCTCCTGAAAAGGGGAGCCATTATTGGAAATGGCATAGCAAACTGATATTCCAAATTTATTTCCTTACACAAGCCCGTTGAAAAGAACATACATTTCAGTGTCTCTTATTATAGGGACTTTTGATAATGTAGAGTTCTCTTTGGAAAATAGGAATAAAAAGAGACCATGAGACTATTTCTCTTTCTTCTTGTTTAGACCCTGACCATGTGTTGTCATTACAGGTCAAAGAACACTTAATTTCCTTTCATTACCTTTGACAAAAAGAATCCCTAACAGAATTTTAGTTGAAGAAACTTTTATAAAATATTACAAATCAAATAAATTGCATCTGAACCTCTAAATGCAACACAGTGGAAAACACAATAGTTCTTTATTTTGTCAGCTGTCTGGTCATATATAAATCATCTATAACTAAAACCGAAAGTATTGGGAGTGTTATTTATCCAGAGTTAGCAAAAGGAATTATTTGACAGCTGAAAATGAAAAATCACTAATAAGCATTACAGTGTATTGCAAAGTTTAAACAATGTGATTAAGGAAACTTCTGCAGTAATAAGGAGTGTATGTGATTCTATTTTGCCTTGCTAAAAAAATTCCTCTGGGATTTCCTACTCTCTTATACAGTAACTAAACTGGAATATTATGTTGAACAAGCCTCACATTCTACCTGTATTCAGTATATCTTTAAAATTAAGAAAAAAAGTTCTTTCAACTTATTGCCCTTCCCTAAAGCATCCATATTTTCTCTCAATTTTTTTGCCCAAAGCAGTAAGTAGAGCAGAAGGAAAGTCTTAAAGCCCTAACTAATGCTTTGGCCAGTTAGATGTTCAAGACATGCACTGTAAACACATTTAAACTGTCTTATACAAATCTATTTTTAAGGGATGAAATTAGAAATTCTTCAGAAAGATTGAGTAGAAATTTCAGGGAGGGAATACAGTGAAGAGATGGTGAAAAATTACTGCTGTTGTGAGAAGCCAGTAACAAAACAAAACCAAAAGAAACAAACAAATCCTGCAATGTAATTCTTTATGAAAAAAATAAATTAAAGAACAGCAGCACAGACAATAATTACATTGTCTATACTGTTCTCTTAATGTTTAGAGAATTAAAACCAATACAAACAGAAATCAATCAGGATATGCCCAAGAAGAATGTGCAGACAAGAAGAGCAAAATTTGTCATTTATCTTATGTGCTGTGGTCAGCAGTGATGAGACTCCATCAAGTCACCGAAACATTATCAAGATACAGAAATTAGATCAGATGATTGTCACTGAAATGCAAGATTTGATAAGAGCCTCACATCGTCCAGAAAACACAATACTTGATAGATATTGTGTTCCTAAGTTATACTGAATTACACTTTCTTTGTATTTGCATTAAGTCTAGTTTTCAAACTGTATTTCTGTTCCTTAATTAAGTTTACATAGGGCACTATTTGGAAGTATTCACTGATGAACAAAATATTCCAGTAACTGCTGTTACCTTGTGCTAACAACATGCCATTTGAACCAGCAGCTTCACTACATCCAAAGCAGAGACAATTACTTAAAAGTCTTTAAACCTAAAATCCTCAAATTTAAAGTTTTCTATAAATTTCTTCAGTTTGTGTATTGAAATCTGCAAATCATTGCCAAGTAATCTGGCCATACAGCTTGCAAATTATTATTTAGCATTCAGTAAGTCCAGATACACAAATGCTTTCTAGAAAAGTACAGTGCTCTGGTATGTTACCATCCACAATAAAATTTTCAAAGAAAATAAAGCACACGCATGCAGAAATAACGTTTTCCAAACTCCAAACAATTAAATGATTACCCAGTACTATTTTAAATACTTAAAGTTCAAAATTGTATGCATCTGTATCAGCATTTGCAGTCCATGTTCTTCCACAGAGTTATAAAGCAATGATGCAAATTCACAAAAATGCATCCAAATCTAGCTCTTCATTTTGCTCAGATTTTTAACTCAGCCACAAGGAGGTTCAATTCATAGTTCTGTATAACTGCTATTTATGTCAAGTAGTTTATCACAGGAACACGAGGGTGAAAGTTTATCCTACATTTCAAATTAATTTCAGCTAGACAAAGCAAACCAAAGTCTCCAACACTATCTCCTTTATACTATCTCTGCTTTAATCACATTTCAGCTTACAGTGCTGCTCTTCAAACCATTCCTGGATTCGATATATTTCAAATAGAATCAATAGAGAAAATGAGAGAGCAAAAGCATGTGTCTTGACCACTCAGTTTAGAAAACAATCTACTCAGTCTTGACAGTTCGTGTTTCCAAGTTAGACAATTAAAAATGGAGGGAACCCATACCTGCTGTTCCTTGTACCAATAAGTTTTATTGGTTTGGTCATGCACACAGGCATAAAGAGCCACTTGTCCTCTCAAATCTTCAGAAAAAGGAAATACAGAACTCATAAAAGAACCATTTGGCAATAAATTTGTAAGTGGAACCTATCACCTGAATTCCCAAATGCTCCACTCAGGTGCCAGTCAGCTCTGAATTCTCTGTGTATCTAAATTTCCATGGGGCCAAGTTGCGAGCGCATTTGAATTCCTGCCTATCAATGACGGGTAGAAAGGAACCTTCTCCTTGCTGTATTCTGTACAAAAAAAGACTAGCCTGCCTCAGCTGCTTAATGAAGTCAGACATTCAAATCCTTAACAAAGTGGAGTCTTAAGTCCACCATTTTGTTTGGGATTTTCTCTTTGTTGTTTAAAGCAATTTGGTAAACAGGCTGTTGTGGAGCCCAGTTCTCGTCAGTGGGCATTTCCTTTATATGGTACAATGAACATGAGATACTTAAGACTGCCCTCCCCATGTCAAAGTAAAGAAATGCAAAGGCTTTCCAGCATCATCATTGGGAAAAGGACAAATTATATGTTGTGCCACAAAACATAAGATATGAGAAGTACAATGCTGAAATAGCAGCCTACTGTGAACCCACCTATTTTGGCTTTCTCAGGCTTTAGTCTCCCCTTCCCTGAAGGCCTCCCATGCTTTCATTTAACATTAAATTTTGTTCTCTTTATGAACAGTTATAGATACAGATAGCCAGCTAAGAAGGCACAACATGGTAAAGACCATAAAGAAACCGGAACTCTATTCAAATTTCAAGAGGCTTTTAGCTATTACAATAAAGAATTTGAAGCGTTATTAAGTGACCAAGGATGAATATCTTTATCATTACAAAAGAGGAGTTGTGTGGCAGTCACATTATGGAAAGATGCTGAAACAATCAGGAATAGAGAAGGAGCACAAGGTAGAAAATTTTTAGAATTAGGCTAATATTATAATTCCTGTGCTGTCACTATAATGATGGAGAGCAGCACCAGAAGAATATTCATTCAAGTAATGTCTATCCTAGGCTAATAGAAAAATATTATTCTAATGTTAAAAATTAACATCCTGCCCTGTCCAAACCAGAGAAATAATTTACAAAAAAAAAATGTCAGATTTGCAGCAGTTCCAGAGGGACATTTTCTTATTCCTCAGAGAACAGGAGCTGGTAAAATGATAATAATTTTTATTATTGCAACAACAACAACAACATTTCATACTCAATAAGCTGGGATGCTTTGTGCTCTTACAGAAACGCACGGAACCCAATAGTCCTAATGTTTGATTGTGAATACGTCTGTCAGGAAACAAACGCAAGCCTTCAGCAGCCGCGGCTGCCTGATTAGTTTCACAGTCACTCCAACGAGCTATCAGCTTCCCAGCGTGAAGTTCTCGTGCATCACTGCTCCAAGCCTTTAGGCAAAGGATTCTAATAATGAGTCACAGTGCCGTGACTGAGGCCACACTTCTGCTCTGGTGAGCTGCTTGCTGAGAGGGACTGCAGACTCCCCTCATTATCATTTTACAGTGCTTTTTTTATTATTTATTTTTATTTATTCTTTTGTATTCCGGTTCCTTCCTCCAAATGCCTGGTGCATTGCAGTGAGAGTACTAAGTGCTACCACCAGGACAGAAGCCATATGCTCATGTTTAATACCCTTCTGGTGTGAGGTAGTCAAACTTTAGGCGGAGTATTATGTGCAAGAATAAGTTGAGATACAGTCTTCTAGCACATCCTAATAAATAGATGTAGATGTCCTCCTTCCAACCAACAGAGGTTACAACCTCTGTTACTTTGCACATTTCTATTTTGTTAATGGGATTATGCCATTAAAAATAAAAACTAACAAAGGTGACTCACTTATTTAGCTGCACCTTAGCAGCTATGATAAAAAACAGATCTTTTTTATCCCCCTACCTATTTTCTTACGCACTGTTGGAACAGGAATTCCTTTAGAATTTGATGAATGTTACTTAAACCAAAATGTGGTTGTATCAGTTACATCTCACACATACACAAGAGTGGCACTAATTTTCCATTTATTAATCATTTGGCAGCATCAACTCAACAAACATGGAAAACTTGACACCAAACTTTAAACAGTTCATGCCATTATGCCGCTCTAATAAAATGCCCCACTATTTCAGGACATATCTGGATTACGTGCAGTGTCGTGTGGTGATGATACTATTTTTTCTTGTTCATTCTTCACGTAATTAGAAATTTCTTGTTATTTTAATGTCCTTTACATAAAATCTAGGTTTACTTGAGTACTAGCACACTTTATAATTACTCTTCTAGAGAGGAAACATGATGGTAAAAAACGTAAGATTTAGAATATGTGCTTATAGTTCTGATTGTCTGAATCCCTAAGCAGAAGCAGGAAATAAAGAAGTGATTTTAGATATGGCATCTACATGTTTAAAACTAAACAGAAAGAGGAGCTACCACCAACCTTCTACAGAGCTACATACATTCATATATATATATATGTACACACACTTACTTTCCCTTTCTGGTATCAAATATCAAAAAAGGAAGTGAGAGTAAAAGCTGGGAACATCAATAAAATTGCAGTAAATTTTCCTATTTTATCAAGAGTTACACATAATAGCTTCTGTACAGGATTAGAATACACTGAAAACCCAACTGCCAGACTGCAAGACCCACAAGGCACAGTGTTCCGACGCATTGCAGAGTCAAACACCCATGTAAAGTACACCACTAAACTGACAAAAAAGCCAGTGAAGCTTTTCAAATTCACCTCCAGCTTTTGTAACAAAATTTTATGAAAACCAAGATTTTTAGAGCTAGACATGTGGAACATTCACATGCAATGTCTGAATTTGATCATTCTCTTCTCTTTTTTATGGTTGCTTTTTTTGTGTGACCTGGCAATTAGGGAAGAGTAAGTCAGAGAAGGAGAACACACACCAGAATTTGCATATTTTCTCATACACAGACCCTAACAGCACAGTTATCAGAAAGAATAAGAGCAGAGTGTTAAAGAAAGCTTAAGTTAGCAATGACCTCAAATAAACAGTATTTGTGTGTAATCAGAGAACAGCAGCACTAGAGAAACACTGAATATGACAGCACAACCTCACACAACCTCACATTTCCCCTGATTTTACCTAACTGGAAACCTCAAGTGTTTTAATCATGCATCTTTCCTTGGCACACAGCTACCTTCAAATCAATCAAGTGTACTTAAGCTGACTTTAAACTATGTGGCTTGGATGGATCTTAGTATGTTCCAAATACATGAACATTTTCTCCAGCTCTTTAACATGTACTGCATTTCCACTACACTGTCAAAATCTTAGTGTCATCCGAGTGAACTCATTTAAGGATGGCTCAGGTGGATCTACGTAAGCTGCAGTCACAGAAGCCATTAAAACTGCAATTCTGTACCCACAACATTTCCCTTTTCCTCTTCACTTCAATATCAAGCATACTTTTACACTAGAATCATGTGGTGGGTGCAAAGGAGTAAGCTTCATAGACAGAAAACATAAGAAAGCAAAACCAAATGTGCATGGGGAGAAAAGCCTTGAAACAATGAGGCTGTGAAAAAGTTGATCAATGTTTAGCATGCTTTTCTTACACCAACAGCCTTACAGCAGTGACATTTTCAGCATGATTTTTCTCACATTATCTATAGAGCATTAAAAGGAAGGAATAATGCAAAAGTTGGAAAAGATGTGTTCAGCTAGGTATGTCTTCCCAAATCTGTGAGAGAATGTTGGTCTGAAAGGTGCACAGCTGGACCACGAAATTGAGAGCTCCATTTAAATATACACTGTCCTTGTGGTATTCTCAATTAAGTGTTGAGAAAAGGATATGCTCTTGCCTATCCCTTGGCATTTTGAACAAGTATATTCTGCAAAAGGCACTATCAGAAAAAACAGAAAGAATGTAACACAGAGAAAAAGTATTACCCAACTTTTGACTGAAAGACTTTGCTGCAGACACCGAAGTAAAAAAATCACCGTTTTTTTTGTGTTGAAAACATTTTTTCCAAAGACAAGACCTCCCTCAATAACTCTTACATTCATTTATTTTGATATATTTCAGGGATCGTCCTCTCTTCAAACACTACTGCTTTCACTGTCACTACACCTGGTGACACATCATTCTCACACAAACACAGCTGTGCAATGAATAAACCTTAAACTTTCTCCTGCTCCTTGGTTTTCTGATCTATTTTCTTTCATAATAAACTTCTCAGGTTATCAAGCATTTCTGAAAGTCAAAACAAATGCAGGTTTTGAAGCTTTTTAATAATACTACCAAGTCATCTACCACATTGGAAATGTATTTAAATTAGGTAGACTTGAAAATTCTATAAAAACTAATAATTTAATAAAGTCAAATATAAACCTCATTATATTTTTTCTTAACCTCAAAAGACTCTTATTTGACTTTTGATTTTTTTAACTGAACTGACCATTTATCCTTATCCTGCTACCTGAGAAGCTGTGTGACGTAATTACACTGTATTTAACTTCTTGTGCCTAGGAGAGTTCTGTGATATAATTCTGTGTAAAAATGCAGTTAACTTATGCACTAATAAATGCAAGTATTCTGTAAGACTGATGTGTTGTGAGCCATTACCAGGCAGACTAAGCTGACAGACTCTATTAATGCACAGTACTGTCATGGAAATTGTGATGTACAAAGTGCATGAGGTGGATACCAATTATTTTGTTTTTTTCTCATATAAAATCTGTATGATGTAGGAGTTGTTATGAATGACTGATAAGATCACTTAATGCTTTACATCATGTTTCCCAACCATGATTCATCTTTATCGTGGAGTAAAGATAACTGCTTATCCTTCAGAGAATGGATAAGGTTTGAAGGGAGCACATCTGGTCCAACCTTCCTGTTCAAGCTGGATTGTCCTAGAAAACATTGCATAGGATTGCCTCCAGATGGTTCTGGAGAATCTCCAGGGAGAGTCTCTACAGCAGCAACCTGTTCCAGTGCTCAGTCACACGCACAGGAAAGGAGTTCTTCCAGTGGAGCTTCCTGTACATCAGTTTCCACCCATTGCGTCGAGTCCTGCTGCTGCTCATCACCAGGCAAAGGCTGGCTCTAGCCTCTGACTTTTTTTGCTTAGTTGGGGTATTTAGGGTTTTTTTGGTTGGTTGGTTGGTTGGTTGGTTAGTTTTTGGGATTTTTTGTTGGGTTTTTTTTTCAGCAGTGGTCTCTAAACTATCAAAAGCTTTAGCTAGTAAAAGTGTGTCAACCCAAACAGAACTCCCCAAGAAGGATGTGTCTGTTCAGATCCCTTTCTGTAAGGAGTGTTTGAGCTGTCAGCAGTACCAGGGGATGGTGCAAAAGATGCCTGCCTGCAGTGCCAACAGGTGAGTGATCTCTGTGTGGTGGCTGAGCTTAAGGAGGAAGTAGAAAGACTAAGAAGTATTAGGGAAAGTAAAAGGGAAATAGACTGGTGGAGTTTCACTCTTCCATCCCTGAGAGAAGCCCTCCAGGAGTCAGAGAACTCCCATGCGTCCTACCATCATGCAGAAGGAGGAGGCCTAGTAGATGAAGGGGAGTGGAAATGGATCCCTAGTCAGGGAGGTAACAAAAATTCCTCCCAACCCCCATCAACTATCCAGGTGCCACTTCAGAATAGATAAGAGGCCCTGGATCCAGAGCCACAACAATCCCCTGCAGCACGGCAGGCTGGGGACAGAGTGGCTGGACAGTGCCCAGGCACAAAGGGACCTGGGGGTACTGACTGATGGCAGACTGAACGTGAGCCAGCAGTGTGCCCAGGTGGCCAAGAAGGTCAATGGCACCTGGTCTGGATCAGGAATGGTGTGGCCAGCAGGACCAGGGCAGTGCTTCTGCCCTGATACTCGGCACTGGTGAGGCCACACCTTGAGTGCTGTGTCCAGTTCTGGGCCCCTCAGTTTAGGAAGGACAGTGTGATGTTCAAACATATCCAGAGAAGGGCAACAAGGCTGCTGAAGGGCTTGGAACACAAACCCTATGAAGATCGGCTGAGGCAGCTGGGGTTGTTTAACCTGGAGAAAAGGAGGCTGTGGGGGGACCTTTTCATTCTCTACAGCTCCCTGAAAGGAGGTTGTAGCCAGGTGGGGGTTGGTTTCTTCTCCCAGGCAACCACTGACTGAACGACAGGCCACAGATTTAAGCTGTGTCAGGGGAAGTTTAGGTTAGACATCAGGAAAAAAATCTTCACTGCAAGAGTGATTGGGCACTGGAATTGTCTGCCCAGGGAGATGGTGGAGTCACTGTCCCTGGGGGTGTTTAAAAAAAGACTGCATGTGGCACTCAGTGCCATGGTTTAGTTGATGACAAGGTGTTAAGTCATAGGCTGGACTTGATGATCTCAAAAGGTGTTTTCCAATCCCGTTCATTTTGTGATTCTGTATGCAGAAAAGGCAGATAATGGCAGTCACTTCCTAACCAAAGTTGCTATCAGACTGTGCTGTCACTTATAAAAAACTGACATCATTCTTTGTGACAGCAGAAGGATGTTTAATAATCTTATGTTCTCCCCTTCAGAAGCAGTAACTTATTAGGGAGTCTTTTCCAGAAAGCAATTATTTTAATCAATGCTGAATCAGGCAAATTTTCATCCCTTAACAATTGTCTTAAACAGCAATTAACTAGACAGTAGCTTCTAAACACCCTAAGATCAGTGCTGCAGCCAAAAGGAGGGCACTTCTTATACAGTGTGGAGCTGAGAAAATTCCATTTTCAGTAGTTCATAAGCAGGAAATATATATATGTAAAGACATTTAGGAACAAAAGAAACACTGTGAAAAGTAAACGTCCTCATCACTGTTAGAGGTTAGGATTTTTTTCCTTTTTTTCCCTTCTTTCTCTCAGTGAACTTTTTCCCATTTATTGCCTAAGAGATGGTAATGAGGACACTGAAGAGAGACAAAAGAAGTGGCCAAGGCGAGGGGAAGAGTGCAGGTGGCTACAGTCTCCTAGTTTGGGCGTTTTCTCTTGGGAAGAGCAGAGATACCCCAGATTTTGGCTGGGGAGTGAGGGGCTGGGTTCAGCTCCACGCTTTCTCTCACTCTCAGAACTGTAGGAGGAAGAGACAGTGCTGCTCCTGCTGCGGGGAGAATCTGCTGACACCGTGGAGTTATGTCCTTTCCTGCTTCTTCCTTACTGTGGGTGAGGCTCTGCTCATAAGAGCGTTGAACTGGGACTTAATATTAACACCCGATCTCACTGGAAAGGACCCTCATTGTCTACTCAGGTGCCTCAGGAGAAAACCCGGGACCCCGACCCCCTCTCCACCCCTCTGAGGGAGCTTCTCCCAGCTGCTGCTGCCCAGCCCCGCTGTTTTCTGCAGCTGCTTTGGGGTTTTTTGCTACCCTTTTAACTGGACGTTCTGTGTCCGCCCAATCCCTCCTGGCCCCTACCATGGCCACAGAGTTTCTGCTACATTTTTGTTTGCCACCCCAGGGTCTGCTTGTGATGTCTTAGGATTTTAGCTTTTATATTTTTCATATATTTGTACCCCCGCAATTCTTTAGTATATAACTCTAAACTCCATATCCAATGTCAGCTGCTGCTCTCCCATTTGGGTCAGACACAACAATTCCTCTCTAAGCCTGGCAGTCAAGGACACCTGACTGTCCCAGGCCCTGAGAGATGGAAACAAAAGTGAGCTAGGGAGAGCAAACTTAGGATAAATGACTTCATTAGCTGAAGCTGTAATTGGAAGATTAACCCCCAATATGCAAATGGACCAAATTTATAAAAGTGTGAAAACCCATGACGCGTCATCCATTTTTTGGGTGTAGCCACTGGGGGGACTTTGTCTGCCCAAAATGTACCTGAAGGCCCTTCAATAAATATAACCACTTTTTATTCACTTAATTTTGTCTGGTGTCTGTTTTTAGGTAGCCCTGAAAAGACTCACCTCTGCTGTTCCAGCCTCCTGCAGCCCATTTTGCCATCCGGAGGGGCACAGGGCCGGCTGTCCCTGAGAGCTCGGAAAGAGAGCCCCTTCTCCCGCCCGCCACCACCGCGTGAGGGAGAGGCGCCGCCCCACAGCGCCCCCTGCAGGCCGGGGGAATCATCGCACCTGCCCTGCCCGGCCGGGAGCCACCAGCGCCCCTGGAGGCCGTGAGCGGAACTGCACCGAAAGGGGGGTGCCTGCAGCCGAGAGGGGGCTGGGACTGATGCCGTGAGGATTTTTTGCCTTTTCTTTTATATACCTTTTATATACCTTTTACATACCTTTTATGTATTCTCAGCAACTTTAACATGCATACTTGTAATTCCTTAAGTCTCATAACTTAACATCTTCCCAATATTCTGTTAGGCCAGAAGACTGAACATCCTAAAGGCCTCACAGTTGGAGACTGGAAAGCCAAAATCCCCTATGAAATACATCCTATAAACTGGAATTAGGCCCATCCAGGGAAGAATACTTCAAGATGGGGGAATATCACGCTATTCATTCAAGCGTCTCATTGGGGTATCTTTGTTAGATATGCTACTTTGCAAAGTCTATAAAATTGTATATGTGATCTATAGGGTGTATATTTCAGCATGCTCCACCTTGGCAAAGTGTTGCACCATAAAGATCCTTCTTAAGTATCAAAGCAAAACACTTTATCCCTTAACTGTGTCTGGCTCTTAATTTTAGGGCCAAGGAAAAGGCATCAGTATTGAGTTCCTGGTTCTGTTTGTTGTTGCTGCTGTTGTTGTTTGTTTGCCTTGTTATACATATATATATCTACTAGTAAAGAACTGTTATTTCTTTTCCCATATCTTTGTCTGAAAGTCCCGTATTTTCAATGTTATAATAATTTGGAGGGAAGGAGGTCATATTTTCCATTCCAAGGGAGGTTATGGCCTTCCTTGGCAGACATCTGTCTTTCAAACCAAGACAATCCCAATTCAGAATGCTGGGCAATAGATCCTTATGCCTCTCTGCACTTAACACACAGCAAATACCAGGTCCCATTCTAAGCTGATGTTCTTACAGGCAATGATGTCAGCTGAATAGCAAACATTGGACTTGGTTCTTTCTGCACTAAGCAGCTTATCTAACAAAATAAATGAAGGACTTCAAGACCCAAAAATTTTAGGTTTTTTTAACAAGGAAGAACGGAAAACCTCAGAAAAAATTTTCACTCCACACTGCTGATGGGTGATTCAAGATGTGGTTGTATTAAGCTGTTTGTTTGGCAATTATATTATCATTTACGTAAGTTTTCTTGTGCAATAAATTAGCAGCTTTTTGATGTAATGGGAAGTTTATTAGGAAATACTTTCAATTCTCTGAAACAAGTTAGTACTTATCCACCTCCTGCCCAGAAGCAGAAGATGTATCAGCTGACAGTTGTTCACAGCAGGTTTTCAATAGTCACATATCATAATTTTTGTTCATAAACATCGAAGTACATTGCAAATATACAAACGTGTAAAAACTGAGACTAATTACATAAACTTTCTCCCTGCAGCTCTACCAGACTCTGTGTAATATTCTCTCAAAGAGAACAAGACAGCCATCTAGAGGGCATGACAGATAAACTCTGTTCAGATCACAGGGGAGCACTGAATAACCAATTCACTCACTGCAAGCCAGAAAGAATTAAATGGATCCACGCTACTTTTATCCACCAGGAGGTTTATTATTACTTGCTATTTCAACACGAGTCAGCTAATTAATAATCCTGAACCCCAAAAGTGACAGTTTTTTCCTTTTAGGATGCTAACTTATACAGAAAATATGAATTTTTCTGAAGCAAAATGATTTTCACTATATGGCACAGACATCTAAAAAATTAAAAGCACTGATCCATAATTAGGGACAGATATGTCAGTTCTGTCTAGTTTCTTACCTATAGTGCTGTACTCATCATTTCTGACTCCTGAACTGGCTTTGGTACAGAACAAAATACAGCACAAAAAGGGAGTTTAAGTAGCAGTTCTTCCTTACAGCATTATTGTAAACCAGCATTTATCACCATACTGCCCATAAAAGTTCTCAACTTCTATGTTTGTGAACCTTCACAGGAAGAAAGAGAAGTGGGATTTCCAAGTCAAGCATCTTTGCAAGTAGTTATTTCTTGATACATCAGAGCATAGGATAAATTTGGGGACTACAGCTCAGTGGGAAGGGATTCTGAATAATTCTTACTCTTTACTTCTGGCAGTGAGAAAGCTTAGTACAGCTCTGATAGATTGGCAGTTTTGGAACAGATGTTATGGATGAAGAAAAATGTGCAGAAGAACTAAATCATCAGTTCAGAATTATCAGAACAAAGTACAGATAAAAGTATTTCTATAGTCTTTGAATGAAATCCAAAAGAGTTCTTTAAAAGATTCTTTACACTGGTCCTCTAATTATGACATCTTCCCTGGTTTTGCAACAGTTTCAACTGGCTTTTTTCATCACTGGTAGAGCTATAAAAAGTAAAACACCACCTGATAAAAGCTTTAAATGTTATTATTAATTTTTATTGGGAAGAAGTTAAACTCCCTCAGGAACCATAAAAGTTGGGGTTTGGATTTATCAGTCAATGGTAGGTTGCTACAGAGTCACTCCTTCAGCAGACAGTCTGATAAAGTGTGTACCTTGTACTTGGATGACAAGAGAAATATATATTCCCCATTAATATTATTTTAAAAATAAATTCTTTCATTTTAAATGGTATTCTTTCAGGGGTTCCTCTGTTGTTCTGGTCTTGGTGTTGGCTTCCAGTTTGTTTATATAGACAGCACAAGAGATTTCTACCAAATGTAAACCTCAAAAAGCATCAGCACTCAGAAAAGGCACCTCTAGAACTCTTTTTATAAAGGCTGTGTTTCTCCTGCTACCTGTTTCCAGGAAAGGAAACCAAATGCACAGCAGCAGGAGTCACTGGAAACGCTTTGTTTTTTTTCTTTTAGTCTTTTTGTAGACGCGTTACCAGAGCGCCGTCTACCGTGCTCAAAGCCTAAAACTCAAACCCGCTATTCCGCACCGAAGGGAACACAAGATCTGTCCTAAACGAGACAAGAGCACGCACACACAGGCGTCCGGCCGGCCGACAGCTCCCAGCTCCCGACACCCGCACTGCCAGGGCCGGACCGGGCAGCCCCAGCCTCCGCACCTCGGGCCGCGCCGCACCCGGAGCTTCCGTGGGTGTTTCACCTCCGGCGAGTGACGGCCGAGGATGGCCGGTCCTGAGCCCGCCCTGACCGGGCACAGAACAGCAGCGGCCGGGCTCGGTTCCGCTCCGGCCCCTCGGTGCCCGGGGCTGCGGTGTGCGGGGCAGTGCCGCAGAGCGGCCGTCAGCCCACGGGCAGCGCTCGGGCAGTGCCCGCACCGGAGGGAGGCGATCGCCAGCCGAGCACAGCTTCCCCTCACGCTTCGCTCCCCACTCCGTGCAGGACAGCGGCTGTCCGTGAGATACAGAGCAAGAGACGCGGTGAGGAGGGATTTTTGGGGAGGTCTGAGAGGGGAGAAAGACTCTGTCTTCCAGCCAAGCGATGGGCGTTTAGACCTTCAGAACAGCGGACATACCGCCTTTGATTAATTACTCTGCCCCCTCTTCCCAAGCCTGGCCTTTCCCTCCATCCCTCTCCCCTGCTACAGCTGGCATCATTACCAATAGGAAATTCGGCCGGGCATCAGCAAAGCCCCGGTGCCCAAAAATGCAAAGCTTTGAAAGCCACCTTGTGAGGGATTGTTTCATTCTTCAACAGAAAGAAATTTTACTCCTTTATATATACTCCATTTATATGCCTTTACTGTCTAGAGTCATTGCCTGAACATTGAATATTCAATTCTGAGTCAGCTTTTAATAAAGATGAAAGCTAAGACTGACTAAATGGGAATGTAGTTTTTAAGTATACCATAAAGATAATATGGCTTTTAACATGCTTAACCACATAGGCCTTTAAAGACCTTTGTCTATAAAGACAAGCAGAAACAATAGTGTTACAGTTTGACTTTTTTTTTCATTTTATTAGCACAAAATCCTGTAGTGGGTGAAAAGAGAGAGAACATACGCATGTACTTAGAACATGGAAAACTCACTGCACAAATGGGGATTCTTTCTTCCTGTTATTTTGCCAATTACTTCTCCTCTTACCTTCAGAATCTGAACTGTGATAGTGCTTGCAAACTACAAAACCCAATCTTAGAAGCCCGCAGCACTTTCTTAAAAAAAGCTCTGCAGTTCCATTAGCAAAAAGGGGCTCAGCCTAGATTTAAGAGAACAGACCTAGAGCACTTGAATTCCAGTTTCCTGCTGTAAAAAAAAAACAAAAACATTTACACAGTATGTGCATACACCCCAATGTTAATGCATGTATATTCATTTTTACATAGATCAGTGGAAGTTCATTCTATAAGCACAGAAGCAGTCCCATGGTTATTTATGACCACGTAAATACACCAGGTGCAGAGATCAATTAGTTCTTGCAGAAACTTTTATAGTGGGACTTGTATAGCTGGTCCAATGGCTTTGCAACACCTATATACACATAGGGACAGGTAAAAGGAGGCAAGGTCTTTATGGGCCAGTGGCTGGGCTTCCTGCACAGCAAGGCTGGTGTACAGTATGACATCTGCAGTACTAATACCAATAAATTAAAGAATTCACATATACTGCCCATAGCAGGAAAGTCAGCAGAATTCACAAAATCAGAAAAACCACTATTCTAGTCAGATTGCACGTAGACAAACAAGAAGGTGTTTGTCATAGTACAGAATCAAGGTACTTTCAAAGTCCAGTACTAGTAGTAAATAATGGCACAGTGAACTTAATTGCCATGCATAGATAACACTCTCAGACATTTTGCTAGGAATTGTCTTGATTATCAGTCAGAGAGTGGAGAAAGATCCACCATCAAAAGTCAGTAACTTTGTAATTTCTTTGCTTGGGAATAGCTCAAAGTGGTTTTTTATTCCAACAGATGGCAGATATTTCAGTTTAGTTAGCCATGCAGTTGTTTCATGAATAGTATTAATCACACAGATTTCTGACATCCATGTTTTTGCAAAAGAGAGCAGGTAGTTTATTTCTGATTTTAATCCTTCCCTGTCATCAAAGGGGACATACCAAGAAGTGTAGCAAAGTATCACTATCTCTTAAAATTAAGCTCCAGGTCAGTTCTCTAAACAAACACATGATCACTAGAACAGAGCTCTATCTTGCATCCACTTAACAAGCACAGAATTAATGAGAACTATGAGCACACCAGCAAGAACAAGAACTACTTAATGGAATGATTTGTGAGACCAGCCTCAGCAAGCAAAAAGCCTGAGTTTGACAAGCCTTAATAACACCAATTTTTTTTTTTTTGCATGACAGGAGGTAAACTTAAGCAAAAGAGGATATTCTACAGATTAATTTTTTTAAAAAAAGTTAGAAAGTTAAGCAAGTGACTGTTCAATGTTTCACACAAAACTCAACTCAATTGTTTGGAAGTTTTGACCAGGCAATCAGTCAGACACAGAATGTTAAAAGAGGACTCCAAACTGAAAATCTACTGCATTTGCAATACAGCTGATTTCAAACTGGCATTTCTAACTCCACTGGCCTCAAAGTATTTTCACAGTAGTGTCAGTTGCCCAACATGAGTTACAATCTGCTGTTCCACAGTTAGGACCGCTCTCCTCTGAAACATACTTCAGGCTTTCAGACTACTCTTCTCTTGTTCCACAAAACTTTGGAGTGAAGAGCTGACAAGTCTATCCAAGGTCTTTAGCTTTCCTCTAGACTGCATTCCTAGGTGTCCCATTGTGAGTCACTGCTTTCATATTTGAGGTGCTTGACTGATGGTTGCAGATCCTGTGGGAGGCAATACCTACTTCAAAAACTTCATGAATGGCTTTGCGGAAGCAATGAAAATTGTAGTCTATCAAACCTGCCAAGGAGAGCAAAAACTGTGTTCAGATTGGCATACTGATGTAAACAGAGCTTCAAAATCAATATAAAATTTAACCAATTGGTATTTTGCTACTTATTTAGCATGAACTTGGACTCAGAATATTCAACAAAGTTTTAATGATGCTAGTATTTATTTGTCTCACCTTTTTGAAAAAAAGGTACTCATTTGGAATGCAAGGTGTATATTCATGATCAAACAGTAGGTAAGGGGACCATTACTCCATACTACTGATTCTACTAGAACAGATGGCAGTGACAGAGCTCATGTTAGCTACACAAGTCACTTTGGCAGGACAGTGATTAAAGTGATGATTCACTAATTTAAAAACAAGACCTCATTATATCTTATCTCCAATAAATAAAAAATGATTCCTCCCATAAGAAATTACAGAAATTTAGTCACAGTAAAATCAAGGTGACTTGTAAAGTCATATTAATATATTTTACAGCTGATAAAAAAATCTTAGATAAAAGCTGTTCAACAGCAGGGAAGTCCTTACCTTTGCGCTCAAAACTCTCTTCTCTAAGAATGCAAACTAATGCCAAAAACTTTGTTACTTCCTTTAAGTACAGGACTGTTGTGTTATTGAGCTTAATAATTGCCATTGACTCTTTATCATAAGCACTTCCAGTGCCATCTTCTTTTAACCTAAAAAAGAACAAGTTAACCCAAGGCATAATCTAATACACATGCATAGACATGACAAACAGCTGTGAAATGCAGTTAGAAGAATATTATACTGAACATTAAGCAAATGGAGAACCTGCAATGCAGGTCTTAATACTATCAATGAGTAAGACCATGATCAGACCTTAAGTTTCTCAGGAAAGCCAGATCTAAACAGAGCAGAGCTTTTCTTTAGATACTGTCTGTTGTAGATGAGCAGTTAAGAGCAAGCTACCAGTGTGCATTCTTTGGATGTCAATGGAGGGACAACTCAGTGAAATTACTTTTGGTAAATTGATACAAAGGCTTCCTTAGTGAGGCTGTGGCAGAGGATTCAACATGGAGCAGGACACTTTTTAGTCTTAAGCTATACCAGCCTGCATTTACAAGAAAAGAACAGCATGCTGTTTTCTATCTTCAAGTTATTAGTGTTAAATTACTATGGAAGCAAATGATGTATTGCAAGTTACTTCTAAGCACTCCTGAAAAAAACCCCAAACCAAACAGTTACACAACTGTGGATCAACCCATCAGGAGACAGACCATTTAATGCTCTGGTATTTTATTGGTAGCACTGCATTTTCCAGGCTACAATCACAGTTCTAAGATAAGTTACCACTTTTTCAGAACCACTTCAGAAGTCCAGTGGGATGTATAATTCTGCTGTAAATTGTGAGATATAAGCACTATATGCATCCCTCATAGAAAATCAGTAGGAGACAACCTCACAAATGTTATTCTGTTCAGACTGCAGCACGTCTCAAAACAATGGCACTGCAGTTACACTGATGAGCTATGGCACGCTACTGACCCCAGTATGCAGGTATTTATGTAGTTGCATCCACCACGCCAAACAAGACAGAGCAGTATTCACATCTGCCATGAAACACGACTTCTACAAATGTCACACAGCTGTCTAGGGCCATGCGTGGAGGGAAACAAACCAAGTATAAATGTTGCCAAATCTGGATTTGTCATCTGGATTTGTTTTAGTTACAGAACCAGTGTGCTCTAAAGACCAATTGATAGCATTTTGCTGCGTGACAAAGCCAGCACCACTTGCACAATTTGCAACCTATTCTACAGCTTCTGAGGACTTTTTTTTCCTGAGAGTATTCATCACTTACCCATATATACAGGAAACATCTATCACTACATCAATCATGTCACAGCACAACTCGTATGACTGCATGTCCACAGGGGAACTGTCTGTTGCAATGTAGATTTTGCTGACTACATCGAAGAGAAAAGCTTTTTCAATGCCTGAATTCTTCAGAAAGAGAAAGAATTTGAAAGAATGTTTATAATAAATGCATTTTTAAAATCTCAAGTAGAATTCCTAAATTTTCACGTTCTTAGTAGCAGAATATGGTTTATATATAAGCAATTTAGAGGCTTAAGACAGATTCAAGATTTAGAGAATATACTTTATAAATACAATACCCTTATTACCATAGCACATACCAGCATCACATAGCTGACAAAAATAGAACTGGGGATTCTGTTATAATTTTTTTTAGTTTATTATTTAACTAATCATTATTAAGGTTACTTTTTACTATGCCTACAGAATCCATATCCAGCAATTCACCTTTTCTATGCTTCTATGAACTCCAGAAGAGCCACAATTCACATCCACCTAAGGGACTGGGCTCAGAGATGAGGTATTTCATAGTAGTATGCTGACTCTTAAATTTTATGCTTGTAGTATCTTGGCAGTTAAGTTTCTGCATGAAGCATTTGCCATGCAGGTTAACATGCAGAGCAACTGAGTCAGCTTCTGAACTTAAAAATCCATGAAAAGTGGATTATGACTATGGAAAAGCACAGTGACATTTGTAACTGAGCACTTTGGCAAAGTGCACATGCTCATACAAAGTTCAGAAGCCTTCTATGGCTCAGGTTACCACATATTCACTACTGGCAAAGCTTCTTTTCTATTTGTGCAGCAGAAGCATTCCTTATCTTTCTTCCTAACTAGTCTGAATTCCCAGGACAGTGTCCTGAGGACATCCAGACAATCTTTCTGGCATCAGCATTACACTGCACATCCTCATGGCACTGAACAAGGTCAATGTGCCCTTTATCCACCGGGCCAGGTTATTACAAACTGTCCTCTACCAAACACAGCAAACAAGCATTATATGGTAGCATGGGGTGACATGTCTAAGTTCACAGCTCCTCTCAGATATAAATGGTTTTTTCTTTGTTGTCCACATGCCTGCAAAAGCCTCACAGACAACTTAAATAAGACAGTCTTGTCTCCAAGGTGGTATTTTATTTGATTAAAAGAATAGAGCAGCAAATTTCCATGACATTAATTCCACAAGAAACACAAACACTGAAAGAATAAAGGCAAAAGTCTCACAGGTCATATGAAATAGACAGCTAAGTTCAAGGCCAAGTTCATATTATCAAAAAAGTCTCTTACCAGTACAGCTACATTGGACTACTAAGTGCCTTAGCAAAGTAATCACTATACCCTGCTGGCAGGAAACTTCCATCAGCTGTTATAACCAGGCAAACTACACTTTGACAATATTTAGAGGAACCCCACAAAGCACACACAAGTACAATTCATCTGTGGTAAAGAGCTTTCAATACAGAAAAGCAGGTCAGCAGAGAAACCTACATGAGTGCCACCCAAATTTCCCAAGGGCAGATCTAGCCAGCAATCTTTAGCAGAAGGACTGGCTTTACCATTCTGCATATTTCATTCAAAGCTCTGTTAGATTAACACTTACTGATATGAAGATATTAAGTAGATTTTCCAGGGTTGGCAGTTGTGGAATGAGCTTCTGTACCACTTTACTGAAGGCTTCAAATATTGAATGGTCATAGATACTGGTCAAATAAAAGCTGAGATGAGGAGGTTGGGCAAAGAAAGAAAAACAAAAAAAAAATAAAAAAAAAAAGAAAAAGAAGATTCAAGAATATTTCATAATTGCAATAAAAATGTTAAAGTTATGTTTTCTAACATTCAGGCCTGCTATTTTGCCTGGGATGCCTTTATCACAAATATGTCTGGACATTGCACAAAGAAATCTAAGTTCTGAGCAGCTGGAGTACACATGAAACAGATTTTCCCCATCCTCGAGAGACGGAAGACCAAAGATAAAAATTTGAACGTTATTAGAACACATTTAGCCCACAAAGGTGTAAAAATGCATAATTAGATTTCTTCAAGTCCCGTTCCTGGCCTTCCACTTTTTTCACATTAACATCGAGAGACACTGGCTCTACAAGAATCAAAAGAACAATAAAACCAGAGAAAAGATAGCTTGTTTCAAAGGTGTCTGTAGAAGATACCTTAAAAGTGAGCCAATTCTCAAGTAACAGATGAAGCTTTTAGAACCAGTCACATTGAAAAGTCAGTGCAAGTCAGGACCAGAAGGCAGAGAGGTTCCCCTCTTTTCCCTGCCCCTCCAGCCTACATGTACAAATTTGTTACAAATCTGTTATGCTGAATGAGCAATTATCACTGAGTATAAATCTGGACTCTGATACAGTAGCCTGCCTCTTTTTCAGTCAGCCTAGCAGCTGAGGCTTGTCCATAAATTCAGCAGTGTATCTTATTAATACAAGTTGGTTCAATATTAAGAAACTGCCCAGACCTTGCTCCAGTTGTTCCAGTATTACATCTAAAAGCCTTTAATCTGCATTCATATCAGCAATAGTAGAATCACATATGCCAGTCTTTAACTCACCTAAGGTGAAGTTTTTCAAGCCCAGCATCTGTAAGATCATCATTAGCCCTCTGATGAATATCCCTCTGAGTTTCTATTTTATGGTCATCTGATAAACCATCAACTTTATGAATAAAAACTTCAAAGTTCATTTCTGGGTTGACCTTGTAGGCTTTTGAAACTGTAATGTGGAGTCTTGTTAAAGCTTCCATGTAGTCATCCTGTAAATCAGTTTTGGCAGGAATGAATGACAACGTTTCTGTCTGGTAACTATTCCATTCTGCACAAAGACAAAATATTTCAGTGCAAGAACTTCACTTTTGTAACTAAATAGAAGTATGGAAGGAGAATACCTTGACATGTCATAAATCCAAGCAGCTTAGATTCTGTTATATTCATATATATCATTACAAGGCTCAGCTACACAAAACCAGCAGAGCAAAAGGTGGGTTACACTTCAACTCCAGCACAAGGCAGCAGCAATTTCCAGGATGATCCTAAACACCAGGTAACCTCCCACAGTGCAATTCCTAGGTTTATAAGAATCTACCAGATACCCAGTAGTACCAACACTAGAAACAAATGTGCTGTTATTAATTGAACTCCACAGCAGAAAAAAGGGATAATTCAGACCATCTAGCCAAGCAGGTTCTTGCTATTATTGCAGAACACGTAAGTTCAGAGTATGAGCCCTTTTCCACTCTCTCCACCAGCAGCACTTGTTCCAGTCACTTCACCAAAATAAAACCACACACCAGAAGTCAGATTGACACTGCATCTCTTCATACACAGCAGAAGCCTTATGAACTTATCTAAAAATATAAATTACTGGCCTCTAGATCATTCCTTTCGCACAAAAAGCAAAAATAAAACTTCCTTGTGATTTGTATTTACCTGGGCATCAATAACATATATTAGAGCACCTGTTCCTCTGAAGATCATCTCATAATCAAATGTTGGATCAAAAAAATCCATCTGTCCAGGAAAATCCCATATCTGGAAGTTCACAAATGAACTGTTGGAAATATCATCCTTGTAGATTTTGTTGGTACTTTCCAAGAACAGAGTCTCATTGGGAGACATTTTGTGAAACACCACCTGTTAAAAGAACACAAGGAAAAGTCTAGATTTTACCATATTAGAAGAAATTAGTGAAAGATTTGTGACTCAAATTCTACAAACAGGTTTATCCATTTAAATAGAAAGCTTCCCGCATCAGCTAAGGAAATTACCTACCCCCTACAAGAACCAAGCAACTGAATACAGGTAAGCATTTTCACAAGTCCAAATAACACTACTGGCTGAAGACACGGACATCCAAGTTACTCTTTCTTTCCCTGCAAGGCTAGCATAGTGCTTTCAAATTCTGTTATATTCAGATCTAGTATAAAGCCAGTTAATTAAATAACCGCAAGCTTTTAAGAACCTTTCCTTTCCAGTCTTAGAAATTCCTAAAGGAAACTTCGCTTTCAGTCTGGTGTCAAGCGTGAACACACAAAATATTCAGATGGTTCCTAAACTACAACAGAAGTGTACCAAAAAAAAAAAATCTCCATTTCAGAGACCCAAGTAGCTGGGGAGTTTGCCATCTATTAAAAACTCCTTTGAGTAGAGAATCACACAGAATGGATAAGGTTGGACGGGAGCACAGTGGGCTCATCTGACCCAACCTCCCTGCTTAAGCAGGGTCATCCCAGAGCACATGGCACAGGATTGCATCCAGACAGTTCTTGAGTAACTCCAGTGAGGGAGACTCCACACCCACTCTGGGCAGTCTGTTCCAGGGCTCAGTCATCCACACAGTAAATAAGTAATTCCTCATATGTAGGTGGAACTTCCTGTGGAGGTTCACTACAGAAAGGATGAAAGATTCCACACTAGTTGGTAAATGGTTAAGCTGCAGGATGACAAACATACTCATTGCTAGAACTCAGAAAGCCCCACTGGGATTTTATCCCTTCCTTGTACAGAACCAGCAGGGAATTCCACATCAAAGCAGCACCAACAGCAGTCAGGGTCAACAGATAATATTGTGCTAATGCAACTCACCTAGACAATATTAAAGTTACTCCAAATAATGCAGTCAAACACTGGGACTGCAAAGATAAAGAAATTTCATACACAGCACTTGGTAAACCTAAAAACTTCACAATAGGGACTGCAAACTTTGGTTTCTTCAGAGGTTTCATACAGTTACACAAATCATCCATTAGAGACCTGGTGCAACAAACTGTCAAAAAACCTGCAAGACACTGAACAGCTCACACCCAGTTCACTTAATGGATTGTTTACTGAGGTTCAAAGAAATACTTCAGCCTAGATTTTTAAGGCCAAGGGACAGAATTTATTTCCTTGGGGCAAACACCTTTAGGAGGCCAGGGTCTAAATGAGGTTTTAAACAGCAGGACATTTCTATGGAGAAGTAAGAACAGCTCTAGATACATAGCAGCTCTACTGCATTCTTCCAGGTTTGCAGCATAGTTTTAAAGTATTCTGAAATCAACATTTCTTTTGGAACTCAGCATCTCCCACAAGAGCAGGACAGAATTAGTAAATTCAGTTTAAAGCTGGTGACTCTCTGGGAAGCAACACTGTCACCTCCTTTCTCCTTTTTTCCCAAAATAGCACATTTCATCAGATTGTTCTCCACCTGAACTCTTTCCAGTTTTCCATTACAACAGTACAGTACAGTAAGTCCAGTTATACAAGTCTGCACAAAAATTTGCTTGTGAACTGAAGCAACCACTGTGTTCCCAAAATCTACCTACAATTTCTACTGAATATTCATAGGAAATGGAAAACCCAATTGACCAAAGGAAAAAAAGAGTCCCTCCCTAGAACCGTAGTTTTTGATTTTGTGAGAAGTCTCTTGTCAATACTGCTCTCAGTAGTAGCATGAAATGATTTAATAATTCATGTTTTTCAGAGAAATTTCTGGACAATCATGAAGCCAATACTTTCCCAACCCAGTGTTTATCTTGCATATTAAGATTCCCTATTTTCTGGCAAGGGGATCAACAGCTAGTGACAGAAGGGTTGGGTCTGGTTATCACCATTTTTGAACTAGAGAGATTTAACAGCAAGGATACTGCTAATAAGGAACTTCCTGATATTAGAGTTTGCTCAGGCAGCATCACAATGAGCTCCTAGGTACCACAATCACAGCTTCTAATTCCCAAGTAAGACTGGTAACTGATTGGCAAAAGATAAATTCTATGTCCTCTTATTGCATATTCAACATGACACTACTCCTTTCCCATAAAACTACTGGAATAGGCCCTCAAAAGAATTGAAGACTACCAATCCTGGCCATAAAAACAGTCCAAAAGCTACATCTGTATAGAGACTTGTTATGTCTTAAAATCTACCTGCAATTTGGAGTTTCTGTCTTCCTCTAACTTCTGGGGTTCAGTTTTTTCAAAAGTGGATAATACAATAGGATCTCTGCTAAGAGTCTACAACGAATACCATTCACACGACTAAAAGACTTGGAAAAAGGCTTTCAGTGAAAGCACTACATTTACACATACAGTGGGAGCATTTGACCTAAATAATGGGGAATAACTGATAAGACTAAAAAGCAATAACAGTCCAGTCTGCCAGTGTATTTCAGCACAGCCCAATGGAAAATATTTCTCACTAACAGAGTCTGAAATCAGCTTAAAACTCATTGGTTTACTGCAGTCTATGGATTACCAAGCAGTCTGCATAAGATTGCTAAAACCAGCAAATGCATACCTGCTATACTGCAATGTCCAAAAAGGCTTCTCTGCACAAAACCTTTATAGAAATCTCTGTAGGTTTTCACACTTGCATCTGAAACAAATTTGAGGCCCTTAAGTCTAGAGCTAAGACTCTTGCATTTCCCTAGTAACATCTTCCCATAAAAATATCACCTAAAAAGTTCACAAGAGGGACTGCAAACACACAATTTGCACTGAGGAACAAGGATTGTTCTGAGCTCTACAATTCTACTGAGCTACGTGGTAAATGCAAAGTCAGTTTTGTCTTATTTTTATTAAGAAATACTAGTGGCTTCACAAAGCTACCAACAAACCTAAGGCACCGAAACTGTTTTATTTCCTCCTTGACAAGCGACTCTTATTTACTCTGTCTAGCAAACTAAAGAAAACCAGACGCTGTCTTTCTGCTCACACAAAAGCAGAAGTCTCTTTCAAAGCATCAAAGGGCAGAACAAACCTCAAGTCTTCTTCCAAGTGGAAGCACTAGCTAAACACCACACCTGTACCACGGAAGAAAGCACCTCATGATAAATTTCACACCAATATCTTCACTTTTTACTTTTGAAGCCTTAAAAGTGAAGAAGTACAAAGGCTACAACCTATGCTACACAACCTTCCTCTCTAGGGCAGATGATCAGGGTCCATTCTGGAAAGCAAACGTCTTTAAGCAGGAGGCTCCCGTCGCTCCAACTTCGCCACATGGGCCCACAATAAAGAGAAGAAATTGCCCGAACAGCAGCACAGCAGGGAGAACCAGCTCGGCGCCGGAGAGGCAGCGCGGCAGGCAGGGGCGGGGAGCCCCTCACCTTCTGGATGGAAGACTTCCCGCTGCGCCGCAGCCCCATGAGCAGAATCCGCGGCTTGGAGTCCGCCCCGCCCGCGCCGCCGCCAGGCCCGCCCGCGCCGCCCCCGGGCCCACCGGGCCCCGGGCCTCCCTCCAGCTCCGCCTCCTCCTCCTCCTCCCCGTAGCCGAAGTCCTTGGGGAACGAGTCGGCAGCCCCGAAGCTCCCCCCCACCAACGCCGGCTCTTCAGCTGCGCCAGGCGCGCCCGCCCCGCCGAACTGCAGCGCCATGTCCGCCCGAGCCCGCCGCCCGACAGCCGCCAGCGCCCGTCCCGGGGCCTCCTCTGCTCGCCCAGCCCAGCCCGACACGGCTCAGCCCGGCCCCGATTGGCCGCTGTCAGGCTCCGCGCCGCCGATTGGCCCGGGGAGGCAGCGAGGTGGGGAGGCTCCGGTCAGACGACCCGAGTCACCTGACGGCGCTCCCGCACGTGAGCGGCAGGGGCGGGGCGGCGGCACCGGCAGCGCGGCGGCACCGGCAGCGGGGGCAGCGCGTTCGGTGCGGCCACAACGCGGCACGCCCGGTGCGGCCACAACGCGGCACGCCAGCGCCCCGGCCCTGCTCTGGACAGAGGCCGCAGCTCCTGCCCCTCCCGCTCCACTCAAGGCGCAAACCCAGCCGTCAGCCGGGCCAGGGGAGCTTTCGCCGAAGCAAACGTTACCTTGCGAAGCAAGACTCTTCATTAAATAGTCATGAATTTTCTTCTAGCAGCCCTGGTGCAAGCAGGCACTCAGCTGAAGTTTTAACAAATATTTCTTATTTCATCACAATCCTAATTTAAGGTTCACAACATCCAAGTGCTTTCAGAGGGAAGCAAATACAGTTATGAAAAATGTAAGTTTGCGTTACTTCCCTGGCACCCAGCAGCTCAAGCCAGGAGTCCATGCTCTGTGAAGGGCCTGACTAACACCTGTACCTGCCTTGCTGCTTCTTTAGCAAGACATGTCAGTCACATTACTCAGAAACATGTTCAGCTGTACAGTATCTTTCCCACAGCATTACCCCCTCCCTACTTCCACATGGTGCAACCTAATGCTAGGGATATGTTCTATCTCACATTCAAGTGAGCTTTCTTCTGCCCTTTGTTCCAGAGGCTGAGGAATTTTTTTTTGCCTTTCTCATTTGACTTTGGTTTGCTGGTTCAGGGTGTTTTTTCCTAATTACTGCTTTACAGACTTAGAACAGTATTTTTCCCTCATTTACCTCTCTTCTGGTCTGCTCAGATCAATAGATACAACAGTAAGGTAAGCAATTATTAGATTCTCTAGCCCTTGATTATAATGACTAACAAAAGTTCTGTTCCATCCTACCACATTTTCAAGACAGTTTAACTTCCTTATTTTTAGGATGGGTTTTGCAGACTAACAGCCAATAAATCTAATACATAAGACAACTACTGCATTTCATTTCCCTGTTATTTTTCCTGTCATCAGCTGCCTTTACAGTACCCTAGTTTTAGGGTAGGAAACAAATGCAGATCTTTAAAATATTATCTCCCTTGTTTTTATTTAATAAAGGCCTACTTTGCATTTCAGAAGAGTCATGAAACCAATTCAGGGAAAGGGGAGAGAGAATATAGACAAAATTAATAATCACAAGTCACATCCACATCCCACCCCACCTGGATTTTACTTTCCCTGTTAGATGAATCAGAAAGCAGAACTCTCCACACTGTAGTCTTACATGTGCCACTCTACACAGGACTTTCACTACAAGTAAGAATTTTGTATTATGTTCAGAACTGCACAGGCAATATCAGGATCAACTCTCCAAAGCCCAGTTTCTAAGACGGGAACAGAGACATGAACTGTATGGGAAGAGATACCCTCATGCAAATTAAAGCGTAAATTCAGTAGGTGCTGCATTTCAACATTGTACTATATCCATCACTTAACTATACTTGCTCATTTCATGCCCTTCTGAGTAGTGTTACCCTATCAACTTCAGTAAAGTCTCATCTCAGTGCTGAGTACAAACATAGAGCGTAATTTGAAGGTCCTGCTTTAATTTACAGGTGGTCCATCAGTGTCATGTCACCCCTTTCAGTTAAAAGAAAACAAAAAGACAGATCAGCAGTTTAACAGGACCATCGACCACGATGTGAAAATTACTCGACGTTGGCAAGCACAGTTATCTAAAAGTTAATCATAACTGTCATCTTTTCTTAAACACAGAAAGCAAGAACGTTGGCCACTATGTTTAACTCAGCAGTTGCCACGGCATCTGCGTGTTCATGGTAATGCATTCTTTCTTTAAGATGAAGTAACAAAGTAGAAGATGTGGAGTTCACACACACACACAAGACCACATTTCTCAGGAAGCCCTTTATTAAGTCAAGGCAATAAAGGAAAAACTACTGTTATTCACCATGCTTCTCATCTTGAGGTGGTTCATACTGAGCCAGCTGTGGATTTAAAGAAAGGAATTTAGTTAGTCATAATATTTCATGTAACACTCTATATTAAGAAGTGAAGGAAAATGTATGGTCTGGACTTGTTCCATTCACTTTGTGCACTTTAACACACTCATCTTTATGCAAGTCCATTTTCAAGTCAGGCAATAAAGTAACCCTTCTCCCAAAACACCCATTTCTCACACTGTATAACCATGTAGACATAAGGTGGATTTTTAAATGCACTTTGAAGCACATATGTCTTGCCCTTCACTCTTCCCTGTTTCTTATTCTAGCAATCTTTAAGTACTTTCATCTTAAATAGCAGTTGATAGTGACTGGTGTCCTATAAGCTTTCATTGAAATACGATTAAACGGAACAGGCATTCTCACTGCAACAGTATCCAGCCTAACATTTCTTGAAATCATTCTAGCTTCCATTATGCTTTCTGCACAGCATAGCCTGGGCAACTACACACTTAAATATGATCTTTACAAGTAAAGTTACTACCAAAGAAAGACACAAAGTTGTTCACTTGACCTCAGTGGCATTAAAGATAAGTTCAAGAACAGTTCAAGAATTAGGGCCATATCTCTGAAATATGTTGGCTGAGTTTACTCAAGATTCCTCCCCTCTGCAAACTGCAGAGTGGGTTAAAAATACACAAAGTACACAAAGTACATACAAATAAATTTAAAAGCATAAATAAAAATTAAAAATAATAAGCACAAAAAATTAAAATATCCATGTGTTCCTTCCTACCAGCAACAGTAAATTGCAGCAATCACTCTGCTGCTAACAAGAACCACTGAAATCGTATTCTTTTATTGTAGATTTTGCTACAGCAGATGACTAGTACACAACACAAAGTCAGTTTTCCTAACTATTGACTTCCTGTCCTCCCAACACCCACACACACACGAATATCTGACATTCTGGGTAATAAAGGTAAGAAAAAAGGCAGATCTTCAGATGAATGCAACAGTAGTTACCAATAAATGCACAGATAAAGGCATTTTATGTATTTCATGTTAGAAGACTGCTACAAGAAAGCTAAATGGCAGTGTTTCCCTCGCATGCTGTGTGAGCTTCTACATTATTTCAGAATGATGGGCATTACATTGTAGAGGAAAGAAGGGGAAAAACCAAAACCCACTAATACTGGAAAATGCATAAAGGAGTTCTCATTTAAAGAATGAAGAACATGAAAGCAGCAATGAACCCATGATTCCAAAAAGCTTACTTTCCTGCAAAAAGTTTTGACTTTTTGAAAAGACTTCTTTAAACAAAGACCCAGATTACTCTGCTCTCATCTGTCTAATTACTATCAGCTGCATTTTTAAGTCTGCTAAAACAAGTGGCTGGTCTATTGCTATTCTGCCTAAAATTCTGTTGCCATATTTCCTAGTTAGAAATAATAAATACAGCTGAGGACTCATAATGGGTAACAGGGAAGAAGGAGAATTACTAGGACTGGATGGCACTCTGGACAAGAAATACACAGAGGTAATGCCCAAGAATCCTTTCTCACAGAACTAAATCAAGGTGATTGTCTCCCTGTAAAAAACTCAGGGGTATTCGCATACAACAGCCACCCTCCTCTTTCAACAAATGTATGGAAACCTGGAGTGCCACGTGAGCTACTGCTGGCATATTAAACATCTCACAGGTTTCCTTCTTCAGTGTTGTTAGAAAGCTGTTCACACCTCACAGCTCTCTCCAGCAGCCTGCAGACCCACTGAAGAATGGCCCTGCCCTAGCTAGCACTTCAGATTCACTGTTGGTGCAGATAAATACCAAAGTCTTTTTAGGTAAAAAGTACAAATTATTGTTACTCACGGACCTGAGTGCCTGTGAAAGATCCTGCCATGTGAAAGTCTGTGCCAAGTGACACAAAGTAATACATAATATTCCTCCTTCAATTTGCCTTTTGGAAGCCTTTAAATGGATACATTACCTTACTCATTTTTCAAAACTGTCCTGAGAGCATGATCTACATAATATCAGACAACCTAAACACATCCAGACAAGACTCAATGACAGTGTATTAGACCTGATAATATACTTTCCCTAAATACATAAAATCCCTAGTTTAGCAATATTTTGTTACATTCTTATAAAAGTGTTCCATAAAAGATAATGATCTTTCCTACAATGAATTCTATCAGCATTTCTCAGTCAAGAGGCTAAACAATGCAATAACATCCATCAGTTACTCTAATGGAAGAAAGTTAGCTCTAGTCTAAGCATTAATATATTTTTCTTGTATAATATGGAACTACAGAGTAACACCAAGTGGACTTTTACCTTAGTTTTCAGTTTTTTATTTTCTTCCAGCACAGCTTCATATTTTTCTTTCATCTCTGCCACTTCCAAGCGAAGTGCCTCTATTTCCGGATTCTCAGGAGCTGAAGCTCCCAGATGATGCTTCAGAAAACTGATATTCAGATGTTAAGTATTTCTTCAGTTACATAACTATATTTTTGCTTTAACACTGCAGTACACATGACCAAAATTGCAGTAAACCAATGATATTACTACAGGAAAAAAGTTACCAAAATAAGAGAGCTTTTCAAATTCATAGCTATAGTCCTTAAAAACAAACAAATAAAAACAAGATATCAGTGCAAATTCTTATGTGTTACTACCCTTTTCTTTTCTCTTAAATGCACAAGTTTTGAAGAATTGAAAGAAAAAACAAACAAAAAGAGGAATACCTAAAAATTGAGGCTGCTTTAAACCAGCAAGAAACAAGATATGCCAATTCCCCCTTCTTAAAAAAGGTTATTTTAATAAAAACAAACAAAAAACAACAAAAAAGGAAGTGTGAAGAAACAAACTTCAGAACACATAGCCACTGCAGATACTCAAATCTAATGCTGCAAGTCTACAACACTCTGTAATGGTCTATAACTTCATAATTGCTGGCATACTGAAATACCCAGGTCTCTTGCATCCTGTCAGAATCTGTTAGCTTGTGAAAATGCAATTATTAGGTAAAATGCATTGATAAAAGTCATTCTCAATGCAAGGCCTCGAAAGGAGCCTATTCAATTCAGCCATGAGTCAGAAGCAGTACTGTGCACAAATTTTCAAAAAGTAAGTCACAGCAAAGGAAAAGGATACTCCAGTGCACTATCTGGTTTCTCTGGCTCTTCATATAAGGCTACCAACACTGCAAATAGAAAATATTCAACAATTGCAAGAAGTTCATGCAACTCTAAGTTTTTAAAACATATACCAGCAGTCAGAAAGCATACAAGTTGCACTTTTCCATTTAACAAGATTTTCACCTGCATACTTGGGCATAAGCAACAGGTCTGCTGTATCAGAGGGGACAGAGCATTCCACCTAGTAACAGTTAAAGAGAGTTTTCTTGATCCCTAACCCCACCTAGTCTTTGTCTATCCTAGCACAGAACACAAAATGGCCTGAACAATTTTTATATATGCCACAGGCATCCTCGTAGTAGCTTTTGCCAGTAAGACTGAAATTCTAACTATATTGTTCATAAAACTCCTACTTCAGCTACATCTTTGAACCACAAGACATCAACAGTTCTGTAACTTTCAGCATAAAAGCAAACCTCCATTGAACATCTACTGTTACAAAACTAAATGGCTACTAAATGGCCAGGTGATACTGATAATCTTTACAGATGAGGGCTCTAATGGCCAAAAACACCAGACACAAGCAGCAATACCCCGACAACTTAAATTAGCCATATAACATAGCAATATAACTGGAGATTCTGTCACATGAATGCCCAGAAAGTTCCCAAACACAACTAGTCCCTGCTCCCCACAGGATGATGTGCCAGTTTCAGATGTCTGAACTACACAGCCAAACTGGTTTTAAGCTAAGTACCCAAGTTAACCTGAGTTAAAAGCAAAATTAGGCTGCCTCGCTGCTTGGAAGACTTGTTTTGCCATCCCATAGGATGGTATTGCAATTGAAAAATCAAATGGTACTCACACACCAGTCCAAGAGTCTTAGTGCAGCAGCTATTCACTTGACATCCTAGATCTGCTGCTCCCTCTTTAAACAGCGTATTTTCAATATTAGCAGAATATTAATTTTTTCAATATTAACTGAAATATTAAAAGATTTTTGCCACATACAATTGGAAGGGTCTCAAAAAGATTTTAGAAGGATTTCAAAGATGTCAAGTCACACGTGTCAAAGTTTAGCATCATCTTTTCCCCAGTTTGATATGGAGAGTCATTATTCCAGAACTTAGTTTCACTCATTTTAGAAAACGCACTAAGCTCCACTCAAGAAAGGGTATTAAACAATTAAAGTTTTTTAAAGACAACATTTGCTATTACTTCATCTCAAGCACTTTTCTGTAGAACTCTGACAGAGTAAGAGTCCCCATAACATAACGAAAAGCACGCACTGAAAGAAAATAAATTAACCAAAAGCACGCGTAGAAAGAAGCACTTTGGGCGAAGAAGAGAGGTCTCCAACACACCACGCATGGGGAGAGGACCCGCCTCGCCGTTCTACACGCACCTCTAGCACTCGCCCCCCACACGACGAACGTTCGGGGCACGAACGGTTCGCAGCTCCCGGGGCACGCCTGCAGGGGCCCGCTGCCCTCTCCCGGCGTGCACCGCCTCGCCGCGCACCTCGGGCTCCATTTCCAGGCCACGCCGCACCAAGTTTTCCAGGCGAGTTCTTCTGCCGGCCGCCTCGCCGGACTAAGGAGAAAAAGCGATCGGCGAGGCGAGGCGGGAAGCCGGTGGAGAGCGGCTAGGCAGCCCGAGGGACGGCCGCGACGCTGCCGTGGGGGGCGGCAGCTGCTCCGCGGGAGCGGGACACCCTGAGAGGAACGGCACCCGCCCGCAACGCCCCCGGAGAGCGCCCGCCGGCCCCTCGGGCGGCACGACGCGAGCCGGAGACTTACCTTTGGTGAGCATGTCCAGCACTCCCGACTTCTCCAAGTACTGGCGGAACTGCTCCCGCTTGGAGTCCGCGGCCTGAGGGAGGACGCCCACACGGTCAGATCGGCGGCGCGCCCCGCCTCGACTGCGGAGGCGGCCCTTTAGCCCAGGCCGGTCCCGCTCTCCGCTGCGGAGGCGGCACGAAGGGCCGGGCCGGTGTCGGTCGGCGGCCCGCCGCTCCGCGCAGCCGGCACAGAGAGCGGCACCGCGCCCACGCCGGCGCGCTCCCCCCTACCTTGTAGTGCGCCATCTAACCCGCACGGCGCCTGCCCCGGCCGCACGCCTGCGCCCTGCGCTTTAACGGCGCGAGCGCTTCCCCACCGTTACCGGAGCGACGGCGCCGCGGCAACGTCCGGGGCCTCGCCCTGCGCGCCAGGCCCCGCGCGCCGCCCTCGCTGCCCTCAGGGCGGCCTCGCCCCCGTCAGGGCGGTCCCGCTCTCCTCAGGGCGTTCTCGCTCCCTCAGGGCGCCCCCGCTCTCCTCAGGGTGTTCTCACCCTCTTCAGGGCTGCCTCGCCCTCCTCAGAGCGGCCCCGCTCCCCTCAGGGCGCCCCCGCTCTCCTCAGGGTGTTCTCACCCTCTTCAGGGCTGCCTCGTCCTCCTCAGAGCGGCCCCGCTCTCCTCAGAGCAGCCTCGTCGCCCCCCTCGCTGCCCAAGGGGGTGCCAAGGCTGCCGCTGTGCCCCCTTCTCTTGCGCGACTCCGGCCGTTATCCCGCTCTGCCCTGCTCTCCTCGCCGGGGACAGAACGGCGTTGTAGCCCCGGCGATTCTGGGGCTCAGCTCTGTGCCGCCCGCTGGCCGGGGGACGCCACCACAAGCAGCCCCGGAGCTCCCCGCGGTTAAGGCGAGCTGTGGCGGCAGGAACCGTCCGGAGCGGAGGGCGGCGGAGCGCGGCCAGCCGGGAGCGGGGCTCGGGTGTTTCCGAGCGGCGGGGACCGCTGTGCTGCTGGTCGCTCCAGGGTTTTTTTGTTTTCCATAGTAAGCCTTCTGGTTTGTGAAATTCAAAATGTCTGATTAATAAATTTCAGTAGCTGCAGCTGACTGAAATCACAGGAGAACGTTGCAGCAAGCAGCAGCTGCAGAGGTGCCTACCCAAGACTGATACGTGGTGAAATCTTTGCATCAAAAGGAAAGTATTTGCTTTAGCCTGTTTTAAAAAAACAGAAGCAGTTATACCTGTTTATTTTTCTGAAACGCTGTAGTATCTACTGACAGATAGAATCTATTTATTATAGAAATAAAAAAAAAAATAAAAAGACCAACCAAATGATCTTGCACGTATGATGTTAGGGATTTCTCATACTTTCTCCTTGCTCTTCTGCAATATTTATATTTTTCGATATTTACTCTTCATTTGACAAGGTGCTGTGATGAAACAATGTTTGTCTCATGTCCAGACATAAAAGAAGTTAATAAAATTCCTCTCGCAGCAGCAGAAAAATTCTTTTGTAACTTGTCTTGAATAACAAAAGTACCAATGTCATATCCTGTACATGAACATCTAAATGCGAACTTTCTATTATTAGACAGCAGGAACACAGTGCATTAAATACCAGGCTTTTTATTATGGAGAGATGAAATGCAAAACAAGCATTAGCAGTTATTGCTCACAGAATCTTAGGCATCAAGAAATGCAAGAATCAAAGCCACAGGAGCAACATTCACTTGCCTAAGTCACACTCTGTGTTTATGTATGTTCCAGTATATTACACAATCTTAAATTTTACAGTGTAAACACAGTTATGTAGGGCTGTATTTGTGTAGAGGTGAAAAGGATACTTGCTGGAGAGAAATCTACAGTGAATAGTTTTAATAGTTTTAGTGTGTATTTCTTATGTGGACAGGACCAAATTAATGTTGTTGCTACAAGCAAAAGAGACTTTTAGGTTTTCTGGCTCCTTTTTTGCTAGTATTGTTCAGTTTTCAGTCAATCTGAAACATGGCTGTCTGGTAAGCATAATGACAATGCACTTCAGGAATTTAATTGTACTGCAACATGATGCTCTATCTCACGAATTATTTTTTCAGTACATGTACAGTAGGTCAAATCTGCTAATAAAAAATACACACAAAAATACTAATGCATTCCAGCTGTGACTACCTCACCAAGTATTTACAGTGTTGCAGTGCTGTACAACTCAAATAAATGTATTTCATACACAGAAAGCTTGATTACAAATGTACCATAGTATTTTGTTCATCTTTGCCTCCTTTATTATTTCAAGACGTTCCACGGAACTTCCCTTACACTGTATGGACCTGAACAGCAAGTGGATTAATGTCCTAATGTTTTGTTATCCTCATAAAAAGCATAAATACAAATGCTCCTCCTGAACAGGTAGAAGCTTTGTTTGATTTAAAAGTTTATCAGAATTTGGGGGAGAGACAAACAGAAAAGGCGTAATTTCACTGTTTGATAAACCTTTTATATGTCTTTTGACATTGTAACTGAAAGCAGGAAGGTTCTACCATATTTGCGCTTTTTTGTTCTCTGTTTTTGGTTTTGTTTTTTTCTGTTTTCCATAGTAAGCCTTCTGGTTTGTGAAATTCAAAATGTCTGATTAATAAATTTCAGTAACTTGTTTCCTGATTTTGCTATCTTATTAGTGTTATGAAAAATGTCAAAAGTAAAGCTCACAACATGCCTGCAATTCACGATGTTTTTAAAATGTAGTGGTGTATTGAATTCTGGTAGTATACTATAAGAAATTCACTTTGACTTTTCTGCTGAGGAAGTCAGTGGTGATACACTGACAAAAAAGTGTACCACGGAGTCAAAGAATTGGTTTCGTTAGCACAGTTTGAAGAGTGGAATATGTTTGAGGTTCTGCTTTTGGACAGCTATCAAATGTCTGAATTCTCAGACTGATTAAGCAGAAAAGTGTTTACCAATAAGTTCTTCTGAGAGCACCAGTGCCTTCTTTAGCCTAATTTGATTTACTGCTCTTTGTAAAAAATATTGTTAGACTGTAAATTTTGTCTTCTACTTTTATTCAGTTTAAAAAGTATCAGCCTGACTTTTCCAAATATGTGGATTGAGAGGATGTGTGTTTTCCTTTTTAGCTGGAGTGTAGAAGTTTATACACTGAGGTCTATGCCACATTTTCATTACGAAGGAAGTAAAGAGACTGTTTAAAACTATTCAAAGGGTTCCACAACTTTTCTATCTATGTAAACAGCTGGTTAAAGTTGAATGATTTAGCTACACTTACACGTAGGTCTGAGTTATGTCTGTGTTCAGGAATTATCCCAGCACCGGTTAGTGCAGCTGATGGATTAACTCACACTATATTTGAAGATCAGTGGGGGCACGCCTACTGCTGGCATTACTTGACTGTGACTGTTGCCTGGACAGAGAGAAAAGCTTAGGACTGTTCCAGTTTCTGCTTTGTGTCGATTCAGAGCTCACCACCCCCATAGAATCAGAAGTGTCTGGTCGGCTGGAGTTTTTTACATCAGCATTGTAAGGAATTTGAGCTATGTTTACACTGAAACTGCTTTGTTTTCTGACACCGTTCTTTGGAAGAGAATTTGTTGGTGCTCCTGTGCTCTCAACCACTCCTTGTCGTCTAAAACTGGTACTAGGAAAAGTTGTATCAGGTTGCAATGAAGTTTGAGATGGCATCTCAGCAAAGCTTCTCAAGTACTTATTTGAAGCTGTATCAGCATTCTGAGTAACAAGAAGAAAATGTTTCTTTTCAGCCTCTTCCTGTGAATCATGCATCTCAGTCCAAAGCTTGCCAAGAAAGCCTTCATTTGTGCTAGCATTTTGACTCTGCTTGTCTAAAGCCTTTGTAGCTGGCCTCTTTTTGGGAGATTTATTTTCCTGATTGCAATGGGTGTAATTGCTTCTGCTTTCTGTATGGTTATTTTGCACAGACTGAAACATAGAAGGAGAATTTAAAACTGGGTAGAGCATAGTGTCAGTTTGCTTTTCCATCAGAAAGGTATAACTGCTAAGTGCACAAGGAGCTGTTTTCTGAGGGGTGGTAGATATTCTGAAGGAAGAGCGTGGTAGAAGAGAGTATTTCTTAGATTTGTTTATGTAGAAATTGTCAGAGTCATCCTTGGTTTTATTCTGCTCACAGAGTCCCATTTTAATTTTTCGGAATCCTAAGTGGATAATTTCTAGAATATTTAAAAGCAAGGATACAGTCGCTATTGATTGCATGAATAATATAAACACTGTCTTTTCTGTTGGTCTAGATACAAAGCAGTCAACTGTGTTTGGACATGGGTCTCTCTGACACTTATAAAGGGGATCTAAGTGAAAACCATAAAGAAGGTACTGCCCAATCATAAAGCCAACTTCCACTGCAGATCTTGTGAAAATATGTATCACGTAAGTGCAGAGCAAAGAGCCTCTTAGGGGGGCTTTGTTCAGCTTTCTTTGATCCAATTGCCGGAGTTCTCTCTCTAGTCTTTTACGATTTTCAGTCATTTCTAATTCAATGCTTTCAAGTTCCACCCTTACCTGAGCTTTCTTTCTTTGCCTCTCTTTTTCCAGGGCTCTTAGTCTGTATAAGGCATGACCCATATACACCAGGGAAGGGGAAGACACAAATATGACTTGCAAGACCCAGTATCTTATGAGAGAGATGGGAAAGGCCTCATCATAGCACACATTTCTGCAACCAGGCTGCTCAGTATTGCATATAAATTCTGATTGTTCATCATTCCAAACGTCCTCAGTTGCCACTCCAAGGACAAGCATTCGAAATATGAAGAGGATCGTTAGCCAGATCTTTCCAATAATAGTGGAATGAATGTGGACCTCCTCTAAAATGCCTCCAAGGAAATTCCAGTCTCCCATGGTTATTCTGCCATATTAACACTAAAATGTATGAGAGGAAAAAGTATCAAACATTGTAAAAGCTGCATTCCTTCCTTAATGTATTATGAAAAAAACAACACTGGGGAAAACTATCATATCTCACATTGTAACCATGGGAACATGACCAACTGCTCACTGATAATCTAGGTATTATTTTCTCTCATCTACGAGATGGAGAACTGCATCATCTGCCTGTGTCTGCTTTATTATTAACATCCTGATAAGCATATCACTACAAGATATTGAACACCCTCAGTCTCCATTAGGTCAGTGGAAACTTCTACAGTGACTTGTAGAAGGATTTTAAAAGCATTATGTGATCCATTTGAACCATCATCCAATAACAATGTGAGAGCAGTGCGTTTCTATTTAGGACACTTACCGAGGTACAGGAAAATTTCCATGTCCTCTTTTTTGGGTGTTCCAAGCCCCGTGTCACAGCTGTAATTATGGCAGTCCAATTACTGTTTCACAGAGAAAATTGCTTATATAAAGGGGCTCAAGAGGCAATAAATCATCTCATGAAAATGTCATTATTAATTAAAAAGACATATTTAAGCATATCATTTTGTGCAGACTTTTGCTTTTTGTTTATGGATGTCAACAATAAATAAATAAATAGAATTGCTGTATTTGGTTAGCTTCCTCTGACCAATGATACCTGCATTTGAAATAGTGAATAGAGTGCCTAAGTGTCAAGCATTACTATCCTTGATCTCAACTCTTTGAAAAATAAATTATTTACAAAAAATTATTTACCAGCATTTTCCTAACTAACTGTCATCTGAATAGAGATAAACTGGTAATATGTGTGTGTAATTGTACATCTCACCTTTCTTTCATATGTTCGTTTCTCCGTTAGCAGGATACTACATTGTGGACAAGATTTTAAATTCCTTTTCAATATTTATGTTATGGTATACATAAACAGTTGTTACACAGTTTTTCTTATGTGTGGGGACAAGCAAAACACCTGTAGATTTACCTTTTCATTGTATGTACAGCACAATTCAATAGAATAGTATCTTATTTTGATATTTTGTAGGATAAAGGTGCTTTAGCATAGCATTTTCTCTTCAAATGGGATTAATTTTCACCCTGTAAAACAGGAGTGCTAGCAAGTCAACAGAAGCTGGAATCTCATGGTTGTAATACTGATGTCTATAGAAGAATCTTTATGTTAAGCCTTCTAAACATGAAAATACTTCTGCAAATCAGCATACCAATAGGCAAGTTAGACATTTTTTAAAGAGATACAAATTAAAAAGAAATGGTAAATTAAAAATAAAACATACCTTTCTTTACAAAAATGTGTAAAACTAAACATCTGCGACGTCCAATAAAAAGTTACAACCCCTGCCATCTTCCATCTATGTGAGTAAATTTACACATTATAAGCAGTTTATTTTGCTACAGGAGCAAGAGATAGAGTGTGAGCTTTGCACATGGAATTTATATTTGCTGGGACTGAAGGGAGGAGAAAATCGATCTATTGTTCAGTCTACTACCGCTCCAAGCATCATTTAACTATGAACGGTAAAAATTCTCATTAAAACAAGCTAGAAATAAAAAACCTGCAGCTTTAAGTTCTTTGAGATCATCTTCTCTTTTGCCTCTATAGCACCTTCTAAGTTTTAAAAATAGTCTCAGCCTGAGAAAACTAGAATAAAACAGAACTTTCAGAGTAAGTTTTAGTTTACGTATCTCAGTAGTAGGAAACATTCAGCTTTCCTGTGCAAAGGAAAGTAAATCTTCCCAAACACTATAATTATAAATTCCTGAAGTCTGTTCTGCAACAGCTCAGCACCACACTCCTGATGTAAAAACAAATCAATGGCAGTACTTTTGGCCCCTCCAAACTCACTCCCTCTTCATAGACAGCATCTCTTATATTCTGATTCTGCACTTCTCATTTATTCTCCTGAGGCCACATTTTAAAGATGTCATACTGACATGGTTTTACTCCATTTTACCCATCCATATAATTCAGTATTTCTTTTTAGGAACAAATCATTATAATTCCTGTCTTAAATGTCAGACAGACTAAAGATGTCCTTCTTCTTGATACTGATACTTATGTATAGTCTATAAAAACTGACTAGGTGACACAAGTTCCATTTTTAATCCAGACCTTTTAATCCAGAGTACCCAGATTACCTCAGCAGGAAAAGTAGTGAGAACAGGCTGAAATATTTTCTGTTATAAAAGAGCACACAACCTGCCTGGTCTCAAAGAACATTAATGGGTATAATTGTCCATAAATTACGATCAACTGTTGTTAACTTTTTATTTTATATTCCTCCCTTTCCTGTTCCTTTCTTTACTTCAGATGGATTGTCCTAGCACAGCTGCCCTGTGACTGAGATGAATGCCTGGGTTTCTTCTACTGAAGAACATGATTACTTCTGATAAAAGATTTGGTAAAGCTGTGCATTATACAGCCACACCATGTTCGCATGTGGCAGAATTAGAAATGAAACCCACTTTTTTACCTATACTCCACAAAGTTATCATTCTCTGTGTCTTCCTGGAGGAGGATAAAGATGGAGCCATTGAAACAGAATGAATACTCCTGTTTAAACATTTTTGGAAGAACGGCAGAAGTTCTACACATTAAAGCTACACAGAATCATAGAATGGTTTGGGTCAGAAGGGACATTAATATACTACCTAGTCCAAACCCCTTCCATGGGCAAATTCACCTTTTGCCAGATTGAGTTGCTCAAAGCTGCATCCAAACTGAGCTTAAAAATATACTTGATTTTTTTTTTTTTGGAAAGCTGGGGAAACGGTTTCAAACACTCCCAACATAAGAAACATTGGGTAGTGAGGAGGGAAAAAGACGTTGTTGTACAAAAGGGAAAAAAGAAATAAATGTGTTTATTTTGTCTATAAAAGATTTTCTGGAGCCAGCATTAGCAGTGCAATGGCCAAGGGCACAGCCTCATTAGGCATGCCTGGTATTAATTTGCAAGTCTTCTGCTAGGACCAATGTGAGTTAAGAAGCAAATCTAGCACTATAATGTTCTTTTAGGTGATCCTCATCAGCACTCTGCAAAAGTGTAGTGCTGATTCAAATGCCCTATAAAGGATGAATAAACTTCCTCTGCTGATAATTCTAAAAAGCTAATCATTATCTTTTAATTTTCATGCTGAAAATCAGTCAATAGGTCATGTCCAATTTCACACTTGACAGCTTGCCTGAAAGTATTCAATCATTTTGGCAAGCGAGCAGTCTACAGCCAGCCATTCTATGGAGTACTTAAAGCAGGATTCTAAACATGTCTCTTCTATTGGGTACTTATAGTAGGTTTTTTAATATTTTTCTGTTACCGATAAAAAAGCCTCTAAATCTGCTGAAGTGATCCACAGGCACACACACACCCCCTGCCAGCTTGTGAAAAGGTGCTGAAGCTTTGTTTGAAAACCGAAAGTGTTTGGTGAGACTGAACTACCCTGGCTGGAGATTTACTTGCTCTATAAAACCTTAACGTTAAAACAAACATTTAATGATCTGCACAGTGTTCCAGGGTGCATTAGCTCATTTAAAATGGCACTACAGTTAAATGACAACTTGACAAGTCATGAGGGAAAATAAATTTAAGTGCCAACAACGATTTTATAGTGCTGATGCTAATTTTTACCTTAGCTTGCAACTCCAACTATTTACACAAACTATTTAGTGATGTATGGATGATTTAAAGAGTTTAGTGATGTATGGAGAGACTATTCACTTTTCTTCCAGGTCTAGAAGCTATCTCACTGGCTTTTTATTCACTGCAAAACATTCCCTAAATTTTTATGACTATATTGATTTTTCTTAGCTTAAGGTCAAACATCACAGTAATCCTCCAATCATGGAAATATTCTCTGAAGATCAAGGCCTTTTCATCTGTATACATCAATAATGTGCACTCTATGTGTACAATTGATTTTTATTTTCTGCTGTTATCTGTCTGACCCACAATGGACAGTGATATAAGTAGAGGCATAAACATCAGTGATGTGTCCTACAGGTTTTCAGGGTAACGTGAACTCACTCCCATAGTTTTCTTTCAGTAGTGAAGGAGGACCACAAATTATAAACTGCAACAATGAGAAATTTGGACAACTGTACTACTCAATGTCGTCTTTAGGATTGTCAAATTCAACAGTACTGTGTTTGAAGGCAGACCAGAGGTTGCTTTATAAAGACTGAAGCACATATTCTTCACATTAGTCTGTTTTTTGTGCTGCCTTATAGATTGACTTCTGATGCTAAGATATGCATGCAAAACAGTAAGTGCTTGTAGGTTCACTTTTTATTGCTAAGATACACATGCAAATCAGTAGGTGCACATTTATGTTTTCACTTTCACAAGCAAAATTTCTGAAGATGCCCTGGTCTGTATCAGAAAGTTTAAGGGGTTTTTTGTTTGTTTTTTTTTTAGTTTCTGTCTGTCTTTATCTTAGTTCACTGTTGATAATTTTTAACTCATTCCTCTCTTAGTTCCTTATCTTTAAAAAATTGTATTTTTTGTATACTTTCATCTTGCTTGCTGTCTATTTTTCTCTCTTAATCCCTTGGCTTTAAAATTTTATTTATAAATATACACAGGTACTGTAGCTTTCTGTTTTTAATTCTCTCCTGACCTTGCTCCTCTTTCCATTTTCAAGTTTCTTTCCATGTCTACTTTATTAGGCTTCCTCTCTCTAATTTTTTTTCTTCTTTCCTGCCTGTTCTGTATACATCTGCTGGGCTCAGGGCCAGTGTCTGTGGTTGGGGCCAGGGGAAGGGAGATGGGCTTCACCTGTGAGCTGCGAAAGTGGCTGAGCCAAGGATTAAAAGAGGCTAGGGCAGCAAAAGGTGCAGCCACTGAGGCAAAGGGCCTGGGGTATATAAACCACAGCCTCTGGTCTGTGTGCTTTGCTGTTCCTGCAGTTGCTGGCAGCTCCTGAGCTGGTTCAGCTCTTTGGGCAGGTCTGCTCTGGCATTCAGAGAAGTTTGAGCAAGAAAGACATCAGGATGGGTTGAGGTTCAGCTGTCCTTGCAGTAGAAAGTACACTTGTGACACCCACCCAGTCAGGATCCTGGAGGGAAGCCCCCTTGGTGTGTGCCATCCCCCTAAATAAAACCACCAGCCTTGGTGGCCTCAGGGGTCTTCATAGTCTCAGTGGGTTTCCTGGAGCTAGGGGTCCCATGTATCAGAGACCCCCACCAAAATCGGGCTGGGCCCCCCATCCTAAATGGGCTCCCCGAAGTGGGTCAGAAACTTCCCTCAAATGGGGCAGAGACCCCTCCCAAATGGGTAAGACCCCACCCCCCAAGTGAGGGGTATGGAGGGGAACACTGACACCCTGCAAATTGCGGGTGGGGGAACAGCCCAGTGTAACATCCCTTCCCCAATAAACACACCAGCCCTGGGGTCTCCACCATCTGCATGGTCTTCGTGGGTCTCGTGATCTTCTGGGTTGGGAAGACAGAGCCCCCACTTAGAATGGGGCAGAGAGCCCCCCCAAATGGGGCAAAGATCCACACAAAATGATGGGGGGGGGGGTGGGAAGGACCTTGGATTGTCGCCCCAAATCGGTGCTGATGACGTCTTAAGAGAACAACCCGGGACCTGTGGCCCCTCCCGACACCCCTTCAGAGGAGCCCAGCCCCCGGGTGACCCCGCCACCTCCACGCATCCATTGGGTCCCATGGGTCCCTCTCGAAGCTCCGCCCTCCTCCCCCTGTCACCCGTCGCAACAGTGACAGCGTTGGCGTTTGGTGGCGTTTCCCTCCGGGGCGGGGCTTACCCGCCCAAGTCCCCCCAAAACCGTCCCTGCGCCCATTTGCCCCGGAGCCCGCGGGATGCGGCCCCAGAGAGGTATGGAAGGGATATGGGGGATGGAGGGGGTGTCCCGGGTCCTTTAAGACGCGCTTTTAGGGGACGATGGCCTTTTAAGAGCTCTGGGACCGGGTGCTGGCCCTTTAAAACACCTGGGAGGGAACGCTGGCCCTTTAAGACTGCCTTTTATGGGACACTAGCCCTTTAAGAGCTACTTTTAGGAGACATTGGACCTTTAAGTCTCCCTTTTTGGGGACACTGGCTCTTTAAGAGAGCCAAGAAGGGTGTGCTGACCCTTTAGGAGCCCTGGGGGGAGGAGGGGGGCACAGCCCTTCAAGGAGGGGGGGAATTCCCGGGGCCTCCCCGCTGGATTCTCCCGGCGGGGGAGGAGGGGGTTCCCCGGGGGGAGGGCGGTGCCAGCGGGGGCGGGCGGTGACGCATGGGAATCCCCATGACGTCACCACAGGGGGATTCCTGCCTCGCTGGAATGCTGCCCTGCAGGGGTTTGAGGGTCCCGGAAGGCGTGGTTGGCACACGGGAGTTTGGGGGGCCAGGGGGGTTGAAGGATCTCAAGAGTTCAGAGGGGATCCTCGAGGGTCTGGGTGACCCCCCAAACCTCCCCTTGCACACCCCCAGGTCCCCCCCGCGCCGCTCCGCCCCAGACGGTGAAGCAGCTGCTGAAGGAGCTCCGGCAGCAGCAGAGCAGGGAAGGGACGAGATCCCCGGTGGGTGACCCCCTCTCCCAGGTGACACCTCCCGCCGGGATACCCCCACTCTCCTCGCTGACCTCCTCGCTCTCCCCTCTGCCCCCCAGGTTTTGGCTCTGCCCTCCCCGCGCCCCTCGGATGGTGAGTGAGTTCCTTCCAGATCCCCCCTACACTCCCTATTTCCCCCTAAATCCTCTCCATGGCCCCCCCAGTCCTCCCTGTGTCCCTCAATTCCCCTCCATGTCCCTCCCCTCAAACCTTCCCAATCCCCCCCAGGTCCCTTCCCATGTCGCCCCCATCCCCTGGTTTTCCCTCAGGTGTCCCCTGGCCTGGCGCCCCCGCAGTGATGCCCAGCCCCTGTGCGGTCCCACAAGTGTCACCCCATGGCAGCCCGGGGGGGACCCATGGGGGAAGGGCCTCCGGTCTGAGGGGGTTTCAGGTGAGGGGGTTGGAGGGGACAGTGGGGCAGGGGGAGAAAGGGGGGGTGCAACTGGGAGGTTAAAGGGGGGAGTCAGTGGGGGAAAATGAGAGGGCAGTGGGGGGAGAATGGGGGGAATGGGAGGCAAAGGGAGGAAATAGGGGAAATGGGGGGGAAAGGGGGGGCAGACAACTAGGAGGGGAATGGTGGGGCAATGGGGAGTTAAATGGGGGAAATGGGATGGTTAAGGAAGGCAATGGGGAGAAATGAAAGAAGCAATTGGGGGCGGTGGAGGGGCAACAGGGGGGCAATGGGGGCAGCAATGGGGCGAGATGGTGTAAGTGGGGGCAATGGGATGGCAGCTGGGGAGGCAAAGGCAGGAAAATGGGGGGGTCATTGGGGTAGGATTTGGGGGGTACCTGGAACCCTGGGGGGTAACAGGGACCAAGCCCCCCTCCACCTTGACTGCTGCCCCCCCCAAGGCTGCTGACATCCCTGGCCCTGCTTGGCCCCATCCCCCAGTGCCGTGGGGAGAATTTGGGGTCCCCCCGCTGGGAAGGGAGACCCCAGACCCGTATCCTGAACCCCAGGACCTGGCAGCTGCCCGTGCTGCCCTGGGGGGCCGAGACCCCCAGGAGCTGCTGCGGCAGGACGAGGAGGGGGACACGTGAGCAGGGGGGGGGCATGGGAGGGCACTGGGGGGTACAGGGGTCATCAGGGGGTACGAGGGTCAAGGGGTCCATGAGGGGTCAATGGGCTAAATTGGAGCAAATGGGGGGCATCAATGTGGGGGCAATTGGGCGGGTCAGTGGTATGAAGGACACTCAGTGGGGCCCATAGGGGTGTGATGGGGGTGGGGGGGTCAATGGGCGTGGGGGGATCAATGGGATGTTCAGTGGGGGGCAATGAGATGAAGTGGGGTCAGTGTGGGGGAGATCACTGTGGGGTAAATAAAAGAGTCAATGTGGAGGTCAGTGGGAGGCCAGTTGGGAGACAATGGGGGCGTCAGTGGGGCAGGAGGGGTGCTGGGGAGCCCCCAGGGCAGTTGTGAGGCACTGGGAGGGGCCATGGAGCTTTTGAGGGGATCTGTGTTCTGGGTGGAACATCGAGGGGCAGGCAGAGGGGCAAGGCTCTAACTCTCCCTCCTCCCCCAGGCTGCTGCATGTGCTCTGTGCCGGGGGGCTGTGGGCACTCGCCCGGGCTGCAGCTGAGGCTCTGCGGGACTTGGGTGGACTTGAGGTGCGGGAGCACCTGGGCAAGGTGAGGGGGGAGACACTCCTGGGGGGGCATCTGGAGGAGATCAAGGTGCAGGAGCACCTAGGCAAGTTTGGGGAGGGGCAGGGGAAGCTGGAAGTGCAAGAACACCTGGGAAAGTTGAGGGCATTGGGGGTAAAGAATGGGTTATAGAGGTAATAAGTGGGTCTTATTGGGGCAATAAGGGGGTGATAGGGGTGAAAAGACAATAATGGATTGGGGGGTTATGGGGGTAATTAAAAATGGGGGTGAGAAAATTCTGGGAAAATTAATCACAGGATTCTGTTGAAGCCTAATAACAGGCAGTGATGGAGGATAAAGGGGTAATTAATACTGGGGGGTAAGAAGGGGTGATTAGTGATGGTGTAATTAGAGGCCAATAAAGGGCTAATGAAGGGGCAATTAATAACAAATAATTAATGAGGGAATTATAAGGGGGGCAGAGCAGTAACAGAATACCAGGGTGATAATTTGAGGGTTTGGGGGTGCTTGGTGCCCCCAGACCCCACTGACCTTCCTTTTTTCCCTGCAAGAGCCCCTTGACCCCCTTTACCCCCGAGACATCTAATTCCCTCCAGGACTCACTGAGACCCCCCCTGACGCCCCCATTTTATCCCCCCAGACTCCACTGCTGGTGGCAGCAGCAGCTGCAGCCCCGGAGATTGTGCGGGACCTGCTTGTCCTGGGGGCCAATCCTGACGCTGCTGACCACAGGGGCCGCACTGCCCTGCACCTGGCTGCAGCCTATGGGCACCCCCAAATCCTCCAGGTGAGACCCCAACCCCCATGAGAACTGGGCAACCGCGGGGACCACAAAACCCTCCCAAAGGGACCTCAAAATGGGTCCAGAAGGGACACAGTTGTCCTGGGAGACCAGGGAACCAGCCTAGGGAGGTCCCTGGTATATAGGGGGACCCCAAATCTCTCCCCTCACCTTCCCAGGCCGTGATATCTTCGGGGGTTCCTGTCAATGTGGAGGCCAGAAATTTTGAAGGTCAGGAAATCTGGGGGGACAGGGGTGGTAGAGGGGCTTGGAGTGAGTCTCTGGTGGGGGTGATTCTTGGGGAGTCCTTGTTTGGGTGGGACTGGGGAGAGTTCAGTTGGTGGGTCCCCAGCTGGGGGAGGATGGGGACTCAGGGGTCCCTGATTTGGGGTATCTGAAGAGTCCCCTATTTCAGGGTCTCTTGGGAGAGTCCCACTTGAGGGGTACTCAAAATAGGAGGGGCTTGGTGGTCCCTGGTTTGAAGGGGACCCTGGGGATCCCTATTGTTTGGTAGCTCTTGGTGGGGTTCCTGGTGGATGCATCACTGGTTTGGGGGATGGGGAATCTCCAGTTTGATGGTGGGAGGGTCCCAGGGGGTATGTCTTTACTTTGAGGGGGTCCCCAGGAGGGTTCCCAATGCCGGGGGGGCCTGTTTGGGGGAGGGGCCCTTCCTGACCCCTGTTGGTTCCCCCCCAGGCCAGACCCCTCTGCACTGTGCCGTCTTGGCCCACAACGCCTCGCTGCAGGGAGGGGACAGCCCCACGGGAGGCTCTGCAGGGGGGTCCCCCACTCCCCAGGACCGATTCCGCTGTGTTGAGCTGCTGCTGCAGATGGGAGCGGACAGTAGCAGCCAGGTACAGACCCCCCAAGGACCTCCAGGGACCCCACAACCCCCAGGTGTCCCTCAGATTCCCTGGGTTCCCCACACAGACCTCTGTGCCCCTCAAAGATGACTCTGTCCCACCTCAGGGTCCCTGTGTGCTGGGCAGAGCTGAGCTCCTGGCCACTGGGGTCCATTGGTGTACCTTGGGAGGGTTGGGGAGGGGGGTGAGACCCCACAACACCTGGGTGCCCCCCAAAGACGCCTTTGTCTCCCTTCAGGGTCCTCATGGGCTGGGTAGACCTGAGTTCCCAGGCACTGGGATCTCTTAGGGTCTCTTTCGTGAGGTTGTAGGGGGGTGGGACCCCCTGTGGGGCCCTGCCTGACTCCTGTCTTGCCCCCAGGACACCAAAAGCAGCTTGACAGCCCTGCACCTGGCCGTGAGGGGAGGCAACCTTGCCCTGGCCCACCTCCTGCTGCGCCAGCCTGGCATGGCCCCCCGCCTTGTCAACATGAAGGTGTGAGGGACTTGTGGGGCTGGGGGTGGGCTCTGAGGGGCTCTGTGGGGGGCTTTGGGTTCCCCCGTAGGGCTTTGTGAGGCACTTGGGGCTGGGGGACCTCTGGGGTGCTCTTGGGGCATCTAGGGGCTGATTGGAGGGATCTGTGGAGCTCTTTTGGGGTCCATCTAGGGTCTTGGGGGGGGGGTGAAGGGATTCTGGGAGGTTCAGAGGGGTCAAAAGGGTACTGGGGGCTTTGGGGTGTCTGTGGAGAGTCTGGTGGGGCTGGAGGGATCAGTATCAGATCTCGAGGGTCTCTGAGGTACCTCTAGAGGGGCTGGAGGGTGACTTGTGGGTGCCCTGAGCCTCCTCATGTCCCCCAGGCCCACGGGAACACCCCCCTGCACATGGCAGCAGCACTGCCTGGGATACCCAGCCAGGAGCCCCTTGTGAGGCTGCTCCTGTCCTGGGGCGCCGACCCCAGCGCCCGCAACCTGGAGCACGACCTGCCCCAAGGCCTGCTGCCCCCTGGATCCCCCGGAGACCAGGTGAGACCCCCAAATCACCCTCACACCCAGCACCATCCCCAGCACCCCACTGCACCCTAAAACTTCCTGCTGATGGGGGGAAATGCCCCGAATTGCCCCTGGAACTCCAAAATCCTACTGTTTTGCCTCAGATCCCTGCTGCTATGCCCCAAAATCCTGCTGTTGTACCCCAAATTATGTTGTTTTACCCCATATCAGTCATAATCATCATGGTTTCATGATGAGAAAGTCCTGCTTGTTGAACTTGATTTCCTTCTACGACAGGCTAACCCACCTAATTGATTTAGGAAAGCCAGTACATGAAATTTTCTTGGATTTCAGCAAAGATTTTGATACTCTCTCATAGTGTCCTTCAGGACAGACTGTCCAGCCCACAGCTGGATAAACACATCATGCCATGGCTCAGCAATTGGCTCACAGATCAGTCCCAAAGGGTTAAAAGGGTTATAGTGAATGGGGTGACATCAGGCCGGCATCTGGTCACTGGTGGGGCTCCAAAGGGCTCAGTCAATCCTTGGCCCAGTTCTCTTTAACATCTCCATTAACAACTTGGACACAGGATTTGAAGGGTTACTAAGTTTGCTGACAGCACTAAACTGGAAGAGCTGTCGGCTCCCTTGAGGGCAGAGAGACTGGGACAAATTAAGGAGATGGACAATCACCAACTGTATCAAGTTTAACCAGGGCAAATGCACTTGGGATGGGGCAGCCCTGCATGCAGGGACAGACTGGGAACGATAGGCTGGAGAGCAGTGCTGTGGAAAAGGACCTGGGAATCCTGATTGATGGCAAGTTGGACATGAGTCAGCAGTGCCCTGGCAGCCAGGAGGAACGTCTGTGTACTAGAGGGCATCAAGCACAACTTTGCCAGTCAGTCAAAGGACGTGATTGTCCTGCTCTGCTCTGCACTGGGGTCGCCTCACCTTGAATATTGTGTGCAGTTTTTGGCACCACAATAAAAGAAAAGACATTAAGCTATAGGAGAACATCCAATGGAGGGATACAAGGATGGGAAAGGGTCTGGAAGGGAAGCCTTATGAGGAGTGGCTGAGGCAAGTGTTTGTTCAGCCTGGAGAAGACTGAGGTCAGACCTCATCAGGGTCTTCAACATCCTCCTGAGGGGCAGTGGAGGGGCAGGTACCGATCTCTTCACTCTACTGACCAGTAACAGGACTAGAGGAACAGCTGGAGCCAGGTCAGGGGAGGTTTACGTTGGATATCAGGAACAGGTTTTTCATCCAAAGGGTGATCAGCCACTGGAACAGGATCCCCAGGGAAGTGGTGACAACACTGTCTGAGTTCAAGAAGCATTTTAGACAACACTCTCAGGCACAATGTGATTCTTGGGCTGCTCTGTGCAGGGCCTGGAGTTGGACTTTATGATCCTTGCGGGTCTCTTTGTATTCAGCATATTCTATGATTTTATGATATCCTGCTGCTTTACCGCAAATCCCACTGCTTTACTCAAAATCCTGGTGGTTTACCCCAAAATCCCACTGGTTTATCCCAAAATCCTGCTGCTATGCTCAAAAGTTCTGCTGCTTTACCCCAAAATCCTTTTGGTTTCCCCCCTCATTTTCACAACTCCCCCAAACTGTGGGGTCCTGTCCCAGGACCTTTGTAGGGTAGAACCCCGTGTTTTGGGGCCCTCCCTGAACCCTTCCTCCCCCACAGCTCCGCCTCCTTCTGAGGAGCCGCCGGGGGTCCCATCGCCCTCCCCACACCGCCGAGTGACATCAGAGGGGCGGGGTCTCCCACGTAGGACATGGGGGGACACCCCCATATTGGGGGATTTCCCCCCCACCATGTTAATTTTTCCTGATTTCAATGAAATTGCCCCCAAATTTCTGTGAAATTAGTCTGAACCACATTGGTTTGGTGGGGGGAGGAGCATGGAGGGGGTCCAGGCCCCCCTTTCCCCTCCCCAATAAAGCCATCCCCCCCAACCTCATTAATGGGGGCTGCTAATGAAGGGCATCTCCTCTAAGTTGGGGGAGTTGGGGTGGAGCACGCCAAATTGGAGAGGAAACCCAAAAACTGAGGGAATTCTGGAATTAAATAAAAACTTTCTTAAAATCTGAGTCTGTTTTTTCCCAATGCCCTCAGTCTCTCCTCAGTCCCTGCCAATGCATCCCAGTCTCTTTTCATTGTATCCCAGTGACCCCAGAAAAAAAGGAGGGGGTTCTGGGGCAAAGGGCTTTAAATTGAGGGAAAAACCTCCTTTTCTCTTACTTTAATGATTAAGTCATAAAAAACCCTCCTTTGACACTATTTTAAGGCCTTAAATTAAGGGGGGAAATGGTGGGAAGCGTGAGGGGGAAAAGCTCCTCCTAGCGTCTCCACCACCACGCTAGCACCTTACAAAACTCCTAGAGACAGAAGTGATGGAACTTTCCTAATTCATTTTTCTACTTAATAGGGGTTAATTAACTTTCAGTTAATTATTTTAATCAATAATAAGCAGTGTAATTTTCCACTTCAGCCAGCATGTAGTAAAATTTTTTTGCAGACTGCTATTGTAAGAACAGTTTGGGACAATTACTGAAATTTTAAGTTTTGCTAAACCAACCTCGATATCCTTCAATGAACAAAGCCTGAGGGAGAGGAATGATGCAGAGAACTTGTTCTGGCAATTGACAAAGGGGTGATTTAAAGGACAGACACCAATGGAAAGAATGGTCTTCTTTTACTGTGACTATTAAAGCAACACAAAAACAAAATGATACATTTAATAAAACTACACACTTGGTTTTAGCAAGAAGCAAAAATAAGAAAGGTAATGCACCTTATCATTACTATATGAGAGACAAAACAGTGATTGAAAAAGATACATCATCAATTGTCTAAATACTTTACCATCCTCCAGAGTCTGCAGTCACTGGGGAGCCCCATTTCACAGTGAGGACCTGGAGAACCCTTCCCAGTAATTGGGAAAATCCTACATGGTGCCTCCACCCGTCTCCAAATTCAACCCGAAACTGGGTCCAGCTTTTATAGACTCAAACCAGCAAGTCAAAGTGACTTGGTTATATTTTTGGCACAGAAACACCTGGATCTGATGGCACACAGCCTGACCAGCAGTGGCCAAGGCTTGCCACAGCCCAGGTGTCGCCGGGAGGGTTTCCCCTAAAGTATCTTACAAACAAGCCTCTATTAATGGCAGTTGAGAAAAGTTCTCAAATGGTACATTTCTTGCAGATAACTACTGAAGGGAAGGTCAGTGAAATCTTCCTGTTTTGGTACATTTTCTTGGAAGAGAGTGAAGGACGTTTTCAACTTTGTATCTTCACATTTGGACACCCTGATGCCTTAGGATTTTAGCTTTTATATTTTTCATGTATTTGTAATTCTGCAATTCTTTAGTGTGTAACTCTAAACTCCATATATATTTCCCATTTTGGTCAGACAAAACAATTCATCTCTAGGCCTGGGAATCAAGGACACCTGACTGTCTCAGGCCCTGAGAGATGTAAACAAAAGTGAGTTTGGGGGGGAGCAAACTTGGGGTAAATGACTTCATTAGCTGAAGCTGTAATTGGAAGATTAACCACCAATATGCAAACGGACCAAACCTATGACCCGTGGTCCATTTTGGGTGTGGCCCCTGGGGGCCTTTGTCTGCCCTAAATGTACCAGAAGGCTCTTCAATACATATACCTGCTTTTTATTCTCTTAATTTTGTCTGGCCTATGTTTTTAGGTAGCCCCGAAAGGCATCAACCCAAGGGGACAGTGACATCTCGTGGCCGTTCCCCCGACACCTTGGAGCGGCTCCCTAGGGCAGAGGCTGGACAGGGTTAGAGAATAAAGTGGGTATTTATTAAAGGCCTTCAACAGATGCACCTTGGGCAGTCAGAGCCTCCCAGAGGCTGCACCCAACATGGACAATGGGCACGAGTTTTTCAGAAAATTGTAAGTTTGGTCCATTTACGTATCAGGGGTTAATTCTCCAATTACAGCTTCAGGTAATGAAGTCACATTCCCCCAATTTGCTCCCCAAATTCACTTTTGTTTATATTTTTCAGGCCCTAAGGTTGTGGGGTGCCCTTGGATCTCAGGCCCAGATGGATTGTTTTGTCTGACCAAAATGTGAAGACATTTTGTAGTTAACTACACTTTATATGGAGTTTAGAGCTATGCACTAATGCAATACAGGATTTGAAAAATATAAAAGCTAAAATCTAAAGGCATCAGATGGTGCTGTGTGCACACAAAACAGGCCCAGAGCCCCTACAAAAGTGGGAACATCTGGTCACAGCTCTCAAACAGACCAAGGGGCAAGGAAATGCAAGGTTGGGTAGGCAAGGCAAGGCAAGGCAAGGCAAGGTTAGTAAGGCAAGGTACGTCAAAAGAGGGACAACGAGGCAAGGCAAGGCCTTGAAAGAATGAAGGAGGAAATAGGCAGTCCAAGCTGTGGGGATCGGCATGCAAAGCAAGGGAGGACTAGGCAATTCAGGGCAAGGCAAGAGGGGGATCCTCAAGGCAAGGCAAGGTAAGGCAAGGCAGGAAGAAGGAAGGGGGAGGAAGGCAAAACTAGTCCTGGGAGGGGTAGTCAAGGCAAGGATAGGGAGGGGTAGGCAACACAAGGCAGGGGATGGGTATGCTAGGAAGAGATATAAATAAGGGTAGGCAGGGCAAGGCAAGGCAAGGCAAGACCAGACCAGAAAAGGAAGGGGTAGGCAAATCAAGACAGGGAATGGGTATGCAAGGCAAGGCAAAGGAAGGGTACGAGAGGCAAGGCAAGGTAGGTGTACACAAGGCAAGAAGAGGCAGTTCAGTCAAGGGAAGAGTCCTTGTACTGCCTTGCATAGCCCTGCCTTGCCTTGTTGTGCCCGCAACTTGCTGGTCTTGCCTTTCCTATCCCTCCCTAGCCAGACCTTTCCTGCCCCTCCCTTCTCAAATGCCCACACATGCATTTGCTTGCTTTGATGTGCCTACCTCTCCCTTGCCTGCCTTGCCTAGAAGTTTACTGACTTGTCAAGCCATGCCTACACCTTCCTCCCCATGTCTTGCCAACCACGTCTTTGCCATACCTTGCCTACCCTTCCCTTGAATTGTCTTGACTTTGCTTACCCCTCTCTTGCCTTGCCTTCCCTCACCTTCCTCCATTGCCGTGCCTTTCCTTCCCTACCTGTAGTGGAATGACCCCGGCTGGATGCCAGGCTTCCACCAAAACCTGTCTGTCACCCCTCTCTACGGATGTAAATTGGGGAGAAAATACATAGTTCATGAGTTGAGGTAAGGACAGAGAGAGATCAGCCCCAATCCTTGCGCCCAGCATCTCATATCACCAGACACGCTGCAAATTCTTGATAAAACTATTCAATCCTCCCCGTTCCCGTGTCTGGGCAACAGCCTCTCCAGAGCTATCCTAGAGACAGGAGCAACACGGAAGAGTTGTGAAACAGGGGATTAAAATAACAGCAACCTGAGTTAAAAAGCTGACTCTGGGCGGCGTCCATTATTATTTTGGAAGTCCCTTAGCCCTGCATTCAGTCACCTTTACTACAGAGAAGGCTGACACTCCCAACCGGTGCCGAGGCCGTTCTGCAGATCCCGCCGGAGCCCTCAGGGGCCGGGGGGGGCGGGGCCTCAGCGCGAGCCGTCCCCGCCCCCTCCGCGCCGCGGGCCGCGCGCGCCGCTCTCGGTCACGTGGGGCAGCTCGCGCAGGCGCGCGCCCGCTCCCCCACCCCGCCCGGCGGCTCGCGGAGCGTCACGTGCGCGCGTCACGTGAGGCCGTCCCGGGCCGATGAGGTCAGCGGCGGGTCACGTGACCGGTGCCTACGCGCAGTGGGGCCGGGTGCAGATGGCGGACGCGGAGGCCGAGGCGGCGGCGCGGCCGGAGGTGCCGCGGGTGGTGCCGGCGCTCCGCGCCCGCCTCTGGCAGCTGCAGGCGGAGCTGCGCGAGCAGGAGGTGTCGGAGACCTCGTCCCGAGCCTACTGCCGGGGCTTCTGCCAGGTAGGAGGCGGGCGTGGCGGGCCGCGGCGCGGGCTGCAGGCCGGGTGCGGGCAGCGGGGATGCGGCCGGGGCAGGCTCGCGGCTGCCGGGCAGGGCACTCGCTCTGCCGAGGCTCGCGGTGCTCAGGGCTCGCGGCTCCGTGCCCGGCTGCTCAGCGGAGCTGTGCACGCCCTGCCGGGGGCGCCCCGCGGGCTCTGCGCCGCCAGCCCGGAGCCGGGGCCGGTGGGATTGCTCGCCTTCGGGCTTTGGCATCGCTTCGGACCGGAGCGTCCTGTGCCCCCCGCGTGTCTCCCTGGGGCTGCCGGGCGCACCGCATTTTCTCGATGCAGTCTTGGCTTGGTTCCGAGAGCTCTGGTTGTGTGCGTTTCACTTGTCTCGGGATCAAATCTCCCTATTCCGCCTTGTTTGAGATCTGCCCTGATGTGCAAGGAGTGCTTGCTGGCCTGTAAGGGCCTACAGTGCCCTTAAGTCACTAAATGAGCTGGAGTTTGGATATCTGGTCTTGAATACTTGCTTAGTGCAACCCAGTTTCTGAATCGAGGCCTTAAGTTCCAGAAGAAGAGCTGGTCTTGATTAAAGCCACAGTGATGGAGATAACTCATTCTTTACTAAACTCTTGCGATGGTTAATTAGTTTTTGCCACCCTGACAGCATCATTTACTGTGATCTCTAAGGTTGAAAAATTGTTGTTATTATGCTGGCTTGGAGAGTTGTTGTAGTTGAGTCTGAAGAGATTATGTGTTTTAACGTGAGAAATAAAAAAATCTGTTTACTAAGTTAGTTCACAACACCTCAGCTGATAAAGCTATAGTATTTGATTGGTGAGTGGCAAAATCAGAAAAAAACCTGCTGGTGTGTTACAAATGATGTATAAGTGGTGTTACCCTTCACGGTGTTCCATTTTGCATCCACAGGTTGTTGTGCTTTGCCGTACCATTTGGGAGAATGTTTAGCTCATCACTTACTGAAACAACAGAATAAATACATTTACTGGGTTTCAAAACTTTCTTCTCAAACTGCAGGATTTGTCCCAAGTTCAGTATGTGATGAGGATCTGTGACCTTGCATTGACGTGCTGCAAAGTGTGACTGTCCGTGTTTGGGTTTTGCTGAAATTGTGTTCAGTGCTGTTAGAATATTGACACAAATATTCAACTAACACTTAATAGTGCTTGTTAAGATGATCAGTGTGTGTACACATCCAGTTTCCCAGATTAGTTTGGTACAGAAGAAACTTTAGAGAGACTTGATCATGAAGTTTGGTGAAAGTGAAAGACAGTTCTGCTACCTAAAAAAAAAAAAAAAAAAAAAAAAAAGGCAAACAAAAATAAGCCCCTAACCATGTCCCACAAATAATGTAGCCCTCTAGGTCCTTGTGCTATTATTTTAGTCTGGTTTTAGAATACTGTGATAGCACAGATAAAAATGGAAAAGATTGGTTTTGACTTGCCATCAGTCTGGGACTTCTTGGGTTGTCTTGCCCATACCCCAGGAGATGCAATGGGGGACATGGAACCGCTGGTCTGTCCTGCAGCAGCTTCAGCAAAGGATGAATTTGTGATGCAATTGTGCAGCCAGACCACTGTGGGTAGGATGTAATTTTATGTCTGGATTTCTCCTGACATGGGATGTTTGTCATAACTTCAATAACTTAAGGTCTGCCCATAAGTGAAATTTAGGTAGCTCAATTTTGTACTTGGAGGGTACCACTGATACCTTGTCATAAGCTTGTTAAGCTACAGCAGAATGTGCCTAGAAAGAAGCTGAACTTATCTGGGGTGAAGTTTGGTTTTGGGAAGTAGCTGACATAAAGAGAGCTGAAATGTTTTAGGTTTGCCATCCTGTGAGTGCAGCTGAGGCAGGGGCCTGAAGTTGTTCTGTTTTGCTGTGGAAATTAGCATGGCTGTCAGGCCATGTAACCAATTTAGTGATTTTCCTATGCTTTGAGCTGTCTGAATGCTGTTTTACTACATGTAAACTTGTACTGCTGTGTGCAGCTTTTCAGAAGCTCTTAGTGGGACCGATGCTGGATGTCACAGTTTCCTTGATGATCCCTGTATTCAAGCAGGGAAATATGACTGTTGTCCAGGATAACAAAACAAAGGAACTGTTGAAGCCTAAATAATGGGTTGACTCTGCAACTTTATATTGTACTGGCATGAATTTTTTGCACATTCACCTTGGGAAAAACACGTCTATTGTGGAGTGCAGTACCCGAACATCCAGATAGAATGACTGAGGGAAGTGTTTGAGGCTGTGCTATCATAAATAAGAAGAACAGTTATCAGTGAAGTAGGTAAGATGTCAAAGCACCCATCCCATCTGCCAGTGCCCAGCAGCTGTTGGCTTTCTGAAATTTTTGAAGGTGGCGCGTTGAGTGCAATCAGATATGGTGAAGAAGAGGAAGAAGTGTTTTTCTTAAACAGAGACTCAAAGCTTTAACAAGAGGTCAGGAAACTTTGAGATCTTTGTCTTTAATTTGGGTCTGAGCAAAAAAAAATGATGCTTCTGAGGAAGTGCAGCTAAGCAGGTGTTCTGTCACTGCAGAACACGAAAATGTGTGCAGTGTGGAGGGCCTGGGCTGGTCTGTATGTTACCATTAGGTGGATGTGGCCTCTGTGCTTCTCACCCCACTTGTCCATCAGATTTGTTACTGGAGTCAGAGGAGGATGGGATGAAGTGTGTATTAACCAGACTTTAAGTGCCTGAATACTCTCATCAGGTAAGTACACTGAAAGGTAGTACTTGCTTCTAAGTTGTTACTTGAGAATCCCTTAAACATGCAGATTATCTAATTCTGTCAAGTTAATAATTTTTCCATAATAGCTTTTATGTAGACTGACAGGAGAAATCTCTAGTGCACAAGTAAACAACTATTTATATTGCTTATGGAATAGCAGAAGGGCTTTGAAGAACTTCTTTCATATAGTTTCTACATTTGGCTTATTTGTCAGTATGCTACTTCTAATAGCATCATAAGGTTCAAAACTGCAGATCCTTGAAGTTTAAGCTATTAATAAGTCTGTCACCTTGAATCTATTTTTTACACTGAAACCTTTATTTATGTGTTTGACAAGAAGTTTCTCATAAATGGTTACTCAGTGAATTCCTAATGTTAGCTTTAAGACTTTGATCCCAGTGCTCAGATTGCACTTGAGCAAGGGAGCAGTTTTTACTAGAAAATTTATTTAATCTTAGAAAGTATTCTGCTGTGTTTTATGATTTACACAGACCCAGGTAGTTTATGATCAAAGTGTCTGTCAAAATAGTTAAGTGCTAAATTTGGCTTTTTAAATAGATTGGTTTTAATGGATATATTTTTAGAAGAGTGCAGGGATTGGTGTGTTAGATCTGTTTCTGTAGTCACTATAATGGCAGTGTTACTGCTGCCTTTACTAAACAGCTGATTTATGATAGTCATCAGTTGATTGTCTCTGGGGATTGCAGCTTGACAGTTTTGAATGTGATTTAATGCTACAAAGCGATATATGATTGGAGTTATATTATCAAATCCTTCATTAATCTGTTAAATAAGCTTGAAGACTGGCATTACTCACCATTCACTGCTGCAGCTAATGATCTTTGTGCTGTGCTTAAGGATGATTTCTGCAAGCTTCCAGTTCCCTGTCCTCCCACTTATGTCTTTATAACTATTAATATTATGTGGGTTTTTTGGAAAGTTTGCAATTTCCATTCACCCAGAAGTTCTGTGAACAAATTGTTGGAGAACAATCCACAAAATAGTGGATTACTGATTCCTAGATGGCTTTTTTTATAGATTTCTTTTTCTTAAGTATAACAGACAATTCTGTTAGTCTAATGGACGTTTGCATTGTCTTTAGACTAGGACTAGTATAGTGTAGTTATATCACTGATGTAACATTGAATACTGACCACTTATTTCTTGCTGTGCTGGAGGGTAGGTTTTGTCTTAGAAGTTTTTGGTCATTATTATAGCACTGTTTTTAGCAAGCTCATAGTAGGGTTTGTTCTGTAGTGTCCTCCTTCCATTCGCTATCTGATATAATAATATTTTTTTTAAGGTGTTAAAATAAGTTTGTTGTGTCAATGTCCCGACCTGAAGTGATTTGAAAACTGACATGGCCTCACCATCCCTTTAGGACAATTTGACTTGTTTTGAATGGTAGGGTGAAGCACTCTGAACTCTTTTTTTTCCCCCCATACAGTCTTGGCCCTAAGGATTCCAAAAAAAGCACATCATCTTTCCTTGGTTTTGTTTTTTTTGCAGCTGGCTTTAATCAAGATTGTTACCTTGTTTAGTCTAGGGAGAGTACCACATGGGAGAGGGAACTGGTGAGTGTACAAGCACCTCTCTGCTCTGGAGATGTAAGAGGGTGTTCAGGGAAGGGCTGTTATTTGTGAAGCAAGCACTCAGTAGGGCTTAGGTGTCCTCAGCTCAGTGCCCTTCTTGGTCTCAAATTGTACTTCAGAGCCTGTCAGAGCGCAGCATGGTAGTGTAGGTAAGGTTTAAAAAGTTTGGGAGATACTAGTATTGTCCCTGTGGTTTCTGTTAAAACTGGCTAGATTTTATATTTCTATTTCCATTTATATATTATTTCCATTTATATATTACTTAATATTTACTATTTATATTATTTATTTTAATGTGGGATTGCCGTGGTCAAGGAGTAAAATCTGGGGTAATTTTGCATTTGAAAAATGCCTATGTAATGATCAGATCTGGGTTTTGTATCCCTTTCTGGTGGCTTCATGTTTGCTGTATGGGTAATGCATATCTCTTTAAAACACTGCACCTGTAGTAATGTTCTTAATCTTGAGTTTCTTCCTATTTTTTCTGCATTCTCACTAGTGATAAAGCTTCCAGTGTTACATACATGGTTCTGTCTCCATGGTAATTGTACAAAAGGAGCTAAGTGTAGGACTTCTCCCTGAATTTTCTAATTAATAGCTCACATTTCTGCTAATTGCATCTGGTTTTCTCCCCAGTAGAAATTCTGATAACTTTATCAAAATAATTAAGTAAAAATATACTGTAATAAAAGGGAGGATTTCTGTTGAGGTGAAAAGCTGCCACTTTAAATTCTCCTTCAGAGTAAAAATTTCTCACTTCCAGAATTATTCCACTGTATGTGTTTGATATTGTATATTGATATTTGTTTTTAAGCAAAAGTGTGTTATAAGAACTGCTAATGATAACTCATTTTGTTTCAGACACTGCTCCAGTATGCTGGCAGTCGGGGTGCATCGGAACATATTTTACCTTTTTTGGAAGTGTATCGAATCTCCATCCAAAGCTTTGCTAATGCAAGACCTTACTTGACTACAGAATGTGAAGATGTTCTTTTGGTACTTGGCAGGCTAGTGCTGTAAGTTTTAAGTTGGTATATTATTATTTTTTTGCTTAAAAGAGAATTGCACTTTGTAGATTAAAGAGCAAGCTGTCGAAATAGTGTATGGCTTAATTTGACAACTATATTTGCAATTTATTATCTAGTAAATGTCTGCAGTACATTTTTAATCATACCACAAACATGTATTTGAGGATTGAATTAATTAATGTGGACAAGTTCTAAGGCTTTGTTCTTCTGTATTTGGATAATCATGTAGGTGTTAGAAAGGTTCTGTTCTTTCTTGAAACGTTCTGCAAGTATTATTTTCTGTAGAACTGGGATAACTTGTAGTTCCTCAGTCTGTCTTAAGTGCAAAGCAGCTTTCTGTATTTGAAGAGTGTAGCCTGAGAGCTTTCATGTACACTGGGGTATAATCAGTATAAACTGAGAATGATAAGGGGATGTGCTGGTCATTCCTTGCTAGTGAGGTTTCATCTTAGGAGGGAGGGTGAAGGTGAATATGAAGATCATCACAGAATAAAAGCGATTCTGTGACAGTTTTTGGGTTTTGGGGTTTTTTTGTTAGCAGTCTCTTACTTGTTTTGTGGTCTGAACTCAGGTATTCTCTTTAAGATGGACTTTAGCAGGGAACTGTTGGTCAAATGCTTCATTTTGTAATGGACTGACTTGCAATATAAATGAACAGCTCAGAACCAGATATCTCCAAATGATGCCTTGAATTATTTTCTTTTTAATTGTGAGAAATATGTGAACTAGGAGTGCTTTTGGGTTTTTTGAAAACCTGTGAAATGAGGAGAAATGTCTTATGTTCTTACTGTGGAAACCTAAGACTTCAACAGCTAAATCATTTACCTAGTACATAATACACATTTCTGGCAAAATATCTTGATTGCTTTTGCAGACTGTCCCCTTAAGGACAGAATATTATTGTCTTCATAATATTATCATTAATTAGCTTGTGTATTTTGTTGTTTCCTACTTATGTAATATTACAAGTTTGTCTTTCAGTATCTGTTTTCAGGACACCTCTACTTGGAGTATTTTCTATATTTTTTGCCACTGTTAGATACACTGGGGTGTAAATCCCAATTCTATATCAAAATTGCTTTTCACTTGTTGAGAAATATCAGAATATTCTGCTTTTGCTAATATGTTTTTTTCCAGCTTTCAGTGTGAGGAGTTTGTTGTAGCTTGTATATTCAGAAAACCTTGTGTTAGAGGACAGTAGAAAAGCTGACTTGCTGGACTCTTCTCTTTCTTGTGATGATTACATTGGAAAGGAATCTAAAGAATGAGAAATACAGAGAGGGAGGTGGAAGACAGGGTGAGGTAAATGGCATACCTGAATTAACTCTCCCATGTTTTTGTAAGTTTCCAAGGGAGTGAGAGAGAAGTTAGAGCAGGGAATTAAAGATAAAAATTGAGGTTCCATGAGGCAGGAAGGCTGTTAACCTAGTGAGGGACATGAAAGCATACTGGTCCCATGTAATTGTGATTTTTGGGGAGACAGTTGGGCTACCCACAGCTGTCATGCACACTGTATTTTCCGACTTGAATCTTGATTGAAGTGAAATGAGCAAACTTGCTGTTTCAAAGCAGAAGTGCTCTACTTCCTATTGAAATAGTCCTTCCCTTCCAACATTCCCCCTGGAGAAGAGGAAAAGAGCTTCCTTCTCCTGACATCCTTCTCATCAGGGTGAGCCAGTAACAGCAAAACTCAGTTTATTGTGGTATTCCCTGCTGCCTGCTGAGGTCCTTTGTGCATTCACAGCACAGCTGACACGATGTAGGGACTATGCCTCCCATAAGAAACATGATGTTCATGCAGTGTGAGATACTGTAGGTCCACTGTCCAACCTAAGGAAACAAAAGGAAAGCTTGGAGTGGTGGCTGTTGCAGATTACAGATGTGACAGGGGGTATGTGTGGGTGGGAAACAGCAATATTCATTTTGGCCATGGCCATGAAGTGATATCTGCTTTGTTCAAGTGGAATTTGGACAGGTCATTCTCACAGCCCCAAAGCACAGTGCATTCCCCTTATCCCCCATTATTACTATTTCAAAGGTATTGCCCCTGCAGAAGAATTAATAAAGAATTAGCTCTATCAGAGGTGTCTTTCACTGACAGTTAGCTGGCTATCCTTGTGAATCTCAGGAGACCCTTGAAGCTGGTTATTCATTCAAGTTTCTGTGAGTGCTTTATTTCTGAGGCTGCTGTGAGGGGGAAGGTGTTGGTATGAAAACTTTACTTCCATCTGAAAATGGTTTTTATGATTCTAAGATGAATAGATCAAAAAAGAAGAAATATTTGGTCATAAGTCACATTGTGTTTGCCAGTAACTAAGATTTGACTGCTTTCCGCTTTCTCCTGTGTGCTGTGATGGCACTGAACTGAAAGGGAATTTACCACTTCTGTGACTTTGAGAAGGTGTTTGTATGGGTTTTTTCAACCATAAAAAGTGAAAGGAGATTTGAATGCCATCTGGTTTAAGTAGCAAAACAATATTGAGCCAATGAGACCAGTCTGCCTCAAGCCTGGAGCTCTGTCTCATCTGTTGTCAGATTCCAGAGGTACAACCATGTTGGCTCCAGGAAGAGTGTGCTTGCTTCCCCCAGCACTGTGAGCAGGCACACAGGACACTGAGCTGTTTGTCCAATAAAGCAGTTCTCAGCCTAATACACTGTTGCTGTTTGATTCACCAGCTTGCATTTACCACTCTGCTGTCTGTCATTTACAGCTAATTCAACTCTTAATAAGCACAGGAGAATTCCTAGCAACAAGTGAATGATTCCTGCTGATAATCCAGCGTATAACGAGTCATCTTCGTGCCTCTAAGATTAGGATAGGAGAAGTGTTCTAATACAGTCTAAAGATGAACACAGTTCTGAAAGGTTTTAAAATTTAATTTTAAAAAATTCTGTGAATGAGGTATAAAGTGATTACAGAAAAATTGTATGCAAATAATGTGTTGAATTTTGCATAGAGTTATTTGTTCCAAAATAAAGAAATTTATATCTAGGACACCTTTTCCTAAAAGATATTTTGAAGTTGAGTGTTTCAGATGAATAATATTTTTTCTAGTTATGTAAACATCAGTTTTTTCAATGATTCAGTGCTTTTTCTAGGTGGTGTCCTTGATTAGTTTTCTTTCCTTATATTGTCAGGATTTATGAAAATGGTTGTGCTGTGTTTAAGTCTTGTGAATCTCTAGACAGAGTGTCATGGTTTGATTAGGTCTAATTGTTCAGTAGAGTTTTAGGCAGTCCATGTGTTCTATATACAAGGTTGGGTAGCTCTTGTTTGAGAGCAAGACAGACAGCAGTTCCTGCCATGGCAGGTTGCAGTTTGTGCTGTAGGTATTGGAATGCTCCCCCAGTTGGTATCAGAGACTCTTAAGGTGTTTCTGGGTGCTGATGCTCCTTTTAGCATCGCTTGTCCAGATCCATTTTTATGCTGATGCATGTGTCTTCTGTCAAGCAGTTTCTTAGTTTTATTTTCTTATACATGTTAGTGCTGAAATGTTGAATTAGGTGAAGATGGCTTTTATTCTCCCTCTAGGCAGAGACCATGCTGGACTCCAGTGAGCTTTATTTCAAATGGTTATTAGGTTTCCTTTGAGAAGAAAGAATAGAAATTTTGTGGTGCAATGTTCCTGAGCCACATTGAATGGATCTATCTTGTATGATAAGAGTACTGCAATCTTAAATTGGAGAGATTATGTGTAGTAAAAAGGAGCACTGTTTCCATATGATGAATCATGCCTGATTTACAGGCTGTTTCAAACCTTTAACTGATTTGCTCAATCTGACATGTTTCAGTGTTACCGTCATTGCTTATCTGAATACTCAGTAGTATATGCCACAAATGTTATTTAATGTAACAAGAGAATGTGTTCAGGTAGCTTGTTTACTTGCCTTTTGCTTTTCCAGGAGTTGTTTTGAGCTACTGCTTTCAATTCCTGAAAGTGAATTGCCACATGAGGTGTGGTTAGGATTCCATCAATCCATTCAGGTAAGTGTTCTGAATTTCCTTTTTGCATTTTACATCTTTAAAAAAAAAAAAAAAGCTGCAGTTGTATTCCTTCTCTTCTACCCTTCCCCTGAATTCCACTTGTCCTGCATTGCTGTTACCTAGGCAGCAGGAATTTCTGAGCAGCAAAAGACAAACTGCAGCAACCGTATTGGGAGTCTTGAGGCCCAACAGCATATTTATAACCACACGGTTGATGGCAATTTAAGCAAAAGAACCTTAGTAAGTCTTGATCTAATGATTTTTATGAAAGACAGACTGAGTTAAATGAAGTGATTTAACAGCTCTGAAGCATTGCTTTGATGAGAAGAGCTTTTGTGGAGGTCTGAGTGGCAGGTTAGTGTCTGTACCTGATTTGAGAGGGATGGAAATGGTAGGACAGGTCTTTAGTCCAGGTGGCTCTTAGAAGTGTTTCTTTGGAGGTGATGCTGAAATAAGCTCATACTGCTACATTCCTACACTCAAATCAAGATGGCTAATGTAGACTGTGTAGGAAGAAGAGATGTTTTCTGGGTTTTAGTCTGGAGGTAGTACCTAGCTGTCTGCAAGAACCTGTGTTCCCCATGGAGCTGAAAGACTGGAGTGGTATTGCTGTGGCCCTTCCAGGACCAGGGTCTGCTCTGTTTCTGCTGTTGCTGGTTCTGCCTTTAACTGTGACTGGTGAAGTTGGAAGCTAATCTCAGTTATAAGTTACTGAAGTGAAGACTTCAGCAGGAAACCGTTGGAAGTGAATTTAGACCTTGCAACTGTCTTTAGTACAAGACCTGATACCCCTTTGACTGGGGATTTTCTCAGTCCCTGAGGCTTGGCTATCGCTGCATTAGCTCTGAAGATGCTAGTACTGAGCTTCTACTTTTGTTTTGCCTGCAGTCAAGGAAACAGGAGGTGTGAAAACTTTTCAGTAGACTGAAGATGAATAAACTGGTCACTTTAAACTGAGAGCAGCAGTCTAGCAGAGCTTTGTAGTCCTGCTAGTAGCAGAAGGGATGGTCTGTGCTTGAGTGATTCCAGGTGTGGAGAAACCTCCTTTTCTTGAAATACCGTGGAATATTTACTGTCATGCAAACCCTAAAAACAGTTGAGTGTGGCATGTACTTGGTAATAGAAAGAAATGCAGTAGGTTCAGTTTAAATCCTATAGCCTTAGTGGCAACAATGATCTGTCCTTTATTTTGAGTACATAGGTCCTGCAACTCCCTTAATGACTACTGCAGAGCCAGGTTTGAGGTGTATCAGTTCATTTTGACAATGCCCAGCAATGCCATATGTTTGGCTATTGGCCAAAGGCTGGGTCTGTGCTCCCAACCGTTCATTTGTGGGGATCCCATGGATAAGGGTGGTCAGCCACAGTTTCATCTTTTATGTTAGTACTGATGCAAAACATTGAAACTTAGTGTTTCCAGAGTAGCTCTTCTTTATTATACTAATACAGTCATTTAGGGTAAAGAGGAGTGACTCAGAATCACAAAGTACCAGGCTGAAAGGACTTCAAGGATCATCTGGTCCAACCTTTCTTGGACAAAGGCAGGGTCTAGACTAGACAGCCCATCACCCTGCCCAGCTAAATCTTTAAATTGTCCAATGTTAGAGAATACACCACTTCCCTGGGGAGATTATTCCAGTGGCTGAAGCTTCTCATTATGAAAAATTTTCCTTGGTTGTCCAATCAGAATTTCCCCAGGAGTAACTTGTACCCATTACCCCATGTCTTTTCCATGTGAGTTCTTGTAGAAAGGGAGCATCCATCGTTTTTTGTAACAACCTGTTAAATACTGGAACATGGTGATAAGGTCTCCCCTAAGCCTTGTGATCTTATCATACACTAAAAGGCATCTGTGTTTGTAACTGAGATGGCCTAGACCTGAAACAAGATGTTCTCTCGTATTCAGAATATGGGAGGGTTTCTACATATTCAGGCTTTTTTTCATTATAGCAGAGTTACAGTGCAGCTCTGAAAGTTGATAACTTTTAACTGGAGGGATCTGCAAGGAGAATTCTTGTTACCAAGCTTAGTAATTTCTATGAAGTAAGTAACCTGTGCATTTCTAGCATTTTGAAGGGAGTGATTGAACTTTGATACTTCTGTCAATAGAGAGCAGGTTTTTAGTCTGGTGAGATGGCTTTATTTATGCTGAATATGTTGGAAGGGAACTGTTAAATTCTAGTGGTAGAAGGGTGTGATATTCTACTCTTAAGAGGGACAGAGCATCCAAGATTCATAAATGCTTGTGGCCTTAAAGATCCACAAAAGTCAGAGGATGCACAAAAACTCACAAAGTTTTAATAGTAAATGACATGCTTGGCATGAAAATTGGTATATTAGTCTTTGACCTACTATAGAAGCACACAGCACCGGGTGGTGAATGACTTTTTTTTACATTTTATAGGATTCACATGATGCTTTACTGGAATTTGGGAATAACAACCTCCAAATATTGGTGGATATCACAAGGGAAGGGGTATGGAAAAATCCAGTTCTTCTTAAAATTCTATCCCAGCAACCAGTAGAAACTGAGGAAGGTAAGAGTGTGTTCTTAGAAATGGTGTATGGTTGTTCAGAAATTACTTGGTGCCGTTTTGGTAACCAGTGATTTGAAGTCAGAAGACACTTGCATTTTAAATTGTATTGTGCAGTAGTATGCATATGTTGCTAAATAATATTTATTATGAAACTGTCTCACTGGCATTTTGAATAATGTGTCCAATTGTACAACAAATGCATCTGTGCTTGGGCTGTACTGTCCATCAGTTTGAATATTTTGGAACTCCATTTTAAAAAAGAATTGTTTATTTTTCTATTGTAAAAATATAGAAATTTTTCTTCCTGAGGTGGTTTATTTCTCATGACTCTGTGCTTTTAAATGTTTTCCTGAACTCTTCACAGGGAGGAATTGAGTGTGTCCACATTTTTCAGAAGCGTAAAAGATTCATGTGGAAGGGCAGTGTGGAGTGTTATTAGCTGTAGGTTGGGAAGTGCTTTGTGTTTAGACTGTGGAAATAAGACCTTGAATCAGAAGGTGTTGAGAGATGAGGAAAAGGAGATGCTAGTGTCACTTTATGCAATACGGTCTTTCTAATGTCTTCTATTAAATTCTTCCTTTACTCTTAACTTTTTTCCCATTAGTGGTACCGTTAGGTACTTGTAGGTATTTTACCTATTTCATTAACAATGCACTAGACTGCAGCTTACCTCTGGTAGCCTAAAGTTAAAAATAATGCAGAAGGGAAGAAGAGTTTAAAATATTTAAAGGAGAACAAAAAGGTATTCTAAGTTAGGTTTTCTTCCATAGCAGAACCTTTTGTTCTGGCTTTAGATAGCCTCTCTTTGAGTTGCAGTGTTTTTAATAAATAAATAGAAACGTGTTATGGTTATTGGGACTATATGTTGTTCCTTGTGTTAAAAAAAGAATAGCCAAGTCAGACTGCCGTCTTCACTAGCCTTCATGTCAGGTATTAATAGCATGGCAGAAACATTTGAACTGTTGTTGTTGTGGTTTAAACTCAGCTGGAAACATTAAGCCCCACTCAGCTGCTCCCTTTTCCTCCACCCCCTCTGCTGAGAGGGAGACAAAGGCTGAGTTAAGAGCAATTTACTTGAAAACAGCAATGAGATAAGAAAATGAACAGTGTCAGCAACAATACCAAAACAACAGTTTATAAAAGAAGGTGACTGCATTCAAAAACACTCTCTGAGAAACTCCTACACTTTGGCCGTAACAGCCCCTGCAGCACGGCAGGCTGGGGACAGAGTGGCTGGACAGTGCCCAGGCACAAAGGGACCTGGGGGTACTGACTGATGGCAGACTGAACGTGAGCCAGCAGTGTGCCCAGGTGGCCAAGAAGGTCAATGGCACCTGGTCTGGATCAGGAATGGTGTGGCCAGCAGGACCAGGGCAGTGCTTCTGCCCTGATACTCGGCACTGGTGAGGCCACACCTTGAGTGCTGTGTCCAGTTCTGGGCCCCTCAGTTTAGGAAGGACAGTGTGATGTTCAAACATATCCAGAGAAGGGCAACAAGGCTGCTGAAGGGCTTGGAACCCTATGAAGATCGGCTGAGGCAGCTGGGGTTGTTTAACCTGGAGAAAAGGAGGCTGTGGGGGGACCTTTTCATTCTCTACAGCTCCCTGAAAGGAGGTTGTAGCCAGGTGGGGGTTGGTTTCTTCTCCCAGGCAACCACTGACTGAACGACAGGCCACAGACTTAAGCTGTGTCAGGGGAAGTTTAGGTTAGACATCAGGAAAAAAATCTTCACTGCAAGAGTGATTGGGCACTGGAATTGTCTGCCCAGGGAGATGGTGGAGTCACTGTCCCTGGAGGTGTTTAAAAAAAGACTGCATGTGGCACTCAGTGCCATGGTTTAGTTGACAAGGTGGTGTTAGGTCATAAGTTGGACCTGATGATCTTGAAGGTCTTTTCCAACATAGTTAATTCTGTGATTCTGTGACATTCATTGGAGCTCTTCCGCACAGGTGCATTTTCAGGTAGTCTGGAATAGTCCACAGGCATGCCTGAACAGTCTGAATGTGACTCTGGAATCCTGTGTTAGATAAATCTGGCAAAAGCACATTTCTCAAGTAAAGTGTTAGACATTTTAAGTAAAGGGTAGTCCTGAAAAGTTGAGTACCTGCCTAAAATGTTGCTTCTACCCTGTGTCTTGCATTTGCGGCAACCTGGGAAACCTTGGTTTGTTTTTTTGCTTGCTTTTGGGGTATCAAAGAGCCGATAAACTGAGAAAAGTGTCCCCCTTGTGGCCTGTGGACATGCAGCATAGCTGCTTAGACATAGCTTGATGATCTTCCTGAGCTGTCTGAATGGTTTAGATATTGGTTGAGTGTTTCCAACTAGCAATGCAAGGAGCAGTAAAGAGTAGCAGAGCTCAGTGTGGTATCAGATATGTAGAAAGACTGAGAGTGCTGTGTGAGAGTGCTGTCCTGGTCTGCTCTACTCTACTCTTTTGGCTTGCAGCAAGCACTGTGAAAGTGGTAGATAGTAGCATTATTAGTAGTGGAAATCAGAAAATAGGGGGATGAGGAATGGTGATATTTAATAGTTATAAATACTATAAAGTTATTATTCAGTAGTTAAATAATTTATTGCCATTACATCACAGGGGATAGAAGGGGTTTTATTTGGTGTTTTCTAGTTTTTGCTGTCAGCTGGCTGAGCATGGTTGTTTGGGGCATTAATATTTGCTTGGGGAAAGGGCTTTAAAAAAAAATAAATTCAACTTAGGCCTTTTAGGTGACTAAACAATACCAGCATCCTGATGTGACCACAATTGATGCTGTTCAACAGTTGTGACATCCCATAGTTGTGACTGCCTTGTGCCTCAGGCAGCTAGCTTTAATACTCTGATTCTAAGACTTCCCCCCACCCTTCTGAATTAACAAATATACCCTGAACCAAGAAGCTTGGGGTGAGCTTGTTGCTGAGTGCAGCAGATGAATACCGACAACTTGGTGTGTCTGTCTTGATAAGAGTTGGTTTGTAGGACAGCTGGGATAACCATCCAACACACTGCTATTGTGTAACATACAGACCTCAGTGGCAGCTGTATTTAACATATGTTATTGCACTTCAGCACGTTGTCCTGTTCCACAGGGACTTTTTAATGTTTAATGTTGAATGTTTATCACAGAGTCTTTTCATGCCATCCATGCTTTATAAAGGTTGTATTCACAATATTGTGGTGTAACTTAAATTATCTTTCAGTGCAAGTGTTTTGGGTGAGAGAGGAATCTCTTATCCTTACTTTTTGGTCCTGGCTTAAGAGAGCTCTTAAGATATGTGTATAGTTTGAAACTGCACTGCCCTTTCGGAAGAAGGAAGGATTGCCGAGTCTGCACTGATTTTTATAGCAAGCTGTTTTAGTCTTGAGATGTTTGATAGAACACATAACAGGAAGAAAAGGAACAAGAAAGTCTGTTCATGGACATGTATGGAAATGTAACAGATTTAGGGCTGAGTACAAAATAAAGTTCTCTGAGGGAAAACAGCTCTTCTCATTTTGCTGTCTATTCCTCAGATTTTGTTCCTTTTTCAGGAAAAGAGGAAACTTTCCACTTTAGAGTAAAGCTAAGTGCTTAACTGGATGTCTGACTAGTGACTAATTTCTGAATTTTGCTCTTACCATCATCACTTACATCTGCATGACAGAGGAGCTCAATTTGTTGTTTGCCTCCTTTGCAGAGTTCATTCACACTCCCTTAGGTGTGAAAGAATTGGCTGGAGGGCACAGAGCTGCCACCCTTGGGGAACATGTGCTTCTATTGACTACTCTCAAAAACTGCAGCAAATTGAGACCCTCTTGTGCATACTGGCAGAGTCCACCTCCTATGAAGTTTCTGTCATCTGTGCTGTAAGATAAAAGTGTATCTGTTAAACTGAAAGTGTTTAATTTGACTGACTGCAGGTACTCCCAAAATACTTCCCCTGTCTTGACTAGCTGGCTCTGCCATGTTAGTAAAACTTCATTTAAACAGTTGCCAAGTGCATGTCTAGCTGTGTAAACAAGAGGAATCAAAATAATTCTTGGAGGAGGTAAAAAGAGTATTTTTTTTCTAGTATGTCGTTTATTCCCCTTACAGACCTTAAAAAAAGAAGTATTCTGTGAGCCAAGAGGTGTAGAAAGAGGGACTTAGAGAATTGCTTTGAATTGCTTGTGGGCAGTAACCCCCATTCCTGATAGGCCCATGAACAGCAGTTCCACTAGGGGAGGTGACGGATCTGATACTGGGTAAGCCAGCTTTGTGGGAGGTTGCCCTCAACAGTGCTCTCCTGGCCATCGTGTTGTGGTAGCAGTTTTGTACATCAGATATCCATATTGAAGCACTGTTAGCTTTCCTTGAGAAGTATTCAAGCACGGTGTCATACAGATGCAATTTTTAAGGAAGAGAGGAGGTTTGTTTCCTAGCAACTGGAGATCTTACTGCAGGCTGCCTCTTGATCAGGCAATTCTTCTTGCCTTACCCATTGAAGTTCCTTTGATGTGAAGTGTCAGCTGGGTCAAGAGTTTAATGCTCGGAGGTTTTTTTCTGTGAAAAACAGAAACCATTACCATAGACTCAAATCTTAAAATGGTTCTCTAATGGACCACTGAGCTGACTCCTGCAGAATACAAGTAGGTTTCACTACAGGCATGTGGTATGTACCTGGTGCCTGAAATGAGTTTTCTGCCAACTAGCATAGTGTCTGTTAAAACACGCTGTTGTTCTGTTCAGGCAATATTTTAAGTGCAGAGAGCATGAAAAAATTCTTGTTCTATATTATGTGCAATCCCCTCTTTTAGAAATTTATATACCATTGGTTTCTTAGCTACCCATCTTGCATAGTAATAATAAGATGCTAACACAGTGGAAGAGCCATTGAATAGAAATATTTTCAGTGAGTTGTTAGTCTAAAGCAAGTGCTCTTTTTCGACTAATCCAGGGTCTCTTGCAGGCACCAGAGGTAACTGGTTGCCTACAGTTGCTGCAGAACACCATTCTAGTATGTGTTTTATCATAGTGTCTCATGCATTTCCAGGATTTCTTCTACAATTCATCAGCCAGTGTGTTCCTTGGTTCATATGCATTACTACATGTAGTGTAAGAGTGTGTTGAATCACCTCTTAAATCACAAGAGTCTTTCGAATGATGTACAGATCTGGAGGCTTGTATCAAGGCTTTGTGTAGATATTTATGTTAAGCTGGAAATAGCACCACAGCTATTTTGAAGCAAATGATTTCATCATGTTGGTTTTGCACGGCCTGGCTCTTGGTAGCTGGGGTGGGGCGTGGAGGTGGCTTCTGTGAGAAGCTGCTGGAAGCTTCCACTGTGTCTGGCAGAGCCAGTCCCTGATGGCTCTGAGGATGGACGTGCTGCTGGCTAAAGCTGGGCTAATTGGAGATGATGGTAATGCCTCTGTGATAACATTTAAGAAGAAAATCAAAACAAAGTGGGAGCAGGTTGAATTCCAACTAGAGAAGAGGGGGTGAGAACATGTGAGGGAAACATCATGGAGACACCAAGGTCAGTGGGAGAAGGAGGGGTAGAAGGTGCTTCAAGTTCTGGAGCTGAGATCCCTCTGCAGGCTGTGGTGAAGATCATGGTGAAGTAGCTGTGCCCCTGCAGCACATGGGGATCCACCCAGGGGATGCAGAGCACCACCCACAGCCCATGGGGGAGTTGCCCACGCCAGAGTGGGTGGATGCCTGAAGGAGACTGTGTGCCTGTGGGAGACCCAGTGGAGAGAGAGGGCCCTGCTCCCAGGCTGGAGCAGCCTGTCCTTGGAGGACTGACCCCGTGGAAGAGTGACCCACACCACAGCAGTTTTGGGAGAACTGCTGCTTATGAGACTGGAACCACGCTGAAGTTGACAGAGAGCTCTCTCTCCCCCATGGCCTCAGAGGGGAAGGACTCCTCTCCCTAAGCAGCAGAAGAAAAACCTCGGGCAATGAACTGACCAAAACTCCTGTGCCCTGTCTCCCTGCACTGTCGCTGGGAAGGAGGGTGGGGTTGGGGGAAGAAAAGGTGTTTTAAAGGGCTTATTTTACTTCTCATTATCCTCCTCTGATTTTGTTAGTAATAAACTCACTTTGTACCTTAAAGTTGAGCCTGTTGGAGTGTTTTCCTCCAGTCCTTAACTCGTGAAACCTTCATTAAACTTTTCCTCTCCTCTGCCCAGCTGTAGCAGGGGAATGAGCAACTTTCGTGGGTGCCTGGCATTTGGCCAGTGTCAAACTACGACAGTCAAGACAAAGTACTTGTACTTCATCAAAGCTTTTGATGCTGTCTCTCACAGCATCCCTGGATTAAATGTCTAGGACACAGCTTGATAAGACCATCCTGTATTGGGTGAGAAGTGAGCTGATAAGTCGGGTCCAAAGGGTTATAGTAAATGAGATTATGTCAGGCTGGTGAGCAGTCACCTGTGGGGTTTCTTTAATGTTTTCATAAATTATCTTGGTGCAGAAGTTGAATGTACATGAAATAAATTTGCTGATGGTACTATGTTAGGAACTGTGATCTCCTTTGAGAGCAGAGGCCTTACAGAGAGATCTGGATAGACCAGAGAGCTGGGCAGTCACCAACCATATGAAATTCAACAAGAGTAAGTAATGAATTCTCCACCTGGGACATGGTAATCCTGGTTACATGGACAAACTAGGAGATGGAGAGCAGCCCTGTGGAAAGAGATCTGGAAGATTTGGGTTGATGGCAACTTGCATATGAGTAAGCAGTGCCTTGGCAGCCTGAGGGGCAACTGTGTCCTGGGGTGCATCAGGCACAGCATCCCCAGCCAGTCCAGGGGGACTGTCCTACTCTTCTCTGTGCTGAGGTGGCTTCACCTTGAGACCTGTTTTGGGTTGAGCAGTTTTGGATGCTTCAGTACAAGAAGGACATCAGAATACTAGATTGTGACTAAGGTGGGGAGAGGCCTCGAGGCTTCTCCTTATGAGGAGCAGCTGAGGTGGCTTGGTTTGTTGAGCCTGGAGAAGACAATGCTGAAGGGTGATCCCATCACAGTTTGCACCTTCCTCAAGAAGGCCATGGGGAGCAGGTGCTGATCTCCTGTCTCTGGCAACCACCAACAGGACAGGAGGACATGGAATAAAGTTATGTCGGGGTAAGAACAGGTTAGACATTAGGAAAATGTTCTTCACCATGAGGGTGGGTGGATACTGGAACAAACTCCCCAGCACTGAACCTGGCAGAGTTCAGGGAGCATTTGGCCAATGCTCTTAGTCATACAGTTTAATTTGAGGTAGTCCTTTGAGGAGCAGGACTTGTGGGTCCCTTCCAAGTGAATTCTATTTCTATGATAAACACCTGGGAAGGCAGTGAAACTGAATCTGTGAGGTATTTAATCCAAATAAGTAAGTTTTGTTAGCTATTTCCAAAAATAATCTGAGGTTGCATTTTTACTATTGAATTAGTTCATCAGGTCTCATAATGATTAGTTGTATTTCCTTGTTTAAGAGCGTCAGCCTAGCATGTCTTAAACACAATTCTTCAGAAGTCTCACAAAGATAATATTTTCACCCTCAACTTCATTTTACTTATTTTGGCATTAGGTGGGGTTTTAAGAGCTTGGGTAGAAAACTTTCCAGTTGAAAAACATGTAATGATTGTCTTGAAATATTTTTTGATTCTTAGAATATAAAGCTACAGTTAAAAGGTGATGATTCTGAACTTGAGTTAACTACTGATATCTGTCTGGTGTGATCAGTATCCTTTAGCCATTGCTGTGGCATACATCCTAAAGGTGCTGTCTTTGCGGGGGCATGGTGGGGGTGGCTGTGTGTGTGGGTCTGTTTTCTGTAGCCCAGCATTCTCTTCCTACAGAGTTTTGGAGATTTGCTGCCACCTGTAATCATGCCTAGAGTTTCCTAAGAACAGTGACCATACCCAGATTTGTAAAGAAGCGTGAATGCAGTGAGACAATTTCATTTAAGTGTCACCTGTAAATTGGTCTATTCTCAAAGGATTTTTTCTTTTCCTAGCTAATAAATTGATTACACGAGAAGGGCCTTCCTTTCTGCAGATGCGAATAAAACATTTGATGAAGTCAAACTGCATCCCCCAAGCCACTTTCTTGTCAAAATTGTGTGCAGATTCTCCAGAAATTGCAAATGTTTCATCTTTTCGCCAAGCCTACATCACATGTGTGTGTTCAATGCTGCCTAATGAAGACTCCATTAAGGAGGTTAGTAACCTATAGTCCCTTTTTGATATATATTTATGAAGCATTTTAGAATTTATTTATGTAGTACTAAGAACTGAAGTGGAAGAGTGAAACTGTTGCAGCAGAGTTCCAAAAGAGGAATAATCTATTGCAGACTGCAGCAGGAAAGAACATTTGTATGAATCGCTGCTGTGGATAAGTATGTATGTATGTGTTCTTGATTAGATGTGTTTGAAAGCTTAAAAATTATAACTTCAGTTCCAATAATAAGCAAAATATAATTGGAAAGCTGTCTTTTCTGTCTCAAACACTGGTACCAGAGCAATTACTTTTCTAGTCATTCTGACATAAGAAAAGCTTTAAGAAAAAAAAATTCATAGAACGAACAAAACACACTTTGGAGTTGCTCTTCCTGAACTCTAAACACATTTTTAGCAGTCTTAGTGTTACAGTAATAATCACAGAATGATTTGTGTTTACACATAACTGCTGTAACACAACTGACTCTTGCCTCTGTTGCCTCTTGATGTCACATAGCTGTTATGGGATCAGTCTCACTTGTATGCATTTGGTATAGTTTTAAATGTGAGACTTGGACATTATGAGGAAGCCTCAGTGAAACTGGGGGAAGCTTGAGATACTGAAAAAATAAAAAACAACTCTCGTGTGTGCACTTCCTGCATGAGTGGCAGAGTGATCTTGTGTATGTAAACTATTTTGAAAACCATTCCTTTAAAAATACTTGTTGTGAAAAAGAAGTATTTGGGTAGGTGTCTCTTCAGTCTGCACTTTGAGCCAGATTCCCCTTGGTGTGCTGTAGGAGCAGAGAATGTATTTAACAGCTCACTGCCGACCTAATCTGTGCATTGAAGGCTTTGGAGTTGATGGGTGGCTTACAGCATGTTCTCTGATTGCATTGGCTGCTAATGAGGAATGGTAGAGAAATCCCAATAAATTCTGTTCCTTTTTCAGTTTAATTTGAGGGTTATGAAGTGTAGCTGTTTTACCATGATACTCAGAACAGTCTTTTCTTGCCAGTCAAGTATAAAAGTTGGAACACAGATTGATGAATTGAATCAAGTTAATTGCTTAATTAAACTTTTTATGGGAAAATGAAGCCACAAAGCATCAAAGCAGCTTCTTAAAGCAGTACAGTTTTTTGACTTAACTGGACTTGTGGCCAAAACTGTGAAAAGTATAAAGTCAGTGGTGTTCCACTGCCAGAAGGTTAACTTTAATGACTGGCAGTGTGAAGATTTGCATGACCTGTTTCTTTGCATGCTTCATCACAGGTGGTGTATAATTGGCACTCCTACAGAGTTGCTGAAGTCTGAGACTTCTAAAACACTTTCATTTACACCCTTGTTTAAAGAGGCAAGAAATGTGTTGTATGATCATATTACCTATTATCTTCCTCAAGTAGAAAGTTGTCAGATCTAATGAGAAGTGGGAAAAGGGGATGGGAAAAGGTTAAAAATAAAAAATGAAGAGTTCAAAGAATGGCAGCTGTTGGGGAATTATAAGTGGCAGTAACCAAAACCCCACCAGGAGGAAGAGGGAATAAACTGTAATAAAAGGAACAAGAGTTAAGTGAAATTTGAAGTTCAGAGTAGGATGGGATAGGTAGAGGAACAGGGCTTGGCTAAGATAGTAAATATTACAGAAAGCTTGAACAGTAATGAAGATAGCTTGGGGAGGACTGAAGAAAAAGAATTTGTTTTGGAAAATTAGACGATGTATGGCTATTTCCAGGAATTGGATGTGATTGGACTGGCTAAGTCAGGTGTGGAAGTTAAATTGCTGAGCTCCTACAAATTACACTGCTTCTATCTGTGTCTATAAGCAATAGCATATGCACATGCACACAAGTGTATAAATATATCTGCATGTGCGTACTTCTGTAGAGGTGTGTAAACACATGTCTGTATATAGCTCTGTGTGTGTATATACACACTGTGTATAAAGTTGTCCCTTGCATTTCTGGTACCTCCGGATACCTTGAATTGATTCTGAGGCACACATGTAACAAGAAATACAGCTACAGAGGTTTTTGTTCACTGCTGCTCTGTGCAAATGTAGAAAGTAAAATTAAGGATCCCTGTCAGGCTTCCAATGTTTGGCTTGAATTTGCCAATTTATTGAACCAATTGAAATGCTATTTAAAGCAGTTCTCCTACATAGTAATTAACTGTTGCAGAAGCGTGAAGCCCCAAATGTTCTGCGGTGTAAGATAGTTTTCTCTGCAAGACACTAGTGCCAGCCACATGTAACAACAAAAAGGGATTTTGAAAGGTAACAACCAGTTAAAGTCATATTGAGTGTTTTAATCGTAACTGGTCATCTCTGCCAAAGGTCAGTGTGAGTGTTTGCTGGGACACATGAGAGCTTCATATGGCCATCTCATATTGTCCAAGTAGGTTTTGTTTAATTTTGAATTCCTTAGGGAAAGACTGATCCAAAGCCGGCAAGTAAAGCTCTTCAGGGAGTCAGTTTCAGCAAATGCCCTTTATCCCAGTCATAAAAAACTCAATTGTGAAACAAGCAGTCATCTTTTGGAGACCTCCAAATAAAGAGTATCAACATGGTGTCCTATTGAAAAATGGTAGAAGTCTTAGGTTAGTGGTAGGAAATTTTTATGATGACATAAAAAATAAAGTATCACTGTAATGTTACAACTTTGCCTTCGAACTAAAGTAACAGAAGACAAGTTAAATCTTATGTCGTAATATGTTCTTTGGAATATCTTTGAGGAGTAAATTGGCATACTTGTTAATAGAAGGAAAGAATAATAATGGGGAGGATGGCATAATTTTTTAACAACTCTAATTTAAAATACCTTAGCAGTTTTCCTTTTGTAGCCTCCGAACTTTCAGTGAGTTGTTGTTCTGGTTGAGTTTATAACAGTGATGGTGGTCAGCATTTCATGTTTAGGAAAGATGCTGCAGTAAGTGTCTAGTTTAAGTGACTGGCTGGATATCATTGGATGATTTCAAGATATGCTTTTAGACTTTCTGTCTTAAATATTAAAAGAAAAAAATCTCACAAACAATTTCACAGCAAAAAAGATATCACAAACAAAATGCAAAAACCCCAAGATCTGAAATGAGATTAATTATCATTGACCAAATTTGAGATAAATGGGACTTGAAACCAATTTTCTTGTTGCTTACTCAGTAGTTAATGTCCTGAATGTGAGTGAGTTTGTCCAAAAAGAATCAAATTTACATGGGAGGAGAAGGGCTCTGATGTGCTGTGTAGCTGTAGATCGCTCCGAGTGCCAGGCTGTGTTTGTGCTGGATCTTGTTACAGCCTAAGTCTGATTGAGAAATACCTGATGGCAATTAAAAATATGGGATTTATAAATCTGTAGCCTCAGAAACCCTAGTAAGTAGGTTTTAATTTTGTGGTTTTAGAGCAGTGGTGCTGGTGGTCAGTGATTGTTGTTTTAATAGAGCTGGTTATGAGCATGCTCTCTGTCAGGTAATGTCTGGCTGAGGAGCTCACAGGTGCCTGCCACGTGACCTTCAGATCTGTGAAGGAAACTTGCATGCACTGACAATATTTATGTTTCTAAAACCCAAGACTTAGAAGATCAGACTTTTCTCAAACTGCTGCAGGCAGCCTCTGCATTATTTAAGATTATTCGCTGTAGTATTGAGGAGATTGCAGTGTATAATTGTGGAAATTATCAAAGACAAAAGTTTGTGTCACTTAACTGTAAATATAAATTTTAGCTTTTTAAATTTGCTTTGTAAAATATACTGATTGAAATTGTTACCGATAAAGAATAGGAATAGCTGAGTTGAGAGAGACAGTAGAACACTGTGAGAAGGCTGAAGTTGCCCAGCTGTCAGACTTCCCACCCAAGCTGCAAGGCCTAGGTAGCTGTAGGTACTGAAGGTCAATGATGGTGTAAGAAAGGTGCTGCTGGCAAGGAATGTTGGGGGGAGATGGCTTGCAGCAGTGTCCTGTTACCTGCAAGAGCCCCTTTCTCTCTAGGGCAGCGATCAACATCTTCACAATTCTGTCACTTGGCCATTGGTATGGGCTGGCTTCTCAACCCTTCCCAGCCTGCTGGAAGTGGCACTCGCTTTACAGATACTGTATGAGCTTATTATCTTTGACCTGCAAGGAGCAATGGTGTCTGTTCCCTTAGCAAAGCATTGTCACTAAAATAATATTCTGAGGTTTCTCTCTTGCCAGGGGTGAGTCAGTGACAACTCCCCCTGCAAAATCTGCTGTGTGCAAGCCCTTGCAGCTTGTGAATTACTCTGGAAAAGTCTGCTGCAAGAGGTCAGTGCTGGGTCTCAAGTTGAACACCAAAAGTCAGTGGACCCTAGAAAATGTTGGCATTGCTCAATGAACTCCAGTGTCAAGCCTGAATGGAAAAACAGGTTGATATCCCTGCTTCTGCTCTTCCTGCTGAATGAGATGTCTATGAAAATTAGTTTAACTTCCTGTTGTTTGTTCTCTGTCATTGTTTTTTGTGACAAACAAGAAGTTTGAAATGTTTATAATATCAACAGCTGTTTAAAGTATATATTTCTAGAACACAGTCTGTTCTGTGAAGTGGAATAGAAGCAGTGGAAAAAGTTATTAAAACCTAGCGTTGTCTTAATAGTGAACAGTCTGTTCATAATTGCTGTTTGTGGCTTATATCCAAGCTAACACCTTGGTTTGATACATAGATATGTACGACCTGAAGTAGACATTCCAGAATTTCCTTGGGATTTGTCTCCTTGTTGTGGTTTCACCCTAGCTAGACCCAGGCCCCTCATAGCTGCTTACTCAACTCCCCTACCAGTGGTACCAGGGACAGAAGTGGAAGGGTAAAAGTGAGTAAACTCATAGGTAGAGACAACGTAATAGGTGAAGCAAAAACCACGCACACAAGCAAAACAAAGCCAGGAATTAATTCACTGCTAACCATGGGCAGGCACCTCCAGGAGAGCAAGGCAGAACCTTGCGTAACAGAGACTTGGGAAGACAAATGCCATCTCTCTCAACATACTCCCCTTCCTCCTCCTTCCCCTCACTGTATATAATGAGCATGATGTCATGGTCTGGAATATCCCTTTGGTCAGTTGGGGTCACCTGTCCTGGCTGTGTCTCCTTCCAACCTCCTGTGTGCTCACAGCCTCCTTTGCTCTGTGTAAGCCCTGCTCAGCAATAACAAAAACACCTCTGTATTATCAACCCTGTGTCCAGCAGAAATCCCAAACACAGCCCTATACCAGTCACGAGGAAGAAAATTAACTCTACCCCAGCTAAAATCAACACACTACTCTAAATACCTTTATTTCTAACATCATGCTTTGAAATGTAGTGGTTCAGAATCAGCACCTAGAGATGAAGAGAACAAGAGATTGGCTTTTCCACAACTCTTGATCTTTTTGGACCTGGGTTCTAATTTTCAAAAATAACACGAGAATCCCTGTAAGTGCAGAGAGACAGAATGGGAAGTTTTAGGTAGATGGTTGCCTGCATGCAAGTATTTAGCTAAGCTGCCCAAAATGGAAGGTTGTCCCAAAGAAAATTAATATTGACAAGGGATCAGAACTAACAGGTGAACTTCTCATACCATTTTGTAGCTAAAAGGTGTGGCATGATCTCTGGGTATGGGAAACATAATGTTTTATTTGTGCATTTGTGAGTCTTTGGTACCATAAATGTGCATTTCTTTTGTAAATATACTGAGAATAAAGTGCCTTTTCTTTCTAATTTTCTTTTTCTTTAAGATTGCAAAGGTGGATTGCAAAGAGGTGCTAGACATGATATGTAATCTGGAATCTGAGGGACAAGAAAATACTGCATTTATTCTTTGTACAACTTATCTTACTCATCAGCTTCAAACAGCAAATGTGTATTGCTCTTGGTAAGTATAAGTATTGCTGCTTGACAGAATCTTGACATGCTAGCAGGTGCTTGTGAGCCATTACATAGGCTTAAATACAACATAAATCTACACTTAAAATAATGAGTTACATTGAACACATAAAGGGATACATTCTTCTTTCTGTGACTAGCTGCTGGTTTTAAAGGGGCAAAAATTGCTTAGTTCACTTCTGTCTTTGTTTAAGACAATTTAAAGGATGGACACTCCAAAATTAATCACCTGCTCTTTCAGTTTTAACTACTTCCTTTTTCATCAATAAGGAAAGATGAATGCAAGAAGATAAAAGTGAAAAAAAAACAGTTTACTAAAAAAAAGAAACATCAACAAACACAAAATAACAGTAGCTAACAAATAGCAGTAAATAACAAAATAACAATAATAGCCACTAGATACAGAGTTGCTGAAACTCAGACTTCACTCTGAAACAGTTTTGGGTTGCAAAAAGCAACTTCTTGGGTTGCTACTGTTGCTGCTTAGAGACCTACCTGAAGCCTCCAGAGCCCAGAGAGAAACAAAAGATTTCTCCTGTGAGCTGTCCCAGCTTCCCCACAAGAATGAAAAGGAAAGAGAGCTCCTGCGTGAGTGACCCCAACTGTAAAAGGACCTGGCACCCTCGACCTCTGCGGTTCCATTTCTGGATGCCAGGGCTTAAAGAGAGAGTAACAATTTGGGGCAGATTGGTATAGCACAGATACGGAAGACAATACACCTTTTTTGGGGGGGTTACCCAGGACAACTTCAAAGAAGGTCCTGTCTGGTTCCAAAAGGATTGTAGTTCAACAGTTCTTTTACTCTGCTTGATCTGCTGATTTGGGTTTTACTTAAAATTTTTCTGGCAATGTCATTAACACCTTTCGGATTTTGATTGCTGTAAGAAAATGTGACTTTTTTATATTTAATCATAAATCTGCATAATGGCGTTTCAAATCAATAAATGATTTAAGCTTTAATCACCTTTCATAGTGTACTTCTGGTGTATTATGTGACTTGATAGACTAGAACTGAGTGGTGACTAACAATTTACCTGCCTTTGAGAGGAGAGCAGAGAGTCAGAAAAGCCAAGACCGTCCGGTACAGAGTCATTTGCAGGTCAGCTTCCCTTTGTACTGCTATGGATTAGGGTCAACAGGCAAGCCCTAGCATTTCTGTGTACATGGGAATATTCCACTCATCTGGAGGATCCTTAAATTAATTGTTTCCTGCAATCACGTCCCTCTTGGTTTTTAGAGTAGCAGTATGTTGATGAAAGAGTCTCTGCTAGCTCCTGGCTGGTCTGTCACAGATGCTGCTGGCCAGGGCAGTCCTGCTGGCTGCCAGCCAGTCCTCCTGTTCCCTTTGTTCTGCTCCATAGCTTGCTTTATGCAGTCTCAGAACCAGTATAAATTATGCAAATTGAAAGTATTCTGGTTTAAGCAAAGGAAAAGACATGTTGGACAGCTGTGAACTGCAGGTTCACAGAAAAGGAAAATGTGCTTGGCATTCTCTCATTGTGGATTGCAGAATGATAAAGCTGAAGCTTTGGTACCATACTCATACTTAAGCCAATCCTGAGAGTTTGCTACTGCTGGAAAGCAGAAGGTTCATTCTTGCCTTGTTGTGGTACCTTACTTGTTGTTGTGACTGACCTTTCTAACCTGTAGTAAGCACATTCTCTTACCCAGCCAAAACTGTGTTTCAAATTTGTTTTGTTGTGGTAATGCTGAATTAAATTTTTTTTAATACTTGCAGTATACAGCTTCCTTGTGAGGGGAAAAGGGGGGGCAAACACTCGTCTCTTCTCTGTGGTGACTAGTGACAGGAGCCAAGGGAATGGTGTAAAGTTGAGTCAGAGGAGATTTAGGTTAGATACTAGAAAAAGGTTCTTCACCCAGAGGGTGGCTGGGCACTGGCATAGGCTCCTCAGGGCAATGGTTACAGCACTGAGCCTGAAGAGTTCAAGAAGCGTTTGGACACCACTGTCAGGCACATGGTGTGACTCCTGGGGATGGTCCTGTGCAGAGCCAGGGGCTGGACTCAATGATCCTTATGGGTCCCTTCCAGCTCAGCATATTCTGTGGCATATTCTGTGCATTCCTTGTCTAAGCTTCCCTTCATACAGTTCTTCCATGTTAATCATCCTGATGTTCAATTAAACTTTACATTTAATTGAAGTGTAGTTTTTTTTGTCTAGAAAGGAATTCTGTGCAGCTATAGATGTGTGCATTAAGTGAGATGAATCCCAGTGCCAGTGTTTTTCCCTAGCATCAGGAGATCCACTGGGGTTTGATCTGATGCACAGAATGGGGCACAGAACAGTTCTCTTCAGTGTCACTTGGAGATCAGGATGTAATTGAAGTACGTGCTGTCCTTGAATAACACTTAAATTTTTCTTGGTGTCAGCTCTGAACTGGCACACTGTGTCTGCATGAATTGTGCGTATCTGCAATGTTCTTACATTCTGCTTTCAACTCTTTGCAGGGAACTGACACTTTTCTGGAGCAAACTGCAGAGAAGAATAGATCCTTCTTTAGACTCCTTTTTGGAGAGATGTCGTCAGTTTGGCATCATTGCCAAGACACTACAGCATCTATTTTTCTTGATAAGAGTCATACAGTCTGAAGTAAGTAAGATACAGTCCCGAGTCTTTGGACACAGCCAGAGCTGTTTACATGAATTTATTGTTTTCCTAATAATACTATTGAACTGAAAAATATATATAGCTTATTTCATTATTCATACTTTCTCATTAAGTGCTTAATAACATACTAATAAAAATCTGTTTCCTTTAACCAGGCAGAGGAAGCTGGACTTGCCGTGTCTGTGTTGTTGTGTGTGAGAGCCCTTCAGATCAGGTCCAACGGAAGCGATGAAATGAAGACATCAGTGTGTAAAACAATTGCATGCCTTTTACCAGAAGACCTTGAAGTTAGAAGAGCCTGTCAGCTCACAGAATTCTTACTTGAGCCAACTTTGAGTGGATTTAATGCCTTGGAAGAGCTCTATATGCAGCCAGACCAAAAATTTGATGAAGAAAATGCACTGGTTCCAAACTCACTCCGCTGTGAACTGCTGTTAGCTTTGAAAGCATATTGGCCATTTGACCCTGAATTTTGGGACTGGAAGACTTTGAAGCGGCATTGTCTTAAACTATTAGGGAAGGCAGCTTCTGATTCTGAGGATGATGCAGGTTATCATATGTCGCTCAATGAAACTGACATGTTGGAAACTTTCTTTAGTGACTATGATGAGACAAAAGAACACAAATATTACCATGGGAAAGACACGATGAACCACCCTAAGGAAAAAGCAAGAATAAAAAAACCTATTGGTTCTTCAGAAAGGTACCAGAGATGGCTTCAATACAAGTTTTATTGTGTGCTCTGCAAAAGGGAGTGTATAGAGGCCAGAATACTGCATCATTCTAAGATGCACATGGAAGATGGTATTTATACATGTCCTGTTTGCACAAAAAAGTTCAAGAGAAAGGAATTTTTTGTACCACACGTAATGGAACATGTTAAAATGCCACCTAGTAGAACACACAGACCTAAAAAGAAAATAATTCTGAAAAAAGAGAGATCACCACCAAAGGCAACAGCTTCCAGCAGCCCACTCCCAGTATTTCCAGAAAGGTCACACCAGGCACAACTTCCTGAAAGCTTTGACGATGACAGCGAGGAATATGTCACATTCAGCCAGCTGGAAAATTGCCAGCTGCAAGACAGAGACATCTACCCATGTCCTGGGACAGATTGTTCTAGAGTGTTCAAACAGTTCAAGTACTTAAGTGTTCACCTGAAAGCTGAACATCAAAACAATGATGAGAATGCAAAACACTACTTGGATATGAAGAACAGGAGGGAGAAGTGTGCGTTCTGCCGCCGGCACTTCATGACCTCCTTCCACCTGCGGGAGCACGAGCGCGTGCACTGCGGGCCTCAGCCTTACATGTGTGTGTCCATGGACTGCTACGCCAGGTTTGGGTCAGTGAATGAGCTCCTCAATCACAAACAAACGCACGATGATCTTCGCTACAAATGTGAGTTAAATGGCTGTAATATTGTGTTCAGTGACTTAGGGCAGCTTTACCATCATGAGGCGCAGCACTTCAGAGACGCGTCGTACACCTGCAACTACTTTGGTTGCAAAAAGTTTTATTATTCAAAAACTGAATTTCAGAATCACCTTGCAGCACATGATATCAAAGTGTCAAATGGGGAAGGGAAGCAAACGCTGAACCTTGAAGGGTTGGTTTCTGAAGAAAAGTCCAGTTATCTTCCAGAGTCTCAGCTGCTTGAACAATCTGAAAATTCCAATCTGAATGATAACTTGGATCCCTCAGGCTCTCAAGAAATTCCACAAATGAAGGAAGAATCTCTGTCTGACAGTGAAGATCTCAACAGTGAAAGTAATTGCAGCCTGCATTGTGGGGAGCACAGGGCAGATGCTGCACTTAGCCAAGGTCAGACATCTCCACGGCTGCTTGGAACAGCAGCTCACAACCAATCAGTTCCAGGTTTTGTCGTGTCCCAGGAAGGAGTCTTCCATCCTGAAAATATGAAACAGCAGTGTTCCAATGTGGCAGTTTGCTTTGATGAAAAAAACCTTTCCTGTGGTTTTGAGGGCTGCTGTTCCACCCACAAAAATTCCAGAAGTATGCAAAAACACCTTCGAAGGGCCCATCCATACCACTTTAAAGGTAAAAGAAATATGGAAATGAAAACTAAATACTTTCTTGATCTGTTGAGTGATGCTCAGGACAGTAAATCCCCTACAGATATGAGTACAGAGTTAGGTCATAATTCCGATGCAAATGCTGACTCTCCAGAAAGTGTGTATTGTGCCGTAGATGCTAAAGGAAGCCTGAGGGAGGAAACTTGTCCTTCTTCACCAGAAGAATCTTACTATGACAGTTCTAGAGAACCAAATATTGAAGATAACATGTTGGAACTAATGTTAGGTTTGAAACATCTAAGCTTAAAAAATTCTAACATTCAGAATTCTTCAAGACAGAGATCTTTTCTGGGCTATTCATCTAGGGAGTCAGTTGATGAAACTACCTCAAAATTTCACCTTCAAGAGCAAGATGATGATTTACCCAGCCAGTACCTTACTCAACTGGCAGCTAAACCGTTTTTCTGTGAATGTCAAGGATGTACATGTGAGTTTGTGACCAGAGAAGCTCTCTTAATGCATTATGTTAAAAAGCATAACTATTCAAAGGAAATGGTTCTTCAACTAAATATGTTCCAGCATCGATATTCACCATTTAAGTGTCATATTTGCCAAAGATCATTTACGAGAAAAACACATCTTCGAATTCACTACAGAAACAAACATCAAATTGGCTGTGAGAGGGTGGCTCACAAGGTGTGTCCTAGTGAAAAATTTGATCATGTAGGTTTATGTACAGAGGACATGCATAAGAATAGCACTGCTGCAGTGCCTGCCTGTGCAAACGGCGTTGGGTTCCCTGGACATTCGGACCCTGAACAGCTGTGTCACCCAAAAAAGGAGGACTGCAGTTCTGAGACTGATTTGGAGTCCAATGAAGAGACAGACAATGACGTAACAAGAAAACCATCTAACATAACTTCTCTGGACAGTCATAGGGAAGAATTGGAAGCAAGACAGGGAAGAGGAAGCAAAAGAACAGTTGCTAAAGGAAACTTATGTTACATATTGCATAAGTACCACAAACCATTTCATTGTATACATAAAAGTTGCAACTCGGCATTCACAAACCAGAAAGGTTTGATTCGCCATTACAGAACTGTTCACCAGTATAATAAGGAACAGCTCTGCTTAGAAAAAGACAAAGCAAGAACAAAAAGGGAACTTGTCAAATGTAAAAAAATATTTGCATGCAAACACAAAGAGTGTGGTAAGCGTTTTCTGTGTTCTAAAGCTCTTGCTAAGCATTGTAGTGACTTCCACAATGAAATCTTAGAGGATCAAAAGCTGCTTTCTGAAGCTGAGTCTGTCAGATTTGCTTGTAACCAAGCCCACTGCCATGCTGTATTTTATACGTTTAATAAGCTTAAACAGCATCTAATAGAAGAACATGCCAATGAAGAAAAATTAAACAAAGAATTGGAAATCCATTGTGACCTTAATGGCTGCAATCGAATTTTCACAAATTACAGTCACTATTCTCAACACGTATATTTCAGACACAGTGAATATTATGATAGTCTCTTTGGAAATCAGAAAGAGGATGAAGATAGTGAAGACAGAGATAAAAACGAGCAAAATTATTTGAAAGACAGCTTTCACACAAGCAAGCAGAATGGGAAGCAATTAAAAGAAAAAGCTAAAAGAATTAGCAGAAGCAGAGAGAAGCATTTGCTGAATTTCAAAACAAAAGAGGAAGCCCTACAAATGTGCAAAGAGAAGTCTAACCAGACACAGTACCCCTGCATGGTCCAGGGCTGCCTGTCTGTTGTCAAACTGGAAAGCAGCATCGTGAGGCACTACAAGCGCACACACCAGATGACCAACATGTACATTGAGCAGCGCCTCCAGAAACTTGTTCTTTGTGTTAAATGTGGCATCATGATTGAAAAGCAGTCTTGCTCTGACACAGCTTCAGACTCGGATAAAAAAGATGTAGAAGTTAACGAGGATAAATCAGCTGATTCTGAGCCTGTGCAGGAAAGTGACAAATCCCTTGTTCCAAACCCTGCCTGTGATCCTCCAGATGTGAGTGAGGAAGACCAAAAACAAAGTCCACCAAGTGGTGTGAATTTTGATGCCAGTGCCTTTGTGCATTCAGGCACTTTAAAATGTAACCACAGTTCAAAGAACACCTGTTTGGAAGAGCCTGACACCAGGGAGACACCTGTGATTAAAACTGAAGATCTTTCTGAAAGCAGTGAAAGAGAAAATAGCTCTTGTTTCTCCATTTTACAATTAGAGTTGCCAAGAGAGAAGGACCCAGAAGGATGTCAACATAGTGCGGTTGATCAGAATGGAAAAAGAAATGTAATTTGTGCTACAAAAGACAAATTTCAAAAGCCTCCTGTGTCCAAACCATTTGATTTGAAGACATATAAACCAATGGGATTTGAGTCTTCATTTTTAAAATTTATTCAGGAAAGTGAGGGGAAAGATGATGATGATGATGATGATGATTGTGATGAAGTAGAATGGGAGTCTCCTGAACAGTTGCCAGTAGATGAAACATTGCAAAAAGAAGGAGACAGTCAAGGGGATACACCAGTGAACAAATTTATAAGTGATGAAAATGTAATCATAACCCCAGATAATCCTGAGCAGCTAACAGAGATCCAGCCCTTGCTGTCAGAGTCCTCATCTGCCCCTTCTTTAGAAAATCTGAGGGCAATCTTGGACAAGGCCCTAACGGACTGTGGAGACCTTGCCTTAAAACAGCTGCATTACTTACGACCAGTGGTTGTTCTTGAAAGATCCAAGTTTTCCACACCTCTCATAGATTTATTTCCAACAAAAAAGGCAGATGAGCTGTGTGTAGGAAGTACATAAGTAGCTTTGCTTAGAGCTGATAGCCTCCACTACTGCTGTACGGGGAGAACTTCAAATTAGAACAGTAATTGTTACAGTACACACTTTTTAGGTTAGTTTTGACTGTTTAATTCCATGAATGTATAATATCTGTCAAAAGTAATGGCCAAGTTAATTTAGCTCCCCATTTCTTCAATGAACAATGCTGATTTTGGTGCTATTTAACACATCAGAATACTGGGGGCTTCCTCTTGAAGAGTAAATGTGCATGATTGTATATGGAACAAGTACTGGGGTACCAGGGTTTGGGGGGCGATGGAGTTATTACTTGACTTGAATGTGCACCCCAGGGTGCTTTGTGTAACATATTGTACACTACAGCATCTTATATTTTTTGAGTTATGAGTTTCAATAAATTACAGTTTTTCACCCATTTGTTTACTGTGCATTAAATCTTTAATGTGCTTTATTTGTAATTGAGTTTGGGACCATTCTGAGTGCATTGGACAATGTTGCTTAAGTTTTATGCATTTGTAGATAATTTATCAGACTGATAAAATAGATACAGAAAAGTAAAGTATTACATTTTATTTTAAAACACTCTCTGTGCTTTTTTCAGACTTGAAAGAACTGTAATTAGTACAGGCAGAAAGGACTTATGCATGAGGAAGTCCTTGTTCCTTTAAAGGCAGAAGGTGCTTTCTGACACTGTCTGGCACCACCTGAGTGTGTGACGAGTGTTGCCAGAATTCCAAGAAGGTTGTGTCACATGAAAGTACCAGGATACATTTAGGGTTCCCTGGTTAGTTAGTTGAATGAAATTCAGCTGGAAGATTCACCAGAAGAGTCAGCTAATGTTTTAAGCTCTGTTTCTTGTTCTGTATCATGGTTTTTGCCACACATGGCTACATCATGAGGCCCAGAATTGCTGTCCCCTATAGGGGGTATTTCCCCATCTCCATGGGGATTCCAATAAGCAAGTAGCAATCCCAGCTTCTTACTGATTGAGGGCGTGGGTGTTGTTGGGGCTTCTGGGTTTTTATACTGTGATCTGAAAAGGAAATGGAAAAAACTATGGGAAATGTTTAAAAATTGTATCTTGCCCATTTCAGAGACTGACAGTGTGTATCAGTCTTTGAACTCCATCATCTACAAAATGCACTGCTGTCTCAATGAGGTAATAGGTGTCACACCATCAAAACTGTTCGGCTCATCTACATCTTTATCCCAGTTTCTTCTTGGGCTTTTTTATCTGATCTAATTGCCTGGCACAGATGGATATCGGAGAAGGAGGCCATAAAAGGATCAAGGTTTAAAGAGTTTTTACTGCCTGTGTCTGTTTTCATGCCATGAGGTAGGCGATCATTTTTCCTCCCAAGAGCTACCAGAATTTGTCTTACAATGATGTAACATTTCCAGCTTCTTGCTTTCAAGCATACAGGAGAAAAATTTTGTTCTACAGTAAAAGAACACCATTGCACTGACTTTCCAAAAACAGAATTCTTAGTCCGAAGAGCAGATACCTCAGAAAACACTGTTCATAGGGAACGTTGCTTCCATTTTTAAAATTGTTGTCTTCAAGTGTGTGGATTTTATAGGATAAAAACATGTTTATTGGTTGTGCATGCCTAAATTCCCCAAGGCTGTGGGCTGCCCTGCCATGTTCCCGTGGGTAGTAAAAAACTGTAAACACCTTTACAAAGAGAGACCATCCAGACTGACTTCGTCTTTCTAGCAGGGCTCTCAGCAGAGCCAACAGCACTTCCTCATCTACCCTGTTCTGCAGGGATATATTAGGTTACTGAAAACGCTGGGTTTCAATATATTTGACAGGTCATTCTTCTGAATAGTTTAAAAAAGGTAACTGATAGATAATGAGAAAATTAAGTTGGCATGATATTAAAAGTTAATGACTAAAAATCCACAGACATGTTCTGTTATACTTTAGACTGGTAGAAATTAGATGAATGACTGATGCTAAAATGCCACATGTAGAAGTGGCGAGACGTTAACACCCCTCTTACCGCATCTTTGTCAGATTACGAAGTCCCTGTGCTTTGCATGGCACACGCTTGTCCGCAGTGCTGCCGGGTGATTCTGGATTTCAGCGGCACCGCGCTGTCTTCAAGGAGCATCACAGAGAACAAATCTGAAGTGGGCGTCTCGGCTTTAAATAAATCAGCAAGTATTAGAGTAGTCAGCTTTAATTTTTGTACTGCTCTCAGCATTTCTGCAAAAGGTTTTAGACAAGTACTAACGGGGCTTTATATGTATTAATGTGCGCAATCTGAATAATTTACACTGAAGAAAAGCAATTTCAACATCTGCCCAGATCCTCACCATGCTGTCCCCCACACGCCTCGACCCAGCCCTGGGGCGCCTGACGGGGTGGCTGAGCCAAGCCGGGGCCGTGCCGAGCGGAGCTGAGCCCGAGCCCACCACACGGCCCGCGGCGCTCACACGGAGCCCGCCACGGCCGCCCCTCACGGCCGCCCCTCACGGCCGCCCCTCACGGCCGCCCCTCACGGCCGCCCCTCACGGCCGCCCCTCACGGCCGCCCCTCACGGCCGCCCCTCACGGCCGCCCCTCACGGCCGCCCCTCACGGCCGCCCCTCACGGCCGCCCCTCACGGCCCCGCCCGCCGTTCCTCCGGCCACCAGGCGGCGCCGCAGTGTGCGGCGGGTGCAGCGGCCATGGCGCTGTCCGGCGACCTGTGGGCAGAGGTGCCGGCTGAGCGCCGCATCTTCTGCTCCGTCCTGCTCTTCTCGTGGGCCGTCTATCTCTGGGAGGCCTTCCTGGCACATCGGCAGGTCGGTGGGGCTCTGGCGGGAACGGGCGCTGGCGGGAACGGTCGCTGGCGGGCCGGGGCTGCGCCGGGCCCGGCTCGGCCTCACGTGGAGGGTGTCCGGGGCCGGGACCGGAGCCGAGGGACGCGGGGCTTGTCACCCACATGTCACCTGCCTGGGGAGGGCTCGGCCCTGTCCCTGTCCCGGGGCGCGGCCTCAGCGTGCCGTAGCGGATGGTGGAAGCACTCAGAGCGGCGAGTTGGGTGGGTGCGGTAGGGTCACCGGCGGCTCAGCACCCCCAGCAGCTCGGTCCCGCTCCCCGGGACAGCTGAGAGAGAGCGGTATGAGCAACAACGAGGAAACGAGTGAGTTGAAATAACGACAGTTTAACCGGTGAAGGAAAGAGGAAGGAAATGCCGCCAGCGCTGCACAGGCCGTCGTTCACCACCTCCCCGAGAAGGCGATGCCTCGGCAGCCTCCGAGTGATAGCCACCGTGGCAGGCACATCCCACTCCCTCTTCTTACTGCAGAATACGGCATAGAGGACCGAGTGTCCCTTTGGTCAGGTCCCGGCTGTCACCTGCCAGCCGCATCTCCATCCCCGGCCTGCCCACCTGGCAGGTGTAGCTGCAGCCACACACCGGAGTGTTCCCAACGCCGGGAATTCGGAGCATCCACGGGCACCTGTCCCTGCCCGCTCCTGTGAGCCCTGGCATCGGGGACGGTGCAGCGTGGTGCCCCTGACAGGGGAGAATGTGTTTTGAAGTGACAAAGGGTAGGAGCTTTTCCTTAGAGAACGGGTAAGTATACTGAAACAAGACAGCTGAGGGAAAAGACTTTTAGTCTTTAAAAATGTTCAAGTGGCAAGTTCTGAAAAACGAAATAGCACCTCGTTTGTGCAGCCACTCCGTAGTTCTGTATTCTGGTGAAGTCACATGGTTTGCACAGGAAGATCTGGTGTTTGGTTCAAAATCAGCTTAGTCGTTAACTGTGGTGCAGTAAGCCACATCCTGTGGAAAAATCAGTTTGTGTGATCTGTATTTGAACCATTCTAAATAAGTTATTAAGCCAGCAATTCAGGTCCTGGTTACAAGATAATAATTATACTTCAGTTTCATATTTAGAACTTGATAGAAAACCAGAATTTATGACTATTGGTTCCTCTGTGAGTTGTTTTTTCTTTTTTTGTTTTTTAAACTTTCTGTGGTGGCCCATGGGATCATTTTATGTGTTACTTTTTAATCTTATTTATCTCCTTTAAAATATTAGATGTAGACTTTAAATTTTGTCTTCAATTTTTCAGAGGCGGGTGTATAGAACAACAACACATGTACCACAGGAGCTGGGACAGATCATGGACTCAGAAACATTTGAAAAATCTCGTCTCTATCAGCTGGACAAAAGTACTTTCAGCTTTTGGTCAGGCCTCTACTCAGAGGTTGAGGGCACTGTAAGTATCTTTCATATAATATTTTTCATGTACTTAAACTGTGAAATACTTTGGTTCTTAGTGATCCCATGCAGCTGCACCATTGGCATTCTGGTGTCTTGCAGCGAACACTGACATTTAGAGTCTGTTTTTGTTTGTGGTTGTATTTGCTACACAAAAAGAAGTAATTATTCAGAAAGCATGTAATTTCTTTCTGCAGTGCTGAGTCATACTGCACAACTGCAGTGCTACCTTACGTTTTAATTATATTCTATTATAGTTTCCATTGCAAAATAATTAAGCAGCATGAGAATTATTTGAAATTGTTAAAATACAGACCTTTCCCTGTGTTTGGAGGAATGCAACTACTTTCAGTTTTAGATAAAATTGAAGTAGAAAGTAAAAAGAGCAGCCTGTGAGAACAGGGAGTGTACCAATGGATACTTCTGAAGTATAAGAAGAATTACACTTGGCAAGTAATGTTCGCATATACAAAAAAACAGAACCGTTAAGTTAGAATAAAATATTTATGTGTGTCATTTACAGTCTTAGGAGAAGAGAAGCCTTTTCTAACTCACTGCTGAAATGCGTTGCTCATCAGTAGCACTAAAAGGAATCCTGAAGTGCGTGGCATTGCAAAGTAAAATTGAAATGTGATTCTACTTCATGATGAACCTAAGGAAGCATAAATGTCAGTTATAAAAGATAATGAAAATAGGATTGTAAATTAGAGCCAGTCATGTAACTGTAGAGTTATGATGCAAACCCAGTACTCAGAGATTTGTGATACCTCTTCACTTTCACATTTTCTGATCTCCTTTGTGCGGCTTGACCTGTACTTCATTTTCTTCTATTAATTAATATTCTACCTTCTGTTGGTTAAATTATTCTTTTGCTTCTCACGCTAACTCTCAGTCTCCTGAGTGCCGTGTGGTAGGCAGTGTAGGGACAGCCACCTTTTGCCTTTGTGTGGAAACAATGCCGGGCTGTCTCTCTTCAGGAAGCAATTTTGGTTTTTTGGTGGTAAATACCGTTGTGGGTAGAGCACTCTGTTTTGTGCCCTCTTTTATTGATACTGTTGTGTTTATCTTTGTTTTCTCAGCCCACAAGGTCTAGCACCAAGGTCCTCTGCCATCTTTTTTTTGCCCTGGAGTGACCAGGCAATATCTTACCTTTGTTGGTTAAACCAGTTCTCTCCTTTGTACAGTTTTCTTCTCAGCATTGTGTTTACTGCTGTTCTCTTTAGTACATTGCGACTCTAATGTATAATCACTGAGGTTTTTTTGTTGTTCCCCTCCACTATTGAAAAGGTACCGTTTAAGTGGCTTTAATTTCTCCACAGAGCTTTTAAGACCACCACACTTGCTTTGATCCTTTCCATCTCCTGCTGACACTGAAAGTGTTAAGTTAGGTTGTGAGACTAAGCCTTTTCTAAATAAATAAAGAAACCCCTGGTATTACCAATATTGGAAGGCTGCTTGCTTGAAAACTGATTTTTATATATATAGTGATGCATCACGTGCTAAGAAAGCAAACATGAAATATTTGCAAGTTGAGCTGTATAAGAAATGCTGCCAGGCCTGGCTGTGAGCTGCAGAGAGCACTTACTTCAGTAGCTCTAGCTTGGGCATTTCTTTGATGGTGCTGTACCCCAAATATTCACTCCCTGTTCCTTGGCAGCTAGTATGTCAGGAGATGTTGGGAGCAGGGACAAGGAGGAAACCATGAAGCTTTCTTCAAAATAGCTGTAGCAACTCCAGTATTAAAAGTGAAACTGTGGCTTTTCTCTGGGCAGGGAAGGCAGGTGAACCTCTGCTCTGGGAGAGGAGGGTGGCTCCTCAATGCAATGTGGATATTTGTATGTGGTTATACAACCACAGGGCACATGAGCTTCAAGGTCTTCTGAAGAGATACCTTATGTCTGAGCCAATATAGCAGCAAAGTGTACAGAAAATAGGTTTGGAAATATGCTAGTATTTCACAGGGAAAAAAATAATTACCTGCTCTCTACTTCTGTAAGGTAAAAATTAACTACTGCGAGATAGTCCAGGCTTGTTTTATCACTGTTAAGATCAGAGGGGTGGCAAAAAGCTAATTGTAAACCTTGTCTTATTCACTCTTAAAAGGTTCTTATCATGCTGAAATTTTAGTGGACTAAGATGACAGTGTGTTTCATACTGCCTCTATGGTATGTGGTTTTGTTTTCAAGATGATTCTCCTCTGTGGAGGAATTCCTTTTCTCTGGAAACTGTCTGGTCAGATCTCTGGTCGTGCTGGGTTTGGACCAGAATATGAGGTAAGTAGGCTTTAATTTTCTGTGAAAGTATTTGGGCAATAATAGCAATAATAATTTTTATTTTTAAATTGGTATTTAGTTAAAAGTGAGATTTAGCTAACCTGTAATATAGTAAAAATAACAGATATTTTCTGGTGCACACAATGACTGTGTCATTCTGAGAACTGGAAACAGTAAATTAGCTTGCTTTTAAATTAACTTACTAATTAAAACAGCCTTATATGTTGAAAGCAAAGTCCAGTATCTGCTTGAGTCAAATGATGTGGTGGCCTGGGTTTTTGGGAGCTCTTTTTTGGGTGTTTTCTTTTTACTAATCCTGGAATTGATCTACCTGCACACTAAAATGGTAAGAGATTTGGAGGCTACTGCTTCTGTTGCCTTTGTGCTGTGGATGAGGCATGTATCCAAATTTGTGTTCCAAATCCTTAGTAAGCTATTACAGTGAGCAATAATCTAGTCATCATGAACAAGTCGATTCAGTGAATTTATCTAGCATCATCTTCTAACTGGTTTCAGTTAAACCACTGACCTAAAAGCCATTTTTAACACCCAGAATATTTGTTAGTATGGGTCAGTAAATATCAGGTGGTTTTGTTTTGTTTTGTTTTTAGATTGTTCAGTCATTGGTATTTCTGCTGCTTGCAACACTCTTCAGTGCAGTGACTGGTCTCCCATGGAGTTTATATAATACATTTGTCATAGAAGAGAAACATGGCTTCAATCAACAGGTACTGCAGAGAACACTTGCACTGACCAAATTGGTTCAGATTGGTTAAATAGACTGGTCCTTTAATGAATGTACAACAGAAAGTAGTGGTTTGGGTCAGGCCTTACTAAGGAAGAATTCATCTGCATAGGCTTGAGTCTGTGTGGTTGTAAGGAGCTACTAGGAGAGCTCCTTTCTGACTGACTCTGATTTTCTTATGACACTGGCACTGCTGTTTTTGCCATTTGTCTTAACTGAAGGGATCAGTTCAGTAACCAGAATGGCATATTAATATTTACATTGATATATCACTGATAGAATTTATCCTTTCTTTGCAGACGCTGGGATTTTTTTTTAAGGATGCTATCAAGAAGTTTGTTGTGACTCAGTGTATTCTGTTGCCAGTGACATCCCTGCTGCTTTACATTATTAAAATAGGGGGAGACTACTTCTTTATCTATGCCTGGCTCTTCACATTAGTTGTTTCCTTGGTGAGTATGAGAAGATGTTGGGTTTCTTCCAGACTCCAGCTTACTGGCATGGCTCAGCATGCTGAACACAAAAGGAAATGAAGAAAAATCTAAATCCCCTGTGAATTTTAATGTCTACAAACTTTAACAGTGTCTTGCTCTCAATGTAGTTGTTCAGGAATAATAGCTTGTATTAGTTGTCCACATTAATGTCATATATATTTAATCTGTTTAATACTGGATTGTCTTCATCAATTGAAAGATAAGCACTGACAAAGCTTTAGAACAGGTACTGGAAATACAGCCCTATGCAGTTTTCCTTTCTCTTAAATATAGAAAGGGCACAAGGACAAGTGCCAGCAAATTGGCAAGACAAAGCAAATTGTGCTTTGATCAGTGGTGTTTCCACTGGGCATTTCTTGTAGGTTATTGCACAGCCCTCGGTGCCTTGCTTGGTATTAAGGGAAGTAGCACCACAGACATCTTCCCTTTTTTTTGTTTTTGAATGCATTGTGAAAAATCACAGTATTAGGTGTCAAAACTGCCAGGTCACGTGTATTGAAATTACTGTTACAGAAAGATTCCAGTTCCATAACTCTTTAATCAGAGTTGCATCCTCCTGCTAGTCTGTTATGCCTGCTGATATCAAGGCATTACACAAAGATGTGAGATAAAACCTTAAAATTAGTCCTCACATGCTATATGGTCTGGAACACTAGTCTGGACTGAAAAGCTGATTTCTACTCTATGAAATACTCTCCTACACCTTCTGCAAAATATCTGCAGAGGTTTAAGCCCCTAAAAATTACATTAACAAAAATAAGTTATTTTAGTAGTGTTTCATATTGATGCCCTCACTTCTGTGACTTTGCAGAAGTCAGTTTTTCTGGTTTTCAATTTCATTGAACTTCTTCAACAGTGCATACACTGTCAAAAGTCCAGGTAGTTGTTTTCAATGAAATAAACTTGTCAAGATAATTCTGAGGTTAATATTGATGTCCATTTGCCTCTCACGTCCTGTTCCTTTTCCGCCAACCAGAATTTAAAATAAATAAATAAATAAATAAAAATAATTTTGTGAGGATCCAGAGTGTGAGGAAAGGGATTTCAGCTTTCTTTTCCATCACATTATTCTAGTTCTGGCTTTCTCAACTGGGCTGCAGCTGATGCCAGTTTGAAGAGATGCAGGTGCACTGTAGTGATGTTTTTGGGTCAAGGCTGTGAGTCATTGAGGAATTAGAGGCACCAGGCAGACAACTGCCTTAGCCCTGCAGACAGCTGGAAGACAGAAAGAAAATAGGTGTAATGAAATTTCTTGCCCTCTTTTTGAACTCTCTGCTCTTCCTTTAGTACTAAACACGTTTGCATGCCCTGTTCTTAATATCTGCATGTGTTTGCAGGTGCTTGTTACAATCTATGCAGACTATATTGCACCTTTGTTTGATAAATTCATTCCGCTTCCGGAGGGAGAGCTCAAGCAACAAATTGAAACAATGGCAAAGAGCATTGACTTCCCATTGACTAAGGTGTATGTTGTTGAAGGTGAGGTTTTGGGATTTTTTTTAATAAAAAGGCTTTGTAATTTTAAATTTGTGGGGTTTTAGCATTGATTGTGATGCTGTGGTAGGGCAGTTGCTTGCATTGCTCAGATACTGCAATACTTGCCAATGTCTGTAGCATTTTCCTGGCCTTTTCTTGAAGCTCAGTGCACAGCCTGAACTCATCCTCTGGTTGGAAGCTTTGTCCTGGGTCTGTGGAATGGAAATACACAGCTCAGTCAGGACTGGAAGCACAGAAGTAGTCACACTGATAACATTTGGGGCACATGAAACTCTTCTCTTTTCAAGCCGAGCTAAAGGTTTGTCAGACAGCTACAGTTTCCCCAAATGCATTGCTAGCTGTATCCCAGCTTTTAATAGTGGTAAAAGTACCATGAACCAGTTGTTGGTACTGCAGCCCCTGTGCAGTAACCTGCATTGGCTTCTGCAGCATGTCTGCTTAAGTGGCAGGGAGGTGCAGTGTAGCTGCCAAACCTCCAAATACTGCCTCCTTTTTTTTGTAGCATTCTTAAGAGTGTTGAGCCAGCACCATTCCCTTTTGACATGGGGGACTGAATGTGGGAACATCTTTTTACTGGTATTTTTCTGCACTTTTTCTTGGCTCTTCCCACTGTAGGACTCATTTTTGGTAAAATGTGCAATAAGTCCTTTACTTTCAGGGTTCATTCTGTAAGAGGTAGATTACAAAGTTTCTTCTCTACCAACATTTAGTGAAGGATGAAGATTTTTATTACATACAGATGAAAGGAAGCCTTGCTATCTTGTAGCTATTCAGATTTCCTCACTGGGAAGGGACCAGATGCTGAGGTGTCATACTCTGACCAGTCTCTTCCTCTGTTAATCTGTTGTGGTTTGGTGCTGAAGGTCACAAAGACCATCCACAGGTTGGCTTCCAATGGAACAATGGATATTTGTACCCTAAAGGGTTTATGCATACATTTATACTGAGTGTTTTAAGGCAAGTGCCTTCCAACTTATCCTTAGCTGCAAAAAACCCGTGGGAATCCACGTCTGCTCTCATAGGGACATCTTTCGGTCCTGATGTTGCAATAACTTCTGTCCATAAGCAAGAATAAGCTTTTTAATCAACTGAAACTCTCCACATTCCATGGAAAGAGATGAGTTTCTTGGCCCTAGATTTATTGACGGCAGAAACAGGCCATGACCGAACCTGATCTAGATAAACATAGCTGTAAAAAATGGCTTATTGTGAACAAAAACAGTATTGAGGAACTGAGTTATCTGTAGTTCATCTTTTCTCCTTATCTGTTTCTAATGTCTTCATATTTATCTGTTTCCATTCATCTTTGTTGGCACATTTGAAAGAATTCTATGTAATTTGGCACAGGTTTTTTGCCTGGAGCAGTGTCAATGCAGAATGCTCTTTCTACTCTAAATCTGAAATTGCAATAGAATTTGATTTTCTTCTTGGACATTAGATGTTCACAACTGCTCTTACGGTTTTAGTATTTTAAGTGATTACACTCTGCATTTCTCTATTAGAGTCATCATTATTTAGATTTTAGAATATGCTTCAGCTTCCAAACAGATCTGCTTGAGTTTGTCTACTGTTCATTTAGGGACTTTGAGAATTCCTCTGGAAGAATCTGGTCTGTGTCATACTGTACAGGCTTCAGTGTATGGAATTATTCAGATCACGGTCATTAAATTTTCCCCATCAGGTTCTAAGCGTTCTTCCCATAGCAATGCTTATTTCTATGGATTCTTCAAGAATAAGCGGATAGTCCTCTTTGACACACTCCTGGAGGACTATTCTGCTTTGAACAAAGAACCAGCAGAAGGAGAAGATGCTGAGAATGAAGAAACAAAGTCTAAAACCAAAGTGAGTTTGTTTTTCATTGTGTTATTTATATTAACTTCTTGGTGAAGTTTGTGTTTTCTAATGTATTTTAAAGGTCCTGAGTAAGTTGCTAAAACCCAAACCCTAATGATTTCAACACCAAAGTATGCTTGGTTTGCTAATTGGAATTTCTGGGGCTGTGTGAATTGTGCAGATAGCACCAGAGACTGTAAAAATCCACAGTGGCTTTAGCAAAACATTAGTTTCCTGCATGTAAAAACTAGAGCTTCCCTATAAGTGTTTGAATAAGAGGCCTGTTCAGGGCTTTAGCTCATCTTCTTTTGGCACTGCCACACCAAAGCTTCCCTTAGAAGGAAATACTTTTAACTGTTAGTGTCATTTGTGTGCCTTTTACTGCATGCAGAGTTTTTGGTGCAGGAGGCACAGGCAGATTGCACATGTGCATCCTCCCATGCCCTGGTCAAGAACAGGGTGGTGGCCTGGCACTGGCCTCTCCTTTGATGTGCAACTGCACATCATGAGTCTGCTAGAACAGCTGTTGTGGCCTTAGAAGAGTATGGAAATTACTAAAGCTATTGGAATACTTTCTGAATAACCTGAAGGAGTAAGTCTGAGAAAATGAAATGGCCTTGTGCAGCCAAAGGTTAGGCCAGTGTCTAGATTGTTGTTCAGTCCAACTTCTGTTCCTTGACACCATGTTAGTTGTGCCCAGGGTTTTGTTTGGCAAATACTGCACAGGTGGGTGGTGAGAGAAGGGGATGCTGAGCTCACCTGATCTAGTCATAATGAGAGTCTGTGTATCATTTCAAACAGCCTTTGTGTTTGCTTCTGACTTGCTAATGGATTTTTGAAGGTGCAGAGGTCCTTCCTAATTATAGCTTTAAGGCACTCATAGGGCTTTTTGTAAAGGACAGTTCCTTTTAAAAGGAACAGTACTACCTTGGGAGGAAGGCTACATGTTGAGTGTTGAAGGAAAGTAGGAACAGGGCTTTGCTCTCAATTCTCCTCTGAAAGTCTGCAGCTCTGAATACCTGCTTCCAGTGTAATGCTTTGCCTGAGTAAAGAAACAGGATGAGAAGGGATAGGAGAGTGTTTGGAAGGCAAATCTTCCAGTGTTCTTTCAGGTTTGCATCAGCATGTCTGCACACATAGAAATAACAGAACACCACCTCATAGTAGAAAACTTCTTAAACGTAAAAGGTTATATTTTTGAAAGTATCTTCATGAAAAAGGCTCAGCAAGAAATTATATGTGTGTTTCTGGTATTAGAAGGGAATGGCTCAATCCAGGGACACTAAAGTGATCAAGGAAAACACAAGTGAGTAAGAAATTTATTTGGTTTTGTTCAGACATAGCTGATAATACTTCTGCTTTTTTATTCCCTCAGAATAAGAAACAAGGATGTAAAAATGAAGAAGTGCTGGCTGTACTTGGTCATGAATTGGGTCACTGGAAACTAGGTCATACTGTCAAAAATATAATCATCAGCCAGGTAAGTTATTTTAAACTGGTTTTTTTCCTGGAGCATCTGTAATTACAGCTGTTTCTAAATGCCCCCTTCCAGATTTGTTAGTGTACATTCACCTGATACGCTGTATGACAGAAAGTTGGTCTGGATCACAGCCATCCTTCTTTTCTGTTCTGTGTGCTTCAATAACAAACAGTATTCTGGCAGCTTCCATTTTACTCTAAAAAGAGCAAACAACCACTTGGATAGCTTGAAAAGGTACTAATCACCCCCTCTAGAAAACTTGGTAAGGCACAGTCCTGCCTCTTGGCTCTGAAAAGCCAGGCAAGCACAGTGCTGCACAGCCTGGATGGAAGCATGGATTGTTTCCAAGAATACAAGATTGTTTCCAAAACACAGCACAGACACATTTTGTTTGGCTTTAAACTTTTCAGAACCTATGCATAACTCCAAGGAGATGGGTTCTATCCTGTACTCCCTCCTCACTTCTCTTCTTGCTTTTTCATCTCCCTTCATTACTTTTTTTTTGCTCACTGACAGAAAATTGCGGTTCTCTCCTGTTGCATTTTCAGAAAGCAGGTAAAGGCCAGCTGTTTGTTTCTCTCTGTATATTAGCTCAAAAGTAATCTTGTTTTTTTACAGTGGCATCCATGTGCAAATCTATAATGTGATGTTATGTAATGACTTATCTTAATCAAGAATGGTTTTTCTTTTCTCTAGATGAATTCCTTCCTTTGCTTCTTCTTGTTTGCTGTGCTAATTGGTCAAAAAGAACTCTTTGCTGCATTTGGTTTCTATGACACCCAGCCTACCCTGATAGGCTTGATGATTATTTTCCAGTTCATTTTTTCACCTTACAATGAGGTAAATTGTTTTCAAGACATAGACATCATAGTATCATCCTATTTAAATAATGATTCTGTTTTGTCAGGGGAAGTTTGGAGTTTCTAGGGGCTGTACTGGGTGCCTCATTTTGATAATCAGGCTTAGTGCTGCACGTTGGGTAGGACTCCCAGTTCCAGGTGTGGCTTGGATAAAGCTTAGTGAGATCAGTCTGCAGCCACAGCAATGTGTGGGATGTGGGAAGCTAGATATGGTAGTGTGTACTGGCACTGAGGGAATTTGAAAATAGCTGAATTTTAAAATAACTTTTAATACCTTTCTCTTCACAGGTTCTCTCATTTTGTTTGACTGTATTAAGCCGACGATTTGAGTTTCAAGCAGATGCATTTGCCAAAGAACTCGGGAAGGCCAAAGACCTATATTCTGCTTTGATCAAGCTAAACAAAGATAATTTAGGATTCCCTGTTTCTGACTGGATCTTTTCAATGTGGCATTACTCCCACCCACCCCTTTTAGAAAGACTTCAGGCCTTGAAAGATGCAAAGCAAGAGTGACAGCAATGATTGCTGGTTCAGAGACAGTGCTTCCATCTCAGAAGCAAAGTTCAGAGCTGCTTTCTAATTCTTTTTTTTAAACTGATAATGCAAATTAAGTGCGCTGTTAACAGCACCACAGATCTGAGTATCCTGAAACAGGTATTAAATTATAAATGACTTATTTTTAACAAAAACAAAACTGTGGAACTTAATTTAGAAAAAGTGCTGGGTGAAGAACTTCCCCCCCACCCCCCCCACTGACTTTTATTTCCATATTATAGTATAGACTTTTAAAAGGGAGGAAAACAAGTGTAGACTTCAAAGCACCTTTTTCTTCAGTTTGTGTATGCCTTGAACATTGCTTTTGATCCTTTTTCTATTCTCAGCATTCTGTGAACCTTCCCAGTCTCACCCTCTTCACAGTGAAGAGGCTTTGGGTGACTTGATTTCCTGTATAATGATACTTGTACTTGCCAGTGTGTTTTAAAAAGCTGAATGCAGCTGTAGGCTTTTCTCCTGCATTCATGTCTGTCATAATGAAAAATGCTACTTAATAAAACCTTCTTTCTCTGAAGTGTGGGAAGAAGGATGAATTATAGCTGAGGAAATGTACCATGTCTTCCTTGAAAATGAGCACTAGGTGGTATTTAGTGGCATTATAGTGGGATGAGGCTGCTCCTATTGCCCACAGTGCTGCTGGAGTGTGGAAGGATGTTACAGGGAATCAGAACGGGACCCACATGTTTGAGAAGATTGCTAATTCTCTCTTGTTCTTCCTTTTTCCACATCTCACTTCCTCCATTTCTGTTGTACTTTGCCTAGATTTTTTGTGTATATGGAAGTGTTCAGTTGCTCAGCCAGTGTATCAGAGCCACGCTTTCATTCTGAGGGGGTTTATCCTCCATTCCATTGAGGGTTTTTCACTAATATGAATCCAGCTGAAATAGCACTGCTGACATACTTATTCTTCATCATTGTTCTTCTATATGAAAATCCTTACATATAAAAGCCCAGGAAACAGTTTGCCCACATCAGTTACTGAAGAACAAAGTGGGTAAATGTGGAAATGGCTTCAGCATTGATTATCTCAGACTTTTCTGATGAAAAATAGGATTATATTTACTTTTGTTGAAGTAAAAATGAAAGTAAAATATAAGTTTGCATGTGCATACAAATGTTTTAACCAGCCTGAATACACATACTCCATATAAAAATCAGATTTTCTATCTGCAGTAAATTAAGAAGTTCTGCTCAGCTCTGTACAAAGAGAGAAGTCATCAAAGCAAGTTGTCATAGTTTCACATGTCAGAATATTCTCATGTATTTTATTGTTAGCTTACATTTGTTTTTATGATCATAGGGATAAATGCCTTACAAGATGATGGGCACAATGATGTCTTGGGTGAAACAAGATGTTGCTGAAAGCCCTTTATATGCCTTATTCTAATTGTGTTTATACCCCAGCAAATATGGAGCTAAACTATAGATCCAGATTTAGGAGACAGTTTTACAAATCTGGAGAGCCTATATTTATCATGTTAACTGTATTTAATAAAAGGCCCTCAAAAATAAAAGCATTAACTTGAATCTGTCAATTCAGAAGAATAACTGTGTGTCAAGTTTTGAATGAGATGTTGGCTGGTGTAAAGCTATGGAAAACATGTTAAGTGTGCTTTGAGAAAACCATTTGTCTCATCCATTAGGTAAAAATTGTATGCAAAGATGAATTTTCTGGCTATTTCAGAAATTTGGGTAAATGCAATCAAAAGGAGATTAAAGTGTGAAGATGAAGGAAATGCCAGTTCCTATCAAAGCATGAAATACTTAAAATACCCAGCTTACAGGCAAAGATGGTGTTCTTACAGCAATTGCCTGTGACTTCCTTTTCTCCCCTATCACTGTTTAGAGTATCTCTGCAGTTCTTCTAGCTGGATTTCATATATAACTACTGAACAAGGTTTCAGAGTTGGTTCCATTCTGCTCCAGTTGCTTCTCAGCACTGCAGTTGTTTGTCAGTATGTGCTGCTGACCTTTCACCTGCCCACATTACTGCTGGGCATCTGGAGTGCATCAGCTACCTCTTGCAGACCTTCTACAGCCTCTAGTTCCTTCCTGTCTCCCTGAGAATGGTCAAAATTACACCTAAATCTTTCTGTGCAACCTCTGCCTTCCCAGGTACCTAATGATCCTGTAGTGTCTATATAGCTGTGTGAGAAGCCAGCACCAGCTTCATGACAAAGTAGGTCTGTTTAGACCAGCCACCATCCCTTCCAGGGAATGACCAGTTTTAAGGAAAGAGGCAAGAAAAATAGCAAGCATGCATATGGTTTTTAGTTGCCTTTAGCAAATACTCTTCAGATACTCAAGGGAGCCCAGAGTAGAACATCTCTGGCAGTGTGCTCTTCCCAGGCACCTGTAGGACTGCTGGGCATTCAGCAGCAGGGTCCTGGCCAAAGGCTGGAGCTTCAGCTTCCTGCTTCCTGCCTTACCAGCTTTTTCTGCTGGTCTTAGAAACCTGAGAGAAAACATGCTAAGGAAAAGTGCCAGACCTTGAAAGGTGACAGAAGGACTAAAGTTGAATCCTTTGTGAATGTGAAGCTTGATGAGTCTTGGTCATGTGTGCTGGGAGCTCAGACACCCAAGTGCCGTGGGCTGTTCCCCAGCAGCACGGGCAGGACAAGGGAGGGGTTCTGCCCCTCTGCTCTGCTAGGTTGAGACCCATCTGCAGAGCTGCCTCCAACCCTGGCATCCCCAATACAAACAAGACATGGGTCTGTTGGAATGAGTCCAGAGGAGGCCACAGAGATGTTCCAAGTGTTGAAGCCCCTCTGCTCCGGAGCAAGGCTGGGAGTTCACCTGGAGGCTCCAGGGAGACCTCAGAGCCCCTTCCACGGCCTAAAGGGGCTGCAAGAGAGCTGAGAGGGCCTTTGGACAAGAGCCTAGAGTGATAGGACGGGGAGGGATGGCTTTAAGCTGAAGGCAGGTAGATTTAGATCAGATATTATGAAGAAATTCTTTACTGAGGGACAACTGGCACGGGGTGCCCAGAGAAGCTGTGGCTGCTCATCCCTGAAAGTGTCCAAGGCCAGGCTGGACAGGGTTTGGAGCAGCCTGAGACAATGTAAGGTGTCCTTACCCACTGTTTAAGATGAGCTTTAAGGCCCCTTCCAACCCAAACCATTCTGTGATGAAATAGGCAGAAACGTCTCCCTTTCAAAGCGTTTCAAGGGCCTCCATTTATTCACACAGGACTGTTAGGGCCACAGGGCTCCTTGCTGCTCTCGGTCGCCAGCAGACCCTGCTGCTGTGTGCGTGGCTCAGGTGCGCAGGTCGGGGAGCGGTGGGCTGGCTGTGTGTGCGGGCTCGGTCTGTGACGGCCGGGAGCGATGTGCGCGGCCCGTGCCCGCCCAGGGCCCGCTGAAGGCGAGCGGGGCCCGCGGGGTCCGGGTGGGCGACAGGCCCGGAGCGGGGGCGGCTCCGCGGGCCGGGAGCGGGTGCAGGGACGCCCCGCGAGCTGCAGGGGGCGCTGCGGCGCAGGCCCCGCCGGCGGAGGTGCAGCGCCCCCTGCTGCCTGCGGGGCCGCCCGGCAGAGCCGGCACGAGCGCCCCGGTGCGCGCGCGCCGCGGCCCGGACGTGACGTGTGTCTGGGGCCGCAGCCCCGGGCGGCTCCTTTGTGCGGCCGCGGCGATGCTGGCGGGCGGCAAGAAGGGTGCGGAAGCGGCGGCGGGCGGCGAGGCCGGGCCGGAGGCGCCGGTGCCCCCGCCCGCCGCCGCCGGGGCACTGGGCTCGTCTTCGGATAGCGGCGGTGCTTCGGAGCGCACGCCCCGCAAGAAGGAGCCGCCGCGGGCCTCACCTCCAGGCGGTGTGTCCGAGCCATCGGCCGTCGGGGCCACCCCTGCGCCCGGCACCGAAACCACCGGCATCGCCGAGACCCCCGAGGGCCGCAGGACCAGCCGGCGCAAGCGAGCTAAAGTAGGTGTGGGGCGGTCCGGCTGCGGGCCCCGCTGGCGCCTCGTGCGCGACGTGATCGGGCCGGCGGGCCCCGGCCCCGCTGGGCACAGCCCCTCCTCAGGGCATCCCGGCCCCGCCGGGCACAGCCCCTCCTCAGGGCATCCCGGCCCCGCCGGGCACAGCCCCTCCTCAGGGCATCCCGGCCCCGCCGGGCACAGCCCCTCCTCAGGGCATCCCGGCCCCGCCGGGCACAGCCCCTCCTCAGGGCATCCCGGCCCCGCCGGGCACAGCCGCTCCTCAGGGGAGTAACATGCCCGGGTCCGAGGCTCCGGTGTCGTGAGTGCGAAGGACAAACACGCGGGCGCGCAGGGAGCCACACTGGCGTAAGATTAAGATCAAGATCCCCTTCATGTCGTAGCTCACCTTCGAGGGCTCTGGGGACGACTTGTGCCCTGTCATAAAGAAGAGCTTTCTGCAGCTGTTTAGGAGCTTCTTGCTGTTCCTGACCGGATACCGAGCAGTAAAACCACCCCAACTCCATGGCGGTGCATTTTATCAGTAAATTCTTCTGTTACTGTGGTATATGGGTGCAGCCTCTCGAGGCTCAGGTGCATGGGATGATGCTGGGTTGTGAATGTGATGGCCACGCTCAGCCCACTGTTCCTCACCTTCCCTCCCTCTGCCATTGGAGAGCTGAGTCAAGGCTGTGTAAGGGTGAGATTTAGCAATGAAATCTAAAGGCTGTAAAGGGTCTCCAATAGTTTGGGTCTGTAGTATGTAATTCTTATCTGTTGTTCTGAATATATGAGAACATTACCTTTTTTTAGTGAAACTTTTTCTTGGAAACCTTGTTTCAGAATGTATTGAAGATCTTGACTGTACCCGGGGTTGGGTTGTTTGACACGGAAACTGAAATTACTTTCTGGAGCTGTTTTGTCCTGTGGCAGTGAATGTGGCTCTTCAGAGCTTTTGTGTGATGTGATAACTGGGCTGGTCCTTTGCACGCAGGAGCTGTTGGGTGGGTCAGTCTGGTGCATCTTTGCAAGAATGGCAATTTTACAATGAGGGTGTTGAGGCACAGGTCACTCAGAGAAGCTGTGGCTGCCTCATCCCTGGAAGTGTTCATGGACACATTGGACAGGCCTTGGAGTAACCTGATCTAGTGAGAGGTGTCCCTGCCCATGGCAGGGTGGGTGGAATGAGATGGGTTTGAATGTCCCTTCCAGTCCAAACCATTCTGTGATCTTCAGAGGCAGCATTCCTGCTTTCTAGTGGTCTGTTAACCGGTAGGAATTAGTGCTCTGTGTGGGTTGTGTGTTGGTGATATTTCTTTGTGCTGGCGGTATCCATCTGCGAAGGGTGTTTGTCTCTTGTGGCACCATCTGTCCCCTTGAGCACTCAGGCCAGCCTGAGGTCACCTTCCTATGAACATCTGTGATGTGAACTTAGTTTGGGAGGGTATCTAGGTTAAAAATAAATCTAGGGAAAAGCTTAGGGTTTTTTATTGAACTTGGTTGTTCTTCAAAAGCTGTGAAAGCTCGAAGGGAATGGGAGACTGGAGAGGGCCTTTGGACAGGAGGAGTGTGTGTGTGGCTTCAAAAAGCTGTGGTAATGTGTGGATGTGCTGAGTGCTCGCTGTTACTTGCTTCAGAGTGGGAGTTCACAGAAGGTCCTGGAGGTGCAACGGTGTGAAAAACTGAATATGCTGGACATTGTGGAATGTAAATATTTAAAAGATAGCAGATCATGGAGTATGTTAGTGGCTTAAAGAATCCAGGATTTCCTGTGCACAGGCTTCCCAAAGCTACTTTTTGTGCCCATTATTGCTCTCTTCTGGTGACTGAACTTGGACTATGAAAGATTTTGTCTTCTTTTGGTGAGAAATCCAGAGTTGTTTTTGTCATTTCCTGGTGGAAGCTGACCTGTCAGATGTTGGAGGGTCACTAATTGCTTTCTTTTTGTTTTTCCCATGGCTGCATATTGAGATGTGCTTTTTTCCTTTCCAATCAGTAGGAAAATTCAGTAGCGATACACAAAACTTTCTTACTTTGGATTAAAGCTTGGTAGACTAAGCAGTACGAGATGCAGCCCTTCCAGGCTGGTTCTTGGGGTTTCCATGTTCCTTCAAGTTAGAATGAGTCTTTTTGGCTGGTAATGTTATTTGTTTTTACTGGAGAACAGAATAAGACATATATAGCAATAAAGATTGTGGAGGGATGAGGGGAAGGGATGTTTCTTATGTTGAGCCATGAGTGTGACCATTCTGGAGAGAAAGCAGCTCTGTACCAGCCTCTGTACCAGGGCAAGATTCCCAGTAAGCAGGGGACCATACAGGGCACAGGTGGGATTTCTGCAGGGAATCTTGTGTACATTTCTGGTCATCTGTGCTTAGCAGGTGAAATTCAAGTTCAAATATAGGGAGTGGACACAGAGGCTGCTTGTTATCCCTTGGGAGGGATGTGAAGGAAGGGAAGAAAACCAGAGAGGTTAAATGATGATATAAAACACATAAACTGGGCTTGTTGTGAGTAGAAGGCTCCTGCTATAAGGTGCTGAAGATTTTTTTTTTTAGGTGGAGGCAAAAACATTTGGAACTTGTTAAGCTTTGTTGCGTTTTATAACATGGTATCTGCAATAAGACACTGCATAAGGTAACTCAAGCCTTTTCTTTAAGCTGTGAGCAATTTTGCTACTTGCAACGTTAGTGTTAGGAGCCTGACTTACAGCCATCATCAATGTATTTATGTTCTGTTGTGTTTTTCACAGGTTGAATATAGAGAGATGGATGAAAGTCTTGCAAACCTGTCAGAAGATGAGTATTACTCTGAAGAAGAGAGAAATGCTAAAGCTGAGAAAGAGAAAAAACTACCCCCACCACCTCCACCAGCTCCTGCAGAAGAAGAGAATGAAAGTGAGCCAGAGGAGCCGTCTGGTGAGTAAATAGAGACCTTCTCCTCTGAAACTATTTACCTGATTTGTTAACAGAAATTAGGTAGGGCTGGGTGTGGCATCATGAATCCCATGTCTGGTTTCAATCTGGTTTTGAATACTTGTTCTACAGTGTTTTATTTGCTGGCCCCATATGTGAAAGGAGGGGAGAAATGCAGAACAGCCTGATAAAGATAGGAATATGCGTTAATCTAATTCCAAATGAAGCCAAACTTCTTGTGCTAGATTCTCATGATCCTTACTGACTTATCTTCAGAAGATTATTGATCAGAATAGCCTCGCTCGCTCTCTGCTGCCACACCTGCTCGTGTAGGAACATTCACTCATTCCTCAGAGAGAAAAGAGGTTCGGTTTATGGGGGATTTGTTATGCAGAAGAGATTTAATCTACTGTGATTCCTGTGGCTTTAAACTATGACTCTAATCTTAAATTCTGGTGGGATACTGTTTGCTTAAATTTCAGTGCTTTCCTTATTAGCTTTGACAGAACTTCACAGTGGGAAGTTTTTTGGTCAGAGTTGTTCAGGAGGCAGCTTTTGAAATGTGTGGTAATAGCAGTGCCCTATTCTTTACCTCCATTGTGTTTACAGCTGCCACCATTAGTGAGGTCTGTTGGGGGGAATCTAGCTGCCTAGAAGGTCATGCTTTTACAAAGTTCAGAGTCAAGAGATTTCATGAGATAACATATATACTAGGTGTTTTCTTTCAGACAAGAGCTGAAATCTAGTAGTTGAATCTTTGCAAGTTTATCATCTATGTGAGTCACTGTTAGTCTTCAGTTATCTTAATTTTCTTTTTGGCTGGCAGGTTTGAGAGCACAGCTTGGGGATACCTACCTTCAGTTGCAGAAAAAAGTCTTAGAAGCTGTGGGTGTGTTTTATTTCTTACAATTTGCCATTGTAACCTCTCCTTGTTGCAGCTGTTGGCTCCTGCCTTGATACAGGAATACTGTAGCTCATATGCTTGGCTGAAATATTTGCAGTGATAAAAATCCTGCCACCCCTGTTGTAGCTGATATAGCGAAAATGGAATTTTAATAGGTGTAATTAAGCAAGTATTTTAAGCTTACTATTTAATTTAGCTTAGACATTGTATTTAATTCTTGAGACCTAATATTAATGCACCTTTTTATTTTTCTCAGATTCCATTTTGTGCCTCTAAGAATGATTATTTGAATCAGTTTGAGGCATAATCAGTGAAGTATAGTGGAACAGGTTTTGTCCCATGAAGGAAGAAACACGGAAGATCAGCAGTGATGAGTCAACGCTGTTCTATCACACAACAGCCTAACTTTAAACAGTTATTTTGCAAGCACTGTATTCAGCCATCTAAGTACAATCAATTTTCAAACAGGCTGTATCTGGCTGCCTAGAAATGAGCGGATTTCAGGTCATCCTATCATTTCTCTATTCCTAGAAATTCTGTGAATATGCATGAAGCAATAAAGTAGAAAAGACAGATTTTAAGTTGTCATTCCATAGCTAGTCTTGCTAAAATTTTAAAGGTTTCTGAGACTTTATGTTTTTGTGGATCTCTCTATTTTTGTCTGTATTAATATAGACATCAAGAACATCAGGTCCTTTTATGCTGGCTGTTAAAAGTGCATTGAAACTTCCAATTCAGCCACCCTTTAGAAGGAGGAGGCAGCATGGAGTCTGCTATATATAAAAGCAGTGTTTATAATTGAGGTTTTCTCTCTCTCTGTCACTTTGAAGGAAAAATTGAAGTGTTCCAATAAGAAATACCAAATTGGACAGTAATACTAAAGTACATACTGAAAATCTAGGAAAATTTTAGTTAGCCTGGGTATTACCGTTAATTTATTCTCATTGCAGACCTTAAAAAATTAATTTCTGTGTTTAAAGATAGTACAGTAGAGGCATAAAGCAGTCACATTACAGCTTTTGAGCTGAAAAGCCTGATTGTGCAACTCAAATATGTCCTGGTGCTAGTGTCTGCTATTTCATTAGCCTGTCCCCACAGACAGCTTACAGTAAAGGGGATTATTAATTGTCACACTTCAGGTGACAGCAAAATGCTGGTCTTCCTTGAGTAGGTTCAATTCATGTGTTCAGCTGTGAGGTATTCCAGGTGCTTTTGCTATTGCAGTCTGGATTTGCAAGATATGCTGAAAGGTGTGACAGTATTTCATGGTTAAGATAATTTCCTTAGAGTATCTATACTCTTTTTACTTGAGGAATATTGTCTAATAGCAAAAAGCTTCCAAACTCCCTTTCAGTGCTGAATGATGACATTTGTGTTCTTGTTTGCCAGTATCCCTTCTGGAATCAAGGAACTTCTTTTGTTTTTTGGTTTTTTCCTCTGAGGATATTTGTTTTGTTTTTCCTCACCAAATTGGATTTTCAGTTTTAGAACTACAGATTTTCTTTACTAGTTCCCAGCCTTTTAATGTTGTCAGTATTCTTACTTTGTGGTAATCCTATATTTTTAGGTGCTGTTTTCCAAGGAACTGAATATGATCAAGATTAAGATCAAGGGAATGGTCTAACTTAGTGGTGCTTTGTCTCTTTATATTATCTGACTTGTCTGTTTTCCTAAATAAATTCCATACTCTGTGATACTTATGTGCAGCTGTTCTTAATTTTGAGACAGTGCATAATTACCTGAAGTAGATTCCTTTGTGGACCTTCTTCCTCATTGCTCTTCAGCTCATGGTCTGTTACTCTGTTGCCTTGAGACCTTGAGCAGATTCTGCTCTCGCACATGTTCTGTTGAGCTGCAGTAGTTTGGTGTTAACAGGGACCAGCGGTTTGCTTGCTGCTAGTTCCTTTACAGCTGGAACCTTTCTTCCAGGGAGGGAGAGGCAATCTTCACTAGCAGACCTTGTTTCCACACTTCTCTGCTCAGACTGAGTAGCATTTAGAATTGTGTCCATGCAATCAGTTATAGTGATGAGAAGAGAAAGATACTCATTTCTTTCTGTAAGGACGCTAAGAGCAAGATTTTCCCCTCTGCTCATTGTCAGTGTTAATTCAGGGGTCGTAAGTGCCGTAGACTGATGTCAGAATCTTTTTAATTTCTACGTTTATGGAAAGCACAGGTGAAACTTTTGTTGCAAATTAGTGGTTTATGCTTGAGTGTAAATATTCATGTTTCAATTGTGTTAGTCTCTCCCAGAATGGAGGCAGGTCTTGAAATGTTCCCTGCACAATAAAGTACTTGGATTGTAGATCGAGTAAAGAATTTTATCTTGCTGTTGCAGATATGTTTATTCACAGAATCATAACGTGGGTCTTGTGAGGCCTGTCAAAATGCAATTATTTGTCACAGTTTCTCTGTGAGTTTCTGACTTCCCTGCTGGCAGACTGATTTTATACAAGTACTAATTATGGCTCATCTGCTGTACTGAGTGAAAATGTCCCATTTTGTTTTATCTGTAGATGTTTATTTTTGAGACATTCTAGATTAATCCAGTTTAGTACAGTGTGGAAACGTTTGTTTAACTTTCTGTGTCTTGCTTTAGGGGTTAAATCTGTAGTTCAGATTAATTCTTCTCAGTTAGTGTATCCCCTAAACTACATTCTGGCAAAATTGTCCACCCAGACTCCAAAGAGTTTTAACAGTTGTGTGTTTAGCCTCAGGTTAGACCTTGCTCTTACCTGTTTGGAGATTCCACCTGAACAATTGTGCTCTGGGAAGCAGCTGTTCCATTCCAGTGACTGTTGCAGTGTGTTTCAGTGCATGTTTGTTTGGATTTGCTGTGTGTGGTTTGAAGGAGCCTTGGTACAGCAGGAGCCAGCTGAGCAGCGCTGGGCCATCTCTGGAGTGTGCCATGGCTTCCTGAACTCTGCAGGTGACAGGATTTCAGGCAAATATCTGAGGATGGAAGAATATTGCTCATGAGCTCAACTCAGAGCCAGTGTCTTCCTGTGAAAGGAGCAGTGTGTGAAGTGTGTAGTGGCTTTGTTCCTGCAGACACTGCAGCTGCACTCATCTCTCTTCTCAACGTGCTCTCTTCCTGCTTGTGTTGCAGTTGTGTTATGTTTAGGACTTACGTGCAGGCTAAGGTAATTCTGAGACTTCTTTAGATCTTTTGGATGAGTGCTTAGCCTTTCCTCGTGTTTCCACTGCTGGGAATGTTGAAAGACTGATGTCTTTCAGTGCTGGGTATTGATCACATCACTGATCAATGGTATGACGTGCATTTGGCTTCAGAGGCAATCTTAGTGTGTTAGAACACTGATGGTGTATTAAGGGGACTGAAATCAAAATAAGTGGTCTGAGCCTTTCTAGAAATGTTCTAGCATCGAGCTTAAAGGAAGGGTTTATGGGGGGAAAAAAATAGGCTCTCCTGAACATAAGAGGCTTTTCAAAATGCTTTAAACTATCTCCTTGGGATGTGGGGAGACTAGGGAGCACGAAAGGCAAGATTATCAATTTCTTAGGGTTTGAGATCTATCGAATCTGATGGTATCCAACCACCAGATCATAAGTATTTAGCCACCAGGAATGCTACATATGGTGTACTTCTTTATTTCCCATAAAATCTGATGTGAAGCATTCCAGTAATCTGGATAACACTTTAGAACATAATTTTTTGGTGCCCTGAACCTAGGTTCCAGAAGATGGGATTCTCAGAAAATGGGTTTAGTTAGTTGGTGAAATTTAATACCTAAAACGCCAACTGCCGGGCCTTTATGTCCAGTATGGTTTAACTTATGGAGTAAGGTCCCTGAGTTCTCCTCTTTCCTTCCACAGGGCAAGCAGGAGGACTTCAAGACGACAGTTCTGGAGGGTATGGAGACGGCCAAGCATCAGGTGAGGGTGGCGTTTGATGCTTGCCACTGAGTAGCAAGAGCCGCCAAGTTAGGGATTGATGCTTGCAAGTGCGCTTGGGTGTGGTTGTCCCGAATTTAGCCAGAGATGCAGGAGTTGTGCACCCACCTGTTTAAAAAGTGTGGGCTATTCAGATTTCAGCTGAGGTCTATAACAACTGCGGGAAAGAGTGTTAGCTAACCTGTGTTGAAATGCCTCAGGCCGATCTCTCATCCCTCCACTCCTCTCCATGTTCAGAGGAGTCTAAATGTACGGAAAGCTGTTTCTTACCTAGCCAGTTTGTACCACCTAGACTGACACAGAGAGCTTTAGAACAGTACACCCTTTTTTCTAATCTGCTGAAGAAACTTAGCATGGAGTACCTTTTTACTCCTTTCTTTTTGTCTTTTGAAAGGGTTTGTGTTTGACCTGTGTGCCAGCACATAGCCCAGGAGATTGTCTGCTGGGCAGATTCATAGTCTACTGCTCGCTGGACTGGATTGTGAATTGCATTCGCCATTTGGCCTTGGTGCTGCTCCTGGCAGTACTCACTGCTTTATTCACAGGATTGGTGTCTTTTCTCTTAAGTACTTGGAGTGCTACTTAAAATCTTCCTCCAACTCTGCTGCTTTTGCTCTCACTTCAGGATTAGGGTTTTAAACAAAAGAGTCAAAGGCTCCAGAACCTATTCTGTACCTCCAAGTTGCTCTTTTTGAAGCAAATAGAACTTCAAGATACCCATCTAAGGGTGCATCCTTTGCTGTTGTAAGGGAGCCGAATACTGTTATGGATGTTACCACTTGCATGGAACTGCTGGCTGTTATGGCTCATGGGCTTAAGGATGCATTGCCTATTTCATTTTTGGGTAGGCATTGGCTGATTAGAAATTCCGCATATTTTGCGTTTTGTATTGTATGCTCTAACAACCATCCAATTCGACGGCCAGAAACCTTTCATTCATTGTGTTCATCTGCAGATGTTTTAGTGAGTCTTTAAACGAGCAGGATTTCTTCTGTGATGAAGGATATAATCAAAACTTCAGCCAATTAGTTGCTAGTGCTGAATGTCAGGAAATGGGCAAGCGTGTGTGAGCAAATGTGTGTGGAGTTGATAATCCAGTCTAGGCAGAACCATTCCTTCAGTTGCCTGCCCCAAGGAGAAACACGTAGTTGTGAACTGGTAATCCCTGTCATGTGTGGCTTTCATGAAATACAAGCAGTAAGGACATGAAATGGGAGTTAGTCAGCCTGAAATCCAAATCCATTTAGAATTGAGCTGTGTAGTTGAAGAAGTAAATTCGAGGACATTTAGTTCTTACGAGATCTTCCAGTGGTTGGCCAAATAAAAATGGTATCTTTGCTATTAATAGCTGTGCTTTTTCTAAATTCTTGTATGGAACGCTCTTGTTTTTTGTTGTTTTTTTTTTCTGAATACCTGTGCTGATCTGGAGCTATTCTGTCCTTCTAGTTTTAAAGTTTGAGTATTACCATGAAAGATACATGGCCTTAAAAGCCCGCACAACTCAACCCACCTTGGGAGCTCTTTTCAAAACTGTTAGCAGCACCATGTTCTCTGGCTGCTCAATTTGAAGAAATAAATCCCAAAGCTTTTCAAGAAACTGCTGAGTTGCAGTTAAATCCACACATCTGAGAGTTTGCTGGTATTTGATGTCTACATGGCTTTTCAGCAGGTACTTGGAGGAGCACACTTCTTTTAGCACAAACCTGTAAGAGGGAGTCAGATTCAGCGTTTCAGGTCTTTAACTGGCCATTCTCTGAAAATTGTGCTGCTGAGCTTTTTCCTGGCACTTGAGGATCTAGAACCTTAATTAAGATTGTTAGCATTAATAAAAGTATCATAGAATTGGTAACTGGTTTGATTTCCATGCCCAGTTTAACAGAATTCATAGTTGAGCGTGTGCATTCCTACGCAGATGTTGGCACACTTGGGCCAGTGTTCGATGGAAGGGCAGCAGAAGGGTTGGGGGAGCTGAAGTTGTAGTAGAGCTATGGGTTTCTATTCCATAGCTAAATATTAGTGCAGGAAACATTGTGGGAGTGTCAACTTCTCCTATAGTTAATTTCATTTTACTTGCAGTGCTCTGTAGCTTCTGTTACTAATTTCTTCTTGTTGTAAAATCTGTGTAAATTATTACAGGCAGTTTTCTTTACCTTGAGTCATCATAAAGATCTTTTGCTCTCTACTTGTGAATGAATTTTTGGTTGTTTTTTTTTTGTTTAGTTCATTTTTTTGGTGTTGGTTTTGTGTTCTTTGTTTGGTTTGGGTTTGGTTTTGTTTTTTTTCTTTTATTGTTGTTGTGGGTTTTTTAATTTGGTTGGGGTTTTGTTTTGGTTGGTTTTTTTGGGGGGTTTTGGTTTTGGTTTAGGGGTTTTTTGTTAGTTTCACAACCATTTCCTTCCTTGAATTTTTTTCAGCACTTTTGGGAAGTAAAAATGCTTGAAAGTTAAAGGGGTGTGTGGTGGCACCAGAATTAAAAGCAGGGAACTCCTCTCCTTGGTACAGTGACATGTACTGCTGTACATGAACTTCAAACTCTTAAGCAGTTGTCTTGGTTAGTGTGACACACTGCAAGCTTATATTTACTTTGCTATTTATTGTAATCTTTTGAACAATTCCAGTTTCAACAAATGATCTTAATCATACTGCGTTACTTGTGGGGGTTTTTGCCCATGGGATGTATTGGCTTCCATCTTTCTAGATTGAATGCCTTGTCCTCTGTCCTGATGGAAGCCACTTCTAGGACATGGGAGACACATATTGTTCTTGCTGTGTTTCACATCTCAGTACTTTGTTTTGCTCGCTGTGCCTGCAGGATTTACTTTCTGCACTCTCCTTGTGCTGTAACACTTGATGCAGCTGTGTCGTAGTTTGTCACATTTTCTATAGTACAACATGACAGAGACTGATGAGAGAAGGGTTCAGAAATGTAGTTACATCACTGCCAGTTGTGAACTGGTAGAGGAGCAGGTTCCTGTATGAATGAAGGTTTTTCCATAGAGAAAACCTCTCCTGTGTGGGTTCAGCATCAGTCTTTTACATGTGGAGCATTTAAAAAGAGAAGTAAGAAATCTGTTGTTTGTAGGAAGCACTTGGGGAGGGAGCACAGGGAATGCGTGTGTGATTGTATTTCATTGCACTGCCTGCTGTAAATATATCAGATATGCAGAATGAGAGTTGAAGGTGGGTTCCTCTAGCTGGATAAGGTCAGTCCAATTAAACTTTGAGAAGCAGGTGAGAGGGGATGGTAGATGCTGTGCTTGTATATTAGAGATATTTTGGCTTTGAACAGATTCTAAAATGTTTTTCCAGTTCTGTTAGAAACCACACAAATTAAGGACAGTACCTAAAATAGTTATGTTTTCTTGATAATACATATATATGTATGTGTGTGTGAGTGTTATATAATATATTGATATGTGCCCCTGCCCCACTTATTTTTCAGGCTTTGCTTTTTGGGTATTTTTGTTTGCTTGTTTGTTTTATCTCCCCAGGAGTATAGCTTTTTCATTATCTCTAGATGATACCTGTAATTCAAACAACTATTGACTTGGGAACCTGTATGTCTTGCAGAAATAAATAAAAGGATTAAATGAAAGCATCACACGACACTGGCCACTGTATCATCTCGTGCCTGAATGCACTGGCTAGGAAGGGTCAGTTGCTTTGCAGTGCCTGTAGACTACTTGTCTTTTTATTGTAGGCGTGGAGGGTGCAGCTTTCCAGAGTAGACTTCCACATGACCGTATGACATCCCAAGAAGCTGCCTGCTTCCCTGATATAATCAGTGGGCCACAGCAGACCCAGAAGGTGTTTCTGTACATCAGGAACCGCACTGTAAGTTTGTTGTAAAAGTATTGGTGGAAAAAGGGTAGGAAATTTGTGTACCTTGCTACGACTTTCTGGCAGTTACCATGTCTAGCAGTTAATGGAATTTTTGTTTTTGAGGCAGTGGGGTTTCATTTCTGGCATCCTGTCATGCTCTTAAGTTATTAAGAAATGTGCTATCCAGATCTTGATCAAAGCAGTGCTGTGAGCAGCATGAAGAATCTGTAAGAGTTTTTACAACATCCAAAATGGGGATCAAGGCTTTCTCCTGTATTTTGAAAAGAACCTTTTGGAAAACTGAAGTCATGTTAGAAAAATTACAGTAGGAAAGCAAGAAATATTTTGAAAATTGCTGTGTTACCATAGTTAAAAGACAAAACACCTTATGCACCACTCAGTTTTTTCACAGACTAAAGATGATGAAGAAACATCACGGGGTACTGACCACGGTAACACCCAGTGCTTAATAACTTAAAGAAGTTATTTAAAATTTATGTGTGATGGACATCTTCATGCTAAGAGCATGATTTCTGCTATTCCCATGAAATTTTCCTCTAACTCGAGTTGTAACTTCTGGGAAGTCGTGAGATGTGTAAAAACAGGCCAGAGCATGCCAGAAAGTTTGGGAAACAATTTGCACAAAACGAATAGTGAGTAATCCTTTTACAAATGTGTTAGAAGCAGAAAAGACTTCCACTGAAACTAAGAAATTACTGGAGAGAGATATTTGCAGGGAAAAGCAACACTGCTGGTTTGTGGGCCTTATTCACTGCAGAGGAACTTGGAGAGTTTCCTGAGCAGGAATCCTGTTTGAAGAAGGCTTGTGAGAGGATCTGTTCCAGCGAGTATAGCAAAAACTGTGGAACAGTTGACATGAACCCAGTGCTCAGCAGAACTGCAAACTGCAGTGTGCAGCCTCTTAATGTGCCATTTGCCTCAAATAGCCTCCCAAATGATAAGGAAATTATTTCTTAATAATTCCTATTCATTATAGTAGTAGGATTTCCACTTTAGTTTGTTATCTGTGAGGAACTGTGAAGCTCAGTAATGGAACTCTTGAGAAATACCCAAATAAATGACCTATTATGGAATATAAAATGGTGTGGAAGTGCTATGTATGACCTAGATCTAGGCATGGAACAGTAAAATTATTTATTAACTCCTGCCTCTGTACTACAAAGTAGGAGTTCTGTTGGGAAAACAGTTCTTTTCTAGTATGAATTGACCTACTAACATATCACAGCCAATTCTACCTGCTCGATTTTTGAGCTGTAACTGTGTATACACTTTTTTGTGTATATGTGGCCAGTGTAGTCCATGATAGCATCTTATATTGGTGAAGATGTTTTGGATCATTAAATGTCGGAGATAAATAAACCTTGTGACATGACAAGTACTGCTGTAGTTTTTATGTAAACATGAAATATGATGCCAAAAAGACACTGTTGTCTCATGTTGCCAGCCACACACATCTTCATGCTGCCTTGGTGCCTTTCCATGTATTTGAAATAATATGAGCATTTCAAACAGACTGTATTGCACCTTAAGGAGCACTGGAAGGCAAAGTTCAGTGTTGCTTGGGTAGTCCTGCCAAAGTTTAATTCATTAGGGGGTTTCATCTCCTGGCAATATTTGGTAGCAAGCACACTCCTGGAAAACACCTCTTTTGTATTGCTTAATGTGATGTGACGTGTTGTATTGTTTAAATACAGCTGCAGCTCTGGCTGGATAACCCAAAGATTCAGCTGACATTTGAAGCAACTATCCAACAATTAGAAGCACCTTATAATAGTAAGTCAAGTTTTTCATTGCCAAAACCATACTGAATTTTTCATTGCTGCTTTCTTTCACTTTTGTTTGGGGAAAAGCTGCTTCAGATGGGCTCCATTGAGTGGTCATGTACAGATTGGGATACTGCATTATGCTCATGGTTCAAATTTGTTAGAGTTCATTGTCTGGTAAAGAAATATCACTAGCAGGATTCTTAAAAGCTGCTAAAAAGAAGGATTGTTAGTAGGGTTAATTCATGTGTAGCTTTTAAGATTTGCTACAGCTTCTTGGTGGTTTTCAGCTGTAAAATGTTATTAATCGTATGGTTTTTGGGAGGCATTAAGAAGTTGCATAAAGCTTAAACAGACTGGATGTGATGCAAGAAGGCAGTAAAAGAGTGAGGAGTTACTGCTTGCAAATGGAGACCATTCCACACATCTCAGACAAGATCCCAATAAACTTGAAAAAGGTGGAGGGGAGCCATAAAAATAATTTAAGAAGAAAATAGTGCTGAAATGAATGCAAATACACTGTCAAGGATTGCAAAAGAATGTATTATTGTGCTTTTTAAAATAAAAATGAGAACTCAGTGCTGCAGTAAGTGTTGGCATAATACTGGCAAATCACATCACAGTTCTGTGTCATGATCTTGGGATTTTGCAGTCAGTGTCAGAAAAGGTGTTCCTCTTCACTAGATTAAAAGAAGCACCTAATGTCCTGTACAGCTTTTCAGGCAGGATTCAAAACTGCAATACAGCAAGGGTGTCTTTTAGAAAACCAGCCTCAGGCATCCTCAGGAAGATCAGTGGGTCAGCAGGACAGCAGAGCTGTAGGACGGGATGTGTTTAGTGGGAATTGACTGGATTGCTGCTGTGAATGTCCTCAGTACATATGTGCTGCTGAACTTACAGAATAATTGTGAAACTTGATACATTTTTTTAGGTGACACAGTGCTCGTTCACAGAGTTCACAGCTACCTGGAGCGTCATGGGCTGATCAACTTTGGGATCTACAAAAGAGTGAAGCCCCTTCCAAGTAAGAAACTTGAACATTGTTTCTAATTGAAGTTTTGTTTTATTGTTCTGTGATTTCTTAGGACAGTTTTTTGAGTGCTCTTTCTTTAGAGTTGCAGTGCTAAGAAAATTTTAAAAGGCTGGAAAGTCATCTGGCTATTGATGTTAATGTGTTTTATTTTGGCATAGAGAAGCCATGTGTTTACCTAAATCACTTTGAGATGAAAAAATGTTAGCAAATCTTCTGTAGATAATTTGATGACTGTCACTTTTTAATGAGTTATCTTGGTTCCTCATTTGAATAACTAAAGTCAGAAACACAATATTGTACTTAGATCTGTTACATGCTTATGTGATTTTTGGATTTTGCAAGTGAATTTCTCTGCCCTTTTAAAGTTTTATTCTTCTGGGGCAGAAAGAAATAAAACTATGATACCTTGTCCCCAGCAATTAATATGAATTGCTTTCTTCTTCAGACAGTTGTCTGGAAGCATTTTTTCTCCTGTTTTCTTCCCTGTTCCAGGTGTACTGCTAGTGTATTTTCCTTGTACCTGTCTTTGTTACGTTCAGAATTACTTCCGTTTTCTTTCTGTTAAAGAGCTTCTTCTGTCAGAACTACTCATGAGAAGAAAGCTGCTTTTCGTTCTTGGTATCTCTTAAATGCAACTTTAACACAACTGTTTGCAGTTTAGCACTGCACATAAAAAGGACTACTGTAGCTGATTTTTCTCTTTCTTTAGCCAAGAAGACAGGAAAGGTGATCATTATTGGTTCTGGAGTCTCTGGGTTGGCAGCAGCTCGCCAGTTGCAGAGTTTTGGAATGGATGTCACAGTTCTGGAAGCCAGAGTATGAATTTCTGTGCTATTTTACTTCTGTATGGCAGCTTAACCAGTAACCCTGTTCAGTACTAGAGCAGGGCTGTGTCCCAGCAGCGTGTTCAGGGTGGGTTCCAAGCAGTCAGGATGAATTGCTGATACTGACCCTGTCTCACAAGGAACTGAGTGGAGCTGGCTGATACTTTCTCAGAGCTGGACTGGATAGTCAGGTGCTGGTGTTGTGTGCTTACACAACTTAGAACAGCCTTCTTTCATGATTCGAAATTGGTTTTTCATCAGAAAGCAGAATGCAAGTCCAGAATGCTAGATTAAAGGGAAGACTAAACAGAATTGCAAGGGTGTATTATTAAGAGTCTGTTAAACTGTGGGAGAGGGCTGGAAAAGTACTTAGAAGTTATAACTGTGTATTGACATTCTCCAAAGTTACAAATATATGAAAAATATATAAAAAGCTAAAAATCTTTATGCATCAGAGGGAGGAGGAAGTCTAGTACATAATTAAATTTGTGCATGGACAGTGAAGGGATTGGCTTTGGAATCACAGTGGATCCTACTGTAGAAATAATTAAATCTGCCCAAATCAGATTAGGCATCTTTTTTTTCTATTTTTTTTCTTTTCTTCTCCTTTTTTCAGTGCAACTTAAGCATTTTATTCCTTAACTTAGGCAGATTAATTATGATTGAGTTCATTTGCAGAGGTGTTTGGAAAAGTGTACATTCTGTTTATTGACCCTTCAGTTAAGAGAATACTTGCACCATGTTTTGTAGACGTTTCAGTGAGATTCTTATTGAATGTAACTGGAGGTTTCCTATCTTGTGCTTTTAAAAGGACCGAGTAGGAGGAAGAGTTGCTACCTTTCGCAAAGGGAATTACGTTGCTGATCTGGGAGCAATGGTGGTAACAGGACTTGGTGAGTTCTTCAAAATCAAAAGGACTGGAGAGGAAAATTGGGGAGCAGAATGCTGTAAATGTGAAACTTGAATGCTGTTTTCTTTCGTGGCTAAAGTAATAGGGTGTTTTTAACTCTTAAAAAAGTGTGTGTTCTCATTCAGTGTTTTTGGCAGTTAGTAGTTTTTATAAATAGCAAAGCTCTATGATGGGAGAGACCCTCAAGAGACAGAATATATTCTTTCAATTTACATGGGAAAACAAGAGAGGAGGGGAAATGGAGAGCCATTCTAAAGAGAAAGCCCTTCTTCAGAGTTTAAACCCCAAAAGTACATTCTCCACGTGATTTCAAAAATGGTTGTAAAAATAATGGCAACCAAGCCAAATTTCTTCCTATTTATTACTGTTTTATGGGATGGCATCAGTTATTGATGTGGTTACTCTGCTAAAAAGATGGTCAGGTGTTTAGTGTGGAATATCCTTTCAGGAATGTAGTGAAATGATAAAATACTGTACAACCTATAATAAATCCCAGTTTTTACTGGCTGCCTGAGAGAAGAGGGAAGGCTACTGAAGGGGTTGATCTTGTGATTTGAGAATGCAGAAGACTGAAGTAATGGGATCTTTTCTGGTTTTACTGGTAAACTGTGGAACAACTATAATTTTTAGTAGGTTGTTAACTAGAAACATGAACTTATTTAGACCTGCTTCAAACTCTGTTCTGCTTTTTCAGTCACCTCTCTAAAGACAGGAAGGTGGCTGAACTTCTCCCTCAATTTTGAACGAACACTCAGGTTGCTTGAGTTGCAGAATCAGAGAACATTGGGAAGCTAATCCTGAAAAACTTTTCCCAAAGTTAATTTTGTGAAGGAAGCCTTTTTTGCATCTGCTCTTTACCAGCTCCCACTTGTGTCTGTGCTTTTCCTTTCCTTGGCCTCAGTTTGATGTTTAGAGGTTTGGGATGCTTTAAGTTGGTGTTTTCTGCCTTTCTCATTGTTCTACATGGAGTCTCCTCAATTGTTTTCTAATTTGTTTGGTTACACAGCTTCCAGGTACAGTTGGTGTCTGGGGTTCATCTTCACAGATTGTATTCTCAAGTCTCACTTGTTGGAGTTCCACTAAGTCTTTAGGAACTAAATTCTTCTGGTTTTGTTTCCTTGTCAGTACTCTTGGACTAAAACGCCTGTTACTGTGCAGCTTTTAGAGCTTTCCTTGACTTCTCAAACACTCTGCTTGCAGATGTGTTTACAGCTATCAACTCTCAGTTATACTAAGATTGCTACCACTCTAGGGCTCTGCTTTTATAATCACCCCATAATCATCCTGTCCTTGAAGTTTTGGGTAGGTTTTTTTCCATGTCCCCATGGCAGGAATCACTGTGAAGTGCAGACCTTTGGCAGTGTTACACTAGGTCACTGCAATGCATACACTGGAGTTGGTGTTTTAGTCTCTGAAATTGCTTCAGCTGTGGAGTTTCTGTTTAATTGCAGACAAGTTCAATGTTAACTATATAAAATATTTTCCAGGAGGAAATCCCATGGCTGTGGTCAGCAAACAAGTAAATATGGAACTGGCCAAGATCAAACAAAAATGTCCACTTTATGAAGCGAATGGACAAGCTGTAAGTCTGATACTGTTTCCATGAACCTTTTAAAAAAGAAGTAATATCTCAAGTATGTTTGTTACCAGGCTATTGGTCTAGCATGAGATGGCTTCCAGGGAGAGGAAAGAAGAAAACTGTTGTGTCCCTTTTTAGGCATTTTAGTAATATTGTAGCATACCTGCACACATTCTTCTAAAACCTGCTCTTTCCACATGAGTTTTTACCTTTGCATCTCAGAGGTTTTGTGGAAGCCAAGTTCTCTCTCCTTTGTTTAAGGTTTAACAGATGTGAGGTTTGCTCTTTCCGGCACTTGAGCTCTCATCACATAACAGGTATTTTCACACTGGCAGCACTCACTATTTTAACTGAGTACAGTTAAGTATATATATATCATCAATACAGTTAAATACCACCATTCCATACATGTCCTGCAGTGTTTCCACCATCAGCCTAGAAAAGCTGGATTGGTGGTTCTTAGTCACAGTGACCATTCCAGAAGATAAATTATTGTCTGTCTACTTCACTGAGCTATGCCAAGCCTTCTGAAGCCTTGTGATTTGGTAGAGCCATCATGCCATCAGAGTCTTTTGGCAGACTTCCGTAGCTTTGATGAACACACCTTCCTTTCCAGTAATGAAATCTTAGGAGCCCATAAGGCAGTTTGGTTTTCTCTTGCAAGAGGAATCTGTTGCCATCATGGTTTGACAGCTCTTCTTGTGCCCATCCTGGCAAAGTGTGACGTTGTGCTGTACAGACCCTGGTGTCTGACCATTTGAGAGAGCTGAGAGTATTAATTTTTTTTTACAAGGGCTATTCTCAGCAACTGTATTATTTATGAATGGGTTAAGAATAATGATTTCTTTTTTTTTTTTGTCTCCTAGGTTCCCAAAGAGAAAGATGAAATGGTGGAGCAAGAATTTAATCGTCTGCTGGAAGCCACATCCTATCTCAGTCATCAGCTGGATTTTAATGTTCTTAATAATAAGCCTGTCTCCCTAGGTCAGGCTCTGGAGGTTGTCATACAGTAAGTGACTTCTCTCTTTTTGGTAGACTTTCCTATTTTGTGGATGAATTTCCAAAAGATACCTGAAACAATTGTGGTGCTCCTAGAGGTAAGCATTGCCCTCTTAATACAGCTGCTTGATCTCACAGATGGGTAAAGGAGCAAACCTCTCTTCTTGAAAGTTTCCTGAAAATCATTGCTCCAGTGACTGTGTGTGATTGATGTCTGTACAGAGCACTAACATTACTTGAAATCTAATGGCAACTGTAGTGGCCTTTAATAGCAGACTCACATTTTATTAACCTCAGACTCACATTTTAGCTAGTCACATATCCCTCATTTACAGGAACTTGCATTATTTTCCAATTGCCATACAAGTATTTACTAAAATATCCCATGACATGTGATTTTATTGCGTTCCACTAATTAGATTGTGATAATAAGTTTTCTCATGAGCACAAGGATTTTTTGTTGAGCTGACTCTCACTTATCTTTTCCAGATTGCAGGAGAAGCATGTGAAGGATGAGCAGATTGAGCACTGGAAAAAAATTGTGAAAACACAGGAGGAATTGAAAGATCTTCTTAACAAGGTCAGATGATGACATTTAGAACAAGATGATAAGCATTGTGTTCCTCAGAAAGTGGCAAAATGTACAAAAATGTCCAAAGAAAAATATCAGAAAGTTCTTAAAATACCTTTTTGCTTAAGACCTACTTAGAAGCCCTTTTAGGACAAAGGTAACTCCTGCTTGAGGAGGAGAAATATTGATTAGGCAGAAAACCATAAAACATAATAAGAGAAGAGAAAGGAAGAGGACAGACATTGTGAACAGTGATGTTTCATAGCTTCCTTTAGAGATGCCGATACTGGCTGAGCCTTTTGGGGGCCATTTAAAAATGTTTGCTGTCTTCACTACACATCTGATTTGTAGTACAGAAACGGTGGTTTAGGAGGACTACTTCCATTATTTTTGCTCATGGTAAATTCCATCTTTACTTTTCTGTGGAAGTTTCTCAAATTAAAAACTTGTGGACAGCTCTCACATTATTTGCAGCATAGTAAGAAATCAATGATGTTTGGTTTCAGCCATGTTGTTTGAGGGGTGGTAGTATTTACTGTGGCTTCTTGGATGTAGAATTGCATCGAAGTGATACCTGCCAAAACCAGGAAATATTTTGTGTAATGGCATAATTTGAGGTGAATATCCACTTTACACAGTAACTTGTTGAAATCTGCCCTTTTTTCCCCTTTCTTTCCTCCTTTCCCTGCTCTGTCTTAAAAGATGGTGAATTTAAAGGAGAAGATTAAAGAGCTTCATCAGCAGTATAAGGAAGCATCAGAGGTGAAGCCACCTCGGGATATCACAGCAGAGTTCCTTGTGAAGAGCAAGCACAGAGATCTGACTGCACTTTGCAAGGTAAAGGATGACATCCACAAACTGTGTTAGTCTGTTTTCTCAGGACTTCAGCAGCCACACAAAATTAACCAATAGAAATGTTTCCACATCTCTCACCATGGTCACATTCAAGAGAATGTGATTTGCAGTAATTCTGGGTTGTAGCACTGATAGGTCTTCATTGAGTACGTTTAGCTGAGGAATACTAAAGCTCAGTTTTAGGTAAGTCTGTGCTGGCTTGTGTCAGACAGCATGTAATGTTTATAAGATGAATTTTTATGTCAGATTTGGTCATTAATACAGCTGGATTTCACAATAGTCTGGGAATAAAATCTGCATTTGAAGAGAGATACTTTTTCTCTATGACAAATAAAGGTTGTTTCTTGAATAAAAGACTTCTTCCTGTGTCAAGATTATCATCTACAGAGCTCTGTCTTGACAAGCAGTTACTTCCCCTCTCTGGGAATATCTTGATGTAGAGATGTGCCTTACAAAGGAAACAGTAAAAACTGTTCTATCTATGATGGTGACAGACCTGGATGCTAACCCAGGAACCAAGGATCATTTTTCAGCTTCTTGCTAAACAGAGGATATAAACCTTTATTTGGAAGCTCTGTGTGTATATACATATGTTGCAGCTCTTTTATTTTGTCACCAGTGAACAGCTTTGTGCTCCTGTTGCATTTATTGGACACTCCAAATTATTGTGCCTTGAAGGAAGATGACTGTTGCCTTTATACCTAGTGTTACTTATATTTTTTAAAATCAGGAAGAAGCTTGAATTAGATCATGTCTTTGGTTTTTATGTGTGATTGATTCTGCGTTGGAAATCTCCATGTTCGATATTAGCTACAAACATTTAAGAGAGAAGAATAGAAGAAATAGTTTGTGGAATATGAAGCTGTCAGAACCATAGGAACCCTTAAAATATCAGGAATGTAATGGACCCACATGTTCTTCAGCTCCAGGTGTTTAAATTTCTGAAATATCACCAAATTATTCTTTTCTGTAGTGTGACACAGAGCTCTGTGTATACAAAGAGCAGAAGAGCAAAATATGCTGGATTTAATGTTGAAAAAAATAACAAACTTGATTTAGTTTCCACTAAATCGATGAATTTTCTAGTGATTCCTCTTGAGACTAGGTCCAGTCTGATGCTACATGATATCTTCAAGTCCTTTTACATTTAAACTGTTTTTAATGTTAGCTTTTAATCTTAACAGGAGTATGATGAATTGGCAGAAACACAAGGAAAGCTGGAAGAGAAATTACAAGAACTTGAAGCCAATCCACCAAGGTAAAGATACAAACTAAAAGGGCAAATATTTAGGAAAGCAGTTCCTTTACTACCTGAGTTTCAAAAATGCTATGATATGCTTTTATTATGGAAACTCAAGGGGTTACAAAGGTACAAACACAGAGTTTGGGTTCCCTCAGCTTTAGAACTCACCTTCCTCATTTTTAGAGATGACTCAAACAGGAAAGGTGGTTCTGAGCTAGGGTGGTCCTGTAGAAATCCTGGCAGTAATCAGTGCCTGATCTCAAAAGACATTTGAGGTTTTAAATACCTGTCAGTGATGATAGCATACAGTCCTACTTATATTGGCAGAATATTATTATTCTGTGCAGGTTTTTTTGTTGTTGTCCTTACGCATGCTACTTAAGCCACTATTTAGGTAACCTGAAGTTTTTAGCTTCCCTTTGAGTATTTTACATGAACTCTGCTTTAAAAACCTGAATTTGCTGGGTTTTGATACTCAGCTTTCATGAGAAAGGTTTGGATGTTTGAAACAGAGCCTGTGTTGTTCTTTGATGTTTTTATTTCTGGACTAAGGAAAGACTCAAAAATGACTTGTGAAGTAATTTTCAGAATCGATGCATTTACAATACCCTGTTCTAACAAGCTAAATGTCTTTGTGTTCTATTTATTTTTTCCAGTGATGTGTATTTGTCATCAAGAGACAGGCAAATACTCGACTGGCATTTTGCAAACCTAGAATTTGCTAATGCTACACCCCTTTCTACACTTTCTCTGAAGCACTGGGACCAGGTGGGCAGTCAGTACTCAGCAATTCACTAAAAACTTGAACTATGTTTATTTCATTCTCATGGAAGTTTTCGATGTTAAGAGTTTCTAACTTAGGTGTGTCTGCTTTTGTGCAGGTACTGAATTCTTATGTGATTATTATTATTTGATGAAATTCCAGACAGGTTTTGTTAGTGTCAAAACAATCTCTGACAGGACTGTCTGCTGAAAGTTTCCACACTTACTGCTTGACTAACAATTAGAAGGAATTTCACATTTATTTGATTCTTTAACAAACATTTTTGAAATATTTTTTGCCATTGTGTAGAGTTGCTGATTATTTTCTATTGACATAGGGGGCTTCATTATGAATGCATGCTTTTTGTGCCTCTTCATTTTAGGATGATGACTTTGAATTCACAGGCAGTCACTTGACTGTGAGGAATGGATATTCCTGTGTGCCAGTGGCCTTGGCAGAGGGGTTGGATATTAAATTAAACACAGCAGTTCGGCAGGTTCGCTACACAGCATCAGGTACATGAAACCTCCAGGAAACTGCTCTGAGGGAGTATGAGCATAGAAAGTAGATTTCAGTGCTTCTGGAAGTAGGTGTGAGGACTGGTATTGTAAAACCCCTTCCATAACATGTTTGGGGTTAGATAAACAGCCACATTTCTTACGGAGATTGTGTAAATAGTTGTTAGAGATTTATTAATCTTGAATTATTTTTTTTTTTATTTATGGACTGACTTGACACAATCTTTTTCAGTTGTATTTACTGATTGTTCACATTTATTCTCTTATTTATTTACTTCATTGATTGAAGCATTTGGAGTAAGAGGTTTAGGACTGCTTAGGGCTTGGTGCCACAGGGCCTGGTATTAGAAGTATAAATGAATGTAATGGAAAGAATGTATCTTTTTGTTCTTCAAAACATGGGCTTGGGAAATTGTCAGCTGGGAGAGCAGCGTAATGAGAGGCTCACTCTGTACTTGTTTACTTATGGATGTATTTAAATAATACTTACTGACCTGAATGAACCTTTAGGCTTATTCCAGTAAGGCCATTTTCAGATGCTGCCTTAATTGTGTTTCCTGGAATAGAGCTAATTGGCGAGTAACAACTTGCGTACAAGCTAAGTACTATTAGTGTAAAGCTGTCTCCATAAACAAAGTACTTTCTGATGTGGTTATGGTAATTTCTTTAATTTTTAGTCCAATGCTCTTGCCTTCTGGCCTATTAAACTGTTTTTCTCTCCCCTTTGCAGGCTGTGAAGTGATAGCTGTAAATACCCGATCTACCAGCCAGACCTTCATTTATAAGTGTGATGCTGTGCTGTGCACTCTGCCTTTGGGAGTGCTGAAGCAGCAGCCTCCAGCAGTTCAGTTTGTGCCACCTCTGCCTGAGTGGAAAACTTCTGCAGTGCAGAGGATGGGATTTGGGAACCTGAACAAGGTACGTTGTCACTGGGGGAACTGCAGGAGGCCAGAGGCTGTCACAGGTAGAATCTGAAATGTGGTGGAATATGTGTGCTGGGGGAGAAGAAGAATGCCTTTTCCACTGTTTGGCCTTTCCAATGTTTGGCTAGGGTTTATGATGAAAATGAGGGCCTCTTATCTATTTCCCACACAGATTTAAAAGAATTAAATTGCAGAAGTAGATCTGATGGAACTTGTTAACCAGAAAATTGGTAAACTCTGAGAGCACACTAAGCTGTGGGAAGGCAGCTGTAGGCTTATGCCTCTATGCATTATGTATGTGCACTGTATATTCACCAGATTTCCCTTTCATGATCTGTGCAGTGATAAACATCAATGAGTGCAATTGTCTTTGTTTTTATTTCTTCCCTATGCTCTTCCTAACTGTTGATGCTCTTTCTTTCTAGGTTGTGTTGTGTTTCGATCGTGTTTTCTGGGATCCGAGTGTCAATTTGTTTGGCCATGTTGGGAGCACTACTGCAAGCAGAGGAGAACTTTTTCTCTTTTGGAACCTGTACAAAGGTAGCTGTGGTGCATGTCTGCTTTTGGGCAGTGTCTTATTTGTATAGTTCCAGATCTAGAAAAAAACACTTTCTAAAATGCTGTTAGTGTTCATATATGGGTATGAGAAGAAGAAAGTATTTTTAGGAAGACAAATGGAAGCACAGAACAGCACTGATCGCAGACAGTTCTGTAGTAGGTTAGGGCAACACACAGTTAAGTGTGAGTTTACTAATGCTGGGTTCCAGGCTGTGCCTGTTAAATTGCATTGCTACTAATACAGCAGGACTTTGCCATCAGTAGTTTTGGTTTATCTGTAGCTGATGCTGCCACAATAGATTGTCACGAGATCTCTGCAGTAAGTGTGCTGGTTTTGTTACTGCTATTGACCAGACTAAAAGCAGAGGTGTGTATATATAAGGAGCATTATTAAATGAGTTACTTGTTTTGCAGATGACCCGTGGGTTTTCTTCCATTCTGTCATAAGCAGGCCAGGTTTCTCTGTTAACTGGAAAAAATTGCTGTACAAGGGAAGTGCCTTTCTGGGCCATTGAATTATTAAAATGTTTGGTAAGATTTTACTGGAGAAATACAAGTAATGAGCCTTGGATAGCAAGGCTGCTCATGTGGCTTTTGTGGCTTTATAATGGCTCTAGTATACAGTTAACAAGTAGTGTCGTGGTTTTGGTTTAGATGGAAAAGATCACGTCATGTACAAATTAGCTTCACATGCTAAATTCTAAGCCTTCCTTCTCGTGAAGAAAGGCAGAGCAGGTAGAAATGAAAGAGAAATGCAGTAAAACCTCCTGCTGAAGCACAAGTCAGATGGCTGAAATCAAAAACAATAATTACCATTTCTCATGGATAGTTGGGTGGCAGTTAATGCGGTTAGACTGTGAAACATTGAAACATCATTCCTGATGTTTTTATTTACTTTTTAATACATCAGTTCTCTTGATAATTCTAAATAGTAACCATGGTATATATAAATTCATTTTCTTTTTGTTATAATGACATGATGGTGCGAAATTTAGGACTACTCTTGTTGGATTTGTTTAGTCTCTAACCTCATGGCTTAACTGCAGATCCACGTCTATCCAAGTCCAACTTGTCAGATCAAAATGTTCAATTTCAATAATGCGATTGGTTTTTTCTCTCTCCTATCCCCCTGCAGCACCAATTTTGTTGGCCTTGGTAGCAGGGGAAGCAGCAGGGATCATGGAGAACATCAGTGATGATGTCATTGTTGGTAGGTGCCTCGCCATTCTCAAAGGCATCTTTGGCAGCAGCGCCGTTCCCCAGGTCAGTGCAGGCTGAAGGAGTGGGAAGGGTATGTTGTCATTGTGTTAATAATGGGAGAAGAAACAGAGAAATCAGCACACCCACAGTGGGTGTGTGCAGCTGTAAAAATCTGAGTTCCAGCTGAGGATCTCTGTGCAGCAGGGGTTGGTGATGTGTTGGACAGGCTTAAGGCATTGCCATCAAAGATTTACCTTAGTGTGTGTTACCATAGAATATAAACGTGGAGTTCCACCATTAACGTCAGCCCAGGGACTCTGTTCCTTATATCTTTGCAATTTGCATTGTTTGTATTTGTCACAAGCTGTAGAATTTGCACTGTCTCAACAACTGAAGCTCCTGTCTTGTCTCAGCCTAAAGAGACCGTGGTGTCCCGCTGGCGTGCTGACCCCTGGGCCCGGGGATCCTACTCCTACGTGGCTGCTGGATCCTCTGGAAATGACTATGATTTGATGGCTCAGCCAATTACTCCAGGGCCAGCCATTCCAGGTGCTCCACAGGTGAGAAATGTCCCAATTGTTTTTAGAAAAACCTTAAAACAGAATGAGATTTCTGAGTAATTTGCATGCATATCTAAACACAAGTTTAGATAACTTGCATCTTAAGATGAATGATTAAAAGTTGTAAAATAATTTTTTCATTCATGAATTCTGTCATTGCAGGTTTGGTGACATTTGTTTGCTAAAAAAATGAGCATTTTTTTCGGAAAGACAGTTTGGTTATGTCCAAAAAGAGTACTTAATATTATACCTGTATTTTGTACTCCGTATTTTTGTTGTCCATCACCATATTTAAGTGAGTTGTAGTGATTTGAAAGAGAGTGAAAGCCAGAATGAGAAGAACAGGAATCAAAAGGCCTCTTCCAAATGGGAGGCCAGCACAATGAAGACAGGAGTCATCTCCAGATCATTTTGAGGGAATTAAGTTTGAAAGCAACAGCCACTCTTGAAAGCACTGTCAGGAAAGGCTGTGTGGCTTTGGTTTTATTTGAGTTCTTGTTCTAATGATGCAAGTCATTAATACACACAGCTGTGAACAAACTTATTCCCTGCAGAATGTAATATATGAACATTTATTTTTCTCCCACTTTTTATGATTCTGTGGGCAGTTGTTTAGGTCTCAGTTTAAGGAGAAACTGCTGATTTAAGTGAGTTGTTGAAGTTTTTGTTTTTTATTGTGCTAGAGTTCATGTTCCAGGATCAAAATTATTCTTCCTAAACACATTTGACAGTTTTGCTGTAGAGTTACAGTTACAGCTGGGACATGACCCTCCTCTGCTTCTCTGGTTCCGCAAACATTGCTTATCAAACAGAGCTTTATTTTCTTGGTAATTCGTACACAGGTTAAAATAGGTTCAATGTGGACTATCTTATGTGCAGCACCATCATGTTAACAGAGATTGTGGTGTGATTAGAGGACTTTTAACATCCTTAAGGTATCATTTGCTGCAGAATCTGAAAAAACATGAGCAAACCCTGACAGTGTTGTTTCCCCCCAGCCCATCCCTCGGCTGTTCTTCGCGGGCGAGCACACGATCCGTAACTACCCGGCCACGGTGCACGGGGCGCTGCTCAGCGGCCTGAGGGAGGCCGGACGCATCGCTGACCAGTTCCTGGGGGCCATGTACACCCTGCCCCGGCAGCCCACACCTGGCGTGCCCCCCCAGCAGGCTGCCAGCATGTGAGGAAGGCGTCAGAAGAGGAGCGTGAAACCCACAGTGCTGCTGTTGCGAACCCTGGGATGGAGATGCTCGAGTAGTTTGTAGCAGTGTCTGCTGAGAGGACTCTGAGTACAAGCCTTGTCTGAGAATGGCCTTACAGGAGCTTGCTGGACCTTTGGCTTGGCAGCTTTTTACAAAATCTTAGAGCTGTTTGAAGGGTCAGTTTACACAGAATCCTTTACTGCAAAGCTGGTCAGGGACTTTGACTCTGCAGATACTTCCTGAAAGTCAAAATAGCTGGAGGGTTTTTTAGGGTGTTTTGGGGTTTTTTTCTACCTACATGTGTATTTACAATTTGGTAATTGCACAAGGGCCTCTAGAAGCTGGTTGCTACAAATAGTAGCTTAGTGTAGAATGTATGTAAATTTCTTTATGGGTTTTTTTTTTATGGCTTTGTTTTGAAGAGTAATATTTTTGACCAATTCTTTTCCTGTCTGGCATTCAAGAATTTGGGGCAACTGTTTGTGTACCAGTAACAGCAAATCACACCTCTCCAAAATGGTCCATTGGTTGCTACACCATTTGCATCCTGCTGTAGAGTAACCTGGGATCACTGAGTATGCTAAGCATACTGTTTTATTAAATACTTCCAACAAAAGAAAAGGTACTGAACTGTGTTCCAATGTCCTGAGGTGAACTCTGTGTGCAGTGCCTGGTGCTGCACTGCTGACCACTTGTTGCAGTACATGAAAGCACTGAATTCCTCCTGGTGTGTTAAACATCCCAAAGGACACAGAAACGACCATCCAGGGCATGTAACTGGAAACTTAACAGGGACCAGGAGAATAGGTAATGCTGGTTGGGATGAGAGGAACGATAGGACATCCCCAGCCTGGAAATCCCTGCTTTGGAGCTGCTGTCAGATGTAGGGACATCAGTAAAATGCCTTTGTTAATGGTTGTATCTTTCTGCCTGGAAAGCTCTGGCACGGGGCTGACTCCTGGTGCAGTTTGGCTGTGACCCTCTGCCCTAACCTGCAGCAGAACAGCTCTTTGTCCACCTGGTATCTGTGACACTGGGCTCTTGGCAAACATCCACTGCTCCTAAACCCCTCACATGGCATAGGCCTTCCCTGGCAGACACCTGTATTCTCCATTATATCCACCTGTTTTGGCATTAGCGTGTAATTTGTCTGTGCCCTCTCTATGGCCTGACTTTGAGAAAGCATCCATGTCCTACACGTGGTGGGAATACATTCCAAGAAACCAGCAAAGGTGTTAGGAAGCTTCAGCACAAGTAGGATGGTGGTTGGAATCAATATTTGGACTGGGACTCATTTGGATTTATTATTTGTCTCAATTTTGTAAGCCTGTGCTACAAGAACTTGAAAGCAATTGTGTATGTTCATGTGTGCAACTGCTGAAAGCAAGGAAGTGAGTCTGGGTTTCAGATCCTTGGAATGAAAAGCATGTTACTGAAGATAACAAGGATAAGAACACCAGGAAGCTGACAGAAGGAAGGTTGCTGGGAACATGGGTGGCTGGATGCAGGCAGGCAGTGTGCCCTGTGCCAGTGAGAAGCAATGCTGCACTCTGAAAGCAGCCAGAGGTCAGCGGGACTGGCTCCAGAGCTGCTGTGTGTTCCTGCCTCTTCAGAGCTGTGAGCATTGGGCTTGTTGGGGTTGGGGTGGTGGTGATGGTGCTGATCGGCTGCTCACAAGGTCAGGAATCAGGTGAAGGGGAGCTGTCGGGTGCCTCTGCAGCTCTGCATGTGATCCTGGAGGTAAATGTGCAACACTGCTTGACCTGTGAGCAGCTCATCGGGAACTCAGGGCAGGAGGCACTGAGGACCTGGGCGTGGGGCAGCTCACAGGGTCTGCTCAACATCTCACCAATAGATGATTTACAGCAGCAGCCTTCTCACAGGTGCCACTGAGGCAAAGAGGTTTGCAGCTGGAGCAGTCAGAGTACACCTGTTTGTAGGCAAAAGAACCATGTAAACCCACTGAAACAAGCACATGTGGCTGCTCCAAAAAAAGATCATAGTAGAAGAAAGGTTTTGGAAAAAGTGATGTTTTCTGGCTATTGAGCAGCACTGCCATGGTGGGTGGCCACTGGTCCATGACACATTCTAGCAGTGGTGGGCCTGGCCTTGAACCACAAGGCAAAGAACCCTTCTCTGGTGTGTGCTGGAGCTGTAGGCATGGAACTGACCTAGAGCAGACGTGGCAGCTTTGGAGAATAACACCACTGGCACATTTACAGATCTCTGCTGCTCTTAGTGGGCCAGACACAGCAGTGGTTTTATAGCTGCAGGTAAACAACTACCTCTTTAATGATGTTCAGTAGCTGCCTGTGTGAACTGGGACAGAAAAGGCTCGGCCAAGCCAAATTCAGTTTTCTTAGACAAGTATTTAACAGATGGTATCTCTGTAGGACTTAACCTTGCATTAATGGGCTCTACCCAGGGAGCAGCAGCTGAAGAGACAGCTGTGGATGACTCCTAAACTGTCCATCCATCATAATAACCCATTTTATAAAGCTTCTGAAAACATGTTGTTTTGCAAGCAGAATAAACCAGATACAAGGAAAATATTTTTTTCTATGAAGCGTGATGCACCCCTTGCAAATCAGTGTATTTCAAGTTACAGTCACATGGGCTCATCCTGTATGTGACAGCTGCCAATTCTGCTTGTACCTGTGCTAACTCTACCTGCACATTGCAAACAGCTGGAAACCATGAAGGAGACTGTCACTTGTACTGCCTCTGTATCCTCCAGCACTGTCCAGGAGTTGACCAATGGATCCTGGTTCCATTACAATCAATCCTGGCAGAGTGAAAGAACTCTGACCAAGCAGTGCCTCATTTCACTCTGCAGTAATGCCCTTCCGCCCCCTATTTTCAGCAATGCCATGTCCAGTTCAGTGAGCCTCAGTGGAGAGTGGCTGTGTACAGCTTGATGTGCTGTGTATGCACCACCCCTGCCTGAAATGCAGGCTGGAATGGGTGTGTGAGATCTGCACCAACCAAGGCACAAAACAAAGTGCAAGGAGCTCAGCTGCAGCACTGAACCACCCTCCAGCATGCGCACACAGACACAGACAGACGCATTCTGCTGCCTCAGTGCTTCTCCCAGAGGCAGCAGCACCCCCAAGCAGTGGGCACTGCTGTAAACACCACATCACGCCCATGTAAAAAGAGAAGAGTGTTTATTGGTTATATACTGTAGCACTGACAGTGTTTGAGTCAGGAGAGACATGCAGATAAGTGTGTGTTTACATTTGGCATGCAGACTAAGAGCACTGTGTCACTGGAAGGAGGTGAGCACCATCTGTATCCACTGCATGGGCAGCCTGGGGAGGAAAGCACTGGCTTTCCTCTACTCAGCATGCTGAGACAGGGCAAGTTCTAAGAGGGTGGAACACTGCTCATAGCTCTATTGGACACAAAAGTTTATTTTAGGGAAAAAGGCAATACTGCAACCCTGGAAAATCCGCTTAACTTGGATGAACCTGTGATTATGAAAAGATTTCTTGCATTATTTGTCTTCTAACTAAGCTGCCCCACCCAAATATATGTTCACAAATACAAAAAAATATATTTATTCTCTTAAAAATACATTCCATGCAGCCTGGAGTGCTGCTTCCCCAGAGCAGGAGCCGGCACTGCACGTGGGGCAGCCCAGGAAGACGATCCTTGGGGCCCTGGGTTCTGACCAGGAGGCATCTGCAGACAATGGCTTCGTGTTACACAGCACAGCCCGCTGGAGGCTGGCCTGGAGCAGTGCCCTGATTGCTTCAACGGTGTGCAAGGGTGGCAAAGATGAGGTCTGCTATGTTAGAGATGACACCACTGGGACTATTGCTTCAAGCTGTAGCTGGGAAATTGCTTGTGTCGAGTGTCTCCTGAAGGAAGCACCAAGGCACATCCTCTGCCCTGTGCTTCCTGCCCTGTTCCCTTGCTGGGGTCCTGTCCCCGGGGAGCCGTGGGGCTGCACTGCACTGCACCCATGGCCAGGCTGTCACCCCAGACCCTCCGAGGAGCAGGACAGGCAGCTCTGCGGGCTGCAGAGGTGCTTCCAGACATGAAGGAAGCCATTCCATGAAGCAGTGAGCCTGCTGGGCCCTCAGACTGGAGTCAGCCCTTGTGGGGAAAGCACTGGCTCTCCAAAAGGGACCAGCAGCTGAGGTTCCTTGGGAGCAGCAAGCACTGACACACTTCCTCTGTACAGCAAATACATTTACAACTTTGGAATTACCCGAGGGCTCAATGCATGGCCTTGTGCATCATCAAGCCTGCTGAAAAGCCTGTTATATTTATATGCTAAAATTACAAATACTTCTTCAGTGATGGCAATATTTACACATATACTCTATTTTACAGCTGTTCAAAAAAAGTGTGCAATTCGAGTAAACACATTGTGTTTCCTGAAGTCATTGCTGTAAGATTAATAATACAATCAGCTCCTATTGCACTCATTGACTAGAGGGCATGGCCTCTTTCCATACTAAGTAGGGTTTTCTTTCTCAGATTTAATCTCAGCTGTGGTAAAAACAACCAGTGTGCAGTTACCAAGTGACATCTGTGTCCAGTATTTACAAGCAGTGAAACTGAGTCCAGAGCAGGAGTTCAAGGTATGTGCTGTAAAATATTGAACAAATAACTGAGGCAGCTGAAGAAAGGAGAGACATCATTTGTGAGAAGCACCTGAAGATAGTGCCAGCAGCGCTGTGTTGCTGGGGCAATAGCTGGGGCTAAGCCAGCTGAGCAGCAGGGTAAAGCCCTCTAGTTGCTCGGGCAAAGCCTGGTCCTGGCTGACAGGAGAAAACCCAACAGCTGTTGCTGGTGGTGGTTGTTCCCTTGCCCTTCAGACGTGGGCCTGTGTTCTTGCAGTGAGCAGTGGGGTTGAAAAGCTGATGGGTAAGCCAGTGTTCCGTGGGTGGGTACAGGGAAGCCTGCGTTCACCCCGCACGTTGAATCTCAGGGATGTAGAGATTTCCTCGCCAGGACTGAAACCACTTCCCTTGGAAGGCTCTTTGGGAGCGCCATGCTAAGCCACATCCATGCCAACAAGGTGAGGAGAAAGCTGGAGGATGTGTAGGACGTCCTGTGGTGTGTGGACCTGTGTCCCGCAGCAGGATGGGGAAAGCTGTGCAGTCACTGCCCAGAGTGATCCTTGTTCTTCTCGGTGTCTACGTGCTGTCCAGCAGTTTGTACAAGCTGCAGGTCCCGGGCAGCAGTGACCTGGGCAGGGGCAGCCCCACACCATGCTGGGGCTCTGGAGGTGGAACAGCAATGCCCAGCAGTTCTCCCACAGCGACTGGTGCAGGTTGCACAGCTGGAGAGCTGCTCAGCAGCAGGTCTGAGGATGTGCAGAGAGGGAATCCCTGTGACAACTGAACAGGCAGGTACATGCCAAGGTGCCTCCCAGCTGCTCCCAGGGTAAGCAAGCAGCTGCTGAGTGAGGCATTTGGGCTGCTGAGGCAGCAGATTTAGTTTGGAGGGACACATGAAAAGAAAGGGGCAGAGCTGAGCTGGGCACTGCTGGGCAGGCTCTGGTGCCAGGGCTGCCCTGGGAAGGGAGCAGGGCACACAGAGGGAAGGGGAGCTGCTGCTGCTCAGGCAGTCCAGCTGATTCTGGGTGGTGGACTCGACAAACAGCAAGTGCTGAGCAGAGCGGGAGGCTCAGGAAGGATACAGCCATTGCACAGGAGTGGTGCATCCACTGTGGTTTCAGATTGCACAATCCATAAGGATTTCCAATCCTTCCTGATAAACATGGGGAAGGGGGAGGCAGTTCAGAAGTATGACTTTAGCTTCAGAATTTCACTTCCTTTTGCTTCGAGTTTAAATTTTCCCATTATCACATTCTACTAGCACTACCATGTCAATGGTAAGAGAGAGCAATTGATACAATTTATTTTAATATAGTTTAAAGATTATTAGAGCTGCCACTCAGTACTAATTTAAAATATTTTTTTTTGCCTTGTTACGCAAGTTGACACTTATGTCATGACATGTAAAAGAATAAAATGAAGGGTTAAAAATATACACTTGGGAAAACATCTTTAAAATTGCAAAAAGAAACACTTTTTTTAAAAAATAGTTTTTCCCTTCCTCCAAACAATCTTTATTAAAAAAAAATCATGTCACTAAAACACATCCCTTTTATATAAATGTTTTCATAGATATTTTGCAACCAGCTCTATTTTTTTAAATTCATTTTCTTCTCATGATCGAGGTCTGTATTTCCCAGGCCAGGGAGGAGCTGCAGCACAGGCAAGGTGGTACCAGGGAGGTGCAGTACAGGCAAGCAGTTGGCTGTGGTACCTGCTCATCTGGAGGTGGGATATGGGAACAAATACGGGGTGCAGCTCAACCATGGGAGCTATTGGGGTGCAGCTCTTCCCACAGCACCTCTGAAACAGATCAAGGACATTTTCTGTCTGGAGCATTGTCCTTGTCCCACTGCAGAGAGGGACAGGCAGCAGGAAGCACTGTGGGTGTCAGTGGTGTTTGTGTAGGGCCAGCCCAGCAGCTGGGGATGGGATGAAAAGGAAGGGCTGTCCAAGCCCTGTCTGTCAGAGCCAGGTGCCATCACCTTGCTCAGGACAGACGCTGCTCCAGCACCTGGAGCTGTGGGGACAATGCCTGACAATGACAGCAGCTGCACTGGTGGCCTGCTGGCACTGATGGGGACACACCTCAGTGTTTGAAGCAGTGTCTGGCCATACCTGGGTCCCAGGCATGGCAGACAGGGGTTGAGGCACAGACCAAAGCTCCTGTAGATCAGCTTAGGGTCCAATCCAGCTGTCTCCACCCTGTTTTGGGAAGGAACAAGGACATTCTGCTTGTCTATGAGGAAAAGCACTTTTTTTTTTTCTCTTAGGGCTCAGCTGCCTTGCACAAGCCAGAGTTGTTGCCTGCAGAGTGTGACACACATAAAGCTTCGGATAAACGGCACCCTGGTCCCAGGCAGGAGGAGGTGTTGCTGCTGTGGTGGTTTGGCTCAGTGGATGACGACTTGTTGCAGAATCTCAACTGGTTATGAGTAGATCATGCAAAGCTTGTTGCAGAGACTGACAGTGATAGGGAACCAACTCCTAAATGACAGTTTCTGCTGTCCTTCCCTCTCAATTTGTAAAGTCTCCTCTTGCCTAGAGAGAAAGGGTGCTGGAAACACAGGTACTGAGGTGACCACTGCCCCAGCCAACAAGGTTGTATTAGGAGAATGCAAACTCTCCATATGAACTGAAAGCTTTCAATTGTGGTGGACAGCTGTCATGGGCTGGTGGATGTAATCACAGGGACACTGCTGGGATCTTGTGTGAACACAAGTGAATAAAAATAAATTCTCTCTTGTGCAAGGAGTACCATTGTTCAGAGAGGCTAGGTAGTCAGAGTTTCCATATGGAGACATACCTATCATCCTACAGGGAAGATTAAGATTGCAGGTACAGAGATGAGAAGTGGGAGTCCCCTGAGCAAAGTCTCTGCAGCTGCCTCTTCAGCAATGAAGAAAAATAATTCACTGGTAAAGCTCCTGTACCTTTCAAATTGCATTACAAAACTGGTTTCAGGCTAGTTGAAGCCTCTGGAGAGGTTACAAACAGGTGGGATGCCTGTGAGCTTGGTACTGTCCTGCCTCTTGCTTCACCATGGTCACTGAGAAGAAGGGAATGCAGCTCATCTCCGAGATGTCCGGCAGGCCCGGGCAGCGCCCTGCAAGAGACAAACCCACAAGATCACAGACTGTCCATGACCCACAGCTGCCCTGCAGACAAGGATTGCAAGTGCCCTTGGCAACCATCTCAAATCCCACCAGGATCACAGTCCCATGGCGAGGGGGGAAGAGCAGTGACAGGATGAGTTTGGAAGACAACAGGCTCTGTCTGCTGGGAGTAAACCCAAAGCAGAGGGACCAAGCCCTGCCTCATGTAGGCTGAGGTTGTGAGTTCTTTTCATGCTGTAAAGTACCCATTTCCACATCCAGCACGTGGGTTCTGGAAGTGAAATGCAGAACACCTGACAACAGAGGGGCTGGAGCACACCTTGTGTCACGTTCGGGCTCCTGCTACAGTTGGTGGAGGTCTGGGCAAGGCATAAGACCCAAATGATGGTCTACATGTTACAGAGATGACTTTACCGAAGTTTTTATTTGCTGTTGACCCAGCCTGTGCAAAGGAAGCACAGCACAGCCTCAGATACAGGAGTCTGCACCTGGCCAGATGAATGTCACTGTGGGTTACACCTTTTGATGACCACACAGAGTATTGCTGGGTTGCCTCTTTCCTCAGCTACCAACAAGGACAGTGTCAGTTCACTGCTCTCTGCTGCAAACACTTTTCTTTAAATGCCAATCTGCAAAGCTTAGCTGGAATCATGGCCCTCTGGGATCTCAATTCTGTGCCACTCACCATGAGGTGTGGCTCTGTAGGGCACTCAGCTGCCTGTCTGCAGTCCTGCTGCTCTCATAGCAAGATTCAGCAGTGTCCAGTGAAATACACTGGCAACAGGTTTCAGGTATTAGATATTTCCTGCTATGGATGATCCATAAATGGAAAGATGCATTTTGCTTTGGGCAGCTGAATAGGTCAAGAGGGAATTCCAGGAGAAAAAGCAAGTCTTTTGTACAGACTTAAGCACAACTGTACACCTGAGAAATCTGCCTGGACCCCTATATCGTCAGAAGGAAGCCCCCTGTGAAGAGGCTGAAATACGCATTTTTTCATATTTCAAGCAGTAAGTCATAATGACTATAATGTAGGCCATTTTCCACTCTTTTGTGTGCCCAGAAAGAAGTGTTTTAGGTCGCAGAGCAGCAGGGATGCAGCAGCAGAGAAACACTCTGGTAGTAAAGCTGCCAGCTGAAGCAGGAACTCTGCTTTTGTCTCTCCAAATGTTTTTTTTTTCCCATCCCTGATTGATTCATGTACCAGAGGATGACTAGATGCAGTGCCACTGAGTTCTCTGAGAATATTCTTAGCCATAAAGCTTGCTGAAACAAGTTTATAACAGAAAATACAGCAGTCACTCCACCCCTGGGAAGTGCTAACTTCAGACTTGATTTCTCCTACAAGAGTGGAGACTTTTTGGACAGCTTCTCTAAGTCAGGTTACTGGGAGGTCAGTTCAGGTATTGGCTTCTTGCCTTGTAACCACCTTCCCTCACATACCTGCTCCTCTCCCTGAAGAGCTGGTGGTGCAGGGGAGCTGGATTCAGAGTCCTGCAGCTCCACCTTGGTGGCTGTCCTTTTCCCCACAGTGTCAGCCTGTAGGAGGTACTCAGAAGAGCTGTACTGCTTCCTCCTGGAACTGGACACAAAATCCTTGCTTTCATCCTGTGCAAAGGAAAACAGAAAGGGTTGGGACCCAGGGCCTATGAAGGGTCTGGATACCTGGGGTCCTAGTCCCAGGTTTACAGTGTAAGGTGTGGGCTGGAGTCCCTTTAGCAAAGAGGGACTTAAACCACCAGGCCAGCTCTGGCATGGGCTCATTTATGTGCCCATTTTTTCTCAATAACCATCCAGTAATTTTAATCCAAGTTATGGGTGCACAGTCACAAAACAGAACAGATTCCTTGGACAAAATTACGGAGATCCAAGGAAAGATGAAACCACTGATATGGTGCAGCTGGCTGCTTAAGCACACTGGAGCAGCCTGCTCCTGAGGGACTGCACCCCATAGAAAAGTGCTCCATGTTGAAGCAGTTCATGAAGAACCATAGCCTGTGGGAAGGACTCATGCTGGAGTTCATGGAGAACTCCCTCCTGTGGGAGGGATCCCCTGCAGAAGCAGGGGAATGACTCCTCTCCCCGAGCAGCAGCAGAAACAACATGTAATGAACAGACCACAACCCCCACTGCCATCCCCCTGCACTGCTGGGGGTGAAGAGGTAGAGACTAGGAAGGAGAGAGGGGTAGGGGGAAGGTGTTTGTAAGATTTATTTTACATCTCATTATCCTGCTCTGATTTTGACTGGTAATAAATTAAATTAATTTCACCCAGTCAAGTCTGTCTTGCTGGTGACAGCAATCTGTGAGTGATCTCTTCCTGTCTTTATCTCCACTCATGAGATAAATACCTTTCATTCTGTTTTCTCTCTCCTGTCCATTTATGGAGGGGAGTGATAGAGAGGGGCTTAGGTGGGAGCCTGGCATCCAGCCAGGGTCAACCTGCTAGAGATGCCCTGTACCTCAGTCCCCAAAGCAGGGGAAAGAAGGCGCAAGAGGCAGCACATCCCTGGACACTGCCTGGGAGATTTTTCCAGCAGATGTGCTTCTACCACCAGAAGTGATGATGGCTTCCCTTGAAGACAAGCCTGCCTTTAGAATTTTGCCAAATCTATGCAGCAGACAGCCCAGCTCCAGTCATATTAATGTCAGAGGCATAGGAAAACCATGCATTCATCTGACGTTGCTGCTGCTCATCTGCTCCCTGCCTGCCAGCACATTTGCACTAATTTTCATCAAACATCACACCAGGGCAATACAGACTTCACTGTGCGAAACACGAACCCTAACAGAATGACTGCTCGAGGCCTTGCATTGCCCCAGGACTTTAGGAGCCTGGGAAGGCTGGCTGCCAGCAGCAGAGGGAGCTGGTCCCCAGGCTGCAACACCCACTCATCCATCAGCAGTTCCAGCTCCCCGGGGCTCCCAAAGCAGCGTTCCAACGAGCTGCTGCTCCCGCAGCACAGAGCTGCATTACAGAGAGTCGATACCGCCTGTAGCTTCGTTAGGGACATTTGCCTGCGTCAGCAATACACAAAGGGAAGGTTGCAATGGTAGAGAGGAAGACTGATTTTGGCAAAAACAGCACAGATCCTGTGTTTAACAAATAAGATTCTTAAGGCAATGCCAGAGTGTGGATAGTGGAGCTGGAAAGAAGTGACAGTGATACCTTCATGGGACAGCTCAGTGCCCAGTCTTCTGCCAGAGAAAATAGCTACATCTTTAACTGAAACACAAATCCCTGCAGAAACAAGCTGCTGTGATATAAGCCATATTATAAGCCTGAAGATACCCTTCAAAGGGTTTCTTTCCAAGGGCACATGGAAAGTTGCATACAATTTTCTGTATCAGGTACAACTGTGTATCTGCAGTCTTTCAGGTTAACTTCATACTCCTCATTTACAAACTGAAAATACACAATCTATGACCAGGAAGTCAGGTTTGTGACTATGTGGTGCCTAGGGTGATTTTATTGCAAAGTATGATGCAGAGAGAGATCTTGAGCTCAGTTCTGTGTGAACAAACCATCTGGCTGCTCTCCTGACACAGGCAAGGCTGGAAGCCAGCTAATCCTGGATATACTTGGTTTGGCCAGGCAGAGATCAGGTGGCTCTGTCAGGTACATCTTGGCTGCTGTGAAGGTACACAGCACAGCTGGCAGATTTGATCTGACAGCAACCTGGAGAGCACCTGCAGAATGCACTGCAGAGCTACACTCAGCTTTGGGTGGGCTGCCAGGAGGAAAACTGAAAAGAAATCCTTGAGTGCCCACTGTTTAGTGGCCAACCACACATGAACTCAGTTGTAAGCAGAGATTACTTCCGTTGTGAGAGTCAAGGTTGTGCCCCCAGTGAACTGAAACTCCTGAGATAAAGGACAGCCTAGGAATGGATCTCTCATTTCCCAAGCACAAAAACTGCTGGTATGCAGAAGGACAATTTAAATCGTATCAGCTCTGCTTGGATTCACAAATGAGCAGTACAGATTGCCTGTGACCCACTCTGGCCAGGGAGACAATGTATTCTCAGTTTCCAAATGTAGCTGGAAAGCCACCCTGTACATTCTAACACCAGGCAACAGACCCTCTTCAAAGCTAAGTGCAAATTCTTCTGTGCTTCTCATAACCAGAGAAGTGAAAGAGAAGATTTGAAAATGTAAAACTCCTTGCCTATCTCCACCAGTTCATCTTTGTCAATGCCGAAGTCACCCATCTTTGAACCTGTCCCATCTGCCAGCAGCCCTGTCAGATTATCCAGCTTGGCTCCTCCCGCAGACTGGCAATAGCAGCAGCTGCTCAGAGTGCTAGATGAATAGCAGAGGCAGGAGCTGCAGCACCAACCAGTGTGGAGTTTAATGGCCAGAAGGACACGTGCTGCCAGTGAGTTCACTTGATATCTGCCAGGGCTTGCAGCTCCAGCACCAAGCACATCTCAGCAGAGCAGCTGTCTGCATGTGCCACTGCTCCGAGGGACTCCCCTCACTGGTACCAGCCAAAGGAACGGGAAAAGAGCACAGTTGTCCTTGTGGCTCTTGCTCCTTTTCAGGTGGAATACTGACACAGAGCAAGGAGGGAGAAGCTCTGTGTTACCAGCCACTATCCATCTGTTTAAGAGATGCCCAGGAAGCATTTCCAGACCAGAGTCTAGTTTCACGTGAGGAAACCCTGAAGCTCTTACTAAAAAGAGCTCTATCTATCTCTAGAGCTGCCATTAGAGCTACAACTCTGCCTCAGGCACAACCCTACTCAAATCTGCTCATTTCCATCATTTTTTCATTGCTACTCCAAATTTAAAATGCCACACGAAGTCACTCTGAAAAGCATACCACATCCTATTTAAGCTGTGACTGTGTCTTCTCTGATGCTACTATGTAGTTATTCATACAGCATTACAAGACCCAAGCAGATGGATCTCATTTCAATAAGGCTAAATCTGGTAATTCACATAAGAGAAGGCTGTGAGTGCTGTGAATTGTGAATTCACTGAAGGAAGACAGCAGGAGCTGGGAGAGGCAGCACTTAGGAAGCATTAGGAATTTCAAATCATGCATCATACAACTAACAGGCGACTTGGAAAACCTCATCAACTGAGAGAGTGTTGAACACAGGATACTTACAGGTAGTGTGGTCCTCTGCCAGGCAACAGCAGGATCACTGGCATAGCTCCTGCGTGTCAGCAGTTCAGATGCACTTAAGTTACTTTTGGTCCTTCGGGACCCCAGTTCAGGGGGACTCCAAGAATTGGCCGTGGCACTCGTCCTTGATGAAGTCTGCTCCAGGAAGTCTGTTTTTGAACTATTCCCTTCCCCTTCTAAAAGGTCCACTGAGGACCTACACAAGTTTGTGGCACTGAAAGTTGCACTTTTCTCCACTTTGGTCTGAGAGTCCTCCAGGGAATGTAGGCCTTGTCTTGTTCTCCAGGAACTTCTCACAGTGACATGTTTTGTTTCGGATGAACCTGCATCTGATGAGCCATGGCTCTTCCAGCTGATTGTCTCCAAAGGTGTCTCACTGTTCCTCTCCACAAGGTCAGAAGTCTTTAGCATAATGCTGCTTCTCGAGACCACTGTTTCTGCTTTACTTCTTGGCGCTGCCTCTCCACTTCTGTCTGTCTCAGATGACTTCAGAGCACTTTTATTAATCGAGATCTCAAAGGGGGAAGGGACATTGTTTGTTATTGATGGCGAAGGCTCATTTGAAGCAACTCTGATGTTGCTGGTGGTAACATGCCTTTCCTTTGCTGCTGTGTCTGCAGAGGTCCTTGGAGCTGTTGGCTCAGAAGGAAAGATTGTGATGCTGCTTGTCATTTTATTTGTTACCGTTTTAAAAACAGATTTCTGTTTTTCTGACTCTGCCTCTGAAACAGTCCCTCCCATGACTGCCTTCATATCCTTCTCAACAATTGCAGGTTTAATGATGGCTTTTGATCTCAGAGCTTCTCTAGGGCTGAAGGATCTTCTGGATTTCAATCCTCCAGTGCTGGTATCTGATGGTTTTATGCACTTGGTAGAGTCTTCATCATTCACAGTTTTTTTGTCATTTTCAAAAAGCGTTGCTCTAAAAACTCCCCCAGAATTGGAGAACTGCTTGGAACTGACTTTCTTTCTTGTCTCAAAATCTGACTGAGTGGTTGTTTTTTTGCCTCTCCCTGATTCTTCATCAGAATTAAGTTTTTCCTGGTTACTCTGGATGGTTTTGGAGTCAGTTTTTAAACCCATATTTACATGATCTGTTGCTGAACTTGAAGAATGCTCTGTGTCTTCTTTATCAAGACCTGTGAGCAAGTGCAGAATGTCTTCCTGACTCCTGGAGTGATGGGAACACTTTATTGGCATTGAAAGCTTCACACTTTCGAGTGATGTGTCTGCAGCTTCTTTTTCCTGGGAGATTACGGCCCTTTTAGCCCTGCCCTCTGAGGCCTGTCTGTGTGATGCAGCAAAAGTGCTCGCTGCTTCTACTTTGGAGCCAGCAGAGTCTGAGACTGACACACTAGAGGACACGTGGTACCTGTATGCTGAGGCTGTGCCATTGGAAGAGGTGTGGTTACCCCTCATGAGCTGAGTGTCCCCCAGGCACTCACTGACTTCAGCCTGACTTGTTTTCAGCTTCTCAGCCAAAGAACCCACTGATTCTCCTTTGCCTGACTTTTCATCCCGTGTGTCAACACCATTTTGGCAGCTGCCACGGAGCACCTGAGATGGCTTTTCAGCCTTAGATCTCAGGCCTGTGTCACCAACAGGTTTGGAAGGTGCTTTCCAAGACTTCTGCTCCTGTGCAGCAGGAGGATATCGGCTAAGGACAGATGGCTGCTCTTTGGATCTCTTCCCCTCATTCTGCATGATGCAGCCTTCCTTCTGACCGGAGGAAACACTGGAAACTAAAGATTTTTCTTCCAGTCTTCTTGTATCTGTGATAGTAGTGTCTGAAAGGGCAGATGCACCAGAAGCTTTCCCTGCTCTTCTGTTCATTAAGCTTGGACTGGGCACCTGCTTACCACTATGGCTGTAGCTGTCATTATTGATGGAGAAGTCTCTGTTCCGTGCTCTGTCCCGGCGCTGCTGCGGTGAGAGCTCCCTTGGCTTGTGCTTAGCAGCTGTCAAATCAGTCATGACACCTCTGTATTTAGGCCGGTCATGTTTCCCCCTGCTAGAAAAGCTTGTATCTTCATTTTCAACTTCTCCATTCTCCAGATCTTTCTGTTTCTTTATTTGCATTTTTATTTCTTCTAGCTGACCTGTTAAGAGTTTGTTCTTATTCTGCTCGCTCAAGTAACTGTCTTGCAGATCATTATTTTTGGCTCTCACTTTTTTAAGTTCTTCTTCTAAAGATTCAAAATGTTTGATCTGAGTTTTAAGTTTCTCAATTTCTTGGGTGAGATCTTTCACTTTGTTGTCTTCCTGGTTTTTATTCTTTTGGTTTTCCGATTTATTCCTGGTTTCATTTTCTACATGTTTCAGGTAATCCACAGTTCCCTTCCTCCTGGTCTCCTTAGAAGGCAGTGCAGAAGTCAAGTCATCTTCAATTCTCATATCATTTCTGTCCAAGAGATTGTTGGATGACCTTTCTAGCAAGTTGGATGCATTTCTAGTTTGATCAGCCCTATTTAGTTTATTGTTTTGTTCTAGTTTCTGTGTTAGCTCCTGGATTATTTTTTCATTTTGCTTTTCTCTTTCATTAAAATGTTTTCTTTCTGTGATAAAGCTCAGGGCTAAGGATTTCAGCTTTTCTAACTCAGCTGTCAAGATCTGCTCAGTTTTATCCAGCCTGTCCTCAGATGATTCCAGTTCTTTCACTTTCACTCTAAGTATTTCTAATTCTGTAGATATCTTTTTGGTCAAATTCTTTTCTTCATTGAGGCTGAGACACAGCTGTGTACAGTCATTCTTGCTCCTGCTGAAGGCCTCCTCCAGCTTCTCCAGCTCTGCCATTCTCCTCTGAAGGAGTTCAATTTCTGACTTCAGATCTCGAGTGAGGCTCTCCTCCTCTTCAAGTTTTTCTTTCATTAATCTGCAAAGCTCTTCAGCCTTCCTAATTTCTTCATCCTTGCCTTCAATCTTCAGCACTCTTTTCCGTAGGGCTTCAATGTCAGCCAGCATGCTAGAGTTGCTGCCTTCTGCCTGGATAACTTTGTCCTGGAGGTCAAGCAGTTCATCCTCTGCTTTCTGCAGATTTTTAGTTGCTTCCTCCAGTTCATCAAGGCGGCGACTAAGGCTCTGCAATTTGAACCGTAGGTGCCGATTTGAGGTTTCCTTGTAACCTGTACATTCTGCCATGGTTATTTTATTCCTTTTAGAATAAAGATTTTCTTAGTCTGGGTGAATGGTGTACACCTCGTGTATTTCCAGTATGTTACTGTTCTTTTGAGTGGAGGCAGTCTCACCCTGAAAGAAAAAAATGCTCCAAATCAATATAAGAGCTCAGAATAGAAACATGCTCACTGTTCAAGTTAGACTATAAATGTTTATATAAATAACTCCTTAATTAAACACATTTCTGAGTACTAAATTAGGTGAAATTAAATTGCAGAAAAGTGCCACAGTCCATTTAGTTTGGTTACGTAGGATTTCCAAAAAGAGCCTGTTCCCCATAGCTAAGGGCAGGAAGCATCCTCCTCTGCTGGACTGCACAGGTGGTGTGTGCACTACCAGTGGATCCTCACCCAGGGCTCCACAGTGCAGCTGCTCATGTGTGAGGCTGTGGAGGGTCACGCTCACGCAGGACTCAGGTCCCTGTACCAGACACCTCTTTCCAGTACTGCACCAGTCTCCTGAAGACACCTTAGTGATGAGGATTCAGGAACCATAAATGGAATTAGAAAAAGGCAAACCCCAGTCATACAGTAACCACTGAGGACGGGGCAAGCCTCCAATGCTAGCTTCCAGGTGGAGAGGACTGGGATCTGCTGCCTTTTGACACTGCCAGTATTTCTCTGGCATCTCAGGTTGTCAGCAGAAATCTTCACCTAGGCTGTAGTCACATCCCAAGGACACTTTACCAGTGGAGCTTCAAGTTTCTCCCTCCCATTTCAAAAGCTGCTGTTGTTCTCGGCTGCCACCCACTCAGCCACCCAGGAGATAAGCAGTTGCTTATGCCTCTCCTTGCTGCTGCTGAGCATGAGCAGTGATTAGAACACATTGGTACACTCTGACACACTTGATGTGAACTCTTCCCACCTCAGCTCAGAGCTGGCAGGGTGTTTTTTAAACAGCCCCTTTGTGCTTTGAGGAAGGAGCAGGAAAGGGGCCCCTGGGCAGACCAGAATGGCCGCTGAGAGGATCTGAAGTCCCCCTCTGGCACTCAGCATTAGCACAGCCTTGTCCTAGGCCTGAGGCACAGCCCAAAGGATTTGAGGGCTACTGCAAACCTCAGTGGAGGTGGGGTCACTGCAGCTCTTTGATTTGCACCCTGCTCAGGCAGTCTGTCTTGGAACAGGACTTGGCCTCCAGAATTTTTGTGGACCTCTTTGCAGAGGAAACACTCATGAGTGTCCTATTGCATAGTGTCAAGAAGTGATGAGCAGGATGTGGGGGGGAGACAGGGCCAGTAAGGGAGGCAGCAGCCCTGACACGCACCCTTGGGCTGGAGGTGACCCATTTCCAGGCAGGCAGGGGGGCCCAGGCTGTGGACAGACACCTGCAACACACACCACGGGGACCCTCCTGGTGCACACTGGGCACTCAGTGACTGTCTCCTGAAGGACCTTCTTCACTGTGGGGGAATCACCATCCTGTGTTGGTCTCAGGCTCTTCCAGCCCCTGAAAGGAGCACTGCAAACAGTACCTGGAGATGAACCTCGGTGTCCTGTGCAGCAGTCCACAGCAGTGCACCCAGCCTTGGCCACATGCCTGTCCCCTCCCTTACCACCATGGCCATGTCCTGCTCCTGGACCACCTTCCCTCATGCTGTCCACACACCGTCAAAGTCACTGCAGCTGCCTGCAGGCAGGAAAGGCTGTTCAGACCCCAGCAGAACCCCACAAGAAATGCCACTGGACCAGCACAGGAAAGGCCACAGTGAGCAGATTCGCAGTGCTCTGAAAACAAAGCCCTGTCCCTACCAGGCTATGGAGCTGGGAGTTAATGGTTAACCCAGCACCAGCTACTGGGTGGGAAGTGAGAGCAGCCTCCTCCCCAGACAGCCAGAGCATGATGAAGGCAGACCTGCACAGGGCTGAGGTGTGGTGCTGGATGTGGCATTGCTCTAACACTGCCACAGGGTCCAGACAGGCTGTGGGACCTCTGTGCACAGAGGTATTCAGAGCTGGACCAGAGATGGCTCCAGAACTTCCCACCACCTCCCCAGCTGACAGGATTTACTGCCAGAGAAGAAAGAGGCTCAATCTAATTAGTTTAATAAGGAGAAGGAGATGTAAAGCAACATCTACAAACAATAAGAGAAAGGATCTACAAGAAGTCTCCTAGCTGGAGGCCCTTTAGCTTCCGGGCATAGCCAGAAGTAACCTCAGTGCTTGGAGACAGAACCAGACCAAATTAATATTACAAATAAAGTGCACATTTATAAGATTGAGGGGAATTGGCCAATATAAAATATTATCTTAGGTAGTGACTGCTTTAAAGTAATTATTTGAGTTAGGGCTTGGATCAGAGAACTCAAGGGGACTTCCAGCCTAAACTACTCTGGCTGTTCATGACTGTTCTTCTCCAGTCTGTCAATGATATCAAAGTATCAGAAGGAATGGTCCAGGATTCAAACACTGGAACGATTATTCATGCTAATTAATATTGTTGGTGGATATTTAAACAGGAGTTGTTAAATAAATCTGATAAAGCTTGTAAATGTACTGAACAATCTGATATGGATGTATGGACTTCCTATGTTTCTCTCCTTCTCTCTCCTTTTGAAAAGTGAGCAGTTCTCAGCCTACCTCTGTCTTACAATTTTTGAAAAAAAAAAATCAACCAACAAACCAACAAAAAAACCCCCAACAAACAAACAAACCAACCCCTCCCCCAAACCACCAAAATAACACACACAAACAAAACCCCACAAACGACAACAACAAAAAGCCCACCCAAAAACAAACAAACAAACCCAAACCCAAACCCAAAACCACAGGAAGGAAAAAGAATGATGATTTTCATAAACAGCAAGTAAACTGTGTTAGTGGCAAGTGTAATAGGTCTGCCCCAGGAATGATGGCACTCTTCCTCCAGGGGCCATGCATCAAGAACATGAACTGAAAGCCAAGGGAAGTTTTGGAAAAGCTCAGAAAAACAGTTAGGTGTGCTTCTTTACTCTTTAAAACTTTAAGACCTGATTTCATCTCAATAACAAGGGCAATCCTGCATTAATCCAAGAGGCTCAATAGCATCCCTTTGGATTTGAGTTCTTGAAAGAATATTCTTCAAATGAGAAGGAAGCCTGGGGAGTCTCCAGCTACCTGTTACTCAAATAAAATATCAAGGCAAAATATGTGGCCAGTAACTATCTACAGGGAAAAAAGATTTTATCTGATCTAAAAGGTTCTTTATTAGAGCATATGGAGTCAAACCCCAATTTCCCATATTTTAACCAATTCAAAGCAGAATGTAGTACCAAACACTGCAGTAAATTTACCAGGATTCACTATATAAAGGACTCATTCTGATTCTACTTTCCCTCACAGATTTATCATTGGGTTTTCTGATCTTTCTCAACAAGTGTGTGTATCTCCTAAAAACATTTATATTTAGCATTATCAGTTGCCTGCTCTCACTGTTTAAGACAGACTGCCTTTGAGGGCTCTTCTGACTCTACATGGTTTTGGCTACAGCATTCTGTTAAACAGCTGTGAGAATTCAGTGTTCAAGACATTTACTAGAGTCATAACTCTTAATTACCCTTCATGTTCTTAAATTTGATTTTTTCTGCACACTCACTTTTGCTCATTATCCACAATTTCATGAAAATGTTTCTCTAGCAGCATCATTGGATATAACTTCCTCTGGAACTACTTTATCTTCCCTTCACAAAGCCCACACAGTCAGTTCAAAGCTGTGAACAGAGGGAAAAAACATCCAGCTAGAAACATTTGTGTAAGCTAAACACTTTATGAATTGGGAGATAAGAATTATCTATTTCAGGAACAGCAATTAAATGACTACTACCTGAGACCTACTCACAGCATCTCTGCCAGAGCTCCTTATGTCCACGACGCTGCTGCTCTCCAGATGCACATGAGCATCTCACCCTACACATCATTTTCCTTCCTCTGATTTGGTTGTTGGGATGAGTTCCACAAGCACCCACTGCTCTGGATTTAGGGATGTCCCCAAAACACTCATGTGGGAAAATAACTGTTGGAACTGAATCCTACTGTGCTCTCTCTTCTGCCAAAATAAAAGTGCAGCCAGCTACCATACATGTCTGCTGAGTACTAGGAGACACTGATATCTCTCACAAGCACGTTTTGTATTTAATCTTTGGGGTTTTTAATCTTCTTGCTTGCACTTTTAATAACTGATAATGCAACATCCCTCACTGTGGTTGGGTGAGCGAGTGATGGCACTGCTGGTCTGCCACAGTACCCATCATCACAGCATATATGATACATTTGGCTTTACCCAATCCTAAGGACGAATGAGAATTATTAATAGCTTAGTCTGCAACCTCTTTTTACTCATTTATTTGTTTGTTCTTGAAGTTGCCAGGGTTTCCCATAGACTCTGGAGAGCAGCACTCATCACAGGGAATAGAAAATCAATAGATTCAGGCACAGCTATAATCAGAGAACAGAAAAGCAATTTGCCTCGTTGGAGTTCAAGTCCTTGGGATCCTCTGTGTTGTGAAACCACACAGGCTGAGGTTTGCACCCCTTAGCTGAAGGTGGTCCAGTTTCAGGTGAGGAGCAGAGCAGGGCTATTGTCCATGCTCTTATGGATGGAGCATGAATCTGGTACTACTCCCAGCACTTCCCCAAATGCTGGGGTGAACTTAGATTCCTCCTGTTCTATTTTCTGCTAAATTATTACTCAGAATATCCATGGGAACCATATTTTTGCACTGAACACAATGCTGGGAGTGTTTGGACACGTCTGGGGAAAGGGAGTCTTAGGCAACACAAGTCTCCAGACTATGTATTCAAAGTACATGAGGTGGCTGACAGTCACTTCAGGCATGAGGACAGCTCTGTTGATGGACATCAGCAAAACCTGGGGTAGCAAGGGAGTTCCTCTGAGCAGTCCCCAGTAACCAGGCAGGTCAGGGAGAAGCAGATGAAACTATGCTCCTGTTCCAATGCATACTTTTCCACCTGAAGTATAGGTTAGATGTGTTGGATTCTGCCCCATGTGCACAGACACCTGCAGTTTTAATTAAAAGGTTTCTGGTGTTGCATACATATGCAAAGGAGTGTGAACATGTCACACTCACATATGGTAATGCTGCTGATGAATCATGCTTGTGTCACAGCTCAACGTGGTGAGAGCATCACCGAGACTTTTCTTCCCTGCCCCAGGGTGAAATGGGCTGGGAGGAGTCCAGCATGTAATTTTTCATTTGTAAAGTAAAATTTCTCTGCCATCTATATAGGAAAAGGACAGAGATGTCACAAATTGCAGCAAATGGCAATGCTGTGGCCAGAGCCTTCAGTCAGTTAGAGAAAGAAGGAAAGTTTTTCTTAACATGATTTTGCCTTTTGCAAGCTCTTTCCAGCACCTGGTTCTTGACTTGACACAATGACACACAGTCCTGAGAACAGGAAAAAAACACTCAAGAAAAGAACAGTGGTATAAAACAAGAGCCAAAGTCTCCTATGTGACATCAACCCTGCATGCCACCTGCAGGCATCTAACAACCTCCTGGGACAGCTGAGGAGGCTGAGGATGTATTTGCTTACATGGGATGGGGACAGGGGCTCCCTGGCCCCACTGAAGACAAAGGCAAAATACCAAGTGACTTTTGAGGACGCACATATTTTGCAGGATGAATTGCCTCAGAAATGGCTGCATTTGGTGGGAGAGGAAATTCTAAAAGTCAGAAAAACGCTCAGCAATCTGGAAGTGGATTGACTATTGACTAATGCGAGACTAGAGAAATGTGAAATAATGAGACAATAGCCAAAAATAACCACAGTGACCACAATCTTCAAGGAAACTCAAATTATGACACTAAATAGCATTCACAGCAAAGTGACACACTGCAGCAGGCTCTGCAGATGCCAGACACGATCTGGCACATCACTGAATCACACTGACCCTATGTCAACACTCTGATCACCCAGAGAACTCCTCAGCATTGCTCTTCTTCCAATATAAAATAAGTTTCCCTACATGGAGCTCAGAGGGCCAACGCAAAAGTAGCAGAGCATAAAGCCACTCACGGCAGCTCACAGCAGATGCTTTGAGTAGCACAGGGGTTTGAGCAGTTGTGTTTTACTGTGCACAGCACAACAGAGATTTTGCTTTCCTCTACAAAGCCACTCTCCTCTGGCTCCCCTTTGAAATCGCTGCTTGACTCATACTGGAAGGGCTCACTGAAAGCAGGTCTGAGCATTTGCTGACCAGATGCAGCATCTTCCTTCCAGCAATACAGAACAGTGTTAACCTGCATAAGTGCCAAAGAGAGGGCTGCTAGTGGTATCCTTGTCCTGGGAGCCCCATGGCAAGGAAGATGCTACGCATACTCTGGAGCTCTTGATCAGAAATGGATTGATACTTCAAAGCCCCTCAGCATACTACTCCTATGTGCCATCGGCACTGGAATCAAAGCTGAGAAAGATTTTTTTATTTCTTCCCATGCTGCCACTTGTACTGTCCTCAGAAGCAGATTTTACTGTCACATTTGATTTCACAAACACTATGCAGGCCTCTCTTCAGCGAGCCACAAACTTGGCAGCATCCTGCAGATGGCATGGGAAAAGCAGCCCCAGCTCAGTGGTGCTTTTGTAATAATTAATGGACACAGAGGTCTCCCACCTCCTTCACCCTCCATCCCTCCCTCCCATCTCCATCAAGCTCAGCACTGAAAGGACTTCAGTGGCCATGGCTGTCACCATCACTTCAGCCCTGTAATATGTGCTAGCACGAAGGTAGCTGAGCCACCACGGACTAGCTGAAAGCCCCAGACTAGCTGAAAAGGTCCAGGGGAGATTAGGAGCAAGCAAGATCCAGAAAATTGTTAGAAAAATTAATGAAATAATATTTCAAAGATTGAATGTGAAGAACCCAAAGTTCTATGACTCAGGATGTCCCTGGAAGCAGACAACAGGGAAACTCATATGCATTATTTTCAAGTTTGTCCCCAACAAATTGGCTACTGGTACAGGTAGGATGCTGAGGAGGCAGGCACCTCAGGCAGACCTACAGTGCCTTCTCCTCTGTTCATTTTCTTCTCTCTTGCATCACTGCATCTTCTGTGCTTCTCAGACTTCCATTATTCCCAGATATTTAGCATACAGTAAAAGCTCTTCTCAGACTTATCTTCCACACTGTCACTCTAATAAGGCTATCTTCCGCACTGTCACTTCAATAAGCTTGACTTCTGAACTTGCTCCTCTACCCTCTTCATCTGGCCAGCATAAATCTTACCTTTCAAGCACAATGCTATTCCCTCCACCCTCTTCTGTCATGCTTGTGCTGAAGGCTGGGCCAGTAACATCAATCCCAGTTCTTGCTGGTGTTTTCACTCCCTTGTCCCATCCTGTTACCTTCTGCTTGTCTCTGGTTGGACTCAGTCTGGTAGGGTTCACTCTGCTCAGTGTTACTTCCACCTGTATGTAGTGGTACACGGAAGCTAGAAGTCATCATGGGTTCATAAAGCCGCAATTAGATACATTTGTAGAAAAAAAAACCCTCAAGGTTGTTCCTACAGGGACAGGGACCCACTCTTAGTTCAGCAAGGCCACTTGAGGCAAAACTTGCAGGTTGGGAGAATCCTTAGATCTGCATGGTTGCACACTTCCCCTCCTTGTCACTCTCCTCCTTCCCAGGCATTCATTTCCAGCCATTGCTCTCATCCAGTAGAGCCCTTATTATCTTCCTGGGCTCTTTTATTGTCCTGTCACAAACACTCGTCCAGGTGAAACAGGACTAACACAACACATCTGACAAGTACCACACTGCAAATTGGCTACACACCCAAAAGCATAAACCCACACAATTTTTCATCCAGAAACATCTACAGTGCTGGGAAAGGCCTGCCTGGTACAATACACTTAATAAGATTAACTTCAAGTACTCATAACCATATCTGAATCATTGTGCTCATTAGGCGTAGGCAGCTCTAACCTTCACATTCTTCCTATACCCAAGAGCCACATGGCCACAAACACATCCCTGTTGGCATGGAAATTACAGAGTATTGTGTGTTTCTCTGTATCCTGTCTGATACAGGGCACATTCCACTCTCCTAACAGAGTAGAAGGACATCTGAGTCAGCTTTGCAGGAACACTCCTTTGATTGCTGTGAGTTTTTCTGGCTAAAAGATTGGCTCAGCCAGTCAGAGATTTCCATGCAGATCCCTATAAACCCTGCAGAAAACTGGGATTGTCCCAAAAGTCCTCCCAAAAACATGAGCTCATGAAATCTGCAGCAGAGACAACTGGCTACTCTTGTGACTTTCTGCTTGGAAGAAGTTGTTCAATGAAGTTTGTGAGTGCTAAAAGGAAAGCTTTTCAGCTCCCTTACAGCTGCCACAGGAACAGCTTGGGGAGCTACCATAGCTACTACCTCTCCTGGACTGCTGCAGCTCCCAATCCATCCATTTTCTGCCTTGGACAGAAATGAAAGGACAAGCAGGCAACCAGCCTGTGTGTGGTACCTGTGTACCCACAATGTAGTCTGCTAGAGCTGTGCATTCAATACAAAAATATTCAGGCATTCCCCACAGACAAAAAAAGTCTGCGGCACTCAGATAATCGCTCACCTGATCCCAGTTTGTTAAGGCGAGGTGGATGAATGGCTTCTTGGAGACTGCACTGTCATCAGTGACCAAAAAGAGCATTAGGGTATGCCTGTATCAGGACATGAGCCTGGCTTAGGTCTGTCCTCTGTGCCAAGGCCAACTGGCACAGAACAACCCCTGACCTTTTAAACCTGCTTTGTCTCCAAACATGACAGACCTTGCTGACTTCTGAGCCATCCCCAGAAGATGCCTGGGAAGATCCAGGCCAAACCATGACAAGAACTGTACAAACATAAGGTAGGATTGATGACAGTGATCCATGGATGAGGATTGTCCCCACTCCTTAGTACTAGTAGGGAAAATCTTTTGGGAACAGCTTAGACAGTCAACTTTAGCTCCATTTCAGGAAAGGTGCCCTGTCCTCTCTGCACACCTTGCCCTGCACTTCCTTCTGCTCCGTGCACACAGGATTTTGTTCTGAGCAGGTACAGCAGGCACTGCACAGACCCTCAGACTGATGGCATGGCAGCACAAGGAAATAAAATGTGACCTGAAATAAAAATGATCATTCATATTTCACTAAGTGTCTAAATTTTAATTTTCCATTAACCTTTACTAATGGCCCTATTAACTCAAAAATTCTAAGCAGACATCTAGGACTAATTACTCTGATAAAATTCAATATTAAAGCATAAGCCCAGTTTTAACTTCTGTCTTGTAGGTCCATTTTATAAACCATTAGCATTGCTATCCACTCATTGAACAGAGCAGCCCTACCACTAGAAAGAAATGATCATCAGAAATCTGCTGTATCAGTAGAAGTTTTACCCCAACTCTGCAGAGTTGCTCTTGCTGAGGGGATCGCTCTTCAGGGCATGCTGCTATTCCCCTTGCTTTGTCTGTGAGAAGCTTGCCCTGGCCTGGCTAACACCTGACACAGCCTCCCCCATGCAAATCCACCACCTGCACTGCTTAGTGCAGACGCAGAAGATTGAATTGCTGCACGTTTTCAGGACCCTACCCCGGGATAGATGGACAGCAGTACTTCTGCAGGCATGCTCAGCAGTCTGGCCTGTCCTGTGCTTGCAGTCTAAATGCACAGGGCTGAACAAAGCCTGCAATTAGCAGCAATTCAGACTCGTGGAAGGGCCCCTGAGAAAGCCAAGGAATCTGAATCAGGTTACAGGTGCCACCACTGCTGGTCTTGGAGCAAACCAGGGTTTAGACTTGAGCTGTACACTCCTGGTGAGAGGGCTGTGTGTGAGGGGAGCTGCAGTGCCTGGCAAGCAGGCACGCTGGCGGGGGCAGCACTGCAGCAGCTTCAGCACATGCTGGAGCTCACTGCAGCTGTGCCACTCTGCAGCTTTTGGACAAACATTTGTTAGAGATGTGGGAGAGACTTGGCAGCACAGCTCAGCTCAGCTGCCTGGGGAACAGCAGGGCTAGCATCGCTGTCATCAGAAGTCCAGGAGGAATCTGTCAGCCATTTGAAATGCCTCTGGCATAAAGGCTGGCCGGCTTGGGTTACACCAGCAGCATCACTTCCAGCTTGAGGCAAACCTTTTGGCTGCAATTCATGAAATCCACATGCTCTGAAGCAAGACCCTGAGTGATGTTACCAAACCAAGGTGCCATCACCAGCTCACGGTCTCTTCCAGAGCCGCTTGGTTGCCCTGCAGAAGCAACAGCTGAACAGAGCAAGCATCCAGGACAGCAAGCAGGCAGGCAAGACGAGGCATGATGCTGCAGCAGGACGCCCTTCCATTAGCATGGTACCCACGCACCGCAGGCACTGACTCACAGGCAGCACAGCCAAAGCCTGGCTGATTTCTCCCCAAAGTCATGTGAACTGGGTGGACCATGAGTACAGTGTCTCACAACCACTTGCACAGGTAAATCAAGGCTGGCTGGCTAACCAGCACACCGTGAGTAATCTCTAGATCCTTCAAGGCCTCCCAATACAAACAGTTGGTAACTCTGTCCCCTGGCTGTACCACAAATACTAATTGTGTTCTTGGACTCCCTTATAACAACTGGCTTCTTTTTTCCCCCTCTGAGCTCCCAACCTGCAGCTTTTTTGTTCACTGGCAAGTGTGAAGTCAAACAAAAGGAGGTATTCAGCAACTTCAAAATTACTTATAAATTACTCTTAAATATGATTTGCTCAATGAGGACAGCTGGGTGGATTGGAAGATCCTAACAGTAGTCTTTGTGTTCAATTTATTGCTGAAAATACCCTCATAACATTTACTAACAGGAACATGTTGCCTTTGTGATAGTATGCTTGTAGCTGTGGGGACTTTAACCTCAGAATTAACACTCTGTGGACAATGGGGGACTCCAAGACAAGCTGCCAAAATGGTATTATGACACTGGGCAGCTGTGCCACTGAAAACTGCCCACTTCAAAGCCTTAGTGGATTTATGGACGGAATACATTCACTTGCAGGCTGAGCCTCTCAAATTGACAATAGGCATTTCACACACAGACAGACAGCATTGTGCCAGGAGGACATAACAGGTAAGGGCACCTCACTGCCCTGGCAGGCAGAGACCAGCCACAAGCCCTGCACTACAGATTCTGCTCTAGGAAGAGCTGTGAGAGCACCTGATATTCTCCATAAGCCAGAGATTCAGGGTCTGGTAACTGGCTGGGGCATTCAGCAGTCACTGTTTGGATTCTCCTTAATGCAGAAAGAGATAGCAGAGGGATACCTGGCCTCTGCTCCTTTCCAAAAATGGGCCAGAGTAATTCCCCATTTGCTTGGGGAAAAGTGTCATCTCAGTGCTTGGGTATAAAGTGTCTCCTTTGACTAGGGAGGTCACTGTAACAGCAGAACAGCTGTAACTTCCCAGAGAGATCATCTCAACATCCAGATGCCTCCTTCAGCAGGCAGCTAAGAAGCTGTTTGGAGTCAGAAGTGTGGGACAGGATTTCCATCAGGATGGTCCTAAACCATACTTCTCCCACAGACAAGGCTGAGTAACATCACCAACTTTAAACTTCTTCTGTCTCCCACCAGCCTCTTGTCCATAGGGCATGAAAGGGTTAAAGATACCACTCAACTCATTACTATCATGGAAAAACTTTGTTCCAAATTTTCCATTTCATGCTGCTAGAAAACCAACAATCTTGGAATACCTTGTATTAACAAGGCAGTTCTACAGGGCAACCTGCATTTGTTTTTAAGTCCACTGGTTATCCAAGTTGTCAACTAATGGTCAACAGACAGACAAATTCTACTGCTCTTGGAGCACAGGTATTCCTGCAAGCGTTAAACAAGATGCTAATGACGAAATCTGCAGGCTTAATGCCAAGCATTAATTTACCTGAATCCCATCCTACATGAAGATCAGAGCCAAGAGGGCATATGCATTTCTTGCAGCATGTTTAAGAAGTGGAGAGTGAGAAATAGAGCATAAGGCAAAAATGGCAGCAGAGGATCCCCTCCTGCACTTTTCCAGGGCATGGCTGTCTAACTGTGCTCACTTGCATCGTTATTTACATGTCCTTTTCCCCTTGTACTCCTTGGACTGAAGGAAGGAAGGACGTTTCATAGGAAGGAAGGACTGGCGTGGCTGTACTGAGACAGGACCACACTGCTTCCCCCACCATGCTGCTCCTTTCTACAGGGGAGGGAAAGAGTAGGAAATTTACATTTTCTCTCTCATCTTAGTTAGCAGTAAGGGGATGAAGTTAACCCCAGTCCAGCTCTGATTTCAAACAGGGTTAGTGTCCAAAGCTGAAGCAGGTTGCTCAGGGCTGCAGTAAGTTGTGAAAATCTCCAGGGTCAGAAATGCCCCAACCCCTCAGGCCCTGTTTCCTGTCAGAACAATCTCAGGGAGAAAATTATTTTCCTTTATGTTCAGTCAGAATTTAGCATGCTGCAACTGTCTGCACCTGGAATGGGGCAGTACTCAGCATCAGTCCAGACTGGTGGATGAACGGATTGAGAGCAGTCCTGCAGAGACAGACTTGGGGGGTATCGGTGGACAAAAAAATTGGACATGACCCAGCAACATGTACTTGCAGCCTAGAAAGCCAATAGCGGTCCTTGGCTGCATCAAAAAAATTATGGCGAGCAGGTCAAAGGAAGTGATTCTTCAGCTCTGCTCTCATGAGACCCCCTTGGAGCACTGCATCTGGAGTTCTGGAGTCTTCAGAAAGACCACAGCGGCTTCACAAGAGGCCACAAAAAAAGATCCAAGGGCTGTAATACTTCTGTGAAGACAGGCTGAGAGAGTTGGGGTTGCTCAGTCTGGAAATGAGAAGACTCCGGGGAGACCTTACAACACATAAAGAGGGTTTATAAGAAAGAGAGACTTTTTACCTCGCACTGTAGTGATGGGACGTGGGCACTGGTTTCAAACTAAAAGAGAGTAGGTTAAGATTGGATATAAGGATGAAATTCTTCCCTGTGAAAGTGGTGAGTCACTGGCACAAGTTGCTCAAAGAAGCCGTGGATGCCCCATCCCTGGAAGTGTCCAAGGACGAGCTGGGTGGGGATTTGGGCAGGCTGGTCTAGTGAAATACCCACCTGAATCTGATTACACCATTTCACCAGTACTGAGCAGAAGAGAACAACCTTGTCTTGATCTGCCTCACATGCAGTTGCTGCCATGCTGCCAATGCCTTGCTGAGCCTGTCCAGCTTGCTGCTGCCATTCTTGCTTTTGCAGAGAGATGCTCTGTGTGCCCCACCAGCTCACACACAGCTAGGCTCCACAGCAAGGACTGTGCTGAACTCTCAGCCACATGTTCCAGCAGTCACAGCAGCACTAGAGGCACACAAGGCAGAGATTACTAAAAAAAGAAAAGGGAAAAAAAAAAGAAAAAACCCAGCCAGCTCTGCAAATCAGCTCAAAGCGTAGGCAGCAGAGAAGTGAATGGAGATGATCTGTGTGTAAGGACTTGAGAGCACGTTTCTGTTGTAGGACAGCCAGAAAAAGCAGAGAATGGGGCTTGCCACTCCTGCTGCTCAGGGAGGGAAATGAGGGGCAGGTGACCCAGGCCCCAGGAGTGCCACCTGGCAATCAGGGCAGCCAGCAGGGCACAGCTGTTCCCCTGCACTCAGCAGCTGCTGTTTCTCTGCCTGCATCTCAAGGCAGCCTCTCAGCCCAGCTCTTACACACCAGCTACCAGCAGCCTGTTTGTGGTCTGTGCTCTGCAGAGACTGCACCATAGAGAGCCTCTCCATCTTCCCAGCACTGCTGGAAAAGAGTTCCCTACCTCCACAGCTGGTAATGCCCCACTGCAGCATTTTTCCTGCAGTCGCCTTCAAACACACAATTTCACAGCTCTCCCAAAGCACTGCTGATACTTGCTGTCCCCTTCACAGCACCTCTGACAGTGGTTACAGACAAAAGGAAAATACCTATTCCAAACTGTACTTCTTGTTCCCATGCTCTGCCCGATGCAAAAAGGTAACATCCAGAGAATTCTAGAGCATATGCAGGCAGTTTACAATATACTATAACAGCCAAAACTCACAGCAACATCAACACCCACATTACACACGAGACCTTTATGCAAAGACATTAGTCACACTCAACAACATTAAAAACAATCCTGAAGAGCAGCTATACAGAATGGGATGCAGACAGAAGAGTGAGACACTTCATTAGGAATTCTCAATTGCTTCAAGTTCAAATTCTCACCACAAAGCAGTACTAGTAGTTATTTATTATCAGCCAGGAATTATTGTTTTCCAGTAAAAACAGATGTATTTCCAAATGATTCACACTACCTGAGAAATTAATGTTTTTGCAGCCCTGTTCCAGATCCTAGGTCAGGAATCTCCATTCTATTCCAGTAAATTCCACTAAGATATCACATGTAACAACAAGTTCTTGAAGAAGTTTCATCAGATTTTCCCTTTAAGGTAACCCACTGCACTCCCACGTGAGGCACAGGCACCTCAAAGGCACAAGCAGCTGAAAGTGCTGCAGTGGAATCAGATGATCAACCTTGGAGCCTCTGCAGCCTCGGAAATATATCCTGTGATTTTCAAATCAATCCAGTGGGGAAGATCCAAGCCAGTGCTGAACTTAAAGAGCCATATAATACATACAGAAGCAATTTAAATTAAAGCCATTTTGAGAATGAACAAAGAAAACGAAGTCTGACAGATTTTGCTGCAACACATTCCGAGGGTGCAGCACTGCAGCAAAAGCTGTCACTCCCATCTGTACAGAGCTGTGCTGCATGCAGCACGGGTGGCAGGGCTGATGACACCAGGCAGCAGAGCCGTGCTCTCAGGAGTCCTTGCTGCACAGCCCAGAGCTACCTTTCTGCAAGCACTGCATTGCATGCAGCAACAGAGGAAAATGTGAAAAGTAAGCATTCAAGGTAAAGCAAAACATTCTTGAGCTAATTAAAAAGTTGCTTGAGCTTACGTTCATCATGATCAGTCATGTAAAAAGACATTTTCAGCTTAGGATGAAGCTACTGTTTTTAGAGGTCAATTAGAACACTGCAATACTTACACGGGAAGTAGGAACACAGGCCCTATCCTGTCACACAACAACATGCTCCCTCTTTTGCTCCCACACCACCTTTACCTACCTTGGCACTTGCACTTTCAGTGCAGTGTACTTGCTGTCACCTGCTTCTGCACCCTCAGGGGAGATGGGAGCAGTCAATAGGATGATGTGCTACATGTTGTCCACTGGCTCCCAGAGTGGGAGAGCTGCTGTCCTGCAGCAAAGCTGATGTGTGTCACCAGAAAGCACCTTCCTCAGCTGTCCACAGGACTGCGGTGCCATGACACAGGTCAGGCAGCCCTCTCACATCACCTGCCTACAGCCACAGATGCTTTCCTCTTCTACTGTGCAGCCTGACACATGAGCCCCAAGCTCCAGTGGTTTTGTAATATTAACCACCAAAGCCGAGTCCTACCAGGGCTAAGAAAGCCTTGGTTCTCATCTCCTGCTGCTCTGCTTCCTCAGAGGCATGTAGTGCACAATCAAGGATAGCCACAACACTACTTGCAAGGGGTCTGAATGAAATCAGTCCTGCTTCTGAGCCAAACAATCACAAATCCAAGCAAGGAACATGGGGTTTTGTGGCAACAAAAAATCTTATTTAGATCAACGCCCCCTCCCCCCCGCTCCAGGCATCAAGTTCGCAAGTTGAAATCACAAACCTCAAAACCAGCTGAGTTAATGAGTTAATTCAATACTAAGTAAGGTTTGATACTATGGCCTGGGCAGTACAGCAGGTCAAACTATGACTTAATCTATGACTTAAAAACCAATTAGCTAAGTAAATTCAGAACTATAAATGTTTACATGCAGGGGCTTGTCCTCCCAGTACTGATTAAAAATCGTTAAAGCCTACACTTTCCCCTTTGTGACTTGAAGCAGCAAAACCACTACATTCCTTGCAAAGCAGGGCAGACAGCAAGGAGGAGTGATGAGGAAGTTTCCACACTTGACAGTGCACGTCTCCCACTGCTTCATCCTAGAGCACCCAGGAGCCCACCTGTCTGCCCATGGAACCAGGCCAGCCTGCCTTGTGCCTGCCACCAAGGGAGGACAGTGAGCACAGCTGGGTTGTGGACAGCTGGTCCCCTGACAGACAGGGCAGGGCAGGATGACAGCTATTATGCTGCAGCAGGCCAAGGAGCAGTCACACGGAAGTTTCCAGCTCACACAAAGTATTTACACATGTGAGACCAGTGCACTTTGCTGGCCCAAGTTCAGTACAGCTGCCCAGAGCCCAGGTGATAGGACTCTGAAGTTACTTCGCGAGGAAGACATTTGAGGTATGCTCAATTCCGTGAAGCTCTGACCAACAGGGCCAGAAAGATTGAGACTTAATAAACGTAGGGAATTTTCCACTGACGTCCTCTAAACATGATGTCTCTACTCCTCTGTCCAAACCTAGGCAGCACTTTGCACAAGCAGGAACTTTGCAAAGGTAGCACGACCAAACTCACTGTGAAAGCATGGTGGTGACAGAGACCTCAACGCAGACAGCAATGCTTAGTATGCTCAAGGAATGCTGTCACTGCACGAGTAACCTCACAGACTTTGGACCAGATCCTCCAACTTTAGTTTTATAGTCATTTTCAGGCGGCCCTGCACTGCACCTGTCTTCTTGTAGCCTGGTGTTCCCCTGCCTTGGCCAGAGTAAAGCAGCCCTGCAGCCAGGCTGGGAATCAGGCAGGGGCTAAAGGGAGTTGGAGGGGGAGGCTGATGGCTAATTTTCACCCAGATCAACTCCCTGAACACGGCTGCATGGAGTTTTTGTCAGCTGGAGTAGGTCTAGAAAGGGCACTTGGAGGAGAAAGCCATCAGGACAAGGGGAAAGGCAAACCCACCTCCTCCAGGCACAGTGCCCACCTGCACTGATGTAGGGCTTCCCAGATCCACGACTGGAGAGAATGTGAAAATCCCTCCTCCAACTCAACAAGCAGCCACTCTCATCCGCCCACTGTCACACAGAAACAAACTTACCAGTTTATGTGTTCTTATACTTTATACCTGCGTATTGGCAACTTTGTTCCTGAGCAAAGAAAGGATCCATTTAATTCCTGGGGTTATTGGTGTGGCTCCTAAGGGGCTTTACTAAGGGAAGAGCATCTCATGCCACACACAGCTGCAGAGTAGGCCGAGTGCTATGTATAGCACTAAAACTCATTTTTTTCTAAACACTCCCTCTCCTTTCAGCCCATCACTCACAGAGCATATTCACCTTTCTGGACTGTGTTTCTGTGAGAAATTCAAATGTTCAGGAATACAACTGTTACATTCACGGCACAACTATCTCAAGAAAGCACCAAAATATTCTCAGCTTTCCTTTACAGAAAAGGAAATAGAAACTGCCTGTGCATAGCATTCATGCTTCTGTGCATGCCGCTGTCACACTTAGGTAAAGCTGCGTGTTGCACCTGCATATCTCACTCCACCCTGGTGAGGGTTAAAGAACACAGGGCTAAGGCATCCTTACAACTCCTTATCTACCAAGATTAGGGCCTCAGCAGGGGAACATCACTGCCAAAACCTAAGACACCACCAGAGACACAAAAGCATTAAGGCCTAAATTGCCACATTCTGATGGCTGACAGCCAATGCCACACTTTATATTTGATCATTTCAAAAACACTGGTTTTCAGGCTGCTGAATCAACCCAAACCCCACCGACTTCACGGGAATGGCATGCCTTCTCAGTCAGGGTGGTTATGAAGGCTCCTAAATTTGGACAGTTAAGGGCAAATGGTTTGTGGGTTTTCCACCACACTGATTCTGTCACCAGCTCTAAACCCTCAAATCCAGAGAGATGTGACTGTCCACAGTGTGTGCAGTGAGTGGCTGCAGTCACCACCAGGAGAAGGAGGCCAGCCCCCATTACCCTGGCAAACAGCTGAGCTTGAACAGGGAGATTAATCACACCTTTGGTGGCTACAGAGGGAAGAGGAGATCAAGTTATAGGACTAAAGCCCTCTAAAGATTCAGCCCATTGAAAGCAGAGAGAAAAACAACGTGAAGGACAAAGCCAACCACCAGCTTTGGGAATGCAGGAAGTGCTGGCAAGCAACACCTGCTCATCAGCTGTCACCAAATATTTGGAAACATTCATGCTTTCTACTTCATATGTGTGAATACAACCATTACCCAAGGCAAAAAGTCTGTACAGCAGGCCTTAGATATGTGAAGACAAATGCCATGCCTTAACCATCACAACAAAGGTTCTCCATTCCAGCACCTTTTAAGGGCTCCCATGATCTGCAGTCCACGAGTTAGTGCAAAACATGTTATTGCTACGAATCACCACCCTCGTGGGAATCTTCCAATCAAAATGACCTCCTAAGAGGTTATATGCTTCATTTTAGTGTAACAGTTATATCAAAATTGTCCTTTTTTTTGTCATTTGGCTCAGTAATGCCAGCCATGCCCTGTACTGGAGTGCAGAAACTTTACCATCCCATAGCATTATGAGGAAACTGGGGTTGAAGAACTACTTAGATCAGGAGACACAGTGGTTATTCAACAGGGACCTGACTACTCTTGAATTGTGCTGTTCTCCCACACTCCCTTTGCCCCAATTCATTCCTTCCCGCAGGAACTTTCAGACACACATCCAAAAGAAACACAGCAATCAGCTCTCCATGTCCTCCTCCTCCTTGGAGTGTTACAGAGGGTTGGCTGCCCTGAGCAGCCCAAAGCATCCAGGCGATGCCAGTGAGGGGGACCGTGCCCAGGAGAGGTCTTGCACGCCAGGCCCCTGCACAATTATCACTCTCTCGGGCCTCCTGGAGCCCCAGGGTGGGGGTGTCAGCCTGGCAGGCACCGTTTTGTGCAGTCCTTCCTGCTGCAGAGCCGATACAGTGGAGGAATTACACTTCTGCAAGTGCCACAGATGCAAACCGGCCACAGAGCACGCTGTCCCTGCTGAAATATGCCAGCTGGCTACTGGCTGCACAAACTGACCAGAGCACAGGGCTGCTGGCTTTGTACTCGCACAGACTGTAACACTGGGGAACAACGCCCCCCCGCAATGTCCTGCGGGTCAGCACATGCATACCTCTGCCAAGAGGCTGTAGGCATGTGGTAAATTACTGCATTTTTCCCCCCTAAACACGGAATGCCACAGACTGTTCCAAGTTGTAAAAATCTCCCTTCCCACTGTCATCATCGTGGTGCTGCTCAGAGCGGCGCTCGCCCACCCCAGCGGCTCTCGGCGAGAGACTCGATAAGCGACAACCCCAACACACGCGGCAGCGGTGAGCACTCCTTCCTCTGATTTTTGTGGAACATTTTAACAGAATTTATGCACCAATTAAAATCTAATCCCACTGCACCTAACTCAAATGTGCTGATTAGTTGGGATGGTCACTTTAACTTGTGTTTAATTGGTTTAAAGGCTCCAGATGCAGCATTGGGGGGGAGGGGGGGGGAATGCAGATTTGCAATGAAAGCGCAATCACCAAGGACAACCAGCAAAGGTCTGCTGTGCCACTGGCTTCACATGCCAGCACACGGGACACCTGACAAAGCCAAATGGGGTAAGCTTCAGAAATTTTCGAAAGAGGCAAAGAAAAGTTTCACAATGCTCCATCAATTAATTCCCTCACGATGGGGCAGCAAAGAAGACTGAAGTGATTAACAAAGTCAGAGCATCAGAAAAGCACATGTATAAAAGAACGCTATTAATTATGTGATAAACGTGGGCGCGCTGCGAAAAAAGGGGGAATTCAGGAAAAATAATCAACAGGAAAGGGAGTATGTGGCTGCTGCAAGGGAAAAAAAAAAATGGTTATCCACAGAAAACGCGTTAAGCGCCTGGAAACCTCCAAAATCAACCAAGCCAATGGGTTTAGAACCTTCCTTGAGGGCAGCCCGCAATAGCGAGGACCGGTGGGACCGTGCCCTTCCCGGGCGGGGACGGGGCCGATCTCCGCTCAGGAAAGCGGCTGTTCCGGTCCCGTCGGGAGGAGCCCGACGGCGGCTCCATTTCCGAGCGGGAGCCGAGGCCCCGGCGGGCGCCTCAGGGCCGGCTCTCCCGCGGGGGGTCCCCGCCGCCGCCGCCACCCGCGGGCAGCCCGGCCTTGAGGAACCCGCTCGCCCCGCACGGCAAGGGACGGGAAGGCGGCGGCGGTCAAAGACAAAGCGGATGCCTCAAATTCCTCCCCGCCCCGCCGGTCTGCGGCACCCCCCGCCCTCCGCCCCTTCATCGCCCACCTCTGCCTACCTGGGCAGCAGGAGCGGCCAGGCTTCCCTCGCTCCCAGCCCGGGCTTGGGCAGCCGCAGCCCGCGAGGGGCTCCGGGGCTCGGGCGGCGGGTGCGGGCACTGACAATGAGGGGAGGGACGGGGTACCGGGCGGTGCTTGACGTCAGCGGGAGCGGGGCGGGGGCTGCGGCCCGGCCCGGCCGAGCAGTTCCGCGGCGCCCGCCCCCGACCCTGGAGAGGGCGGGGAGGTACCGGCCGCCATTTTGGGGGGGTCTGAGGGCGCTCGGGGCAGGGACGGGAAAGTTTGCGGAGGGCCGCAGGGAGGAGCTGGGCGGGGTCGGGTGGCGTGGATAGAGCGCAGGCGCTTCCATGGATGGTTTCACCGTCGGTTCGTGCTCCGGAGCCCGCCGGACAACCCGTTCTCCAGCCCGGCCCTCGGGGCTTTGGTGTCGGGGCGGGCAGTGCCGGTCCCGACTGTTTAAAAGCAGGGCAGAGCCCCGCTGCAGGTGGCACAGCGAGGTTTTGTCCCTGTCCCCCGTCGTATCCCGCCTTTAGTGCCCTCTCTTGGAGAGTTTGGGACTTGGTGGTCAATGCAACTGTGATCGGTTCCACCACTGGTATCTACAACCCGGGGATGCCGAGCTGGCATCAGAGACAAGAAACCTCCCCCAACACTAACCGGGAAAGCTGTTCCCGGTGTACCTGAGAGGTGAGCAGAGCCCGGGACTGGTGTCCGGGCGGGTGACACGGTGAAGGACAGCAGGGATCGTGGCTCGGGGCTCTGTGCATCACCGCGCTGCCCCTTGCCCAGCTGAGCCTACAGCAGGCACGGCGAGCAATTCCAGCCTCCCGGCCAGGCAGCGAGGCGTGACAGGCTCGGAACCTACTGTCCGCTTTGACCAGTGTGTCCTCAGCTAAAGTTGTCTCTACAACACTGTTTTATTTCAGACCACGCCAAAGGAAGATGCTTCAAAAGTCAGGGGGTCTGGCTTGTCACACTCTGATAAAGTATTTTCCTTGCTATGGTACTGAGTTTAAACATCACTCTTTAAGCCTGAAATACACTTGTTCTGAATGACATGTCAACACTTTTGAGTGAATTCTCTTGATTACAGCTAAAATCCAAGCTTACAAGAAGATACAGAATGAGCTTGCTTGGAGGCAAACTGAGAAGGGCTATGTAGTCGTTCTCACCGGGGACAGCATTTGCCTTTTCCTGACACCGCCTGTGCACCAGCAGCAGAGCCATGCTCCGTGTGCTGCTCTGCAGTGCAACCACATTCAGTGGTTTTTGGTTCTCCGCTTTACAGTTGTTACTTCTAATTTCCAAACTGGTAAGAGGGAGGTTTGCTAATACAAAGCCAGCTCTTGATATGCATCTAGCAATGGTGTGTTTGGATATAACTGGGAGATGAAATGGAATAAAATAAAAAGTAGGTTTTTTATTTCAGCAGATGCTCCAAGCTTACCAGGAGTTCTGTACATTATAGCTTAATGTCTTCCATGTGCTTCATGGATTTGCTGTGTTGGGAGAGGAATGGTGTTGTTCTTGGATACTTTTTTATATGTTTTATGGTGAAACTCATTGCTGCAGCATGATATTGGCACCAAAGGTACCCACGTGTTTCAAAAAAGCATGAAACAAATGGGAGAAGAAAGTTCTGTCAGTGGCTGCCAGGTATCACAAAGGTGCCTTCTCTGACTAAAGAACCTGAAGAGGTGTTGGGAAAGTGTTTGGCATCCTTCCTCAGGCATAGTCTCCCTTGCTGCTGTTCCGCACTGGTTTCCACAGTGAAAACAACTGGAAGTTTAGCCCCCATCATTAAGAATATGGAAGTTTGGGCACTGAGATGGGCTCAGGGGGGCAACATTCAGGAGAGGATGAGGTGAGAACAGACAGAAGAGGGACTGTGTACCCCCATGCAGGCCCTCTCCTTGGTGTGTCCTTCATTCCATCTGCTTGAATCCATCTGGTGAATCACATCATGTGGTCATTGTGGTCTGCTGGCTGCAGCAGGCTGTGCAGGATCTTTCCTGGCACCCAGAGAAGCCACTTAGCAGCCATTGTGGGGACATCTGGGGAAAAACTTTTCTACCAGTGGTGCTGGCAACCTGCTTCGGGTTTTGGAAACCCAGCACCCATCCTTCCAATCCAAGAGATAAAGCATTGCAACCATGCCTCAGGCTTTGGTGAGTCCTTGTCATGCAAACTAGAGCAAATGCTCACTGAGGACTGTAAGAAACACTCCTCAGCCTTCTGTGCCACCAGATGCCAGCAGCACTGGCACAGTGAACTGCTGCTGGAGGGAAAGCACCAGGTGTCAGGTGAAGTCCTGACCCACCCAGCACGAGTGACGGAGGGAGGTGAGGGGAAACAAACTGAGCTCAGCTGACAAAGGAGGAGAAAGAAAGCCTTCACCGAGGTGGCAACTGAAGCAGGTGCTGAGTGGGGTCTGCAGTGTGAGGAAGAGAGTTAATGGAAACACAGGGAATGGCAAATGTCAGGTCTCTGGATGCATGTGGGAGACAACATACCTGCTCTGTCATGCAGAAGCAGCATGGCTGCAGCTGGTGGTACAATGCCTATGGCCACTGCCCAGGCTGGTATTTCAAAGAAAAAACCTTAGTGATGTGATGTTAGAGACTTAGAAATTTCTGTCCAGGGAAAGGAAATGATGTAGAGAAAAACTAAGGAAGCTCTGGCTACTCTAAGAGAAAGCTATTTTTTCCTTTAATGTTTTTATTGGTGGGGACTTAGTGCAGTCAATGGAAGCTGCAGATGAAAGTACAGAACGGGACAAGTGGAATGAGGGATGTTACAAGGTGAGGAAGCAGCTCCAGCTCATGTGTGGGCTGGGGAGGTGCTGGAAAATAAATATCCAACTGGCAGAAAAGATGGGAGCAAAGTAGGGCGGCCCAACTTGCCCTGAAGAGTAAAAGGGACCAGGAAGGGGAGGCAGAGGCACAGAGCAGCAGAGGAGGAGGCACACTGGAGGTTTAACTGCTGGTGGTGTGCCCTTGCCTAGTGGGCTGGAGAAGACTGCTCTGCTTGTGGGCAGATGTGGATAGCAGGGTAGCTTAAAGCTGAGAGGGAAGTGGTGACCTCCTTCTTACCTGGAAGACTATGACTAGAGAAGACTATGACTCCTTATAGTACATGATAGAAAGGCTGTTCAGTTCCAAGGGAGCGGGGTGTAAGTAATGTGGGCAGGTGTGACCAGAGATGATGGGCAAGGGGAGATGACAAACAAAATAAAATCATGAATATGGGGAAGCAACAGCAGTTGTCAGTGTGTCTGACACCAGCGAATCCATATGGGTGTAGTAGCTTTAAACAAACAAAAGTAACTCATGCATCTTATGCACATCTTGATAATGTGAGAAGTGGATGGCTGTAGGATGCCATGAACACCAGAGGCATAAGATTCACAAGGGATTAGCCAAACTTACAGAGAGCAGATTTCTCAGTGCTTATTAAAAATGTCTATCTGAGTCATCTTCCAGTTCATTAATTCCCTGAACTGACTCTTCAGATATTCTTGCTATTCTGTAGTCCCTCTGTTTGTATGGTGAATTCAAGGAAGGTGTCTGAGTTGATCTTGTTGCTGCTGATTCATGCAGTTGTATGTCCCTCCTAAAACTGCTTATGTCTATGTGCTGCTTCTTCTGCAGCACCAGTTCTGGGATTTGTTCAGTGTATCAAACTGGCAGAAAACTAACTCAAAGTGAATACTTCTCTGCCTCTAGTGAGTTGAATCAACCCACTGTTTTCTAAGCCAGTGGTTCTTGCTTCTCTTTGCAAACTAGAAGTGGAGTTTCTCCTGTTATTACCTGATTCCAGATGTTCAGGTTTTAAGTATTTAGAAGATCAGAGGCATGATAAGATCCTGATATTTGTTGAATTAATTTCTAACAGCTCCCAACAGAGCTGGAGCCTCCATTGTGCTAGATGTCACACAGAGTTTAGGAACATTATGAAACACAGCAAGCAGGGAAAAAGAAACAATCATGCTTGTGTGGCTAGAGGTGCTGCATGGCTTGCTTGTCTCACATCATTATCAGCAGTCTATCTGGCAATGTAAGTTTGGTTGGCTTTGGGGGTTTGTGTGTATAACTGTTTCTTGTTCCTAGAACCAACAAGGTGCCACCATTAACCCCCCACAGAAGCCTGCAGCCATGTCAAGGTGTGGTAACAAAGGCACTGAGAAGCCTACAGCCACATTAGAGACAGGTTGATATCTTGTTAGTTTGTACTGCTGCCACCTTTCTCTCAGTCAGAAAGCAAATGCAGCACAGTGAGGGTCAATAGGATTAATGTCCTTATTAATGACCTGGACAATGAGCTGTCTTATACTCTCAGTAAGTTTGCAAACCAAACCCCAAACTGGGGAGAGCAATTGCAATATGTTGTTGATCAGGACTGGGGAAGAGGACCTCCTCCTCCTCAGTAACAGATGCTGGAAACACAACTGCTGTGAAGATGTGAGTTGTCACTAAAAGTTGGAGGTAGCGTGTATGTGTAAAAGATGACATAAAGGAAATCTGGCAGAAAGGGCTCTTCACATTTGCTTCTGTTTCACCAGTGATGAAATCTAAATGCAAAATCTGTTACTGACCAGAAATAGATGGAATATGTGTCTAGTCATTGATGTTTTTAAGTCAATCATCTTGGCTGTATTGAAAAAGAATTCAGAAAAGTTGGATGAATTTTGCTGAAGCTGTTGGGAATTCCTCACCTGTGAGTAACAAGAGGTACTGAGCACCTGTAGCGAAATTGTCATAATGTAAATTGCATGGGAACCATGGCTACAGCTGTCTCTCTTGACATTCATTCAAGCACTTGCAAGGTTTACTGCAGAGGGAGTTGTAAACTCAAAAAAGAAAAGCAGGATACCCAGAAGTAGTTTCCATGATAGTTCAAAATTTGAAGTTGTCTATCAATCATTAACTGCTATGGAACAGACAGGAAAATACAAACCATCAGATCTTCACAATACCAAAATACCTTTTGCATTAGAATACCAAAGTGGTAAAAAATCATAACTGTTAATGAAAGCATTCTGACACTGTGTTATAAAGTGTGTTCTGCAAAAACATTTCCATCGTGACTGATTACATATACAAAAGAGTAAGAGGACTTTTTGGCACTTTTGTTTGTGAAGATGTGATCTATTCATCAATAGGGCTTCATACACTTAAGTAGTCTTACATATACAGCATTTTTTCCTTTGTACTCCCCTCACAAGGAACTGTTTTCAGATTGGTGAACATGGTGGCATTGCTTCAACCCACAAGCTTTCAGTGACCATCTTTCTTTCACATAGCAAGGGTCAGGTTTGTCCTGGGAAGAGTTATCATGTTCCACTTTCATTGCCCTGCCAGTCTTCAGTGATGGTGACTCCTCATTGCTGACACTCGTCCTCTTCCGTGGTTGTAGGAATAACCTGCCCTGGAATTTAATTGCAGGGTGCTCCAGTGAACACACATGCTTTGACTTATATTTAGCTATTTCTTCTCTTCTCAATAAATTTCACATTATCATTGAAATAACTGTCTTCTTGGGCATATCAATATGTACTTCTATACAAACATAACATGTTTTAGCTTAGCTTTGTGCTCAATATTGCAAGAGCTTCACTGGAGAGGCACGGAGATATCACACAACCCTCATGTACCTTCTGTGAAATGCATTTGTGTGCTCTGGACTGCAATTCACAGAGCATTGTAAAACAGTAAATATGGACGTTGATCTCATTGACATGAGAGCCTCTTCCTTTCAACTCAGAGGCTGTGGGTGTTATTTATCTTTAATTTATGATCTCTACCAAGTGTTTTCACCTGCCTGTTGCATATCACTGTTTTTCCCAATATAAGTTACTGAGGAACTCTATAAAATATTTACTAATAATAAGAATGGTGTAATAATAGACCATGTGCCTTTTAAAATTAACCTATAATCTAATCAAAGAAAGGGCCTACTTTGTTTACTCTTGAATTAAACAGCATCAAAGAAGAGTGGTGGATCATCTTCCTATGCTGTATTTTGCCGTTCTGTTCATCACTGGAAATCTTCAAGAGTAGGAAATACAGGAAGAGAACAAAAGCATTGTTGATACAGGCAGGGAATGGACTTGCCAGCCTCTCAAAGGCCCTTCCAGGACCATGATCTGTAATTTTATAATTCATACTGAGCAGGTGAATTGCCCAGGGATCTTGGAAGTCATCACAAACTGGCCCAAAGGGGAACATTTGGACTATCATCATCAGAGGAGAATGAAAAATTGACACATGCTAATGAGTCCCACCATCATCATCATCATCAATTACCAGAAAATGAGAAGCAATGCACTCTCTTTTCTGACAGTTCCTGACACGATGTAGGGCTACATTGAAGATGGAATGCTGCCCTATGGAGTCCTACGTAGCAAGAAACTATTGAGGGACAAGGTGGATCAAGTCAGGTTGCAGAGCTGAAAGCTGTCCATCTGGCTTTGGATTTTGCTGAATGAGAGAAATGGCCATTGCCTTACCTCTGCACTGACTTGTGGATGGTGGCAAATGCTCAGCAGAGGTGGCTAGAACGATGAAAAAACACCAATTTGGAGTGCAGAGGGCACCAGCATAGCTCAGGAGTGAGCACAGGTGAGAACCCCACTGACAGTGGGCACTCTGGGCACACTTTGGAAGCAGACTGTGTGGATATGTGCAGTATTCACGCAAGGGCATGGACTTCGCACAAGATGGAGAAGTGCAAAGACCTTTATTGCGCAGTGAACATCCCTTAAATACCAGCGCACAAACAGGACATAACCTCATATAAACAGGAAAGATGCATCCCAGAGTGTCCCCCAATCACCTGCAATATTGTCCAGATGTTACCTGCAAATAATTCCCTGTAAGGTCACAAATCACAATATTCTCACACAATTGGTCAAGAAGGTCACAAACCCATAATACTTTTCCCCAGCCCATCTCAGGTGACCTGGATGTGTTTCCATGGTCACCTCAGGGCCTAGGGAAAAGGCCAATTCTAGGCCTTCCAGGCCTGCTTTACTATAATAGCCATGGTGTAACCCTACAGATATGGAGTGGCACCATCAAAATCTCTTAAGCTTGACAGAGCTCGATCAGTGCACTTTTGGGAGGGTAGAGGAGCCATATTCCAAATAGGACAGCCTTAAATGCCTTCAGTGAGAGAAAGGATTACTGTTCTATGACCACACTACTGCTCTGTCTGACTCTGCAGCATGTGGGTGGTCCTTGGGCATCACTTCATAGTCCATCCTCAGTAGTGGTACCAGCAGCAGGGAGAAGCTGCAAAGTTGTGCTACAAATGCAAAGGAGAGGCTGAAAGCTGTGGTGGACATGCACTGTGGTGGAGTGTGTTGGGATGGCCACAGCAGTGGATGGTGGAGATGAATTGGGGCAGGCTGAGAGGTGGAAGGGAGCTCAGAAGGATGATGGGGTAACTTTCAAAGCAATGGTGGCTCTCATATTCAGTATGGACATGGCACTCCTGATGTAAAATGCCCAGAGACTAAAATGTTGCATGAAATTTGGGCTGCACCACTTGGTGTGCTTTCTTGTCTGAGACTTCATCCAAGACCTCCATGTGCCAGCTTTCCACCTGCCAAATTAGGGAAATCATCCCAGAGGAAGGGAAGTGCATGTTAGAAGGGTCCTGACAGTGTGATTCCTGACCACAGTTTGTTTGACCAGTACTTAAAGAATTCCAGAGACAGTGACACCACATCCATCCCAACAATCTTAATTACTAAGGAAGTTTTCTTAGGTGTGTCACTTCATTCTCCCCTCTCTAACTTCCCATATCTTGCCACCAAGGAGTGAACCTTCTGGCCATTTTATGAGGTCCTAGTCATTCCACACTGGTACTAACCATAGTTAACTCTCCTGTTTCAGTTTATGCATGCAAAAAATTAAATGACAGAAATAGAAGATCAATAATTTTCATGCTATTTATTTTGTAGTATTTCTGCACTGGCTGTTCTATTTGTGATAGAATGTGTAATAATTAATTAAAATAAATTGTCTTCCTTCTACACTTCACCAAAAGCATAGCTTCAAAGGCAACATTTGTGAAATATCCACATAACTTACATCTGTGCTATGCTGCTCTGCCCTGCTGCTGATTATAGTCAGGCTGTGTCACACATCTTCTGAAAAAGTTACAGGATTTATCAGCTTCACATGGGTGAGATACATGCCATGGAAAATGTAAGTTCTGCTCTCCAGAAGCTTTCTCAGCCGACATAAGTGGTTAATAATATACAGCAGAAACACTAAGGTCTTGTAAATACACACACAATTTCCTCCTGTCAGGTTACAGAGCATGGTAGGATTGGATAATGTGTCACCTCATCACACAAGACCAGCTCCCTGGTGCACACACCTTCCCTCGCTGCAAAGATTCTTTCATGTGTCATTGATCTTATATACAGACATGATCACTGCAGAGACTATGGACAAGTTCTGTTATGGCATGTACAATCCCACACAGAAGGTATCAAATTGGCAAGAAATTCCCAGTTACATGCACAGAACAGGGTAGCAGCAGAGATGGCAATTACCACCCTGTTCCTTAGGAATAAAAGCATGGGAAGTTTCAGGTAGGCTGTGAGATTGCACAAGGGTCAGTTACACGGAGGAGAGTCTCAAGGTGAAGACTTTTTGAGAAGTATTACTTTTTGAAAAGCCTGTTTAAATTCTTCATTAAAAGCTGTATAAATGACTGGATTGATTAATGAGTTTAGGTAACCCAACCAGGTAAAAAAGTCCAGGAGGATGGGATGGAACCAACAGGCATCTTGGCAGATTGGTAGGACTAGGGATGTGACGAAAAAAGGCAGCCAGCAGAAAATGAAAGCTCCCAGAATAATGCCTAAAGTTTTGGTAGCTTTCCTTTCTCTTGCAGCAGAAATTCTTTTCCTTTCCAACGCACTATCTGCGAGTTTTATTTTAACATGACTGAGAAATATTGGGGATGCACCTGAATGGGAATGCCCTTCATGGAGGCTGGCATTGATGGAGCAGAGGGAAGACCCCGCAGAACCAGTGATCAGGTGTGCAGTAGTAAAACGTTTCCCATATAATGGGGGTGGCTTCAGAATCCTGGATCGAGCTGCTACATAAATTCTACCATACAGTATCAGGAGGAGCACGGTTGGGATGTAGAAAGCTCCACAAGTAGAATAAATTGTGTAGGAAATTTGCTCTGTGTTTACAGCGCACTTGGCAATCTCTTCATGAGCTTTCACTTGCCTCCAGAAAAATGGGGGCACAGAGATACTGATGGAGATCATCCAGACCACGGCAATCATGAGGGCTGCTCGGCCAGCAGTGCGGCGTTTGGTGTACTCCAGAGCGTCTGTGATGGCCCAGTACCTGTCCAGTGCAATGACACACAGGTGCAGGATGGAGGCTGTGCAGCACGTGATGTCTGATGACAACCAGAGGTCACACAGCAGCTGGCCAAAAGCCCACGTGTGGGTGACAGTGTAGGCAATGCTCACGGGCATTACGAGGACAGACACTAAAAGATCAGTCACTGCCAAGGAGCCAATGAGGTAATTTGCAGGCGTGTGGAGCTTTCTAGTCAGGAGAATTGTAATAACAACAAAAACATTCGCAAGGATTGTTGCCAAAGTTATAACAGACAGAAGGATCGACAGTGAAATCTTCAGCCCTAAGAGTGTCCTTTCATCCCAAGTCAGTGGTGTTTCAGTGATATTTATTGATTTATTTGCTGAGCTCTGGAGAGAGAACTGTGCTGTATGGTTGTACTGAGTCATCCTCTGCTCTGAGTTCACCTTCCAGTGTAATCTTTCTGGGACAATGAAGAAAGATGCTCACTTTTCTTGATAAAATGGAATTTTTCATACTTTGGTCCAACACTGAAGAAATATTAACTTGTTGAAAACTTCAGCTGACACAGTAGATGAGGTACTCTCCTATGCAAGATTTTATATCACATCACATCACATCAATTACATCAGTGCTAAAGCAAAATGTCATCCAGACATGAGTCTGGTGTATGACAATAAAAACAGTACTGTAAGTGATCGGAATTTAGGTGGTTTTCATCTTGAAGAAAACTAAGTAATTCTTTATTATCTTTTTTTCACACCTCCTTTCTGACCCAATCTTCTGCAAAGTTGCATAAACCAATACTGAAAGGTAAGAGATGGAAAAGAGACATCTTGGCAGTTGATGTCCCTTTGCTTGGGACAAAGCTACCCTCAAGAGTATTTTCCTTTTCTCTCTAATGGCTGAGTGTCATGTTTTTTGTATTTACAATGGAAACTTTATTAGTAGAATACCTAACATGCAAAACAATACTTCTGGATTCCTTCTGTAAACATAATTTCTGCCAGATTTGCAAATCAAGACTTCTTCAAGTACAGATCTCCAATTTCATTTACTTCTCCAGACTATCCAGATTTTCCCTTCAACAATTAGTCTTCAAATGCTGAAGTCAGATGTTGGGTACCAGACCCCAAGGCCTTGGCTCACATTACAGCACAGTCTGCAATCTACATGCTTTCCATACCTTTCCTTGTATTCACCAGGACTGGATTTCCTGAAGTCTTCACAAACCTGAAGGAAAGTGATCAGACTGATTTCCATCAGGCCTTTCACTCATTTTCACCCATGAGTACCAAAATGTCATTTATATTATGCCAGCCCAACCCTTCTTGAAAGAGATCCTGAAAAATCAACAGGTGCAATCTGAAAAGGTCCTGATGTCTGCAAAAGCCATTGCAGGTAAACAGTAATTATAGGTGTAAAAATTTGTTCAGAATCACAACCTGCCAACGTTTTTAATTTCTGTCGTGCTTTAATAATGAGATGTGCAAACATTTAATGTTGAGTAACAATTGTTTTTGTTATTTGATGAGGTAAAAAAATCCATTCAGTGATAAGTAAAGGGTCAGCTGTAGTAGGATCCACTTGTGAATGGCTTTGAAGTGTTCTGTGAGGGCTACAAGGAGGAACACCAAACTTCTCCAAGGGGATGATCACCAGGCCAGGCTTCTCCCAACCACCGAGGAGAAGCTCCTCTCTCAGTCATTGCTGGTACCAGTTCATGCCATCCAATACAGAATGGAGAGTCACTTGGTTGGGAATCTGCGGAGCAAGAGGAGCAGATATTCTACATGAAACATGTGCACTTTGAAGTCAAACAGCCTGTCCTAAGCTCCTAAGTCCTAATTTCAGAAACAACATTTTTCGGTTTGGTGTGTTTGATTTTTTAATATACAACCACCTTCTGTGAGTCAAACCATTTAAGACATGCTTTTTCTTTTGAGGTGTACTTTTCTTATAAGGGGACATAGAAAAGTCTCATATTTCACACTAGACTATTACTTCCTTGATTTTTTTTCTTCAGGAAGGGAAAATCCCTTCCTAATGGCCATTTTGTGATACTGAACAAAGGTTCAATTTATAAGAATTTTTGAACATAAAAATGTTTATAGTGACCAAAGTCCATCAAATCCAATCACCAGTCTGTGGCAATGGTCCACACATTCAGCTCAACCCTCTTGCCTTTTTCTGATGCTTTCCCAACACTGACACATTTTTTTGGAGACAGAGACCAGAACCACAAACAGTTGTTGATATGGATACACCATAGATTTATACTTCAGCATAATAATGTTTTCTGTTCTCAGTTTATTTCCTAATAATTTCTGAGAAGTACTTTGCTTTTTGAATCATTGCGTAGCACTGATCTGACATTTCCACAGAGCAGTCCCAATTAATGTAATTTCAAGTACCTTGAGTGCTAATATCAGCTTTTTTCCCCTGTCTGCTCAGTTGTTGCATCTGTGAGTATTGTATTCTTTCCCCCACCTTTTAACTAAGGTTCTTTGCAACTCTGCACAGCCAGTCCTTGTCTTTAATACTCTGAAGAGCTTCATTTCATCATCAGATGTCATCACCACACTATTCATGGGCTTTCCAGATCACTCAAAGTCTCTTGAGAGTATAAATAATTCTATCAGTTGGACTTCGCTCACTCCATATACTCATCAGCTCTTCTTAATTAATTTAACAGATTGGTGAAGCATAACTTACTTTATTAAAGTCTGAGCTTTGTTTCCCAAATCACCATATTTACTAAGTGTACAATAATACATTGTTTTTTGTAATTTCTGCCAGCTGACTCCAGGTACAGATTTCAGGTTCTGGCTCAGCAGCTGCCCAGACCTCTTTGGGCAGTAGCACCAGAGAGGTTGTCCTGCAGCTGGCAGATGCCAAGGGAGCTGAAGTGGAGGCTGACCCCTGCTGCTGCTACCATCACACTTTGAGTTGCCTCAAACTCTCTAGCTGAGCACTGTCTGATTGTAAAATTTTGTTGTTCCCTTAGGCCAGAAATAAAGGTTCCACTTATAAATATCCCCCAATTTCTCTTTAGTGAATAGGGATGCTGAAGTTAATCTTGTTTCTCTAAGGAATTTCCTTTATCTTTCCCCCCCCCCCCCCCCTACATTTACCATCCCTTTAACTCTCTGACACAGTAATAGCTCACTTCAGAGCTTTCACTTTTAGAGTCTAAGAAATCTCTTACCTGAATACTGGGCTGATTGCACATCCCACACACAAGAAAAATCTTAACTAAAACCACCAGACAGGCTTATTAGCACTATTAAAGACTAATAAATGACTGTATTATCTAAAAACCAAAGCCAAATCCAACCCTGATTTCAGTTACTGAAAAAAGGGCTATCAAGCCTTTCCCGTGTGTTGTATCAGCTTTTTCTCTGTTACAACATTCCAGCAATATGAACGAAAGTGAACTGCACCTCACCCACCCACCTGCACATGAACAATCCTATTAGCAGTCCTATTGCTTCCACCAGCTTGCAGTCACTGTGGGGAAAAATAAACTGATGTGAAACATGTTATTTGCAGTCCAATGAACTTGTCTAGAGTTCAAATGAATTTAACATACCTATAAACAAGGAACTCAACGCTGGGAGAAAGTTGTACTGAAACCAAACATACACTTAGTTACTGAATTAATTTTTGTAAATAAATTATGTTTTCCACTAATGTGATCACCAAAGGAAAAGAACCAGTGTTTTACAAAAGTGTTCCAAGTCAGGTATTTATCATGTACTCAGGAAGTTACCATCTAGACAAAATGAACATATTCCAAATAATTTAGTATTTCAATGAAGTTACCTTTTACTCAACAAAAGAATGATGAATAGAGGTAAATTATATTTCTGTTTAAAAGAAAAAGGAATTAAGTTTGTGTAAACTACAGATACTGAAGAAAAATAACATTAAATGACAAGCAGTCATTAAATTAAGTACAAGGTCATACACATAACCGCCTGTTAGGTAAAGCAGAACACAAATGCACAGACATTAAATATCCTGTAATATCTGGTATATTATATATACCAGGGCCCAGGAGTAGGAAGTGGCCATCCAGCATGTTTCCTGAGAGCAGAGGGACAGGCTGCCTGGGCAGGATGCACATGGTCTCTGCAGCATGAGCAGCACTGGGCAGAACCTGCTTGTTGAGGAATGCATTTAGTGCCAGGAGCTCAGGGAGCAGCTGCAGGTTGAGCTCTTGTCATGACAGCTCCTTCAAGACATCTGAGACTCTGCCACGGGAAACTTTGTGCTGAGCTGGTGAGGAAACCAGGTCAGACTGTGGGAGTGTGAGGGTGTGGCTGTGAAGGGGTGATGCGAGTGTGACTGCCAGAGTGGCTCCTGGACGGTCAGACGGGGAAGTTTCCTTAATACTGGTGCTGTTATCACCTCTAGATGAGACCGCATGATTGCCTCCCCTGCGTGCCACTCACAGGCTGGGTCGGTGCACATGGCAGCAGTGCAGCCTGCAGGCAGCTGGGTGTGCAGCACGGGAGGCAGCAGGCAGGGCAGGGCAGGGCAGGGCAGGGCAGGGCAGGGCAGGGCAGGTGTGTCACCCGCACTTCACAGGACAGGAATCCTCCCAGGTGCCTTGGCTGGATCAGCTCTGTACTTGCTCCATCTTTCTCTTAGGCTTCACTTGGTGCTCTGGGCCATGGTCTGTGGGTATTTTTTTCACTTCAAAGCGCCTGAAATGAATTGAAGGTGGTGTCACAGCCAGCCAGGGTGAGGTTTTCACAGCACAGCACGCTGACATACAATGCCAAACTGGAGCAAGTGACAGTGTTGTGTTGGATAACTTCCTGAAAAGCAGTCAGGAACAGCACAGAGCAAAGAAGGGCACAGCTGTCCTTGGTTTATCCAAGCTCCTGTCCCCAGTGGTTTATCCATGCTGCTGTCCCTGTGGATTGTCCACACTGCTGCCCCAAATGGTGTGTGGGTTTGGCAGTCAAGGGAAGATGGGGCAAATACAGACCCACGCAGGGAAGATGAGAAACCAAGGCACAGAATGACTCTGGGCTGAAGATATGTGACAGTGAGGATACAACCACAGCAAGCAGCACTGCATCACAGGAAAGAGCATTTAAATGGAGAGACAATTCCAGACACTGCAGTGCTATTTAGCTTAGCAGAAAGCTTAGCTCAGAGTCTGGAAGGTGGAGCAAGGTCATATGCAATGTGAAAAGAGAACACACTTTAGCTATTGGTGATAAAACTGGCACTGCTTCACAGCTCAGGGTCCTCACTTAAAACCAGGTATTTCTTAGGAAAAGGTGCTTTGTGTTCCAGCTCTGCAGTTAAACTCAGAGAGCAAGGGCAAGTTGGCAGGGGAAAGTCTCTTTGAGGAAAAACTGAGCACCAGGTGTGCCAAGGCAGGTACAGTGACAGGCAGGAGATGGCTGGGTGGCACCAGGAGCTCCTCAGGACCAAGAGTCATCATGTGGGCTCTGGGATGGAGCTGTGGAGATTGCCCAGAAAACCAGAGGAGCTCAGTCCCAAGGGTAAACAAAGTCCCAACACATTTCTGTCCCTTCTGAAGCACAGCAGTTACTGGAGAGTGGGGTAATTCCTGCAGGCTGTAATTTCATGGTGCAGCTGACACAGTTTCTGAGGATGCTGGGCTGCAAGGAGAAGGCTTCAATGCACCCCTGCAGAGCTGAGCTGGAGAGGGATAAATAATGTGTACAAAAATAGGTATGTTGAAATAAAAATACAGAATTTATTCTTTCACTTAATAGAACAGGAAAAAAAGGAAAATGAGATAAAATGTCCTTTAATAAGTTGCACATTTCCTTTAAGTTCACACTGAAGTTAAATGAATTAGGGAATTCATTTTCTTCTCTTGAAGCTGGAGAATTGCAAAGGGATGGCTGAGAACAGAGCTACTGAAAATTAATTTTGTAACTGATTCTCACTTTCCATTTAAGTGTAGAATCCACTAAAGAGACCAGGTCTATTCTGTCATGCTGAAAGTGAAGCTGCTTGCAGTGAGAGCCAACAGCAGGTGGCCAGAAGGCCTCTGCAGGACAGGAGATGGCACTCTGACCAAGAGGAACCCCTCTGAAGGCCCATTTCAGAGTAGAACTTAAAAGAGGGAGCAAGTTTTGAATAAGTTCTTGCTTATTTGGGACAATTGACTCGAGCATGAATCAGAGAGTAGGTGTGGAGTCCAACTTGAAGACAAAAGCTGTGTTCAAACAACATGAAATGCATTTAGAATTAGCTCTAGGAATCTGCCCATCCAGAGATCATAACCAAACCAGGATGCAGCTCCTGGGAGAAAACCAGGCAATGCTGCAGTGTGTTGCACTGAAAAATCAAAGGTACAGTCTATGTAAATTCTGTTTGCACCAGAATTTCTGGTCAAGCCCAGCAGCAGCTGGGCCCTTGAGGCCTGAGCATCTCTCTTCACTGCCAGTGAGGGGAGCTGGTAGAGAAGAGTTCATGTTTCTGGAAAAGTATACCTGACACTAGGAGTGTTCACTCAGCATGGTTAGATGTCTAATCTGTAGGATCATTGTGACTATTTTCAAGTAAATCAGGCATGCCTGTTTTGTTCATTTGATATAGAGAACAGCATTCTGTATGAGAAACTACGTGCAAAACATTTCTCATTTTAAATAAGCAACTACAGTAATTGGCAAGCATTAGTAATGTTTAACACCTTCGCTCTCCTCCCCACCTTCCCACCTGAAAGAAACCAGCTCAGCAAAAGCTCTGCACAATGTGCACTGTCAGCAGAGCCAGTGACATTGGACCAGGGCAAAATAGCAAACACCTTGGCAAGTGTGTAACTAGGAATAAGGCCTTGAATAGATCTTGTTCTGTTCATTTTGGACAAGGCCAAATGGCAGCCTGGCATTCAGCTCTGGGCACTGTTCCCAAGAAGATACAGACCACATAGAAAGAAATCAGAAAAAGGCAGCAGGAATCATCAGAAAAGAAAATGTATGAGAATAAACGGCATGGGAACAGGGATGTCTGGATTGAAAGGACACAGCTGAGGGATATGTTCAACAGTCTTTCTATGCATGAAAGCCTGCAGAACAGGAAGGAATAGTCTGTTCCCTGTGGCTGTGACTAATACCACTGAAAGGAGAGGGACTTAACTACAGCAAGGAAGACTGAGCCATTAAAAAAACTTTGGAGATAGTAAGAGTAATGAAAGAGTATTGCTTAGGGACACTGTGACACGTACATCACAGAAAGTCACAAGGACAGGTCAAATGATCTTTTTGGAGTGTGGTTTCCTATAACCAATGAAGCACCAGGAAAGTAAAGTGAATTAGAGAAGTCTATCCCAGGTAAAATGGTGAAAATCAGAGTTTTTTGACTGCAATAGTGTAAACGTAGCCAATTCAAAATGAACAAAAAACCAGGACAGTGAAAGTTTTGCAGAACATCACAGTTCAGGTCTGGAACTAGCTCAAGACTCAGCATTGTGGTGCTGTGGTGTTCCACATGGGCAGAGGAACAGAGAATTTTTATTGCTTTCAAGAAAGAACTGGTGAGGAATGACACAGTTTTTTATAACAACTGTTAGTGGATGTCACTGGGGCACCAGAGCCCCCAGCCTCCCCCATTTCAGAGCATAAACACAAGGAATGAACTCCCCAGAACTGTGGCAGGTAAGAGCACAGAATGGTCTCTTAATAGACCAGGGCATCAAGCCCATGGGCATTTTCCATGTGCCTCTGGCTTTCTGAGCATCTAACAGTTCTCTACCCTTCTCTCTTGCTGCACTCTGATATTTGGTGTACTCCTCTGCCTACAGCTTCACTTTCTAGGATGCAGACACAGGGTTCCCTGACATACAATGCTTGTTCCTTTGGTCCCTGAATGTTTGTAAGGCACTGTGAAGTAGCACTCCTCTATATGACTCTCCTGAAGAAGTTGAACAGCTGTTGCTCTGACCCCAGTCTTTATGGACATGATGCTGGTTATTTTTTTTCTGTTTAGAATCAGCCCCCCATAGCCATCCCAATTTCATGAAGCTCAGAGATGGGGAAATATCTAAATTCCTTCTGCACAATGTCTCTGTGCTCATCTAGGGTCAGTGATGGGCAGGCTGGGAGCAGGCAGGAAGGAACACCTTGGCTCAGTTGTGCACTGCACCTCTGGGGATCACAGAGGGTAGATTATGGTTTATGTGCACACTGGGGGATATCTTCCTTTATGTCTATCTCTGAGTGCATCCCCAAGGGACTGAAAGGAATCTTTACTCAAAAGAGAGAGGAAAAACCAGTCAATTTTTATGCTAACTTTTGATATCTGGATGGTTTCCTTCAGAGCTCTATGTAGGACAGTTCTATCCAGGTAAAGAGCTGCAAGACAACTGTATTGCCCTGCATTGTGCAAGCCAAAAGTGAGTGAGACTTGTCACTAAGTTTTGTTCTGCATTTAGGTGGCAGGACAGTACACTGCCATCATGCTTACTCTGTGTTAAGACACCCAAAGTAACCAGGCCCCTCACATCTTCCTGCATTTTGACGTGTCTCAACTGAAGAAATACACTTCCCAGATTTCTAAGTAAGCTGCAAACCTGCAGTTCACACTACGGGTTTGACTTCTTTTTTCAATTTCCTCATTCTCTGCCATTTACTTACACTTGCTTGCACTGCATGTGCTTGATTCCCAGCCCATCAGAAGTATGATACATCAGAAGAAAATGAATGAGTGATGACTGGTGAGAATGCTACTCCGAGATCATCCAGATCTGGGAGTAAATGTGAAAATGAGAAAATGTTACAAGCAACATGGAAAACAACAAATCGACTATTTGCTTGATATTTGCTAATTTTAATATTTGAGAAGCATGTATTTGCTACATCCTAAATCCTTCATTATGATGCAGCCTTAACTTTAAAGACAATATGAAAAGGAAAAGGAAATTTGCCTTGAGAAATCTCACAGATCCCAGCCATTGCTTTCTGGAGTAATCTGTTTAACACTCTGTTGGCAGCAGTTCCTGCAAGGAGGAAGTTACAATTACTGGCAAAGTAATGCCACCTCTCTAAAGTCAGTGGTCCACTTAATTTTGCAAAGGAAGTTTCTTTTCCGGGGGTTTGCATGAGGCTCACAACTGGGAAAGGTACTGAAGGGACTGTCTCTCCGGAAAGCATTACTCTCCTTCAAGTCCATATTCCAGTTTCATGCATTGCTGCCTGCAGTATCCTGGAAATACCATTCTGCAAAGCTGGCAGTCCTTGTTCTTGGCTGGGTCCTGCTCTTTGCTGCAGGACCAAAGCTCATCCCAAAAGCGGCTCACATTCATCATTGATTCAACAGGTGACAGGTGGTCCATCAGCTCCACATAAGAAAACAGTGCATTTTGTCCTGAAAAGCCTGGCTTCCATCCAAGCAGGTACATGCACATGGATAGGTGAGGATTCCAAGGGAGCAATATTTCAGTGGCAACTCCTGGCTTTGTGCTAGCACCTAATGGGAGGTGACCTTTGGCCACCATCACACCTGAAGCAGGAGTGAAGAAGAAACCAGGCAGCTGTGTCGCTCCTGGAATACAAACCAGGATGGTGTGGGATAATAACGGGACAACCCCAAATGTAAACCAAAGCTTTCCCCAGGGCATTCCACATAAAATTACACTTCTAAAGTGGTCACTTCATTTATACAATATTACCCTGTACCTGGGGGGAGAGACCTCTAATGAGCATTTAAAGCTCTAAATCGCCTGTGAGCTTCCCTCCCAGATGCCCGGCATAAAGGGTCACTACAGGCTGCCCAGAGAGGTTGTGGCTCGAAACATTCAAGGTCAGGTTGGACGGAGCTCTGAGCGACCCGATTTGATTGAAGATGCATCTCGAGGCTGAGGGGATGGACGCGGTGACCTCTAAAGGTCCCTTCCCACCCAAACCATCCGGTAATTCTGCGCCGCCCGTGTCCGACGCTGCGGGGTCCCCGCTCTCCGCGGCTCCGCAGGGCGATGCCGCCGCAGGCCCCGGCCTCGGGCTGCCGACCCCCGCCTCCCACTCCCCCTCCTCCGCCAGCGGGTCCCCGGGCTTTTTCCGGGGTCGCCGTGGCGAAATCTCCGGTACTCCGTCCCAGGGAACCAACTTCAGCCGCGGCCCCGCGGGCGCTCCCCGCCCGGCCGGGCCGAGCGCCCGCCCCGTCGGCAGCGCCCCGGCATCGCCCCGGCCGCCAGCACTCACCCGCTGTCCCCGCTGTCCCCGCTGTCCCGCTCTCGCCCGGCTCCGGCAGCGTCCGCCCTAAATAGCGGCAGCCTCGGCCGGGCTCGTCGCGCCCGCGCTGCGCGTCCCGCGCCTCCGCTCCGCTCCTCCGCTCTCCTCCTCTCCCCTCCGCTCCCCTCCGCTCTGCTCCGCTCCCCTCCGCTCCGCTCTGCTCCTCCGCTCTCCTCCTCTCCCCTCCCCTCCGCTCCGCTCCGCTCCTCCGCTCTCCTCCCCTCCCCTCCCCTCCGCTCCTCTGCTCCGCTCCGCCGCCCCTCCGCTCGTCAGGGAGGCGGCGGCGGCTCGCTCGGGGTCGGGGTCGGAATGCTCGGGGCTCTGCCCGCCCGTGGGTCAGGGCAGCGAGGGTCCCTCCGGCCCCAGCGCCTCCGGCCGCAGCCCCCGCGGACAGTCCTGGCTCGGGGGCGGCCGCGAGGCCAGCGCTGCCCGAGGGGTGCGGGGGCGGCTGCACCCCCCCTGCCCGGAGTTCCCTGCCCCGGACCCCGCTGCGCCAGCCTGGGCCCTGTCCCCGGTGCCCTGCGGCGTGGCTGTGGCAGGCGGAGGGGTCGGGGACTCTCTGCTGTTCCGGCTGATTTCGCGGATCAATAGCGATCAATCTCAGGATAACGGTGATGAGCAGAGTGCGGTGAAGGCTCGGCCGATGGCCAAGGATAGAGGATGGTTCAGAGCTCCCCTGGTTGGGCTTGACCCAACTGCTGCTTCAGCTTTGCTCCGACCTGCGGCTTGGCTTGCATTACCCTCTCAGCACAGCCCTCCTGCATCCAAACCTAAAAGACTCGGTGTTAATTCCAGCATTTTTAAGCTATGCACTTAGTGGATTTTAACAGTTTTAGTCGCTAAGGAGAAATGAATGTGGGTTGTTTTTTTGTTTGTTTGTTTGTTTGTTGTTTTTTTTTTCCAGAGAAGCAGTAACTATGTTCACTCTAAACAAAACTTTAACATAAAAGTAATTCAGATTCCAAGGTCTTGAAACAGAAATGCTTAAGTCACAGCCCCTTGCAGCATCATTTGGCCTTAAATAGATTCTAAATTAGCCATTGCCAGCTGTCTCCATTTTCCTCTGGCAGCTAATTTACATATTGATTTACTTTCAAAATACAGATAATTTCATGATTTTTGCACACTTAATTCTGCTGATAGCCAGGCTCTGCCCTCTCCACTACGGTGTCTCAGTAAATGAATTTTGACCCTGAGCGCAAGTCTCCTGTAACTGCCCTCAACTCAAAGAAGTCACACTCTCTCCAAATATCTTGGAAGGTTTTGTCCCAACTTCAACGTCTCAGACAGAACAGCAGCATTTTATCTATTCTCCAATGCAATGGAGAATGGTTTTGAACCTGAAATGGCTGAGTATGGTGTAAATCATAAAGCTAAAGCCTCACTTGAGACTGAGAGGAAAATATGAGCTTTTTAAACTGCAGCCACATGGTGTGAATCTTACACAAAAAATAATATTTCCTTGCAGTATCACTTCCCTCCCAGGCTGGGAGAGGACACATGGCGGATCTTTTGAGCCTCCAGAATTTCCCACTGAGACAAGAGTAGCTACAATAGGTTTTCTCTGAAGGTCTGAAGATGCCTCTCCATTTATTTTCCTCCCAAACCATGTGGGTGTTGCTTCGTGGGTGGGAATGTGTTTGATGTGATACAATGTGAAAGGAAAGAGGTTGGCTCTTTTATATCTCCAACGGAGGAATAAATTCTGCCCTTGGGGTAGAGATTCTCCATGGAACCTTGCAGAGCTTTGCAGGAGAGTGCAGGCTGGTCTGGGGTGTGTGGCCACCCCAGGACAGCTCCTGCTGCCCTGCAGTCCCTTGTCAGGAGAAGGGAGCTTGTGTGCCACAGGCAGAGGATGGATTCCTCCTAGAACAGAAAAAAAGTAGTAAAGTTGCTGTAAAGTTGTTGCTCTCCAATGCCAGGGCTTCACAGATGTCTGTTATTTTTCAGAAATAGTAATTCCATGCAGAAAAAGAAGTGTCTGGTGGCATTCCTTATGCTGACTGGGAAAATCAGAGAAAATTTTGGGGCACAGACTGGTCTTCAGATATTAAAAAAAAAAAATTTAAAAAATTTTTTTCTCCCTCTGACTTTGATCCTCCAGATACTCTCTAATAAGAGCTATAGCTCATTTCTCTCGTACTTTGCAAGGTCAAAATCAGTATTGCATTTAATATCCTGTGTTGAATGTCCGGCTTAGAAAAATAATGCAACTACTCTTTTTTGAGATATATTATCTTCATTTTCGATGGAGAAGGTGCACAGAGAGAATTTGTGCGCAGGCCCAGAGCTGGTACAAATGTGCACCAGTAAGACAGACAGATCTACAGATAAAGGAGTTGTGAAAGAAGTCTACTGTTTGGCCTAACTCTAAGGGAAAAAAAGCCCCACAGCTGCTTTGGCATGGTTGGCAGAGTCACAGCAGTTTGTTGGTGATGCTCAGTCTGTAGCTCCCTGTGTTGGACATGTTGGTGCTGTACATCAATGGAGCTCAGGCGCATTTGCATCCTCTTGGCACTGCCTGAAGCAGGGTCTTGGGTGAACATCTGGATTTCGTACACAGCTTTTAGTAAGTTTCTTCCTTTAATCCACTTATTTAACTTTCACAAGGCTGATTTCATTTTTTTCTCTTTAAAATGGGCCCATCTAAGCAGTCCTACCTCTAATTTTGTTTCCTATCATGTCTGAGTCCCAGACTTTCTCACTGCTGCTGCTCACAGCTTGAACATTCCCCCAGCAGCCTGAGCCAAAGTTATGATGCAGCTGAGCCTTGGGTCCCCAGGCCAGGGAGTGGAAGGGTTACAGGCTCTTACAAGGAGAATTAAACCTCGTTCAAACCTCCTTCCTCAGAATCCTGAGTGAATGCCTCACCATATCGACCAGGCTGTCGATTGCTCTAGGGTGGGGAAGTACATCTCCTGGGTGTCTGATTACACAGGGCTCAGGCTTTTATCCCCCTGCTACAGAAGAAAGGCTGAAAACTTGGTATTTTCACAGTGTTTCCTTCCTTGGTGTATCTGGAAGGCCATCAAAGACAGAATTGATGCTTTCCTTCTCAAGGGTATTGGCTGTCCAGGCTGTCCAAAGTGAGCCCACAACCTGTGGTCTGAGCTCTCCTCTGCTCTGACCTAGTTCAAAACCAAACACATTGGGGTGGTGCTGCTTCCCCTGCTGTGACTCCCGAGAGAAGCAGGATGATGATTAACTATTTAACTTTCCCAGCAATGCTGGAGCAGTGTTTTTACTCGTTTGAACTGGCAGGAGGGGTGACAATCAGTAATGAAGACCTCTGCAGGACTGTGCATAGACACAATTTAATCTGATTCTGGTAAAAAACTGCTGAGTTACACTGAGAACCATCACTGCCTGCACAAGGAGAGACAAAACCTCTGAGAACAGAATTATTTTGCTGCCCTGGTTGTAGCTTTTTCAAGAGCTGGAAAGTATCCCAGTCCAGAATATGGGAGGGACAGTGCACTAAACAATTCCAGTCATGAAAACCATCACCTGAACACATCCTCCTCAGAAGATGGGAAATGTCATTAAAATGGCTGCACCTCGATGATGTTCAAGCAAAAATACCTCCTTCCTCATCAGCAGCATGGCTCCCTGTGAATGCACCACTGTCAGATCCATTGCTTATGTGAACAGAGATGCTGCTTTTTCTCTTTGTAGATCTTGCCAAGCCCAGACTAGAGAAGGAGAGAAGGCTGATGTCATCCTCAGTATGATAGTGAGTACCTCAAAACTGCTTTTGCTCACCCTTAGATTGTGGTGAGAACGCTAATACAAAAGACTCTCCCAATTTTCAGTCTAATTTTGCCCACTGCTGATGTACATCTATTTTTCCTGCATCCAACGGGTCCTTTCTTGAGGTTTACCCTCATGATTTACCAACCAACCAACTCTTTTGAGGCAAAAAAATGTACTGGCTTCTTGTCACAGAAGTTTACTTTGGCTGAGGAAGACAGGTGCATCATGTGAGGTCCCTCCTTTTGGGTCAGGAATTCACTTTGCTTTTTGATATTTTATGTCACCTTACTTTATCATTGAATACTTAATTAAAGACCCAGACATTCCAAAAAAGGAGGAAACTCACAGTACTTTTTTTCCTACATGAGTCATTTCCCTCTGAATTCCACGTTTTTGTCACATTCCAAACCTCACACTTAGACACTGACATATGGAGAATTCTTCAGGCTCTGCTTCTCTACAGAAGGTGTATTTTGGCTTTAAAGCTTTATTCTCAGTCTTACAAAAGACTAGAACCAAGAGCCTAGGCAATGCTTCCTTCCTCTGAGGCTCCTCTCTTTCCTTTCTCTCTGTCAAGCAGAAAAATGCTCAGAAATGGGTACATAATCAAAATACAAAACCTCTGCTATAACTGCTGAGGTAACTTGCAGCACAGCCTCGAACTGCTTGGCAGTTGCTTTCCCCAGAGTTCCCTGAGCCTGTTTTAACCATCTGATTTATGCAGAACATGGCTGAGAAAAGCAGTCAGCTCCCAAGAAGTTCTGTGTGCTCACTGAACTCCATGAGGTCTTATTTACACATTAAATAAAATAACATTGTTATACATAGACATAGATTTTCTTCCATGGGAGAGAGGAATTCTCTGTCAGCACTGCTCTCCCACTGACTCAGTGAAGCATTTTTCTGGACAGAGTGGATGGTCCTGACATCAGGGCTGGAAACAACCCACCAGACATTGAGGGAGGAAAGACTGAAGAACGCCTCTGTGATAACATATTTAAGAAGAAAATCCAAACAAAGTGGAGACAATTTGAATTCCAGCTAGAGAATTAGCCCTTCATTATTTTTTTTCTCTCCTCTGCTCGGTCGTGGCAGGGGAAGGTGAGCGAGCAGCTTTTGTGAGTGCTTGGCATTTGGCCAGTGTCAAAGCACAACAAGATACGGTGATTAACAGCTATAAGGATGCTGGCACACGAGTGGTACACAGCAGTTTAATTTTTCATGATAGTTGTCTCTGTCAGGGCTGTGCCACAGTCCTGTGCTGGACCCTGGGAGCCTTACGTGGGTTTCCTAGGGGAAGATGGACTGTCACGTCTTGTGTCCATACTGAACTCTCAAGATACACAGGCTCTTGTTTCCAGGTTAATATTGTTAAGGAAACTTCCTTTCCTGAGACTCTCTGGCTGTCACACCCCACCAATGCCAGGGACTTTCACTGCTGGGACCGGAGCCCCTTCTCAGAAGCAGCCCCAGTGACCCGATGAGTCCTGCTTGACTCCCCACACCCCCACACTCACAGCCAGACCAGGTTTCCTCATCAGTTCCACCCCGGGTTTGCTATTACAGAGTCTCAGAGTCTTGTTCCATAAAGCCATTTATTTATGCTGCAGTAACAAAAACCAGCCCGAGCTGGTGTCTTCAAGAAGGGACCCCAAATAAAGCACCCCTGGACCTTTACACCCTCACAGTGTTCCTTCTGAGTCCCCCTGCTCCTGCTGTGTGTCCCAGTGTCCCTCACCTGGCTGGTGTCACCCATCTTCGTGGTCTTTATGTGAAGGATGCACAGCTCACTCTTGTCTCCCGAAGAGCTCAATCTGCAGCTGGCACTGCAGCTGCACACAGAGCAACCTGCACCACATGGATTTCCCAGCAACAGAATTCAGTGCTTGCTTTCAGACTGGAAAGAGCAAGACTGCAGACCATCAGGAGTCAGGGGCAAAGCATCCACGATTCACTGAATTGATCTATTTTAAAATTAAAACTGTCACCAGCTGTAATTGCAATGAGCTACTGTTTCCCCTCAGGTAAAACCATCTAGGAATAGAGCAGGACATCCTTTGCATCCCACTGCCAGTGGGACAGAAATTGCACGGCATGTCCTGAGAGTTTCACTCCAAAAGTGACGCTGAGATGACAGAGAGGAGTACCCAGAGCCTGTGTGACATGTCCATGCACAGAGTGGGTGTTCTGCCGTATCCAGCACTGGCTGGGTCTCATAAAGCAACCATCACTCACAGCTGGGGTGAGGAAAGGGCTGTAATCAGGCTGATTCAACATTTATTTCTTTTGACAGTGATCCCTGCATGCAACAGCTGAGAATCTTGGATTTTAGGCTGGCATTCAGCTCTGATGTTGTGGAAAATCCTCTGTGGAGGGAACGTCTATCTGCCCAGGTGCTCATGAATGGGAAGGCCACTGGATAAATATTTATATTCTTGATTAAAAGTGATAGATCTGTATCTGGTCTTTGCCATCTTTCCCTTGCCTTACAGGCTGTTATGAAGTTAAGTATGTGAAGAGAAGAACAAGGGAAAACACTGAAGCACAGTACACTTTGATTTTATTATAAAAACCCACTTGTCCCTGTCAACTCCCAATATTTTCCTAACAACGTATTTTGCTAAGAGGAATTCAAACATGCCAAGCTGTGAGAAAAGCAGTCCATGGGAAGTGCATGTTCTCCAGTGAGGAGCTGCAGCACACGGGATGGTGCCAGCACTGTGACAAAGCACACAGGCAAACAGTGGCCATTCCTCTGTGCTGCTGGTGCCTTGGCTCTTGTGTTATTTTCATAAATGTCAGAGACTGAAATAGTCTCTGCGCATGGAAACACAAGTCAAAATCACAGCATAACTGGAAGGGATCCCTGGAGGTCTGTGGTCGAATCTTCTGCTGAAAGCTGGGAAGCCCAGAAGCTGCAGACCAGGTGATGCAGAGCCCCACCCAGCTGAGACCTGAAAATTTATGAGGGTGGAGGTTCATAAAGAGCTGCAGTTGTCAGATACCAGGGAGTGAAAACGGGAATGTTGCCTCCCTGTGGAAGCAATTCCTGTGAAGGCAAACCATCAGTGATCCCAGTGGCCCATTGGCACATCCCAGAGAAGCACAGATGGCAAGCAGCCAGCAAGATGTTATGGATAGAGGAATACAGCACACAGCAGAGGAAGGAGATGAAACAGACAAAAAAATTAAAATAAATGCAATGTTCATGTATTTTAATGTGTATTTCAAAGTTATAAATTTTATTTTTTTCAGTGGCAAAAAATTGGAGGAGAAAAAGAGAAGGATCAGCCTGGGAAGGGAAGAACTTCTAGTTCATGATTCACCCAGAAGAACTAGTCTTGTTTCTAGTCAGGAGAAAAACCGAATGTACAGACATAATAAATAATTCCTCATATTTTGTGAATTTATAGGTAATTACACATTAGAAACCATACGGAGAAAACAACACTGAGGAAAAAAATCTCAAAATAATTTCCATTTTGTACATTTGGAGAAAATAAAGGTTTGACATTTTGCCCAAAATATTGTTAAATTTTTGAAAATTTGTGTTTCTAAACTTTATATTGGCTGTTATTTTTTTTTTCTGTCTTCTTTTTATTCTTTGGTCCAAAATTTTGAATGGATTTTCGTTACTTTTGCTCCATCTTCTTTTCCTTGCATTTGGCATTGTCTCACTGGGGGGTTTTTTGTGGGCAAACTGAACAGTGAAGAAAAGAAACTCTTTGTGCTCATCCAAATCCTATCTAAAACTACACTGGAGAAAGAAAATGAAACAAGGGAGAGGATAAAACCCATCTGATCAGAAGAAATAAGGACAACATACTGCTTATTGACCTTTGTGTTATATTTGTATCAAATCTCAGCATCAAATCTGAGCTACTTGCAATTGTTCATGGATGTTAGTGAGAGGCTTTCACTATTATTATCTCCCTTTTTATAACCATGGAGCTACTTTAGTATCATATTTAGATTCCATGCTTTCAAAATAATTGCTTCAGTATCTGTCATTGTCATTAAGGGAAGGTATTTTGGATGTTTCCCCTGGGTCTGATCCAATTTTTCTCCTAAGAATTGTAGCAAGCACCCCCATCCATCCTGAGGCAGTTCACAATGGAGCTTCAGTGCCTCAGGAATTTTGTAATTTACTTTTTAAAATTTCAGCAGACAGCTAGAGTAGATAAATGGATTGCTTGTGAAGTTCAGCAGATAAAGACATTGTTCATTTTCATAGCACTGGACAAAAATACCTCAGAAACTTCTAAGCATGGCAGAAAAGAAAAAGCTAAGCATTATAATAACATTTAAATGTCAAATAAAGAAGCAGATACTGTGCAGTTTGCCTTTGGAATAGAACTGCTTGGCCCACAGCTCCTCAGACAGGACCTGATGTCTTGGGATGGGCAGCTGGCTCTGCACAGCCCTTGAAGAGCAGCACCCAGCAGAGGAAAGGGCTGCTCCTTTGGGAGAACCCAAAGACTGGAGACAAAGAAGCGGATCCAAACCCAGACCAATTCTGAACTCAGAATAATCCATCTGTGCTTCTTATTTCCCAGCTGGGAGATGAACAGCAGCTTGGTTGATCCCTGGAATGTGAATTTCTCCTCTTTGCTCAAGCACGCTCATGAAGGTGAGCATTGCATTGTATTAAGGACTCAGGATTAAGCACAAGGGAACCATGATCCAGAAGAAGGTCTGCAGGTGTTACTCCCAGAGAATTGCAATTGCTGAGCTGAACCTGGCCCAGCAGTTCTCAGATCACTCACAGAAGAGCTTGTTTCATCTGAATATTGCCCAGAAGCAAGGTGAAATGCACAAAGCAAAGCAGAGCTGCTGGACCATCACCAGGCAAATGTCCGAAGCATATTTTCTAATTATTTTACTTCCTTCTGGTATTTGCTGTGCCTGCCCCAACCCTTGCATACACAGCAAGAATCTTCTGAGAAATGGGTGAGCTGAAATGGCACTGCAGCTCCCTGGGGGCTGAGATCCCAGCCATCCCTCCCTCTCTGTGGAACACTGAGGCTGCAGTCACACATACTCAATGTCAATGGGCTGTATGCTATATTACTAGAAAATGTTCGCTTTGAAAGCTTTTTGGATCTTCCGTGCTGCAGGAAATCTCCTCAGTGGTTGCCTGGCTGTCTGAAGATACTTCTGCTCTCACAATGGAAGGATCCTCTTCAAGTGCTTTCTCCCACAGAGAGTTTCCTTACAAGTTGCACAAAGTAGAGAAAATTAGAGTGATGCTTCATTTTTCTCTTTTGATTTCTGCTTCTAGCTAGGAACAGGGCTTACCAGTAGTGTTTCCTTTAAAATGAGCACTGGCATGTTGCTAGTTACTGCTCTGTACAGAGCACCTTTCCCTGCTGCGATTGTAATTTGTGGTCCTTGCTGTGGGTGAAGTCACACCCTCTTTGCTTCCTTTTTTTGTCTTGTTCTGCTTTCTTTCTTTTTTCAGATTTTTTAAAGCTTTCCTCATGAAGCAGAATTTACATCACTTGCTCTAAGCCTCCACATTGCAGCTGTCTGAATGAGTCACCCTGGAAAGCCAGAAAGGAGTCTCCCAGGAAGTGACTGATCTGATCCTCCTCGAGTTTGGCTAACTGCACCTTCCAGTGAGTTTACTGGTGAAGGGAGCACTGGGCTCCACAAAACCCACCAGTTTCATCCACCACTTCCACAGTGCAACTGGGGCATCCTCCAGAGTGCCTCTGACCCCAGCACCTCCCCTGTGGAAGGACAGGAAAAACAACAGCCACCTTCCTTTGGAACTCCAATGGGTGACCCTGCTGTGATGCCCCCACGGCCTCTGCCCTGGGGAGGACAGAGTGCTGTCACTCTGTGCCTCAGCTGGCTTTGGGTCCAGGGCACACTGGGCAGAGACACTGGAGAGAGCTCAGTCCTTGCTGGGCTGCTGCTAGCACCGCACAAAGAGCCATGGTAACACAGCTGCCTGCCTGGGAGGGTGAGTGGGAGAGCTGAGTCACCAGCTGGAAGCTCTCTGTGTCAGTGTCTCAGCTCACTTCAGCACTGCAGACAAGTGGAGAGCACAACCAGACACAGGCTTTTCCCTCTGGTGCAGACAGTCCTCACCCTGTTCCTGCTGGTGACCCTGAGAAGCAGTGCAGGAGAAGGTCTCAGCACAGGCATCCATGGGCTGGTTTCCTCGGTCTGAGATGTCTGGTCTTGTTTATCGTCAGAAGAAAAAAATACACCTGAGGGGGTCACTCGAAAAAAAAGCAAAAGCAGTCAGCTGAGCAGCCCTCAGGAACCCTCAGGAGGACAGGGTTAAAGTGTCCTTCTGGTAATTATGAGATTAACCCCACCTGCTTTACAGGGTATGAGAAATGGATCCAGGAAAGAATCACGTATCTGTGTGATAAATCTCTATCAAAGTGATGCCTTATATCAAGACCTTTGCTCTGCCTGGCTTTGGAGTGACAAACCACAAAGGCTTCAGCATTTAATGAAGTTTCCTCCATGATAGGAAAAACAATTCCTACATCTCAGTTGTTTTTGGATAGTAGCATTCAAAATATCTTCTGCACACACTCTTAAAACCTGGGGTGCATCAGAGCCTCGATCATATAAAATCTTTGTGATTCACTCTGGTGCCAATGGGGAACATTTCCTGTGCAGCACAAATGTGTTCCTGCAACCAGCCCTTTCTTTGTCCTGACAGAGGTAAGAAAGGGATGATCAGCTCAAGTCAAACATCAAACAGAGCATCTCACTCTGAAATCATCAACCTATGAGCTTGGTAGAGAAGGATGTGAATAGAAGGCATGGCTGTGATTGCTTTCCATGGCTATAATTCCATGAAAAATTTAATTGTGGTCATCTAGAAGGTCCAAGTGCCACAGCACCCTACACAGTGCAGACAAGTTAGGTGTAACAGCCCTGTGATGCACAGAAGGACCATCCAGTAGGGCTCTGGAGGTGCTCCCTGCTCCCTGGGCCTCCTCCATATGTATTTCATCATTATTTCAGTGGAGATTACTTCTCCCCTGTGGTTTAGGAAAGGTGTTCCCAAAATTAGAGTTCCCACTAAAACATTCCACCACTCACTCAGACCCCTTCTTTGTCTCCATCCCCCTGCAGGGGGGATGGAAAGGAGGATTGGAGGCACAAAAGGTAAAGATCACAGGTTGTGATAAGAACAATTTACTAGAGACAGCAGTTAAATAAGAAGCCAACAGAAATAGCAACAATATTAAATAACAGAGTGTACGAGAGAGGTTCCCTCTTCAACATGGGCCAGAGAAGCTTGTTTGTCATGCTCTAGATGAGGAAGTGGAACTTTTATAATCACAGTGGAAGAATTAATTAATATTTCAGCTGCTTCTACCATCATGACTTTGGCTGAGTTTACAAGGCAAAAATTTTTAGCCCTGCTCTAAAATGCCCCAGAAATATAGTACAGAGAGGTGATTGCTGTAGGAAATCACTGTTTAAGCCAGTCATTATTTCAGAGATCTGCATGGGTTGGACATTCTCTAAGAAAATGGGTCTGTAATAGCAGCAGGCCCATGCTCAAGGTGCTCTGACCGGAGTTCGGGCCCTGATGCAGGGGCAGAACCCACCCCTGGGTGCAGCATTTCTGCCTTGACCCTCATCCATTGTGACACAAGAATAATCCCTAGGTCCTGGCCATGCCCCTCCTGGCTGCTGCAAAAAATCAACTCTGTCCTGGCTGGAACCAGGGCAACCTGTGAAACCACTTGTACCCTCTTTGTTTTAGAGCTTCTTCAATAATGAGTTTAAAAATTATTTTAATAAGTAAAAAAAATCAAAAGACTTTTAACTGGAAAAATTGTGGGTTTGCCTGAAGTGTGATTCCTGAGCCATTATGAGGGTCTGATTTTAATCACTTCATCCCATGTATTTAGCAATGATGACCCTTTATTGAAATGCAATCCCTTAGGAGGTATCACACGCACCAATGGGAAGCGAACCAGATTTGACATGAGGCAAAATCTGATAATGAAGGAGTCCACTCTCCCTGAACGGCAAAAAATCCCACCATGTAAATGTGGGATTTTCTCCTCTTTGGGAGCCACAAAACACGTAGGAATGTGGAGCTTGTGGATGTGGAACTGTCCTTGTTTTATCCTGGGAGTTGTCATGACTTGGCGGGGAGTTTGAGCTGCTGTAATGCAGGGGAATTTTTCAGCATCCAATTCACTGAACATTCTTGAAAACTCATTTATTTTCTTCTTGTAGTTGCGTAGCTTTCTTCCTACTGTTAAATGGAAAGGTGGAGATAACAGCATCTGTTATATTAAAAATACATTGACTTTAAACTTCTAATTATACAATGACCAATTTACAGAAATGTCGTATTTTAATCACTCTTCAGTATGCCAGAAAAAAATCACTTTTAAAAGGCAGTTCTAACTGCGTTTTCATGTCAGTGGGAGAGGTGCAAGCCAACATTTTGTCAAATATGCTAAAATTCACGAGGACAGAGCTGCATATATCTTTAACTGGGGATGCTGAGTGAGGAAGGGCCTGTGTGAAGGCTCTGGCACAGAGCAGTGAGTGATGGCAATGCTTTGGGCAAGAACTACTGGGGAAAAAAAATTACAAAGCAACATCCATCACAGCTTTGTCCAAATGCAACCCCCTGAGACTTTGGTTCAAACCTAAATGACCAATTCATTATAGTTGTCTTTGTTATTTGTTTATAAATTGCAGAATTATGGAGTAATACAGGTATTACGAGGCTTCTGGGGACCACCTGGTCCAACCAACCTCCCTAAAGCAGGACTAGCGTTGAAGGTGGATTAGTTTTGAAATTAATTCAGGTTGTTGAGGGCCTTTCACATTTAATATCTTCAAGAATGGAACCTCCACACCATCACTGGCTTCCTCTTCCAGTATTTCATTCCCCACTTCAGTGTGGAACCATTTGGTATTTAGGAATCTGGAGACAGTAATTAATATCCTTCTAACAGCCTGAGCAGGCAAGTTCCAGGCTGTCTCACAGAACTGAAAAGTCAGCAAGGCTCATGAAACACTTAATGAGATCAAAGCCTCCTGCTCCTGAAAATCCCAATCAAATAGCCTGTTTTTCTCATGTTTTGAAGCCTTTTCAGCACTAAACGGGTGGCACTCATCCCCATTATCAGTTTCCTGGACAGAACACTTTAGCCTGCACTTGCTGTGTTCTCTAGAGATGCCTGTTGCAATCTTGAGTCCATGTGCTCTGACTCACTTACTGGAAGAGCCTGGTGGAGCTCTGGGAGCCAGCTGATTTGCACGCTGTTTCACTTCTTTAATTGATCCTGTCTGCCTGTGTGCACGTCTGTATGCAAGATATGAGATCCAGCTCTATCATGGCAGAGAACATCCCATGGCCAAATAAAGTGAGATTCTGTGTGCTACCCTCAGTGGAACTGAATGTTTTGCATCCACTCAGAGAGGCCCATCTGCCTGGCAGTGCAGAGCAGACAGGCAGTTTGTGGCTCAGATCCAGTCACTCTAGGATAATGTTGGCAGACTCTGGGATGGGTAGGTCTAGCATGTGCAGGGAAGGAAAGTCCACAGTGGCTCCCACAAGATGTGGTTTCATGGGAGCAGAGCAGTGAGCTGGCAGTTGAAAGCAGGCTCTGCACCAGGTTTTCCTGGAGCTGCCAGTTCATCTCCTGGGATAACATCTCCTTTTTTAGGGGGCTGTGTCCATGCCACATCCACATTGTCCCTTGTCTGCACAAGGTCCAGAATAATTCCCATTCCAGCAGGCAGCAGAAGGAGCTGGGCAACACCTGCCAAACCTGTCTGAGAGGATGAGCAGACTGCTGGCAGCATGACACAGGGCTTCCCCTGCCATGCAGCATCTTGTCAGGTCATTGTGCCCCTCCCTGACTGCCCCCCACTGGCTCTGCTCAGTTGCCGCTGGTCTGGGCTGGCCAGCTGCCCACCAGGGTTTTAGGGGAGCAGCCCAACGGCGGCTAAAGGAGCATCCCTGACCTGAGCAGGTTCACTGCCCTTTTGTCCCCTGCCGCAGGCTGTGCCTCCCTTAAGGGCAGACACTGTAACACCGGAGAAGAGGTGGTGGTGGGGGAAATCTTTTGCCTAGGAATAAGAGAGATACTGTAATGCAGGGTTAACAGCACCCTCGGCATCCAAGGTCGAAAGACCCAGAGCTCCCTGTGCATCAGACTTTTATTGAGGGATTACAAACCATACAAACCAATCACGATTGAGCCCAGGGGAGGAACCAGGGAGGGACAAGGGGATAGGAACCAACTGGGAAGGAAAGGGGGAGGAGAAGGGGTGACAGATGTGGGAATAAAACAACCAACCATCAAGTAGCTACGAACATTCTAGAACCTAAGAATGACTGATGGGAGAGTGGCAGGTGGCTGGACAAATGGGAAAAAGGTGACCAACCCCTAGGAGACCCAGCCCCCTTCTGGGGCACACCACTCTAGACTCCAGCCCAGGGGTGACCTTACTCCTGGGCTTCTTTAATCCAGAGCCTCCTGGGGGATGGAGGGGTTTTAGGGACCTGAACCACCGCAACCCTGCTCCCTGCTCAGCACCGGGATTGCTGGTGCCACAGCTCGTTCCACACTGGGACAGCCCAGCCTCTCCTCTCCTTCTACTGAACACTTCACGCAGCCCAGCTTTTGGCAGCTGCATCCCTTCACTGCCCTGCTTTCCCTCAGCACCACAAATTGCTTTGGCAGGCTCAGGCAGGTTAGATGAGAGACCCTGGTGCCTGCTGTGCTACATCCAGCTTTGCAGCCCCCAACACAACAAAAATTTGGAGCTGTTGAAACAGGTCCAGAGGAAGCCACTTAGCGGCTCTGAGGGCTGGAGTCTCTCTGCTGTGGGGACGGAATCAAAGAATCAATCCAAGAATCAAAGAATCATAGAATGTTTTGCATTAAAAGAGACCTTTAGGATCATCCAGTTCCTGCTCCCATGTCACAGGCAGGGACATCTTTCACTAGACCAGGTTAGCTCAGAGCTCCATCCAGCCTGGCCTTGAAGACTTCCAGGGATGGGGCAGCCTCAGCTTCTCTGGGCAAACAGTTCCAGTGCCTCATCATCCTCACAGATGGGGCTTGGAGCAACCTGGGACAGTGGAAGGTGTCCATGGCTGCGGGTTGGAACAAGATATTCTGTAAAGTTCTTTCCAACCCAAACTATTCTTTGATTCTATGACATTCAGCAGTTGCAGAGAAACCCTGACACCAGATTTTTTAAGCCTTCATGGGTGGCACAGAGCAAATCTTGGGCTCTCTTGTACTTTGAGGACTCTTTTTCAGGTGCTCCAAGGCACCCTGTTCTGGGCAGTGACAGCATGTGCAGAACAGGGTGTCACTTGCGCGCGGGCTGGACAGCTGACCACAAGGGTCTGGTCAGCAGCCCAACGGCGGCTACTGCGAGTGTCCCTGACCGGGTTCACTGCAGTGGAGATCAATGATCTCTGCCTCCTGCGAAGGCAGCCACGCTGCAGCCACGGAGCCGGAGAGCTGCTCTAGGGAGGGATCTTTCACCCGGAGTGAGACACGCAGTAAGGATAAAGTTAACAGCAGTGTGGGCGGCCGGGTCAAAGACCTCAGTGCTCCGCGTGCATCACTTTATTCTGAGGGCAACAAGCGATCATGAAGGGGCACAGGGAGGAACCAGGGAGGGACAAAGGGACAGGGGCCAACGGGGAAGGAAGAAGGGATGAGAGGGAGAGACTGACAGGGGAATACTATAATTATGAACCGAATAACAACGAACATTCTGGAACAAGGGGATAACAGGCAGGAGAGTGGCAGATGGCCAGGCAAGTGATGAGAGGGCAGCCAGCCCTCTTGAAGCTCAGCCCCTCTTTGGGGCTATCCACTCTGGTCTCCAGGCGGTCTTAGTCCTTGGGCTCCTTTATCCAAAGCCTTCGCAGGGGGGAAAATGTTTCATGCTGCTTAGGTGCCTGGACCACCTCCACAACGGGGTCTTTCCCAGCACAGTGGTTTGAGTTTTTTGTACTACCCTATTTCCCTTGCATCAAGGCTTGGACTGGACACTTGAAATGGAAAATTAAGCAGCAAATTCTTACAGTTTCTGAAACAGAGATAAATGGTTCTGTTGGAACAGAGCCCCAGCATGACAACTGATTTTTTTTCTGACATTTTGAAACAGAAGCATTTCTTTTTGACATTTTCAAAAGTATGGCTTTCCCCCTCCCTCCAGTTTTTGTGTTCAAATTTTCAATTTAAAATTTTAATTAAAAATCAGTGTGAGTGGAAGGCAAACTGTGCCAACAAAAATGGACAAATATGCCTCCTTGTACATCCTTCCCACCCCACCACTCCTGCAGGAGACAAATACTGTATTTCAGATAAACCAGAATATTTTCTGTTGCTCCCAAAAGAAAACAGTTTGGTTTTCCAAATGAAATTAAATCCAATATTAAACTTAATGAATGCTGAAGTCACAATATCTGCATTTCCTCCTGTGCACAAGCAGGTGTTTCAGAGAAAAGTGCAGGAATCTTTTTATAACAGTGTTGCCCCAGCCCTACAAGATCAAACCATCTGCTTTTGGGCTGAATCTCAAAAAGGCCGAGACTCTCTAAAGAGCAACATGCAGCTTATCCCCATGAGATCCACACAGCTGCATGTAGAAATCCCAGGAGTGTTTTGGTGCTCCAGAGCTTCTCTGTTTCTCCAAACTGGTCCCCTCCCTACAGCTCTGTACACTGAGATGTATTATCCTTAATCCACAGATTAATCCACACAACTGTTTGCATTTGTCTGCTGCAAAATTTCTCAATTCTCCCTGGACCCTGCCCTTCTGTCCCCACATTGCACTCCCCAGAGCCCCTCTAGAGAAGGGCTGGGCTGGGTGAGAGAAGCTGGAGCTCTCAGGGGAACACAGCCCCATTCACACTGTCAGGATAAGGCCCAAGGTGCCCAAAGTTCTCCAAACGAGGCTTTTGCCAGTGAAAACCTTGCTGCTTAACTCAGTGTCAGCTGAGCCTTGCAGAGAAGGTTTCAGGCAGAGGCGAGTCCTGTGATGCAGCACTGAGTCTATATTTGTGCACAGATAGGAAAGTTCACCCACTCTATGTATAGAAAACCTAAATGTGTTGTGTGTGTTAACTGCTTTTTCTGTGTGTGCTCACAAACCCGCCGGGACAAATTTAGGCTGTGCAACAGAGCCATCCCTTCCCTGAGACTCCTGCTGGTATCTGGATCCCACAGTGGCTGCATCACACTGATTCCCTGGAGTGGCTCCCAGAGCAGAGGCTGGACAGGGTTAGAGAATAAAGTGGGTATTTATGAAAGGCCTTCAATAGATGCACCTTGGGCAGTCAGAGCCTCCCAGAAGCTGCACCCAACATGGACAATGGGCACGAGTTTTTCAGACAGAAATGAGTTTGGTCCATTGGCATATCAGGGGTTAATTCTCCAATTACAGCTGCAGGTAATGAAATTTTTGTTTGTACTTTTGGGGGCCTGAGGCTGTGGGGTGTCCTTGGATCTCAGGCCCAGAGGGATTGTTCTGTCTGACCGAGATGTGCAGGCAGTGACTGCACTTTATCTGGAGTTTGGAGCTGTGCACTAATGCAGTGCAGGAGCTGAAAAATATAAAAGCTAAAATCTTAAGGCATCAACTCAAGAGAGAAGAACCAACACAACCATTCCCCAATAGTCTACAACCGACCCTGCATCACCCTCTATGAGTCACCATCACACAGAGCTCATCACACAAAAAAACATTTTTGACTCTGTGGTCAATCCAGGCATCTAACTGAAAATTCACTGAAATGAAAGCCCAGCAGAACTTTTAAGGAGATTTTAAACTTTGGAGTAAACCTGGAGTATTTTTCTCAAGTCATAATAAAAGTTCAGCTTTACATTCTGGAGTTATTTGGCTCTTTCATTTACAGGAAGCTCATTTTTCTAAGCAAATGAGGAATATTTTCCTTTAGAAAATTTTTGTACCAAAAGCTTTACCAGTTTGTCTTCTTCTGGCCTTAGGATTTAGCTTGCAATTTAAATGTGATTAATGAGATATTGTGTAAGATATAAATTTCATCATCCTAATGATAATTTAAACAATAAGCATATTTGATAAACAATATTTATTAAAGCC